>JAXCHO010000234.1:24667500-25267500 GCA_036630365.1 Acanthiza pusilla
CATGTTAAATTATAATGGCACTATTAATTTGCCCAAACTATGTATTCCTATGTATAAGTAACAGTTATCTACTATGTAAGGAGGATCAGAACATTTTAGTAGAGCGTGGTGTTAGCTGTAGTTGATTCATGATTAGTATTATTTTAAATTTTATCAGGTTCAGTTTTGCTCTTGCTTATTTTACTTAAAACTTTCCTTATATTTAAAGTGCTTTCTTTCATTTTGCTCAGCTGGTCTCAGTTTAAATTATGTCAGCTAAGCCAGAGAACCTGAATGTCTGTCCTTTATGATGTCCTGTATTTTGGCCTTGATTAGTGGTGTTGCTTACACTGTCAATTATTAGTAGATACTGCTGGTGCTCTGCTCTTTGATCCTTTCAGCCTTTCATTCTGCCATGTCTGGTGAATAATGGTGATGGGGGGAGCAAGGTCTGCTTTGTTCAAGAATTGCAGGCCACTTGACATGCATTACTTCTTCAGCAATGCTTTCTGATATTTATGAATGTAAAGCCTGATTCAAAAGTAGGATAATGTCAAATGAATACAAATCCAGGAAGTACAATGGGGTTTGGAGCAGGTCTTTGTATTGTGTTTTCCAAAGCAAAAAAATAACAGCGTATAACTTTTAACTGTGTACAATGACACCTTTAATGTTGCAGGACAAGAAGCAAATAATGGTCTTCCAGCTTTACTCAGCAGCCTACTGAGTTCTTTCAGTGAGCCATGAAGATGAATATTGGTCAATTGACTGTGTCAAAAAGAAGGAAAACCCCAGAGTTAGGTCTTAATTACTGTTGGATTTTGGGTTAAGCATGGTTAGAATTATTTTTCTGGCCCCTGCTTTGCTCTTCAGAGATTCGTATGAGGTAATTCTTGTGAGTGTGTTCTAATTTAAAAGGGGCAGTGGTAGTCACTGGTGCACTAACAGCCAACAACAGCAATGAGTTTAGTCGTCCTGAGAAGGACAAATTTGGCCTGTGTCTGTCCTGCAATTTTGTGAACTCTTGCTGGCTGCCAGCTTGCCTTGCTTCTGAGGGTGCAGCTGTAGGATGGCCAGCATTCAGCTTTGGCCTGAACTCTCCCAGAGACAGGGCAAGAAATTAGTCCCTACAGATCTGTTGAAGAAATATAATAGACATGGCCTTGGTATTCTACTGCTGATTTTCACAGTTTCATCATGTGTATGTAATCGGGTAAGCACACAGTCCTATCCATTAAAAATAATGGCACCTTTTCTCCCACATTCAGTTAAAAGATTAAACTTAAAATTTTAAATATATTTATGTTATTGTATGCATTTCTCCCTTACACATTTGGACATCACTAGATAATATGTATTCAGACTCTGAGACATTCTTGCCTATCATTAAAACTAGTTTATTCTAAATTCACCCAAGCCTGATGATCCAAATTGGCTCTGGCTACTGCTATAATAATTTGGCCTTTATAATGACATGAGATTTTTAAAGCAGAGATTATTAATTGTAAAATGTTGATATTTAAGTGGGTGCAGAGAGCGCAGGAGGTAAATTGATATTTAAATGTCTGTGTTTGTACAGAAAGAGCATGAAGTACAGAAGGTAAAAGAACTGGAAGCTGTTCAGATGTTTGCATATGCTTTCTGATTCCTCTCTACTGCATAAATGCGTCCAACTACCAAGAAAGTTGATGTTAGCTAAATGTAAATTTAGAGTGTGTTTGGGTCTCAGTAAAGTAGTGAAATCAGTCTGAGAGACAGAAGAGTGAAGAAAAAGGAACGTATATATTGAGGCAATGGTGTTGACAGAAAGAAAAATTAAGCTTCCATTTAATCCTCTTTATTGTAAGTCTGTATACAGATTTCTCTTGTAAAGGTGACTGAACTAAATATTTCCTAATGTCTTCTTTTGTCATTGTTTCAGATTTCCTGTAAATCCATTGTTGTTTCGACTTAATGCAAGCAGCGTGCTTTTTTTCTTCCTTATTGTGGGAACTGACTAAAACTGCAGAGCTTTTTGACCCTGAAAGTGTTTTAGGCAGAGTCAAGTTAGTTTTCATGGCAGGTGGAGGAACCCATTACCTTTCTCTTTGTCACTCCTATTCATAGCCCTTGTTTAGTTTAAACCCTTGTTTAATTGCAGTGATGCTTGTTTTTCATTGCTTCCATAGTCCTACATACAATATGATATTGCTATGTAATACTGCAAGTCTACCGGGAAATAAGGTAAAGATTTGGAAAACAGTCATAGAAAAGGTCATACTGAAAAACACTGATGGCTAAGTATCCTGTTTACAGCACTAAAAAAAAAAAAAGCCCACAGCCAAGCTGCAATGCACCTGGCCTGTAGAGCAAAGATCCTCCTCTCTTTCCAGCTGGGTCAAACTCATTCCAGATTTTTGTCTATTGGTATTCTGTGTTGGTATTACTGAGCAATAATAAATGCATATAGGTTTTGCTGGTGTTTTTTCCCCCTAATATTTTGTCTTGACTTTCACCAGATAGATCAGAAAAAAAACCATAAAAAAGCAGGGTATCTATCGGTCTCTTTTTTAATATATTAATGAAACTGGTGAAGAAAAATTTCTTTGCAAATTAAATAAATTTTTATTTGCTGCTTCAAAATTATGTATCTTAACCAGGGCCCAAATTATGTCAGGAATTAGGCACTTAAATATTGTGACAGAATGTGATTTGAATTCAGGTTTGAATGAATATTGGGAAAGAACATTCAAAAAGACAGAAATCTAGTCCCATGAAAATGCACTTGCAGTGGTGGATCAGTTCTGAAAGATTTTCCATTAAGCCTGTGTTTGTGTGCTGGATTTTTAGCCCTGCCAAACTTGTATATGTGCTTAATAGAGTAATAATGGTTGTTTTGACTGTTTATGCAGTGCACACATGCAACATGCTGCAGCTATTTGTATTCCAGTTATGCCAGCAACACTAGGAAAGCTCAGAAGCACTAAAGACTGAAATGCTAGCAGGGAATTGCTATTTATGTCATCCAGTGGAAGGGCCATTGTAATTTAGTTAGTGCTATAAACTAAGAGGAAGTTGAATATTTCTTAGGTTTATAGCAGAGTTGAGAAACCAGAATCCTGATAGAGCAGCTGTGGGGTTTTTTTTCTTTTTTTAGCCAAACATCAATTTTTGCTTAAGCAACACTAATATTATTTGGTGGGAAAATAGTCAACAAGCCACCTGCTTACCTGCCCCCTTATATGGGAATCTCAGCATTAAATAATGTAATGTAATTTTAGGGACTGCAGAGAAAAAAAATCTAGCGCTGTATCTGTTTTATTGGATCTATATGTTTAAAGCTTGGCCAACTGACAGAGTTAAGAACATAATGGTTAATAACTTTTTGTGAAGGATAAACATTAAAAATTAAGAATAATTTATCTTCTTGTAAAAGAAGAGCTTATAACCTGGAATAATGTATTGCTGTTGAGAAAAGAGACATTTAGGTTCAACATCACGAAAAGTTTCCTGACAGGAAGTTTTATTAGGCAGTGGAACTGAACCTCAAGGGAAGACATAGGAGCCCACTAGGTTCAGACATTTAAAACAATCTGAGAAAAATGTCAGAAAAATGGTAACTCTGTCCAGCTATTGCACAACTGGTTATTAACCTGATATGCCTCTTTCATTCTAACCTTTCATAATTCCATGGTTCATTAGCCAGCAATCCCTTTCTTCTGCCCTCTGGTACCTCCAGGACAACTTCCATGCAATTTGTAAAAACACATATCTAACAAAACATGTGCAACTTTTGTTCTGCGGCAGAATACTATCCAGTAACCCTTCTTATGAGGTCACTTGCCTACCCAGACTTCCCCTGTTTCTGTTGTTTTTATTTCATAAGACTCTGGCAATGATGCAGTTACTTTCAGTCTCTGAACAGTAGTTAGAAATATTTTTTTCTTTATCAAAATGGGAAAATGCAATCCTAATTAAAATAATGCTAAAATGAGT
The DNA here is from genome assembly GCA_036630365.1 of Acanthiza pusilla. Taxonomy (NCBI): domain Eukaryota; kingdom Metazoa; phylum Chordata; class Aves; order Passeriformes; family Acanthizidae; genus Acanthiza; species Acanthiza pusilla. The sequence goes on from JAXCHO010000234.1 coordinate 24,671,455, forward strand.
TGGGGCTTTTAGAAGAAAAACGTGTGTGTTCATTCTGCTTTCAAGCATTTTAAGATCTAAGCTGTTTAACAGACGACTAGTTTCAGGAGAATGGGAAACAAAAGACCTGTAACCTCTGTTGAAAAATTCAGAAAAAGGACACAAGTTCTTAGAAAAGCTGTGTTTTAAGAAAAGTTCTTGTGAGACCCTTACTCGAAGATGAGTTGCCAGCAGAATTCATAAGCTCAAAGTCTGTTCAACTTTATAAGACTCTTGTTCATTCGTTTTCTATGGACAGTTAATTTTCAGCCTTGTCTGAGGTGTCAGGACTGTCAGCTGTGAGAAGGAGGATTAGCAAGCAAGTCAGAAAAAACCTTCTCCCCAGTGTGCCTCGTGTGTTGTCAGTGGCCTTTCAGCAGAGCTCCCTCCCATACAGCTGCCGTGCTGTGACATCATGGTGCGCTACAAATCCCTGCAGACTTTTGCTGCGTGATTTGCTGGGAAATTTCTTACTCCAGCCCCATGTCAGCGCTTCACTTTTAACTGTTTTGTTGCTTTGAAGGCTAGCAAATGTTTGTTTAGAAATATGAAATATTGATTTAGTAGATGAAAAAGCCTGTGATGAATGTAACGTTTTTCCTAGCTGCTCTACTAGAATAGCTAGATACTCTAGTAGTATTTTATGAGAACCTGAGTTATTGGTTAGTAGCAAACTATTGCTTCAATGGGAAATTTAAGGAATGTGGAATTGAAAGAACACAGTTCTTCACTAGATGTGGGGTTTTTTGCTCTCTTCTCTTCTGGAATGGGTGTGTTTGGTAACACAAGGCTTTCTACCTACAAAGAGATCAGTAAAAGGATTATTCACCTCTTCTTTCAGTCATCTGTTTAATAATGCTTACAGGTTACCCCAAGAATTGTCTGAGGCTAACTTTCTGGCTTTTTCCCTGTGCCTGTGGAGGTTGGTTCGTTACATCTAAGTATTCCTTTGTTGATCTGTAATAGCCAACAAATGGGAAGGCATAATGTCCATGTTGTAGAAAATCAATTAAAAACCAACAAGTTCAACAAATTCCTTCATCTCCTCTAATCAATATTGAGATTAAAGTGTCAGATAAAATCCTTTGGGTAGTTTGTTGTACCTGAGACTAATGAAAAACATATAAGAATATTTTTTATTTTCAGGGTTTTCTCACAGCTCTTTACGGCTACACAGTCAGGAGAAACAAGTCACTTACCAGAAATTAAACATTATTGCTGTCAAATTAAATTACCTTCTATATACAATGAACATGGTAGCACTCTGACTAACAGAGCATCTCAGGAATTTGAATGTGCTGAGGACTGAATTATATATAAAAGTTTCTACTTTTTTTAGGTAAAATATATAGTAGAAGCCATAATTCTTTCTTTTTTTTTTTTTGTTTTAAAGGTAAAATGATAATTCTGATCACATGCTATTTCTAATCACTATCCTTGGTAGAATGGTTAATAAAAATTGTGTAACATGGTTACTTTGTAATAGGTACATCGAGATGGGAAAACTATTATACTGCTCAAAAAAAAGGACAATTTTTTTTTTCTCCCTGCACTTACTGTTACTTTGCACCACTGAAATAAGAGTCAATCTGCCTGAGGTTTTAGAAAACGGAGGATTGTTTTAACATCTCTTTTAGATCTTGATTGTAATGTCGAAGTTGCAAGCTGCTGTAATGCTGGAATGCAAACATCCTGCCTTTGTGCTTTAATTCCAAGGGAGAGGTGTGAAAGTTGCCGCTGCAGGTAGTGAGCATGCAGAGGGGACATGCTCTTGGTAAAGACAAGAACAAAAAAGAGCTGCTTACAAAACTCAGTGACAGATGACTATTGAGAAAAAGATGCAGATAGTGACTGTATAGTTATTCAAAATGCTTCATGAGGGTCCAGAAAGTTCTGTTGTTGGGGACTGGCATCTTCCTGCTCCTTGTTATCCCAAGCAACTCAGCATAGCTTTGTAAAATGTTGTCAGCTCCTAGTTCCCATAGATGTCCCTCCAAATAGTCTAGATTGGCCTCTGGTTTGTTGGTAAATTTGAGAATGGAAAGCTTTCAAACTCCCCTACCAGAGTGAGTAAATTATAAATGAATTTAGTGATTGGTGAAAGGTAAACCTTTACATTTAAGCCTAACCCAAGATACAGTCCCCTTTCCTATCCAAGAAATTCATTAGTCTTTGACCAAAAATACAGCTCTCATCTTGACTGTGAGCCATATTTTAACCATGGCATCCATGTGGAAACACGGGAGTATGAATCTTTGCTGATGTCCTTCTCCTGTAATTTTCATGATTCCTGTTTTATGAGAAAGATAAGACAATCTAGACCTTTGGCCCCATGCTTTACAATACACCTGAGACATTCATTAATGGTCCAGAAATTATTTGTGTGTCATGTCTTATTGGTTAAACATCACTTACTTATTTATGGCTCCATGCTTCTTTCCAGTGCTTTAGACATTTATACTAACCAGCAAGGGAAAGCTTAGTATAAGATTATTTGGACAAATCAGCTTTAAAGCAAAGCTATCCACAGCTTGTTCTAGTGGCAGTCTGTCTACTCCCTACAACTCTTTTTCTTTTTTGGTGTTATATCTTCAGCCAACTGGATTAATTTTTTAGAACTTATTTTAAATGAGTGTTTTCTTTCATCCTTATGTGTTAAAAGAACCTGGCAGAGTTGCCAATATTATTCTGTTTTCCTTCTCCCTGCACGGAAGAACACTTGTATTTTGTAAGCTGAGACTGGAGCACGATGGTTTAATGATAAGCAGTTTTGCAGTGGCTCTGATACGGCTCATGCTGAGCTGTCATTGGGAGATGAGACATTAAGCACCAGTTGCCCTCTGCAATTCACTGATAAGGAACCAGAGACACACATTTAAAACTAACTTTACACCCTGCTGCAGGTGCTTGTAAGCATTGTTCTCAGCCATTAGTAGTACAGTATTCATTTTAGCAGACGACACAAGGAAGAATGCCTCTGTTTTGGATTGGAAATGATTGATTCATGTGTATCTGCTCCATTTGGAAAAACAGAGGCTGATAAGAGTCTCTAAGCTGCACATTATGGCATCATTAGGAAAGAGATCTGCCATATTTTTTACAGAACTTTTAAAGAATTTATTAAGAAATCTGTTTCTTCTATTGCTTTTATTAAATATTGCAGTCATGATATTTTTGGGGCAATGTAGTTCTAAGTTATACAGAGGTGTTTGTCCACACTTTGAGGAGTCCGCACTTTGAATACCAGTAGAAGGGTATTCTTTAACTTTGATTTATTGAAAACATTTCTGAACTTTCAGTATTGGCTCTACCAAGGAGATGAATTAGCTCCAAAGTGTTTAGTCTCTTGTTTTGCCAATCCCTTTCGTTTGAGAAAGCAAAATAACTTCTCCTAAAACCTGTGAATAGGGAAACTGTTTTCCTTCCTTCATAGTATAAAAGCAGCAAGCCTGGAGTGTTGCTGTTTCACTTTTTAAAGGAAGGTTTATTTCATTATTTTGTTCCTAATCTTGTTTGTTTACTCAAGTAGCTTGCTCTTTGATTCTGTTGCTTTTCATGGTAAATATTTAAGTTTATGAATAAAGATAATGAATCTTTATAATTCTGAACTGTTTCTGCAACACTTATTTTGATTTAACTTACTGCTTGCTAATGATTTGGCCAATTGGCTTAATATTTTAATTACATAACTTTGAATATTAAATTAATTTAAATTAAATTTTATAAACTAATATTAATGTGATTTGAAATTATTTTGTGGCTCCATTTTTGAGAAAGGGATCCCTGTCCTAATATCTTTTAATGTTGCTTTGTTTAGTCACAGTTGTTTAAAAAAAACCCAAACGTATCTGCTTGTATATATGAGCATTATAGTGTTGAGTGTGATTTTAAATTAGTTCAGTCACTGTTACCGATTTTGGTGCTCCAGTAGGAAGAACAGCTGATTGTGTGCTGTTTTCACAGCAGTTTTGTAACCCAACAGAGGATTTGTTTTGAAATTTGTTATTGACATCAACATATGTGCAAAGCATTAGCCAGAGGGGTGGTTAGGATTTCCACTTAAACTGAAGCAGCAGTTTATGCCTCTGCCTTGTTTCTCTTGGACAATGCTCAGGCTCATGTTGAGTGACTAAATAATAAATCTATTAAGCTTTCTCCTAAAGTAATTTCACTGTGTACTTATTTTATTTCTGACTGGTTTCTAACTTGCTTGCAAGCTATTGGGACTGGCTCTGTTTTCCATTCCATCTGTACTATGTATATTTACAAGGTCTCTTTTTGGAGTTTTAGGAAGATATTAAGTCCTCTGTTAAAATCTTAGTCATCTGAACTCTCAGGTGATGAACTTTGAGTTTGCACACAGTACATATTTGTTCACATTTTTGTTCTCACTGTTGTCTTTTTGTGTCCAATCACTATTTTTGTGTAAATAATACATGTTCATTTTTTACTGATGCAAGGAAGAAACATCAGTCATTTACATTACAATCGCACAGTATTTGAAAAAATGTGATTGAAAAACTTCCGCTGTGTTTGGGAAACTGTGAAACAACCTCCCTGGAAAAGCACAAGTCCTTTAAAGACCCAGGAACAGAAGCCATGTCCCTGTCACTTACAAAACTTCCCAGATTTCTGAGCTGTGCCTGCTCCTACCAACTTGCTGAGTTTGTGTTTGCCTCTGGCCACTAGTCCTTCACCAGTTCTGCAGTTTAGAGCAAGTCTTTAAATCCTCTCAATCGCTTTCTCAACCAACATACTCACCTTGAAAATGGAAAACAGTTAATGCCCTCGCAAGGAATTGAATGATTTCTTTCAGTGTTACGTGGAGGGTGCATAGAAACTGTAGAGCAATGGAAAAACAAACCTAGAAAGGATTAAAACAGTCTCCTCTTACTGCCATTGATGTGGATTTGATTTTATGGTGATTTTTCCTTTACAGTGTCAATAAGGCATAAATTATCATGAGCTATAAATGGAAAATCTGTCACCTAATGTCTGCAGAACAGTGCCCACAAGATGAAGTTTTCTACTGTTTGAAACACTACTACTGTTTGCCTCTTTCTTTTGTTTTCTTGGAAGGATCAGTTTTGGTATATAGAATACACAGGTTTTGCTCTCCTGAATGAAGTTACTGGAATGTTTGCTGGCAGTATTTGGGAATGGGAGTTTTAAACAAATCAGTAGAATTAACCTGTAATCAATCTCTCAAAGATATTGCAAAGCTCAGAATACATTCAAGAATGTGATGGTTTTTTTTGAAAAAGAGCCTTTCTAAACAAAAGCTGCTCTTGTAGGTGAAAGCGCAGGACTATTACATAGCTGGATGAAAAGGCTTTGGGTCTTACTGATGGAGATTTTCAGGTGCTTGTCAAAATCTGGGGGTTTCATGCCCATATTCTGTCACAGTGCAAACTCCTTAACACATAGATGCAGTTTGCATGCTTTTGATCAAATAATTCCATGTGCAGCTTGATTCAGTAGTTGTTTTGAATTAGAAAAGGAAGGGAAAAATGTTCCTTTCAGCTTGGCATTAGTTTCCTGCCTTGGCAGTTTTGCAGGGACTTTGCAGTTATAAAACAGAGGCACCATTTTGAAGTCCCAGTTTAGTGTCAGTGGTGGAATGTCAGCTACCATGGGCTGAACCTTACTGTTTTCCTCTTCTGGTTCCTTTTTCTAGGAGACAAGGGAAGTGGGGGAGAGGAGGTGAAAGCAGGCTGAAAACTGTCATTCACCACCCTTGCAGTAAAAAGCCTATTAGACAGTGCCTAACAGCTGTATTGATTCCTGCTACAGCTTCACAGAGTACCAAAAGATTCCTACTGACTGATGGCTTGGAGTCTGGCCTCCCAGCACACAGGGACAAGCTGGTGCACGTGTTCCCACTGTGGCAGGTAGCGGCAAGAGCCAGGCCACTGTGTGTGGGACAGAGGTGAGTGATGCTGTGGCTCTGCCTGCTTGGCTTTAATGGAAGTTTTTCCAGACCTATGAACCCTGGTATTAATGTTTTGCATTGCTAACACATAAGTAGGGGGGGAAAAAATCTGAACTTTTCAAGTCATGCATTTTATCTGTGTCACTGTGGCACTGCTTGAAGTCACAAATACTCAAGCTCCCATAAATTTGTATAAAAAGCCTTTCAACAGAAACTTTAGCATACTGGCATTCTCACCACATCTGAGACTATCCAAACAGAAATTCAGAAATTAAAACCCTGGGCCAAAACTGCATTAATACTGAATGACTACCATACAGACAGTTGGCAGCTCAGATGAGTAAAAATTAGCTGAGGACCACAAAATTTCATTCAGTATTGTCAACCAAAACAACCAATCATTACTGTAATCATTTCTTCTAGAAAGCGTCAGAGTACTGAAATGCCTTAGAGCTCTGTATTTGTCCTTCTGTTCCCATCTTCTTCTGCTTACACTGAATACTCAGGCTAGGTCACTCTTTTGCTTAGGGTTTGCCCATTTTCTATCAGGGTTGGTTTTGTGATTGGACATACTGTGGCAACTCAAGCAGGTGTAAGTACCTCTTAAAATAGTCATATTTGTTATGGTTTAACTTGTTAAATGGATATTTTATTCTGCATTCGTCCTCTTCGTTTCAATTTTGCAGGCTCTTTTCTTTAAATTTTTCTATAATTTATAATATTAATTCTTTTCCTGTTGAAGGGCCATAATCACTTCTATCCCAGTAAAAATTTCCTGATGGAATATCCTACGGTTGTATTTTTCAGTTATTTCATTTGTTAAGAATAGAATCTTCTTAAATGTGATGTTCTGTCTTTTCTCTGAATAAAAATAACAAGAATTCATTATTCTTTTGAATCAACATTGCAAAAAATCTGATGTACTTGGAAACATTTCAGAAAATTTTAATTTTTGAGTTCATTAACAAGTGAAGTAGAACATTTCTGGTGTGTAAAAATATGTTCCTAAGAAGACAGCTATACATTTGTTTGTGAAGTTCCCTCCACCTCTCCTCTGATCTTGCTGGATAAAATGTCCTTTTTTGTCTGCAAGTTTGTTTGTGTTCTCTAGAATTTTAGGGAATATGAACAGAAATTAAGGAATAAATTCATCTGTATTTTATTTTTCTTTTAGAACTTACATTAATTATTTGCATTAATATCTGTATTTGACAGTTTTTCAGTAGGAGTGGCAAAATTTAATGTTTTCTTTATTGCTTTCTATTCAGAGAGCATCATACTCTTTGATAAATTTTAGTACATTTTTAGCCAAACACTGTTTTCTGTAATTTTTTGTTTTGCAGAAGTCTTGACTAATTCTCATGTCCATATTGTCCAATGACAGTTTTAAGTTGAGCTCATTAAATCTCAGATGTCTTCTCCAAAAGTCAGTTGGTGACAGGGTGTTGATTAAATTTGTTAAATGTAGAAGTAAATTGAGTCAGTTTTGAGTTATGCAACCTGCAACTGAGCTTAGAGAACTCATTTTCATTCCATTTCGCTTTGTAGGAAAAGATTTTTTCTCTGTTTCCTGCTTCACAGTAGATGTGGTTACCAAATGTTCAGGAAGGCGTCTCAAGTAGTCAAAAGGTGAATGTCTCAATATATATAAATATCCATTTATATGTGTAAGAATGTATTTTTTCTTGTGCACAGCTGCACTTTTTTTTGGTCTGTGTTTTCCCTGGCTTATAAGTGGAAGAGGGAAAAGAAATACTATATGTCATGGGAAACGGATGTCACCTGCTTATATTAGCAAATATAAAGCAATTTTTATCACTGGCCTCTAAAGATCTCTCTTACTGCTTCTCAGTATTCTGTTCTGTCTAGTCCTGGGAATGTGTGCCTCCATATGTACTGTCATGTTCTTTGATAATACCAGCTATTTCATTACCAAGAGTGCTCTGACATAATTTTTTGTTACATGGAAAATCCAAATAACCTGCTGAATTGGTTTATGTTGCAAAATGATAGGTGGTGTGTAACTGTCACAGGCAAATTCTACAATCCTATAATTTGTGTAGATAAGAGGGCTTAGCACCCTTATTCTGACAGAATAGGCAAGTAAAGTAAGAATGAGTTTAATACTTCAGTGTGCTTGTATTTTTCTTTATCACATTTAAAATGTGGTAAAGGCCTTTATTTTTATTTCTGTGAATGAAATTCTTTATGGATTGTACCACAGAAAATATTACCACCTACCGAGTGACTGAAATCACCTTGCTCATAGGTATAAAGTTTTCAGTGTTTACATTAGAAACCAAGGCTTGAGCTTTACACATCTCATGAACCTTAAGCAATGGAAAAGCCTGACAAATCCAGTACCTGAAAGTTAGGGAGAGCTGGATCCTTAGCTGAAGAAGTGATCACCAGTTCCAGGATAACAGTTCCTTTGAAACTCCACATCTCTTTTTAAAAATACACAGCTCCCTCCAAAGTTTGAGGTGTGGAATAGAAGTTTGGGGGAATTGTCTTCCATTGTCACCTCTGGCTGTGATCTTAAAATATTGAAATTTTCTCTTGATTTCCCCTGGTGACTCTGGGATGATGTTCAGTAATATTTATTTCAGTTGCAGTATCCAAGAGAACCAGTGGGTCACCAGATATATGTGGTCCCTAATCTGTTTATGTCAACCTGTATATACTTAGGGTGCATCTGAAAGAATAAAGCTTCTAATAAATTCATTAAAAAATTGAAAAAAACATAAAGAAAAAACCTGACAGTAGCTAGGTATAATATTTTATATTAAGAGCTTTTTTCTTGTTAGGAGCACAGTGCAGGCAGTACAGTGCAAATTACACTCGCAGCTCTCTCTGTGTATCTGCAGAGAATATGTCTCTTGGTCCTCTTGTGTGCAGAGCACTTTCAATCCAAAACTGCACAACATGAAAGAAACATATACTAGCAACCAGAACGAGGCTGCCAAAATTTGTGTTTTTCCAGGGCCTGGGGCTCCAAAAAGGATATATGTTTTTAATTAGCCATGTGATGACAAGATTAAAAAGGCAGGCACTTCTTTTTGCTTACCATAGTCCCACAGCTGTTCTGGGCAAAAGTATGAAACTTTTTTGGGGAAAAAAAAGGAGGGTAATAATCAGAATTTAATTCCCCTAGTTACAGCTGAATGATACACCAGAATACTCAAGGCACATTATTTGTGGGAATAAATTGATATAGATCCATTAAGTTAATTGAAGTTAAGGTGTTTAAACTTGCTGAGACTCTAACTCCTATGGTGAAAAACATGTGGGAAGGCCAACATGATTTTGTGTGATTCGTTTCACTGGGGAAGGAATGACACCTCAGGGTCTGTCTTTGATACGTGATGGGGCAAATCTGTGGCTATTTCCATGCCTGTAAAATGCTCCAAGTTCCATTTAGGGCTGGACTAACATTATGAAATAGTCCTTTTACTGACTTTAGAGAAATACCTTGGTTTGCAACAGTTATACATGATATGTAAAGAACTTGATCACTGAATGAAAAGTGATATGGAGACGCAGGTGATTTCACTTTCATATAAATTTTGATGCAGTATCTGTTGCTTGTTCTTACTCAGACTTTAGATACTAAATATCCTCTGTCATTAAACTGTATAAGCCAATAGGTCTAGCTCTATTTCCCCCAGATAACTTTGGGTGGGTCTTTGAAACACCCATTCAAATATATGATTATTTGCTGACAACGGTGAAGTTCAGTTGCTACATCCTACTGCTCTGCATGTACCCTTTATTCTTTCTTCGTGCTGGGAAAGTGTTGTAAATTATTTTCTTTGGCTGGGTCAGGAAGTATTTTTCCATTTGGCTACTCTTTATTCCTGCTTTTCATTTGCAGAGTAATTTCATAGTTAGACACTAGGCAGCTGGTCTTCTAATGTGTGGACTGGCTTAGGAAATAATTTTATTATGTCTACAGTGCACCAGGTTGCATTATAAAGTTTCAGACAAGGCTATCTCCTTGCTTTCTCATTCATAGCTTTTAGCTGTGCCAGTGCAATTAAATGGGGTAGCTGACTCCCTGCACATCATGATGGATACAAAGAGGAATAGCCTCTTTGGATTCTAAGGGTGTTGTTTCAAGATTAGTTTAAGCCAATCTAATTGCAGGCAGCTCCTGTTGACCCTCATTGTCTCAGCTTCTCTTCCTCCCCAGCAATATTTTCAGCTGAATCAGGTTCTTGGCATGGTTGTGTGCATGTGCCAGTGACAACAAATGGGGAAAAAAGAGCTGAACAAGAGGGAGGAGGAAATGACTGGCGTAGTCAGGACCTGGTCATGCCAAGCTGAGGCCACAATGGTGTCCTCAGCGGTGCAGACTCGCCAGGGTGAACAGGGGAATTTCTTGTCATTTGTGCAGGTGACCTTCATCAGTGCTTTTATCTCTCATCTTCAGCATAATATACATTAATGGCTGCGTTTCTTCTACTTGTTCAGATATGGAATCTTGTAAGCTTCTGTAAGTTTTGGAAGGTATGCTAAGGTACAGGACGTGAGTAAAGGTTTTTATGATTTCCATGTTTATGTTGAAGACAGATTGAAGTGTTTAGTCTGAGATACCGCAAGTAATTTTTTTCAAGTATTATAGCAAATATATTTGTGATGCTACTTTTGTTTTTGCAGATAGTATAGATTTAGGATTATGGACTAGGATACAAAGACAAAATAGTAATTCTTATACTTCATGGCAAACTTTGCCTTGAGTTTAGAAGGGCCAGCTCCAGCCTCTGCTTTTCTCAGTGGCAGAGCTTTTTCAGAAGATAGTAATTTAGATTAAACAAATAAGCTTTAATTCTGCTAAACAGATCTCAAACTCTGAGGCATGCAGATAGACCCATCACATGTAAAAAAGCCCGTTCCAATCTTCTTAGTATCAAAAGAAAACACTTCAGGCACATGTTCAGAGAAATCCTGCTCCTAGTCTTGAGCCAATAGCAAACACTTGTCAATGATATTTTGATTTATTTTCCACTTTATGAATGCCTCCTGATGACCCACTTGAAAGGATCCTCACTAAATGTTTTTGGGCAATGTTGGAGACAAAACTGGAATCTGGCTGTTCTCTCTATCTTTGTCTTCAGTAGGACTCCCATAACTGCATATATTTCTGAGCTATTAGCTTAGGATTTGGGCAATATGTATGCAATTACTTTTAGAAGAATGACCATTTCTGGCACATGTAATCTCAGCAAATTAAAATTTCCACTAATAAGAGCCAGAAAACAATTATAATAGCAGTCTGTTTGCAAAGCGGAGACTCTCCATATCAAAGCCACAAATTGTGACTTTGTGAGGCTGATAATAGTGGGAAAAAGGTTGGATGTAGTGTAAGTAGGGAGATTTTGAGAAGCTGTTGCTGTTTAGAAAAATATTCCTTCTCTGTTATTTACATGAAAGAGCTGTAAGTAATCAGTGTCTATAAAAATGGGTCTTTCTGTTGTTCCTTGCCAAGGTGGTTCACTTGCATTGCTGCTGTACCTGTTCACTGTATGTCTGTGGATACCCTTTCTGTACTGCCATTAGAAAAACACGCTTAACCCAATTAATTTAATCTATTTCCATCTGGAAAGTAAGTAGATAGCGTGTGGAGGGAATGAACTTCTACCAAGGCACAATTGAGAAATGCATTAATTGTTCTTGCCCAGCCATTTCCTCTCTCTATAATTCTATCACAAATTTGAAAAGTCTGGTTCTGCCTTTTCTGCTGATAGAGACAGAAGTAGTTGTCCCTGCGGGTTTAAGAAGTGCTTTAGGATGTACAGTTGATGCACATATGTTGGAGCATGTTCTATTTGTCAGGACCTACTTCACAGTGCTGTTTGTCTGGTTGTACCTTGGAGAAGACCGGGTGCCCTGGCTGAGATTACACAGCCAGCACCATTTGGTGTAGTTCTGCAGTATTTTTGCAAGAGAGTCCAACACTCCCTCTATCACTGCCAGCTGCTCACCATGCTCCTCCTGTGTTCTTGAGTGTCTGTGTGATCATGGCCTGAACATAGAACACGGGATCTCATCCAGCCTGAGAACCAATCCTTCTTACCTGGTCAGTTTTTGATTGAATCAGGCTCCTGATCCAGGCACGTTATGGTGGTGTGGTCATTAGTGTCAGCCCAAGGCAGGAGCAAAGAACTGGAACAGATGCTAAGGCCGCACTCTGCATGGCAGCTTATAATGATGTTTAAGATAACTTTATAATCAACTTCCTAATTATTACTTTTACACTCCTTAAATACAAACCATGTTGAGTACTCTAAAATGTCATTTTGCTTCTATCTCATGAAGGACTTTTATCATTGGGTTAATGTGCATTTAATTAAAAGAAACAGTGATGCAGGTGTTTGCTCTGAAAGTTCCCAGTGAGAGTGGATATGTGATCTGTTTCACTATATGATATGTTTCCTTCATGCTCTTTTCTTGCACTAGTGAGATTTGGCTGCTTCTGGTGCTTAAATCTACATATTCAGATGGGTCTTTTGCTTCTCCCCTCCCCACCCCCCTTTTTTTTTTTAAATTCCATTGAGGTTGTTTATGTGTTTGTTCAGTGGTTGTATCTGAAGTTACTGAATTTTTCCTTTAGGAGTGCCAGTGCTCCGTTGTGAATCCCAGAAAGGAAGCAGGGATGGGCTGCTTCTCTTCGGAACATACTGCTTGTTTAATACATTTTTCCCTGAGTGCTTTCCCTGTGATTCCATACAGCAACTCTCCAGCATTCGGCTGAAAAACAATTTCATATTTCCTTGTATTCTCTGCCAGCACTACCCTGGACTCTGACTAATGCTAACCAGTGTAATTATCTGTGACTTTCCTCCTAAGCTTTCCATTTCCACTCAGTCCACAAACGGTGTTCTCCAATCCACAGCAATTATGAGCATGATATATGAGACAGCTGGAAGAGGGTATTGAGGATAAAAAAATGAGATGGCAAACAACCACTGCTGAACCAAATGCATAGCAGGTCTCAACTTAGACTCTCTTCAAAACTGCCATCAAAATCATTGAGGATTCTGCTTGCATGTCCAATGCTTTGATCTTTATTGTTTATTTATTAAGTCTGTGTTTGAACTTGGCTCACTGTGCTAAGATACTTGAAACACATAGAGCTGAGTTGTCTTTGCTCTTTTGCACATGACAACCAAGGCCAGCCTGGTTTTTTCCCCAAGAGATGGAAACAAAGTCCACGTTTATATAAAGATGTGTGGAGAACCATGTGAAGATTCTTGTGTGAATATGTCCTAAAATAACATCCACACTTGATAACAGGGGATACAAGATAGAAGGGGGAGTGAATTTCTGCCCAGGTCCCAGGAAACCACGGCTTTGCACTTCTGAAAGAAGGGGTGTCAAGGGTCTGGGTAGTTGGAAGCCTCACGATACTGTGTTTGACAGATGCCAAAGTTATTTGTGAGCATTTCCTGCAGGTCCCCTTTAGCTCCAGCTGTTTCCAGCAAGGGATGAACAGATCCCAGAGGATCAATTATCTGGCAGATAGGCAGTGCTCCTTGCTTCCATTTGTGCTGAATTTCGTGATTTTTCTTATCTATTTAATAGAAATATGTAAGAGAGGTTTCTCAATTTCTTTTGTTGGTCTCTGACCTTTGCTCTTGCTGTTACTTTTCATGAGGAGTCCACAGGCAGAAGGCAACACAACTGAGGTAGATAGGCACATTTCCTGAAGAGATTGTGTGTGTGCTGTATGTGCCAAACAGATGTGGTATAGAATTTGCTGATTTTATAGAAATACCGGGATTATAAGGTATACACGTCAGAAGAATAGTAGCAAATCATGGAGAAACAAGTAATGCCAAGGCCATTGTTTATTGAAATAAATATAATTTGCATTCTTTTTTGAATATTTCTCTTTCTGTGGGAAATACAAAAAAGAAATGTGGGAAAAATTTTATGCTGAATAGTTAAGTGTGTGGTTTTATTTTTCTTTTTATTTACATTTTTTATTTCTCATGCAGAGCTTTACATTTATATCTTATTTTGGTTACTTTTACCTTTTCTATTGTGCTAAAATGGGTAGGGCTGCAGTCATTTAATTGTTACTAATCCCTTAATTAAGCAACCTCATACTCAATATAGCTGCATATCTTCTTGATCCAGGAGTACAAATATGCCCCTGAAAAATGGGTCCTCTATATTTTTGGCTGTTGAAGTAAGTGTGTGTTTTTTTCAGAATTGTTAGGTATAGTATGTTATCTTTAAAAAAAGGTTAGAAGAAAAAACATTGAAAAAAGAAATCTACAAACTCCTTATTGTTATGAAATAAATCTTAAAAAAAACCAAAATCCTAAAATATTTTTTAGAGTAATTCACGGAAAGACGTGAAGCTGGTTGTAGTATTCCAAATAAATGGGAGCATTGTTGCAAAATTAGAAAAAACTCCATCTGTTTTGCAGTACATTTTAAGGTTTTGATTTTGCCATTTAAATTGCAAAACTAAATAGTATCAATGGTATCAATGGCATTACTTTGTATAGTGTTCCAAAATGTGAACATATAAGTGAAAGAAATTAGCTTTTTGTATTTTTATTCTCAGTTCCATTTAAAATAAATAAGTTAAAAAAAGAAATAGACTTCTTAGATTTTCATGCAAAATACAAGTTCTATTTCTTCAATGTTTTTAATTTGAATTTTATTACCCACCCCAAGTCTGCAAGTAATATCTGCTACAACAGTGCCTGCCAGTTTGGATTACCTTCTAAACTCTGCTGCAACAGGATCAAGTTTTTGGGAAACATTTAGGGAAATAATGAGTGGTTTCCATGGGCTTAAACTGTGACTCACTGTGATCAACTTAAATAGCTACTTTTGTAGTGTCTTAGTGACATTGGTCACCTTTGCCATTCAGAGGAGATTTGAGGATGCTTGTAGTGAGGTCAAGTGGTACAGGATACAAAAACTATTGACACTTTAAGCTCTTCACCCCAGCCCCCTGTGTGCACACACACAAGTGAGCGTTTCACCTCGAACACTGTAAATGTGCCTCCAGTCTCAGTGGAGAAAGATGTTACTTGAGAGCTGGTGATGGAGTGAACACAAATGAGCTGCTGAATGAGGCTCTGGAGTTGGAGGGTGCCTATTCCCAGTTTTCCAGGAGGCTGTTGGTTTTGATTGCCTGCAGAAACAGGAAGATTGCACAATGTTTAATCATCTTCTGAAAGTTGTTTTGAAAATGTTAAGCCTAGGAACCAAAATTCTGCTGCCTCATCTGTCATGTAAGGAATTAAGTGTTAGTGAGCTGCAAAAAACATCTACTGCTCAGAGACAGTATCAGAGTGTAGCAGCAATAAAACAGAATTCTGTGTTTAATAGTTTTGGAGAGACAAAGGACCTACTGTGTTACAGTCCTAGTTTAAACCTAGTTTTCAGTTCCACTTTTTAGCACTCTGCAAGTTAGAATAATGCTGTCAGTTCCACTGAAGCTGAAGGTAGCTTTTGTGGGTTTTACACGGAATTAATAGGGTACACAGAAAGTCAGCATATGCAAAATTCTGGTCTTCATTTTATTCCATGAAGAAATAAGAGTTTCTGCAAAGAAATATGAAAATAAAATTAATATCACAGCACCTTATTCAGTTACCTCAGGTTTTCCTGTGAGAAGGAAAAAACTCAAACTTTTATGTCAAGTATCAATTAGTTGAGCCTCACTTTTTCTTTAATCCTGTCCACTAATGTCTGCTTTATACTTTATTTTCTGATTTTATTTATTTATTTCCAGGCGGAAAAGATTAACCTCTTGCATTGTAAACAACCACTGAACCTTCTGAAGAGATTTCTCATCTGGGCTGTTTTGCTGGTGAGTTGCTTGAAGCCTGATGCTATAAAGATAATAGAATTAGGAGACCTAGCAGGCCTCATTATTTTTAATTACTATTGCTGCTGCTCACACACTACATGTAATTCAGTAAAGCTGGAGTGGTGTGAGGGGGGGACCCAACAACTCTGCATTTCAAAATGGGCCATCATAGAAGCGGCAGTTGTCAAATCTTTCTGTGAATTATGTGTTTTTCAGATGTATCATTCTAATAATATTTTGAACAAATCTCAGAAATTCAATAAAGCGAAGAAGAAAAGGGAATGTGGGCCTTAAATAGGTCAAAATCTAAGTACCTTCAGCTTGCTTTTTGGTTCATTTATCAAAGCAAAATCAATTGTTATTATTAGCCTATTATCATCATCCTTCCAGTGAGCTGGGTTCATTTTAATCAATATTTCTAATTAAATTACATCAAATGCAGTTTTAAATTGTAGCAACCTAGCTCCATGTAGGCTAAATTTATATGCATATCTTTATCCATTATTTTCATTCTCTCTTTATTAATAAGGTATTTCTTTACAAATAAGCAATAAGCAGCTGTGTTGAAACAGTTATACCTCAGAGTTGGTAATGGACCACCTGCTATGCTGAAATGCTGTTTATCTTTTATTTGTATGGACTGTAGGCTTTAAATAGCTCTGAAACTGCCATTGAATTTTCCGCTCAGAGTGCAGAGAGACTGAGGACCAGTGCCCTGGGCCATGGTTTTCACTGGCTCCTTTTGGCTTGTAAACTAAGTATTCATGGACATGGAGACAAATAGTGAAAATACCATTCCTTGGTAGTTTCTTTTCATCCTGTGTCTGTTCTGCTCCTTCGGGGTTTGTCTGATAGCTACCCAGCTGTGTGTGCCTCAGTGTTCTGATTTCCCTCCATTTGGTATTGCTGCTTTGTGAATGCAGTGCTAAAAGCAAAAGCAGAGTTACTTTTGCTTTCATGTCTTGCAGTGTCCAGAAAGGGATTTTACAGCTTTGGAGAGAGCAACAAAAATGCACTTTCTTAATTTGCTGGGGTATTTTTTGATTGCAGCTGCCCATTAGAAGGCTCTGCAGATCGTCCTCTTCCTCCTTCCCATTAATACAAATACAGTAACTGTGCTATGGTTGAGAATAATTGTTTTGCTTCCCTGCAGGGATTTAGACAGTAGTTAATCATGCAATAGCAGTTTCCATAAGACGTACTTTCCAGGATGATAATGTGGTTCTAGTTCAAACATTCATGACTTGGAAGTATTCAATATCTCTCTATCTGTCCTTATTTATGGCAGCAAGGGAAGTTTTACCTTCATTATGTGTTTCATAAACACATGTGTACGTGGTGGGTGTTTGCACACATATTTACGCATGTGAGTGTTTGCATATATAAATCAGAAGCCTTTTCTCGAGGACAATGAAGAGATTACTGGGAGAAGTCTAATCTTGTTGCCTGTGTATGGAAGTCAGTCTGCACAGTGAGGTCAGCAAGGACACACTCAATACTACATCTTTCCAAATAATTCTGTTGTAGTTTAATTGATGTGACTTTAGGGTCATATTTCGAATTTCAATTTAATTCTGATTCTCAGCTCTTTTATTTATGTATTGTAGCTGGTCATCCAAACATTCCTCTTAGCTATGAATGTATAAACTCAAGACAATCTAACTCTCCTTGGCTCTGTTCTTCTGATGGCACTTGTGAATGCCATCTCTTAAATATGCAGTTTCTGTGTTTTTTCCTCTGACAGGCTATTTTGTCAGTTTTTGAGTTCTGTATTTCCTCAAGTGTATATTCTGAAGGCAGACGCAGTTTTCAGTAATACTCTATCATAAGGGAGCTCAAAAACGTAAAACTAAAGTGACCATTACCCTAATGGGAACTGAAGTGCAAGCAACTGTATCACAATGTTATTACGCTTACTTCTATGCCAGTCATAAGTGTGGTCAGTGTATGTGTGTGGAGTGGAAAAGAGAAAGTAGTTTTGAATTGAAACATGCAGAATCTCTAAATGTTTCCAGGCACATTCAATTCTTTCTTCACAAAGTTTCTCCATTCTTTCTTCTTAGGAAACATTCTGTACAATCTAACATACCCACAGCCTAAATTAGGCAGGTCTCAAGTAGGGAAATGTATGGAAATATATTTGAAGGCACCTGTTTCTGTGCCTCCTGCCACCTCCTGTTTTGGAATGTTATAAAGGATTTATAAAGTTCTTAAGGATGCTTTCCTATGTGGTATAAAACATTCCTTGCAATAATAACTTCTGCAGTGCCTACAGTTACTCTGTTATCACAGGTGTTACAGGTGTTTGTTAAGGACTGAGTCATGTGATGATAAGAATTTTAGTGTTTTATGTATTTTAGAGTTCTTTCTTCATCCATAGACATGAAGTATGGCACTTTCTCATGTGATTGTAGTCTGTAATTTAGAAAATTATAGTTGCTTGTGTGTGAATTAATCTTAACACTCAATGCTCTAAAACCAGAATAATCAAGAGCTATGTGAAACACTTTCCCTGTAAAAGCTGATTCATGATTTCGTCTAAGCTGTTTAAACCTCTTTTGCATATTCCTAACATATTCCTTATACTGTCCTGTATATTTTAACTGAGCTGTTGCTGATTTGTTGTATACACACCAAAACTGATTAAAAGATATAAAAATCCTTCCAAAATATTGGGGAGGGGGGTGTGTCTGTGAGGATGAAGAGAATGTATTCCAAATACTTAAAGATATAATGAGTACCTGAGTGCTCAGACCTTGTCCTTTTAATCCTGATTTCAGTAGTTGCACACACATGGACTCCTTCCCTCTCATTTCTCCTTTTACTCTGCTGATGGGATGTGAGGTACTTCTGTGACAGAGGAAACCTATGAGGCTTCTGAAAAGTGTAAAAACAGAGTCTTCTCTGTAGTGATATCCTAGGAGAGTAGAACCTCACTTATAGGTCAGAAAAAGTGCTTTGCCACTGGTAGTCAGTAGTGTTTTCTGTATAGCTGATCCTTCTGACTCTTGGCCCTCCATCAGGGGGTTCCTTAGTGCATATTGTCTGGGTGACTGAATCAAATGGAGTCAACACAAAAGCCAGTATGTGCTCACTGATTTTCTTTTTTTTGGTGAGAAGTTCTTTTTATTGTAGCTCTGTAAGACAAATACTTAATTTTTTTTAAATTTAGTTTTTAATATATGGATCTTAAAGCACATTCAGAAGAAGAGTTAATATAACTTTTCCTGACTGATGTAGTGACAAAGAGGTTACGGCACTGGGCAGTTGTGGCAATGAAGACAGCACCTTTGAAGAATAGGTTTGCCATAGGACAAAAGACATTTGGTGAATCAATCTTTGTCCAGTTAACCATGTGCTGAAACTGGTGGCCTGTTGATGTACTTGTCATGGTATTCAAGACTAGATATGTCATCAGCTGTCTTGCACTTCACAGTGCACAGATGTGCTCTTGTGAGCACAACTGAAATCCTGCATTTGTAAGGAAGGCTGGTGATATGGAATATGGACTGGAGTTCATTTATGTGGTGAAGAGAGGAGGAGGGAGAGTAATTAAAATTTTAGGACTTAATGTGTTGCATCCTTCTGGGAAAATAGCAACAAAGGGAGTTCTGCAGAATTCCCATTCATATCACAGCTGAAAAAAACCATGGCAAGGTGAAGTTTTATAAAATTTCATTCTGTATTGTAAACAGAAAATATACTAGAAAAGGTAGAGACAAAAATGTATATTAATCAGAGAGAAGATGTTCAGTGTATGACTATTTCCCCATTCCTTTGCTTCTGCATTTTTTTTTCTTCCAGGCTTTCAGATGCTGAGGTGATTTTAAGTGCATCTTTATTTCAGAAGCAATTTAAATACAGATTTGCATGTTCACTTGTGGCTCGGGTTAATTAAAGGCCAATATTTTGGAAGGGATTAAGGGGTATGTGCAGTTTCCATGGGATGAACCTCAAAAAGATTTCAGTGATTTATCTATCCATACGCATGTGTGTGTGCATATAAGGTATGGTACTTAAACATCTATTACAGAAAACAGCACCCTGGGGACTTGGGTAATAGATCATTTTAATGTATGAATAGGTTACATCCCTAACTACTAGTTGGGAAGGGTTACTTCTTATGGGAAGGGGGCTAAAGTAAATGGCCAAGAAAATTTATAGTGTTGCAATTCAACAAAAATATTGATTAGAAGATGAGGAACTCCATTTTTATAAACTTAATCAACACTGATTGTTTGATTTCAGCTAGTAGTCTGTCAGGGAGAAATAAGAGCATTGAGCCTGGAGTGGTGCAGGGGTGGAAAGGAGCTGGCAATATTCTAGGGGAAAAAAAAGTATACAAAAACCTAAATCCAAAAGCACTAATGTAACTTTCCAGAAGATTTAAAGGCTAAATATTTGAAAGGGATAGAAACTGTCTAGGTTTTGTTTTGTTTGCTCTGCCATATAGTTGCCTGACTGGAAATTATATTTCAACAAGCAACTGCTGTATTTATTGGCTTATATTTTATTTTGCTAATATTCTGCTGATGTCCTGTATTTCCATAGTAATCATGTAATAATCTGTTCCACAAAATAGTAGGTTGCCAAGATCCATTTAGAGCCGTGAGTGCTGTGGCCAAAGGTCAGTGCTGGGGGAGTTCTGCTCCTCAGTGTGCAGGTGCCACTTGCGTCACAGCCATTAAGCATGAAACTAAAATCAATTTCACTGCATCTTTGCAAGCTGGCAAATGTAGGAGTCACCTCAGCAGAAAAAATAACCACAACTGGCACATGCAGTGTGCCTTTATAAAGGTCTGGACAGAATCTGAGAGAAGTTTTGAAGAGCCTGTAACTCAGGTTGTACCTCCAAAACTAACTGTTGTGTTGTCTCTGCTGCCACCATTCAGGTCTTCTGTGCTGCATTTGTGTACTGTGCTTGAACTGGCTTGCCAACATCAGTCTGATGAATTTGCTTAATGCAGTAAGGTTTACAGTGGTATCGGTGTCTCAGAGTGGGCTTCTGGTTCTGGGTTTAAAATTACAAAGTGTGGCTCCTCCTCAGCATGTGATCCACCATGACTGCATGCTTTCATTGCCGTGCTAGAGATTCTGCTCTACCTCCTTGTTTGAAAAATTGACTTTCCTTCCCTCATTGGTGTCACAGAGGAGATGAACTTCTAAAAAGCTTTTCTTCCTGAACTTGAGATGATTCATCAGGAGGATGACAATGCCTTTCAGGTAATTTAGTGAAAAGGCACCCAATTAATTGATGTATCGATTTTAAAAAATCAGTTGAATACCAATCATTTGCCGTTACAGTCTTGGTTACTTTAAAGACAAAGTCTAATTCATGGTGAATTTGACAAAAGGGAATAAAAATCCTAAACCTGTTTGGCCCTTGGGTACCTTTTAAGTTACACTTTCATGATTAAGTTGTGTTTGGTTCTTTATATGAATTAGTTGTTATTTTTTCTTCAGAAAATTGTATCCTCATTGCTTCTGTTCATCAGTGATTTACAAGCACAGTGGTATAAAATTCTGAAGTACCAGTGAATGGCTCAGACTCCGAGGATTCTGTCGTATGTGTCATAAGTACTTTTACCTGAAAGCCTCATGTGCCTTCAGGGCCCCAGGCTGAGGGCTCCCTGCCTCGGCACAGCTCTCTGGAGCAAGAAGGAAGCTGTAATTTTGCCTGGAGATCCTCTCCCTTTTAAATAGTCCCTGGGCTGGGGCATGATCCATGGCTCCAAAGAGCAGTGAGGAGCTGCTGCTGAGGTGCACGCTGTAGGACAAGGGCTCTCTAGGATGTCTCTCACCCGCCCTGGGTGCCAGGAAAGCA
This sequence comes from Acanthiza pusilla, assembly GCA_036630365.1. Taxonomy (NCBI): domain Eukaryota; kingdom Metazoa; phylum Chordata; class Aves; order Passeriformes; family Acanthizidae; genus Acanthiza; species Acanthiza pusilla. The sequence goes on from JAXCHO010000234.1 coordinate 24,693,067, forward strand.
TTTTTCCCTGCTCTCATGGGCTTTCTGGGTTGTAGGTTGACTGCTGGTTCACTTCAGTTTCCAATTCCTTCAAACTGCTCTTGGGCAAGATGACCACTACTGAGTGCTTTTAATTTGACATTTTCTTTAGAAGCTATCAACATCCCTGAAAATAGCATCTGTCAGGGAGGTGGCAAGCTGGGAATTGGGTGCCTGCCCAGCCATAGCATAACGAGGCTGCAGGGCACAATTGACTGGAGTGAACAGGGAAATTTCGGAGCCATTGATCCACGAGCCCACATAATGTGTGAAATTGGAAATGTAGCCTGTCAGAAGAAGCTAGCCATATGTTTTTAGATTATCTCAAAAACCTAGTACCCTTAACCATTGTTCGATAGAAAACATTCTTTGTTTCTTTTTTACTGAAGACTGTTTTGAGGGGGGTTTTGATTGTTTGTTGTTGATATTTGCAGGGGTTGATTGTCTGTTTTGGTGGTGGGGGGGGTTGTTGTTTTGTTTTGTTTTTTAATTATTTCCTACTGGTAAAGCCTGTAGTTTTTCCTTTTAAAATCATTTTAGTAGAGCAGCTTCTCTTCCATGTCACATAGCTTTGTGTGAGCACATATACGTTCACAGTTGTTTACGTAAATGGTTGTTAGAGGCCAACACTAAGTAGCATTTTGCATTATATTTCTGGATGGTAGAACCAAGGCAGGACAGGAAAGAGTGCTGAGACCTATTAAACATGCATTGTCACCAAGATAAATGAATGTGTAACTGCATCCTTAGGAGAAGTCTAATCCCTCCCTATTTACTTTCTTGCTATGCTTACAAATATCTCTTGTCCTCAGTGGAATTATTCCTGTTTAGCAGGTATGTGAAACCATCCTAGAGGTTTTAATATATTCCTCTTTTGTCATTTTTCCCTCTTTTTGGAGGGTTATTACTGCACCAGTTCTCTAATTCCTAACAGAGGTCTCCTAGTGGCTGGGAGAAGTTTGTTGGAATCTGCAGCATGCCTGCTTGAAGTAGTTTCTCATTCTATGAATGAATTTTTCTGTCTTATTTGCCAAAACAATATGAACAATATGAAATAAGCTGGCTAGGCTGGGACAGCACCTTTCAGCACAGCCACCTTCTTGTTTAGTCCATCCACTCCTACTGGGCAGTAGCAATTACCTCTTGTATGAAGCTTTTTGTCTTATTAGGTATGAAGAGAACATTAGCTATTCTGAAACTGGAATATTGCCATCTCTGCCTGTGGAGGAGAGGGAAGGCTGTTTGGGCATTGATTGCATTTTAATGTTTGCAATCCTCTTCAAGTTTGGGAGATTATCTTTTCTGCTATGTGCCAGTGTTCTGCCAAAGCCTTTTAGCGCACAAAATTCAGCAATTTTATTCTTTCTCAGCATAAAATTGAAGGGATGAACCCTACCTCTAAGTTTCCTTTTTTAAGCTATACGCAATTTAAGAAGTGTTTCTGTTCCTGGATATGAAATAAATATGAACCTATGTCTCACAAACTACCATTTAGTAGCATTTGTCTCTTAAGGAAAAAAACCTTCACTTTTACTACATGTTCAGTGTCAGTAATGGTAATTGCACAGGATATTTAAAATGAAAAATTTTCCATGACCCTCAAGAGTACGCAGATCATTCCTGCAGGGCCTGTTAACTTTTACACAGATTTGGTAACAAAGTACAGTTAAAGATCTTCCATTTGTCTCTGAGATGAGAAACAAACTAGAGTTCAAAGTCACCTGGCGCTTTAAAGAGTTGACCAATGTAAAATGAAAACTAATGAACTGTGCTGCTATTTTGGTAAGAAAAAGTCAATCAGATTGCAAACATATATGGCTTTTCCTACCATCTGAGTTTCCCTACTTTTGGTTGCTGAGGGAAAGTGATTGTAACTGGTAGTCCTGTAAATATTCTGTATTATTGGCAGCAAACTAATTAAGTAGAAAAATCTAGAAAGTTATGACCTAATGTCCCACTTTATTGGTTATCCAAAGCACATTAAAACCAGTTTCACAAGAATTAGACCAATTCAATTTGTGTCTAAAGGTTGCTCTGAAGAGCAAATATTGCTGTTTAATTAAAGTTATTAAATTTATTTTAAAAAGAGAAGAAAAATGTCAATGAGATAGCCTCTAAATACACTTATTCATTCAACTAGTGAACTTTTAATACATATTAAATTAAGGAGAAGTAATAGGAGAAAGAACCTTTGGTGAGAAAATTGTGACATTTCCTTCATTGTGTACCAGCAGTACTCGTATTCTTTGGCACATGAAGGGACGAAAGTTGTGCTTACAAACATAAAGATATTTACTGTAATTATAATCTAGATAGAAAATCAACAAGACACCACTGGAGTTCCTTGTAATTATTTTATTTAAACTTCATCTTCTAACTTTTTTTTATATATGCAGCCAAGCTGAAGCTTATTTGTGCACATCTCTAACCCATAGTCTCCACTGCCTCTATAAATATTAATTTTAATACTATCTCAGTGTTTCCAGTATTGCTTCTTCACATAGCAAATTATGTTCTTCATAAATTACATAATTTTTCTTATTAGCCTCATATAAATAAGTAGATTTGCCTGGATTTTAGAATGTTCGGTTTTGTTTGAGGAGTTAAGAATAATAATAATTTCGATTATTTATCCCTTTCCCAATAACATATCAGACATTTTGCAGATGCAGAGCAAAACTGCTCCTTGCCCCAAACACTTTATAACTTAGGCTACTTTATTTTCAGTTTTAAGCTTCTCAGAAAATAGTGAAATAATTTTTTCAAAATAAAACGTTTCAAACCTGTCTTGCAAATTCAGCTAAAGATTTTCTCAGAGCTAGCTGATTTCTGATAGTAGGATTAGCTCTAGCATGAGATCAAACAGAAATGGGGACTCACAGGGCCATGTGCAGTTTTTGTTCAGTTTATTTTAGTTGTTATTGTATTATGCATTGGTACAGCACTTTTATTCAGGTGGTCAGCAGGGCCTGGTGAGCCTTTTTTGATGCTTTTATATATACATTCATTGTTTCATCCTTGTAATCCATGAGTTTCCTCCTTGAAGGACAGAGAGTCAAATTCCAATAGCCTTACATGAAGACCATCTAATATATGTCAGACAGAGGAGAGAGGTATGTGGACCCTGGCTAAGATATTCATTTATTGTTGTTGCAATGATTCATCATTCTGTCTGATCTTGCCCTCTTAGAGTCCATGTCATTAATGAACACTGTCATGACACAAAATCAAAACTAATTTCATTTTGTAAGGGACACCCACAGCTGTGACTCTTGCTGTAAATATGATCATGTTGTTTTTCTGTCACAATGATGAGTAGATGTATGTAATGTTAATAAGATAGCCTTTCTAGCAGTGGTAGGGGAGAAAGAGTTCAAGCTGTACTGTGTAAAGCTTGGAGTTTGTATAAAAGGTCCAAGGGAGAGATTTCCAGCTATTCATCATATTAAGATAGTTCACAAATCAGGTGGAGTGTTCTTTGCTTAATTTGAAACTGTTGGATTAGATATTAAAAAAACTAAAGTCAATACTATGAATCATGAAGGAAGCCTACTATAAAACTTTTCTACACCAGAGTAGGAGGACAGGTCTGGAACTAAAATCATGCACAGGATTTATCAGTTCCCTTCAGTTATTTTTTCAGCACCCTTGTAAAAGAAAGACAGAGTGCTCTATGATTACCATGTGTCACAATGGCAACATAAGCAACTGAAAGGTTTAAAGAGAAAGATATCCTATCACCTTTGATAAAATCATCATTGAAATGTGATAAAGGGAATCTATCCCCTAGTTCTCAAGGTAGTTTATTAATTTCTGAAATCTCCTATCATCAATGGCTGAATTACTATGTTATAGTATAGAGAGGGACAGAAAGTTAAAAACTAGCAAAATCTCCCATGATCCCACAATCAAAGCTAGCCATCAACTTTTCTTCTTTTCAGTGATTAATCTATATGGGAAAGACTGGCTTTTTCTGTGCAAAACTGGCTCTTACATGCTGCATGACAGTTTTCTCAGCATTAAGCACTTCAGATGATATAACTAAATTAAATCTGAATATCCGTGTTCTTTCACTGGTGCTTTTTGAGGCCTAGTCTTGAACTCAAACCTAAATTAGGCTGCTTGGATTACTCTCTAAAGGAAGCAGATCCATTTTGGCTAGGTTTTTTTTTTTCTTCAATATGATGACTTTATTGAGTTTATGTAGTATAATTTTTAATGGTTCATTTTGGCTTTTTGTTTATTATTTCTACTTCTGACCCTAAGATGGAATGGTTTACACATAAATAGGTCAGCTGACACACAGTAAACACAAACACACACAAAAAGGCAAGCCAAAACTCCAATAAACAAGCAAGCAAACAAACAAAAAACGCAAGGAAAACCACCACACCAAAAAACCCTACAAACAAACAACCCCTAGCCACCCCGAAAACAAACACCCAATATCAACTCAACAGCAACAAAGCCCTAATTTTTCCTCTTCATTAAGTGAGTCACTTTTGTGTTCCATTCTTGTGTGCCTTATTTGCAGTTTGTGGCTGAAATTAGCTGGTGGAAGCAATTGTTTCTGTTCATTCTCTCATTGCAGCATTTCTATCCTTTCTGTCTGTTGTACCTCAGCCAAAGACTTGATTTCAAAGCCTCTGAAACCATTATCAGAACATGAAAGGGCATCATTTTGATAGATCAATATTAACTATTTCAATACCAACACCTTTTTTTTTTCAGGTTACTGCTGTAAACAAAAATTAGCATTAGTCTCAACTCTCCATTAAAAAGAAAAAATATTCTGGGAAGGAAAATTTTCATTGTGTTTTTCTGGAACTCATAAAGTTTAGAACTCTCTTACAGAAGCAACCACCAAAACAGTTTATCTAGACCATGGAAACGGTGCTCTTGTTAAGCAGTTCAGTTTTCTTTTGAAGGTACTATAGTTTTGTGAAATAGGTTGATGACTACCATGATTAAAGACAAACAAAATAACTATTTAGCTTCTAATATAAATAGGCTGTAATTACCTAGTGAGTTTGAGATCTGAAAATTGATATTTTAAAAAGTGTTCTGAATCTGTGGTTTGTAGTTCTGGATTTGTAACAATAGCATTGATTAAAAGTCATTCTTGATCTTTAAGTGTTTAAGGAATGGTTTTTAAGTTTAAGCTTTCAAATATGCTTAACAAATAACTGGGTAGGAAGAAAGATGGTAATCCAAGTCGCAGGCACAGTGGTCTACAGAGCCCTTAAACTTTCAAAATAAACTTTAAGAGAGGAAATGTGAAGTTAGAGTAACATGATGTAACTTGTTAAGTTCTGTACCGGCCCTGTTCTATTAGACTGGCTTCTGGAAACTCTTAAATTTTAAGACTGACTCTGATCATAAGTGTTCACTCAGGATAGATGCATTACCTCTCTTTTCAGGCTTCTGTCTGCATGAGCCTTATGATTAAGACTGGGAAAGTGGGAAGCACCATTTAATTACTGTGCCCAGGCACCTCAGTGGGGGAAGAAATGCCCATCTCTTCTCTCTGCAGATTAAGCTCTGTCCATGCACATCACCACCATCAAGCAGTGTTCTCAGTGTTCTCAGAGTTTTCTCTGTCTTTAGTAGTTTAACTTCTCTTTAGTAGTTACTTTGGGCAGATGCTCATGAGAATATTTACTATATTAACCACTGCTAGTCCTCAATTCTTATATTCAAAAATATTTTTATTTCATATTTTCCCTTCCTCCTTGATCCCTTTGCATGGTGTAAAGGTGAATTAAGAATATAAGGCTCTAGCCTGCCAAAAGCATGTTATTTTCTGTCTGAGGTACTGCTTGTCATGAGAAAAATCCAGATTGCCTGTTAGTACTGAAGCTTGAACTTTAGAGGAAACAATTACCCTTGTTAGAAGAACTCTGTTTAATGTACAGTGCATAATTAGAGGACAACAGGGAGGATCATTTCACTACTTAATGGACTACAATTAAAGTTAAAGCAAACTTTTGTCCTCATTTTCACCAGCGTAACACAGGCCAGGATTTTCCTCCTATGAGTGAAAAAATATGAAAGGTATAGTTCGGCAGCTGCTTTGTTTCTGTGGAAAGTTTCCTGACAGTGAAGTACTGTGCAAGAAGCAGCTGCAGAATCAGGCCCTTTGTGCACATGCACTTGTAGTAATCTTAAAAGAAATAGAATGGGACCAGCAAAATGGCACTTCAGCTCAAAGAAAAATCCAACGTCTTCCATCTGCTCCCTGGTCTTGCAGCTGCAGTGAATTATGATGTGCTGTCACATTTATAGGGTGATTTCATCAACTGATTTATTTAATTAATTTAGATTTAACATTGTACAAAGGGTATGTGATAAAGTGGTGTAACTCTTTCCTCAGCTACCACACCAGCCAAGATTTATTTTGAATATCCTCCGCCTCACTGTGTCCCCCCTTGTGCTTTTCAAGCTGCAGCCAAGGGAGAGTTTGAAATAGCTGAATGGACCTAGAGCTACTTAACCAACAGTGCAGCCACTGAGCAGAACGGGGACTTGAATCTTGTGTTCTGATGCTAGAGTTAAAACATCCATAAAGCTCCTCCACCAAAAAATACCTATGGCACTGGTGTATCCCTAGTGACTCCTGAATGTGCACCATGTTTCAGGTAGAATGGATGCACCTGGGGCCAGGTGGTTACTTTGGGGTGTTAGCAATTTTAAGAATATGCTTCTTTAATACCTTTCTTAGATAGAATCTTGGAATGGCATAGACTGCACTGTTACTGTGTTTCTGTAGAACAGTGAAATCTATAGGTCCTAATAGATCAACTCAGTAGCATTACAAATGCACACTTGTGATTTGGTGTCGTGCTGGTTGCAAAGATAAGGGACTCTTTCCTGTGATGGTTTCAATAATCATAGTACATTTATATAATGCTACTCCATAATGTAGATATGGGGAAATTAGGGCACAGGTTTTGGCAGCAGCCGTATGCAGACACATGGCGTCATGGTCTCTGTGCTGGAAAACTTCGTACCAAGTAGGTGAGATAAATTAATAGAACAGAAGTATTCCTAATTTAAGATATTCTGATATATATTTATGTGTGTGTGTGTGTGTGTGAGTACATGAGACAGACCGAGAAAAGTGTTTAATTACACTTGGTTGGGTGGACATAATTCTCAGAAAGCAGTGGAAGTTGCATTTTCAAATTTTTTGGTCTTATTTCCCCAGTACTCACTTTAAATGGGAGCAAAGGCTATGCTGAGTAAAACCTAGCAAAATACCGAGCACAGTTCAACTGTGTCTACGTAAAATATCTACATTTGTAACAGTTTATTTTGTAGTATTGATCATGCTGCAGTTATGAGCCCTAAGAATTCAATGATTCTCATATATAAGTAAATAAAATCAATTATTTTTGGTGGAAGAGAGAATGAAAACAATCAAAAAGGACTGGACATTTATTACAATGTATACAGAGATGTGGTCTGAGCATCTTTTTTGTACCCTTGCTTTATGAAGCCAGACATGATGGAAATATATTCTGTGTTGCATTTTCATTTGTCTTGCTTTGTTTTTCATAGTCCTGAAAAATATTCAACCTTATAAACTGTATTTTGCTCTTTTTTTTTCCTATAAATGAGTATTGACTAAGAACATAGCTTATTTCTAAGGAATGAGACCAGAGAAATAAAATGTTTTGCGCTAGTAGCAAAACCGTAAAATAAAAGCTCTGTTAAAATGTATGTGCTTCATCTAAAAGCTTCCAAGTTCTACTGGCTGTTCTAATTTCACAATATTGGATAAAATCAGTACAAAGGGAAAAGCATTATTACAGAAACTAGACTTGCTGCCACAGTACTAGAATTAGGATTGTGACCCTAGCAGCATTCAACAAATAAAATTGAGGAACAACCCAATAAGGTTTCTTGTGTTAGATAATCATAAAAGGAGTCATCATGTGGTAGTTTGGGAAAAAAATGAGTCAAAACAGTGTAGGAACTATATCTTAATTTCAGAAGTGATTAGGGTAATTAGAAGTTGAGAATGTCATTGAGATAACGACTCACTTAGACTTTCTGGAAGTTTATTATCAAAAAGTGGAGATGAGAGGGAGAAAACAGCACAGCTGTAGTACAGTAGTACAGACTCATGAACTATGAATGAATTACCTAGAAGGTCCATTTTTGTAATAATAACCATTTCTAATTTTTTTTACCTTATGTCTACAGCTAAAAGTGAGTATTTGTGTCACAATCAAATCAGATTTGCTTTTCCCATCAGTATAGTTTATCTAAGTTAATTAAATTCTTCTTCCCCCTTACCCCACCAAAAGTTTTTGTAATTCTCATGTGGCAACAGCCCCAAGTCTAAATTCAGAGTTCTCTGCCTCTACTGCACAGATTAACTGCTGTTCTTCTTGAGCAATTCACCTTTTGGTTCTCCAATCAATACGAACAGCTTGGCATGGATGCTGATGCCTTCCTCCATTGCAGTTTTTATTTTCTGTCATTCCCACAGTAGATATTGCTTGTCATGGACCTATGTCCTGGTTCTTCTCACTGAGGGGCTTGTAATAGAAATCTCTGGTAAGTGCTTTCAAATCTGAAGCAGCAACATGTGAGTTGGTAGTTGTGGGGAAATACAGTAGAAAATACTGTGTTTACCCAGAAATTTCATCTATTAGTGTTGAATGAAGTGTTGATTTTAATGAACATGTCATGTTTGGCAGATTCCTTCAGGGCAGTGCTTAAAGTTTTTGTCAGTTTTACTTTTTCCTTTTCTTCTTCTTGCTGATGTTCAACTTGAAAACTAGCACCACTTGCATCATTTCCAGACTGAACTGTGGTTTGTCTAGGAAGTGAAAATGAAATGCTTCTCAATCAGAAGTCTGATCTCCATATGGTTTCTCTCAACATTAATAAGAAGCTAACAAAAAATCGTGCCCTCTTGTCAAATGCAGAATGTTTGACTTTCATATCCACTTTTTAATTAGAGAAACATGTCTGAACCTGGGAGATCAAGCAGTTCATAGACAACAAGTTAATCCATCACAAGTCTAACAAATCAGCATTTAAAAATAGTCTCAATGCTATCCTTTGGCCAGTAACAAGCCAAGTATTGGCTTGTTATAATAATAAAGTATTGTTATTACTTTATTATTAATGTTCTTTTCCAAATAGTAGTCATCTGAGATATCTTCATCAAACTGGACATCATCGGTTAATGAAGCAATGGTGGGAAACATATTATTGGCCCTAGCCAGCAGAAAAGTAGCTAAGAAAAATTTGATTTCTCTTTGCTTACCCTATACAAAATAATGTTGAGACAATTTGTGGACAAATCAAAATGGTCTCTGTTAGAAATGTTTACAGATTCCATTTTTTTTTTTTTACACTAAACCACTAGAGGATCTTATAGAGAAAAAAACTTCAAATATTTCTCTTTTGGGTTCATTATTTGATGTTTGAATGGAAAAGAATAATAAATTGCTCCCACTTCAAAAAAGAATATTTTTGTAGCTATTCCAGTAGAAGACTAGATCATAGCTAAGAAAAATTTCTAGAATCAGCACAGTAAATATTAGTGAGAATCAGAAAATATTTGAGATCGCTGCTCATTCGTGGGGGCAAGCATCTCACTAGGTAGCAGATTAAGACCTTGCGCACAGTAATATCTCCTGAGATGAAGTAAATGACACAATGTGTGCATACTATGGAACTTTTGCCAGACTCCTCTGAAGTGAAGCCAAGATCACTATTTGAGCTCTCTAGTTTGCCTTTTCTAGCAGTACTTATTTCTTTACAATAACCATTTTTGAGCATACTTACCCCCCAGGTAGACTCCTTCTTCCATTCCTAGAATTTTCCTGATTCTCATACTCTTCATGGCTGTCTTCTGACTCCTTCTGCATTTTATGGCCCATATCCTTTCTCTTCAGTGTTTGCCTCTGCACTGTTTGATCACTACGTTTTCTTTCTGCCTTCAAAAATCTCATCTCCTGTGTCAGGTTTTTTAATTCCATAGCTGGTTATAGATCAGTGCTGAAGGGGCCATCGTCTTTCGTGATAGAAGTACAGCTTTAATGGTCTGTAGCCATCTGAAATAGCAATATCCTTCTGTGCTTGCCTAGGCTGTAAGCATGCTGCACTTAAGCAAAAGGATGAGCAAAAATACCCTCTAACCAAAATCAGGAGTAAATGTTGTGAAAATTGTGAACTACATAGTGTTGGCAACTCTTGAACGTTACAGTTTTGTAAATCTTTCTCCTTGTTTGTCAAAAATACCACCACTTTGTCTCCAGAGATTCATGTGATCTCTTTCCTCTTTTTACTCTTCCTGGCTTCTCTTTGACTTTCATATTTGAACCTTTGGAAGAGTGCATAATAAAATTCATCCTAAATTGCTAAGATTTGCTTGGTTTCACATTAAATGATACAAAACCCCTGCGTTCAGCATAATTTCAACCTGAAATCATAAATCTGCTCACAGTCACTCAGCCTAGGATCATGGAGAAAGTTTTTAAAGGGTCCAAATGGAGGTTTCATAATAAAACCTGTCAGCAGGTTTGGATTTCATTACAAACAATTTGTACAGTTCTTTTCCAAAAGCATGCATGAGCAACTGGCCAAAAGACCAATCACAACTGAGTCATGCTGTCACCAGAAGGACATGAATTTTGCCTACCGATAATGGAACAAAAGGCCAGTAATATTCACCAGTGTTTTTTTTTTTTTTTTTGACAGAACAGGTCATCTTGTGGTGCTCAAGTTTGGGATTTTGGCAGCCAGATTAAAAACCTGCAAAAAGTTAAGTGAATAGAGCACTGATCTTATACTGTTGAAAGGTTCCTAGTCTCTGAGAAGGTAATAAACTCACGTAAGTTATCAAACCATGAGCAGTTGCCTGCTAACCAAAAGAAGCCAGCAGGTTGATGTTATGTGTTGGAGAACTGCCTGCCTATAGAATTAGCAGAAGCCATAAAGGCTGGAGTTCCTCCATCTGAACATTCATGGCTTTTTGATCGGTATTGAGAGCAGCATTAAAGAAAGCATAATTCTAAAGATTTCTCTCTGCTAAGAGCTATGCTGCCATTTTTAAAAATTAACTTTTAAAGAAAATGACAGGACTCTGAAGGCCAAAATAGCTGATATAGTTTAAAAATGGGGAGATTATTAAACCCATGAATAGGATTTGAGAAACTGTCATGAAACTACAGCATTCTTGCAGACATATTGTCCATGCTCAAGATATATGACAGGACTCTGGGCACCTATGTGTAATATATCTTAAATGACTTCCTAGAAAGGTCTTCTTAAAAATACTGCTGTCTGTCTCCATAATTGAATGGCTCTAATATGTGCCTTTTAAAATGCTTATGCCCAGAAATTGTACTAAGGCTACTATAGTTCCAGAAGTTCCTTAAATGTGAAAAAAAACCAACTATTTTAATGTGATATTGATTATAACATGATATATTAATTCACAGTGTCCTTATGAATTTTTATTTCTTTAATGAATAAAGGGAATTTAATTTGATATTTAATTTATTTTATACTTTTCATGAAACACAATGTGTTTCTCCTGATGGAGAGTTAACTAGTCTTAAGACTTTATGAGTTTCTTTCAGATACCATGTACTATCTTCCAGTCCTTTACACTGAGTGTTAAGGAAAATATTGGAAGCAGCCATGATGGTTTTAAAGGAGAAGGAAAAATCAATAGGCAGCTACTTAGAGTATTGCAGTATGCAGATAAGCAGCTTTGCTAAGTCTGAACTTTGCACAGCAACATCAATACAACTTGTAGAACAATGAACTTCAATACAAATGCTGTGGAGGGAGAGTGGGGAAATGCCTCTTATAAACAGAGCTGTAAAAGGTGTTAATGCATGTTGACAAGAGCCTGCTTGAGTAATTTACTGTGTTCAAATACTTTGCAAACCAATTCTTAGCAATAACTGCTCCAGAGAAAAAGGCAAGGAACTGATGTGTTCTATTTGTGTGAAATGCAGCCTTCCACCACAACAAAACTGACATGTTTAGAAAGCCTTCATTTCCACACGGTATATTAAGAGAATAACAGGGTTTTTTTTAATTGTGTAGAATTTAAATGTCTGTATACAAAGAAGTATTTCATGTGTTGTAGATATTTCAGTGTAAAAGATTTGAAGTATTTTGTGAATGATAGCTTCTTAAGTGTATGCTGCAAGGATTATATTGGCATGTGTCCTGGATAACTGCATTGCACTTATGAGTGGTGAAGGCATGAATAAGTTATTGGTCATACTAAAGAAAGGATGTGGTGTGGTGTAAGAGTTTTAAGTACCTACTCCTTATGCCTCAGGAAATAATTCATTGTATACCTGGCTATTTGTTCAGCTTTCTGAAATGGAGTAGTGACAACGATCTAGCCTTCAGATGTTCCAAGCACTGAGTGGAGCTGAAATAGTAATTCCAGATGTAAAAGACAAATACTTCTGTCAAATTTCTAAGTTTGCTGGGAAGGCTGGCTCCTAGGAGGTTCTTGGGCAATCCTTTGGAGAACTTCAAGTGATCATTTGTCCTCACATCTGTGTCTTGAAGGTATAGGTAATGGTCTGCCAAACTCCCAGTTTCTTATTTTTGGGGAGCATCTGATAGCTGTCTTACTGAGTTGTTCCTGTCTTTCAGTATGAGCTCTGAGGATGAATATAATGCTGGAGACCGTCTGCTCTGTGTCAGTCAAACCAGTTATTAAAATGACCACTGCTCCCTCAATTAGTTGCTAGAAATTACCATCAGGGAGCTCTTAGGGCCCTCATAGCTGCTGCCTCTTTCTCTCTAACTTGGAGTGCATGTTTGTTGTTAGGTGGGCAATCGTTCTTTCCCTGCCCTGCTTTTTTATTCCTCAAGTCCATTGACAAACTAAGATGATAAACCAACCACGGCTTATAATACCATGCATTAATTTTCATTGAAGGAAGTCCTGGACATTCTGGTAATGAAAAAATTTAAGTTTAAAATAGATAGCTAGAAAATCTAATGAAAAATATTAGAATAAAAGTAAAAAAAAAAACAGTATAAGTATGGGAAGCAGTGATCTTGAGAGTATGCATCTTGCTTTGATTCCTAGAGAAGCACATCCCAGCAGAACCTTCCGACTGTTAACTAGATGAATTATAAGCAGAAAAAGTAAATGTGTTCACTTTGATGAAAATGTAACAGCTAAATATTTTGCTGTTTACTTATTTGTACATTTTATAACTATGAATATCACAGTAGTGGGAAAAAGTGGAACTGAATGTCATTTTAATTAAAATCATAATGAAGATTGACACTTCATTGCAACATAAGCAATTTCAGCTACTCTCATTTAATTGTTCAGAACAGTTTTAATATATCATTTTTAGGTAATTGTAACTTTCTAAAGATTGCATGATTTCACACATGGATCTTCACCCAGAAAAAATAATCTTTTAGCAAGCAGTCTTCAGTACACAAAGGAAAAAGGAAAAAGGCTATGGTGGTGTAAAATGCCTAAGATCAGATCCAGGGCCACACCTTGGCATCTTTCTTAATCCTTGCAGGTCATTTACTGCCCCATGCCCTCAGAGAGCACTAAAGACTCCAGTCTTTCTGGCCTGATGTTTCCAAAATTGTGCCTTGTCCAGAGTACTTTTATTATGCAAGTCCCAATTTAAAATGCTGGAGGTTTTTGGTTGGTTTTGTTTATTTTTGGGGGTGATTTGTTATTTCTATTTGTTTTTTTTCAAATTTATTGTTCAGAACAAATCAGCATATGACCTTTAAACTAAGATGATGGTATTACAAAATGGCTAGCTACAATTTCAGCTATGTCTTTCCAATACAGTGATACTTCTGAGTCAAACACATGAATCCTGTATCACAGTCAGGAAGAATCAAACTGTCCTTGCTGCCCTTCTGCCTTTGCTGGATACTTAAAAGTCTATCTAAACTTTTAAGCATTGAAGTCTTTACTGTTATATTTGTTTTATTTTAAGTGTTTTTAAAATCATGAACTTAAGATCTGAAAGAGCTGGTATGGTTTAAATAGGCACTTGAATTGGCAAGATTTTTTTACAATGTGTTTGGAACCCTTTATATCACTTTCTTTTGGGAATCTGAATTAAGCAATTTAAGGGAATGTTTAAATATTTTGGGTATTTCTGCTTCTAGTAAAGTTGTATGAATATTTCTGCTCATGGCATCTCCGTTACCATGGAATATGTCTAACTCCTCTTGCCTGAAAATCCACTCTCTTCAACTAGCTGTCTGAATTTTGGTGCTTAGATTTACCTCACTGGTCTTTGTTAATGGCACAGGTTAAAGCTAACTGGATAGTTTTTCCTACAGCTGAAGCATTCAGCTCCAAGGAAAACTTCTTAGCCAGTGGGAAAGCCACACAACTCTCCTTGCCCAACTGCAGCAATGCTTTGGTACATCTGCTCAAAGATCCATTTCTGTGCATTTTGCTGCTCTTTTCAATGTCAATGAACCAAGATATTGCTACTGTGCACTGTCATTGTTTTCTGCACTTTTCTCTCCTGCAGTGGGAAGTGTAAATCTAAATGTGACTTTCAACATTCTCCACTCTCGGTCTGATGGAGGTTTTTTATTTGTCACATCCCTGCCCTCTGTGACTACAGTGATTTGTTTCTTTTCTGTCCTTCTGAGAGTAATGTTATGTGATGTTGATTTGAAGAACTGGCAGAGAGGCCAGTCCTCCATTTATCTCAGGGAGGACACTGGAACTAAATCATTACTCTTGCTGAAGTAAAGGAATTGTGCAGGAGCAGCTCAGCAGTGAGGACCATAAGCTTGTTCCCAAAACAGTCTGTCTCACTGAAAAGTAACTGCTGTGTGAATAAACCCCTGTTCTTCATCTAATATGCTATGACATCCATCCAAATATGTAAAAGTTGCTTCTCTGATGCATTTTAAGTGCTTATTAACACGAACCACTCAGAAAATAGGGTGTGTATTTCCAAGGGAAATCAGGGATCATTTTTGATCGTCATTTTGCTTAATTCAAAATCTCCTCTGGACACATTTGGAAAAACTCTACTTCATGGACATAAATTTGCAATTTATGAAGCTGTGATGCCAAATGTACTTTTTCTGCAGTAGGTCATAATTCAACACTCTTGAGTACACAGCAGTGTGCTGTTGATGCTCAGCCCCAAGGGAGGGGGTGGGAAAAATATGTGAATCTGATTTCCAGGACTGATTTCAGCAAAGGAAAATGTAAATAAACTGTGAGTTTTTTTATCTTTCACAACAAGGATTGCTTTCCTCTTTACTCCTCTTTTCTTATATGGGAAATAGGGCTTTTTCTGCATATTGCTGTGTGCCACCCTTTCATGTTTCCAGTTCTAAAGATTTTTTCTTCCATATTTTTCATCTATTAGGCTTGTTTGTATATGCAGTATTAGTTAATCCTAAGAAAGTGCCAAGTGTTTGATTTTTGTGGTTTCATGGTATGAATACTGTCATTTTGAGGCATCTACTTCCCTTTTGACTAAGAAATGCAATTTCAAAAGTTTGAATGTTCAGTTCCCTTTTTAAACCTACTGGGTACATCTCTCTCAGATGCAGTTATATTTTGAAGAACTACTTCTTCATATAAAGGAGAAAAAACAGCAAATAGCCAATGATTTATTTTGCCTCTTGAGCTTCAGTGTTTGAAGATATTTGTTACCTGGGAACAATAACTCAGGTAACATAACTGGAATTATTAATGGGTTATGGATGATGTTAAGCTCTTTTTACTCCATATTAATAAGAAATCAAATAACCAGTGAGATCTTTAACAAACATCTAAGCATAAGTGTAAAGCCCTGAAATTCATAAGGAACAGTCATTCACATTTAACATATGACAAAAACATTGAAATTGGCGTTTCCAATGCCAGAAGATTAAAAATGCTGCTTTTAATAACGGTATATCTCCTCAACAGTTTAGAAAATGGACATGTAAATATGTTAAATATATTTAAAAGATGTGGTGAAAAGTGTTAGGATGAAATGCAAACCTAATACACAGGCTTGGTTCACCAACCTTGGCTTTTGTATTTATCAGCAAACTGAGTCAGATTTTGGAGACATTTAACTTTACGCTTACTCTCTTGAGGTTTTGAGGATTGGTTTGGGAAAAGAGTTACAATATGTTATCTGTTTATTCTTTTAAAATGTGGTCTGAATACTTTAATTTTGTAGGACATAGGGCAAGTAATTTTAATTTTACCATCCACATTGTTCTAAGTAATGTTTTCCATACTGTGTTTGCTAAGCAAATTCTACCTGTGATAAATGTAACCAGAGAGCGATGGAAAAATACTCAGAATTTGAAACTTGTTCTGCAATGATTTCCCACCTAATCATCATTATGTTCTTTGAGAACTGTCTCTGAAATGGAACTCCCTACGCAGGCAGTCGCTTATATGCATTACTAACTCATGTTACTTGATTTTTGTGATTTTCCCAAGATAAGAAATTGGGGCAGGACATTGCTGCTTGAGTGTTATTCAAACTAATCAATCAGAACAGAAAATGAAGACATTATTAACATTCAAACTGCATTTTCACTTCCCACAGACATGTTTTTTATTATTATGACTAACTGTGTCAGCAGTCAGACTAGACATAGACTCATTGCCAATTAATATAAAAATTCCTTTCTTTGATTTACTAGGAGAGACTGAGGGGACAGAATTGTTTTATTTTAGTTCATGCATTTCCTTTCCCCAGGCTTCACCTGATTGAGGTATTTGCTCTCTGTGGGTCAGTGTATTTTAAAGTTATTAATTACTTCACTCCAATCTATAACACTTAATTAAAGCTTTAAACAAAAATAAATTGGTTATGTTTGGCGAAAATGTTGTCAGTCAGATGGGATTTTAGCAACATAATAGAGCCGATACATTTGTTTTGTTTATAGCGATACTGAATGACCTTGAAGTGTTCATCTGGCCAATGTGGACTCTTTAAGATAAGAACCCAATTTCTTTTCTTCTCTTTACCTGGGTTAGGATTAACAGTCTGCATTATCAAAAGGATATTAGTACATGACAAGCCTACAGATATTTCTTCTGTTATTTCGCTTGCTGTCACTTAGAGCCAACATGAAGGCACTGTCAGCAGAACTCATGTGTTTGACTGCAGCTCTGGCTGTACAGACAAGATGGTAGCTTTAATATTCACCCTCCAAGATCTGCTGTTGCATTTCGTAAAGTCTCATTTTGTCACTGAGCCGAACAGTGCTCTTGTTTTGTTGCTCTGAGAGGCAGAAATCAGAAATGAAAAAGTTATTAGATTGAAACAGCCATTTCACTGCATCTTTAGAACAGAGAGCAACCAGATTAGGAGTTAGGTATTAAGCTCTTCCAACCCTCTCTCCTTTGCTGGAATGATTAAAGTCCAGAGGACTTTGTAGCTGGTATCGTTTAAAACCAGCTGGGCAAGAAAAGCATTTTCAACATGCCACAAGATATTCTGCCCTATTCTAGACATCAGTGATAGCTACTCTGCTTATTTCTATACTTTTCAGTTGCCAGCCAGGACTAGGAGCACATGTTCTTTCCGTAATAAAAATAAAAACATTTTCAGTAAATAACCCTACTAAACTACATTTTTATTCCAAATTCCACATTTATGCAACATACCATGATGCCCTAGCTTGCATCCAGCTGTTTCTTTAAGTTTAATTCTCTGTGAAGATGACTTGCTTTTGATATCCTAGGGGGACTTTTATACCTTTTGAATAACATAGATACTCTGTTTTCTTTGGAATAACTACTATGGTCTTGTGAGGTACTTCCTCCCATCTTCCTCCCTTCTGTAGTACAAATGCACTCCTTTAAAGGCAGCATCTGGGCCAAAGTTTTCTCCTGCTTATACAAAACCAAATGTTAAAAATGAATTTTAAAAAGGTCATTGTTTGGGCTATGAGTGCCAATCTGATATAGATGTTACTCAAAACTGAACACAGGCAAATGCCCTTTTGGCTAAGATCAAATTTAGCTCTGGTTTAATATCAGATTTATCTTACATCTAGCATTTTCTAGGTTAAAGCTTTAAAAAAATGCTATGTAATTTTCACTAACCTTTTTTTTTTGTTTTGTGTACTCTTGAAGATCTAGGCACCAGCTTTTGACATGGAGTTAGGTGTATGTATTCACTGAAAGTTGAAAACTTTTACAATACCTTTAAAAACTCGGCTCCAAACAATTCCAACATTCACTAGTCTGTAAACAATTGTGTGGTATTACAGGCTGCTATCCTGCTGATCCTGAAAGACAAACCTTCTCCTTCTACCCTGATATTTTCTGTGTGTATGGTGTTCACGCTCAGAACACTCTGGAGGTTCGATTGTCAATATGTACCTTGCTGGTTGGAAAATGCTGTCTCCAGTCTCCTGGGACTGCTAGCGCTCAGGAAGCAGGCTGAGCTGAAGCGCTCACAGACACAGGGGAAATACAAGGCAAGGAGCCTAAAGAGGAAATGGAGAGAGAGACAGAAAATGCATGAAAATATCACCCTCCAAGTCGTATATTTGTGTCATGTGGAGCCTTTGCTGCACAGATTTGGCAGCCCTTTAGTGGAACCTATAGCTCTCTGGCAAGAGTAGAGGAATAATGTTGATTTATCTGAGTCAAAAAAGAGCCATTTTACTGGAGCATGAATTTGCAGTGTACCTGAAAGGGTAGGCATGGATATACAAGCAGAATTTAATGTTTATATTCCCATTGCGTAAGAGAGATTTTCATAGAGATTTTATTGCATTCAGCAGAGATTACTAACACAGGAAAGACTTGCCCAAGGTATGCAAGTCCATGCCTTCCTTGTATACCTGGCTAAGTTACTCACTATTAAATTCTGTGTGTGTGCGCATGGAAGTGCTGAGAGAAGTTGCACAGCAAAACATAAACCTAGGTATGTACTTTTTTCATCTGCAAATTTTTCTTTGGGTTTGAGAATGTAGTCAGCTTCATTTTGTTAGAAAATACTGGAAGCTGGAAAATAATATAAGCATCACACTAAAAAGAAAAACAGTATGCAGCCAGTCCAGAAAAATGAAATTACTGACTGGGATAACTTTTTACAATTAGGAGATATCTGAAGTGGTTCAGCCTATGCAAAACAGATCAATAATTTGAAAAGCTGTTGTTCAGTGAAAGCTTGATCAGTTTGGGTTTGCAATTGTCTTTGACTCAGTAATTACATAACTCCGGGTCCTTTCTACACTTTACATCGTCTCAATTACTTTACAATTTACGTACAATTACTTTATTTCCCTCAATGTCACAATGTCATGTTTTAAATCAGTTAATAATGACTTTGGTAGGGTCATATCTTGTGTTTTATAACCCGTCCTATTTTGCATCTCTAGTATGGACCTCGTGATACTATGTAATGTTAAATTTTCTTCAAATTTAGAATCTCTAACTGTTTGATACAGAAGAGTTGCATTTCTGGTCTGTTGGTTGTTTATGAATGTCATAGTCTGAGTCAGCAGGTAACAGGGAAATAGACACTGAGGCTGTAAAGAGTTTGGTTTCATTAAACATCTTAGATATCACTTGGATTTTTTTATTGCTTGATGCAAGACCTTTCAGATGGCTTACTTTGAAATGCACATAGGTAAACTTTCTTAGTTGTATTCATTTTCCCCATGTCTGTGCAGGTAGTGCTTTAGCTTTCCAAGACCCCTAAACCAGGGAAAGAGTGATCAGCTCGTAAAGAATAAAATCCTCAGCATATCTGAGAGAGTCACATGCAGAGGGCCTCAGTTATTTTAAGCCAATACTTTTGCCTAGACATAGTAAACCTACTGTGAGAAAGTTGGTTATTATGGCAAGTGGATGCAAGTGGACAGCAATGTGGATAGAGGTGTCAGCAGACAGCATGGCCAGGTATTTTCTCCATGCCCAGCGTGCAGGAGCAGCACTTCTGCTGGCCACAGGCTCAGGTGAACACTCTCATGTTACTCATGTTCTGGATCCTTGCTGGATAAATCCCATTGCACTGACAGCAGGGTCAGTCCTCTGAAGGTGTTGTCATATGATAGGGGATGCTGGCATTACCAGTGCTCCCCTAACAGAAGGCAATATGTGGGTGTGAAGTGCGCTTAAAGAACATAAGCTCTGTACAAACATCGTGCTCTTTCTGCAGGTTAATCAGGTCTTTAATAAAAGACCATGAAAATGTCAGCAGTCTGAACAAATAAACCTGAATTGTAACTGAATGTTCATTCAAACAAAGAAATATAAACCCTTTTTTTATTAATGTTCTTCACACAGAGAGAAAATGGATTTGAATTCTAATTAGAAAATATATATTTTAGAAATATTATCTATACATTTCATAACACAACTGAATATACATTACACATTAATCTTACAGAGATGATCACACTTTAAGGCCTGCAGTACTCATTTTTAAATGAAAAATTTTTCTTGGTAAACAGATTAAATAAATAGAAGAATTAACTAATTAAGCAACCCTTTGCATAGGACTAATTGAGAAATGATAATGATAGGAGCGAAATAACTTTTGTATAAAGGCAAAAGGTCAATAATTTATATTTTTGGTCAGAAATACAAAATGCTCTTCAGTCAACCTTTTCTTGTAGGTAATGGTGAAATACAGCCATCCATGAAAATGTATTTTTTTGAATACTGGATGATGAGACTGAATGGTGACTAATAATACCTGATCTTAAAAGATCCCACTATTGTATCCTGAATTCTATATTAGATATAACTAATTATTTTTCCAGTTAGAATAATACCTACAATACTGTTCTAGAAGGGGTTGGGGGAGATTTATGTGTGTTGTTTTTTGTGAAGACTATTTTTAAAATAATATGAAAACCAGCTGACAGGCCAGTTTGTTTGCTTGCTCTTCTTATAACACTTCCCTCTCTACTCTTAAAATACTGTAGTAAATTTTCTTTGGGCTTGCTTACCTACAAAATAAGGTTAATATAATGACAGATCTCCTAATCACTGGAATGTAGATTGAAAGACAGGAAAACTATGTGTTTTGTACACCGCAGATAGGGGAGAATACACTTGGTAAAGCAAGATGGGTTAAATTGCAGCAAGCAAACTTTACATTTGGTATAACGAAAAACATCCACTCACTAATTTTGAGGAGATGAAGCATTGGAACAGAAAGCCTAGCCAGACTCTGTATTTTTTTTTTTCAAGAAGTAGTTAGATAAATATTAGGAATGACAGTCATGTCTGATCTTTCTCTGGAGCTGGGGATCGACTGTGTAACCTTTGTAGAAGAATGAGTGTAGAAGGAATCATGCATTACCTATCTAAAAAGACGGATGAGGAAGTCAGTATGCACTTCATCATTTTTCACTGTATGAAATGGTTTCTGCCTTCTTTTTTTTTTTTCTTCTTTCTTTTCATTGTTTCCAGGTGAAATGGAACGGGGTTTCCTAGATTCTGTCATTCTGTGGGTCTTGTCAAAGTTGACCATACCTGCAGAACCATGACCACATCTTCTGTGTTCTCAGATTTGCCTCTATTTGCATTGCCCCAGCTGGAGATAAGGTTAAAAAGAAGATTTATACTTAGTAATGCAAGGTTAATTCTAACTGACATCTTGTTTTGGCAAGGCTTCTCCTCCTTTATAAGCTCAGCCCTGAGCTCTGGTTTTTTGGTGTTTTTTGACACAGATGTGGTGTAGTGCCATCGTGTGAATTCAGGATGGGTGGAGGCAGAACACTGGCTTGAAATACAAAAGTGGGTGTGGGGCAGGTGTGCAGGTAGTTTGAGTCACCACAGCCAAAGAAATGGAAGTGTTATTCTCAATTATCAGGTTCTGAATAGCATCCTCCAAGATTTCTTGAATAGTGAGCATCATTCAACCTAGTAAACCGTGGAAGCAATAAAAATACATAGTTGTAAGCCAGAATTTGTTTGTCACAAGCAAAACTATAGATAAAGAAGAATTCAAGTGCTCTTCTCCTTTCCTAAATGCCTTTTATTGTTGCATATCTATCATGCTTATTGTATAATCAGTGCAGGTTGGTATTGAAAAAAATTTTTGGTTTTTCATGATAGTCACCTAACTAAGGCCAGCAGCGCAAATAGTGTTGATTATGCCAGGACAGTGGAATCCAGAATGGGACAGAATAAAGAAATACACAGAGCAGCTGTAATGGAGACTATTGACTGCTTTCTACATGGAAGCAACTAAGTCTGGAATGGGACTTGCCAAGCAGTCTCCTAAACTGGACCACATTTAGTAGAATCTATTAAAGAAAAAGACATAGAAGAGATCACTGAGTGGGATGTGAACTACAATATAATGTGAAACATTGTGTTGTAATTGCCCATGGAAGACAAATGCTTTATTGTTTGCTATGTAGAAAATAGTGCATATTTTGAAACGTTTTAATGAGTTAAAATAACAGTCTGGAATTCATGCAACAACAGCTTAAAAACCTCTAATGCCTACATGATTTGATGGGTGAACTGCTGTTGGGTAACTGATTTACCTTACTGATTTTGGACCAAAGCATAAGAAAGTTTTCATCATCATTAGTCTTTGCAGAAAGGTGTTGGAGTGTCTAACAGAGTTCCTGTTGGGTACTGTCCCTGTCACTGAACATATTATCCAGACATTAATGTTGATAGCTTTGCCAGTGTGTTTATGAGAAAGGCCAAAATCTGAAGAGGCACAGACTAAACTAAGTCCTCCCTTCCTTCCTGGTTATGGCCTTGATACTGTACGTGAATAGGAAACCTATTATTACCTCTGCAGTGCCTGTCTTATGGATTAATAGCAGAATTTCGTCTCCCTGCATGTTAACATGCACTACTCTCTCCGCAGCAATAAATTCACCCAAAGGTACCAGCAGTTCACCAAAAACATTGAGTCCTGTGCTCTTTTGTCTCACCTCAGGTGCACTATGCCTGAGATTTCATGTGAGTAAGGCTGCTTGATGACTAGTACATGAGAGAAGCCATATTACTGCTTTAATTACTTATAATGAAGGATCGCGGGATGGTGATGTCATCATTTTAAGGCTTGCTATGTCTAAGTGCACTGCCAGGAAGAGGGAAGTTGAATGATGATTTATGTACCTTGGAAAAAATTCAGGTAAAAACCACTTCAAAAATGTTAATTATTTGAGGTCATTTTCTATTACACAGGATCTGTTCTTCACCATTTCTTCCAGGTTAATAGTGTTCAGCCTGGGCTGGTTTCACAAGAAAAAGCATCAACTCTGTGGGGGGAGGGAAAAGAAAGAGACAAAGAGTGTGATTTATCGATGTGCACTTTGCTATTTGTGACTAACAAAGAGATGGTTCACAAATGTCTCAGACTCAAAGCTGTGATCTGTCAGAACTGCTGAGCTGGGGAAATACTACCACTAAGTAAAAATAGATTGGTCAGCAGTTGCAGACTTATCTGTAAGCAGGTCATCCCATACTATCTGCATGTGCAGCAGGCAGACCATTTCGCTGGGTTAGGAGTAAGATAACTTTGTTGTCGTGTTATGTTTATCAATCAATGGTTTTAATTAGTTACATCATTGACTAATAAAAATCCTCCCTGATTAATTGATTTTTTTTCATCTGGCTTACACTTGCTTTATTACAAGGTGATTTTTCATTTGAACTAAATACTTTATTATCAAAGTGCAGAAGGTTTTTATCACTTCTGAGGGAGTGGAGGAGTAAAAGTGTGCAGAGGGGAAGGAATACTGACATCTGTGAGGAAAAAAGATATTAAAGGTACTACTGATCAGTGTTAGTCTGATAAAAAATATTTGAAGGCTCTGTGAAATAGTTGTGAGGGTCCCCACATTTTTTTGAAGTCTACTGCCATTTGCAAAAAAAATCAACCTTTTTTCAATGATGAAAGGGATTTGGTTTAATATTATAAATATTATGACACTTCTATGCTTTGTGATAATGTTGATTGCATAATCTGTAAATACTTTTATATTTACTGAACAATAAATCTAATGCTTATTTATAGTTTTCTGATCACCTCAGCTCCAACACAGTTGTATATATATACACATCATAGAATCATAGCCTATCCTGAATTGGAAGGAACCCATAAGGATCATCAAATCCAACTCTTAGCCCTGCACAGGACCATCCCCAAGAGTCACACCATGTGCCTGAGAGCATTGTTCCAAATGCTACTTGAACTCTTGAAAAGGAAAACTCTTATCATGGGTAGCTATGTGCATATGAATTTGCTCACCATAAGCCTGGGGCAAGATTTGCTGTAGTTAGCAGATGCCATCACAGTAAACAAGTGGTGGACTTGACTTGGATCATGAGATCCTAATCCATGCATGTATGTCATTCTAGCTTGTGATTGCAATTAGCACTCACAAGCTATAATGCTATATATTAGATATAGCATTATATCTGTGGAGTGGCAAATACAGTGTATGTGTCACAGAAATTAGTTTGGGGCATGCCTGGAAACACTAGAAGAGCATCTTAAGTAAGTTGTTACACCAAGTCTTGCAGGGGAAATGGACTGAGTTGTACAGTACATGTTGGATTGTAGGACTATGGAATTCTGGGCTTGAAAGTGTGAGCCTTGAATAAGAGCCTAAGCAAAGCAATTTCTCCTGGCATATGGACCAGAATCCAGTTTTATTTTCTTCATCTCAGTGTCTTTATGTTGTTCTAGCATTGAATAACTTTATGTTCCAGTGTCTGCCATTGACTATGTTGGCTGTTTCCCTTGATTGGGAAAATGTTCCTGCTTGCTTGTTTCTGTTTTGAGAAATGCATTTTGTTAGACTAGTGGCCCAGAGCACCAACACAGTAATTTGATTGAAGTCCTCCAAAAACTGTTGTGGGTTCATCCACAGGCCTAGAAGTCTGACTAACACCTGCAGGATCAGAGTGAATTACACATTCATGGTTTTCAATGGATGGAGATTTAATGAGAAAACATCAAACTGACTCAAGATGGTAACTGATTTTCAACCAGCTCAGGCAGTGGGTGTTTTGTGATGATTGTACATCGCAGGGAATGAGGAATGTACACAGCTAAGCTTACCTGGGGCTCCCTGCCAACTTCCAGCAGCCAGGTAAAACTTTCCTTTGTCTCTTCGTGCCTATCAAATACTGTGGTCTGGGTCTGTACGTACTGACTCTGAGCTCTGCTCCCAGCTAGTGACTCTGGGAAACTCACTTTATATCACAGTCCACCTTCGGGGTCTCTAATAGCAAATGTGTTTTTCACTGACTCCCTTTTGAGATGAATAATAATAGTAACGATGATGATGATGATGGAGAGCATGTGGTTAATGTTCACACAACACTAAAAGCAACAGACACAAGTTATTGCCATGAAGAACACTGTATTTGTATTACAGAAAGATAAATTGTAAACTTATTTTGCACTGGAGCAACAAAAGCAAACTATGTTGTTCTAATACTTGTAGTGAACTCTTTTTCTGGCATCTAGATAGGACGTAGCAGAAGTGCTTTTGCTGCAGCAACTCTGTAAATAAGAAATACTCCATTTCTGCTTTTTGGTACCTGATGGTTTAAATGCCTATTGTTAGCCATAAGTTCTTGAGCCAGTAGCTAATGAATTGCTTTCTGCAAATGGAGAGCATTACTGTAATTCTAATACGCGTGCAATATTTCCAGCTACGAGTCTTTGCTAAGCTTTAGATCACCCTTATGCAAAAGCAGTGAAGCAGATGATGTGCAAAAGGGAAAACTGTCACTGCCAGATCTTGTGTTTCAGAGCATGTCCACTCACACAGTGGAGACACTGAGCAGCTGCCTCAGCCAGGCTCTGAGCTAAACTGACTGGTGACAAAATCGCTGGGTTTATTCACTGGAGCCCAGTGCAGCTGATGAAACCCTTCTACTACCAGCAGTCAGTGTTTTCACACTCTGCAGAGGAAAAAACATTGAACAGGTTCATTTCTCCATTCTACTTGGGAAAGCAATTTGCTCTGTTGCCTTTGCCTTTAAACTCAGTCGAGAGTCCTGCCCCGAATGTTGCCAGCTCTAACACCTGGGACTGGCTTCAGAGGCTGACTAAAGGAGGTTGCAGGCTGAGCCATATGTGAGCTGCTTGCTGATTTGTACTGGGTCATGGATGGCAGCAAAGCAACTTTCCCAGGTTCATTGCACAGCTTGGAGCAGCAAGGCCTCTCCTGTGGGCTCTGTCAGCAGGTTCTGGGCCCCTCTGCCTGACATTCTGCTCTGTGGCTGGCAGCCAGTCTGTAGCACACAGTACCAAAGTCTAGAAACAACGTGGGCCTGGGACCCTAATTTCCTCAGAAAGCAGATCCTGGTGAGCCCTATATAGGTAAGACATCTCAAGTCAGTCCTGACATTTCACTTAACATTTGTGCTGGAAAGGTGGCTGTTGGACAGGACATCGACAAGGGCTGAGCTTGTCCTGCCCTGAGGGTGTCCCCCTGAAAAGCATTCACTGCACCCATGCAACAATGCATGTCCTTAGGTCAGGTCCCTTGAGTGTGCCTTATTCCAGCTCTAGCGGTTTTATGTCTGTATTATACAGTCTTCAGAGAAGCACTTGAACACTTGGTTGCAAAAGGCTCATTAGCAGAAAGAAATTGTACAGAGAAGTACAATAACATGTAGACAAGCAGAACACGTACCTCAAAGTTCATGGAGGAATTTGGAAGTACAAACAAAAAAAAGTTCAGAGGACAAATCTTTAGTGTGATCACATAGTGGAGACACTTTGAATTCCGACTCATGTAGGATTGTGTAGTGACATTAAGTCACCCTGCTTAAGTTAAGATCTGAGTCATCTTTATGAAGTCACTGCAGGTTTCTTATGGTAATAATCAATAAAAACTTCTTTTCAGTCTTATTTCAGGCATTTTCTGGAGGGAAAACTATTTTCAGGAGTTCTCTCATGGGTAATCACAGGAAGTTTGAAGGAGATAGGAGTATTGCTGACACAAGTACAATGGCATTTCAGGATGTATTTAAAAAGACTGGATTAGATTCACAATGAATGCACAGAGCAAAATAACTTAGTCTGAAAACATCCCATAAAAATAGTTTGATTAATATTGTAGACCAAGACTCCCAGGCTAACAGCCACAAATTTGGGATCTGTGGGACACTTAGGTAAGGTTAAAGCTTTGAAACCCAAAATGGAAGATGTTGAAGGCAGCAGGTCCTTTAAGATTACTTCTGGGTTGTGATTTGAGGTTTTTTGTTTAATAGCTTAGAAGAAGCCATTACTCTTAACTTCACGCTCCGATAATGTGGTTCCAGTTGGTTTGTGCTAGAGCCTCTTGTCATTCTCTGTCTATTTAAACTTCTTCACATCCCCAGTGACTTGGAAATCAGTTCTGACAGAGCAGGCATTCTTGTTTCCAGTCTTCTACAGAACAAGACGTCAGCAGGTGACAACCAGTGTTTCCTTAATATAGTTAACAAGGTTCAAAGGACTTAATCTGTGTGAATTTCCTTTCTTGCCAGTGTCTTACTATTCTGACACTGTTTCCCACCAGCATCTTAGGTGGTGGGTATTGAGGACTGTCAGCTTAATGTCTAACATTGTATTTCAATGTAGACTGCTTAATTTCATGTTCTCTAATCTTGGAATCTTGTTAAGAATTATTGTGTTAGGCATGCAAAATAAAGTAGATTCACCACAGGCAGTACCCGCTTAGCTTCTTGGAAGACTCTATTGAGCCAGTCTCAGGTACATTTAACTTGTGCTTTCCTCAGTTTTCTGGCCAGTGGCATAGAAAGCTACGTATGCTTTGTTTCAGGCAGGCATTTTTTTGTTTAATTTGATTTGACATTAAGCATCTTTTCCATGTAGGCATACAGCAGCCTCTGAAAAAATGTGTACAACACCTCTACAATAGATCCCAATAGAGCTGTGACCATGGTCAGCAGAGTGCAGATAAAATTCCCTACAATAGTTAATATTGCATGGGGCGGTGGGGGGTAAAACTGTATTATACAGGGAGCCCTTATCACTTGAGGCTGTTTCTGTAATACCACCTCAAGATGTGGGGGCACCTTCAGGAGAGCCAGCCTGCCAGTGTGGCTGGGGACTGCACTGGCTGCACAATTCAACATCTTGTACGTCCATGTCCCTACAACTCTCTGCTCTAGGAATTTATTTCTTACAGTCTCCATCATCATTAGTTAGAGGCATTGCAGCTTTTTAATATACCAGACATCCCTTTCATTCAGAGATGCCTTATGCAAAGCATTTGCTGCGGAACCAGTATAAAAAACTTAAGACAAAACCACTTTCCCCACGGGAGCACTTCCTCAGTACATGTTGATGAAATATGTCAAGACTCTCTAAATTGACTTCTTAGGTTCACTGCACGGTTTCTCTTTCAATCACGATCTTTTGTCCTGTCTGTGCCTTCGTTGTATATATTTTGTTACTCCTTCAATGGTTGATTTATTGGTGGAGAGACCAGCTGTGCCTAGTTTACATGAGCTGGGATATAGGAGGGCTGAAAAGGTCTGGTTTAACTTAGAAATATTTGAGCTGTAAAAATGATGATTGCAGGTTGATAGAGCATTGATTTACCTTATTTCTGGTTACCTGGATCAGTCAAACCAGTTTCTTCTAGGTGTTAACTGACCAGTGTTTCAGTGTAGACAGTGTAATGGAAAAAAGGCCATTTCAGGTTGTATGTAATGAGTTTTGTTTGTCAGAATCTAAGGGACAATAGCAAATATTTCAAAGTTTTCTCTTCCAATTATTAAGTGGTGAGCCTGCTCCATGACTACTGCCCTGCATCAAACGCTACTTTGTGTGGCCTTGCTTGTATTCACTGAGCTCTTAGTTTTAGTTAAATGCTGCTGTATCTGCTAACAAAACTGAAACAGCTGTGTTGAATTGCTCTGAGTTGCTGTGAGTTAGAAACAAGAAGTTGTGTCCTTCATATTTGCCACTTCAGAGAAATTCCAAGGAAGACACATTTCTCTGAGCTAAAATACAGGATGCTCCAGAGCCCAAACAAATAGAAACAGACTCCAAGTAGCTGAACTGACCATGATAACTTAAAAGAGAAACTGCCTAGCCGTTGATAATAGGAGACATACATGACTGTCAGCTCATCTTGTAATACGCATAAATTAAAAATACGATGGTAACCTACTTTTGGTTATCTGCTTTAGGCACTTAAAGTTTCTCTTGTGTTTCTCCCCTGGGCTCTAATTCCTGCTCTTTAAGTTCATAGAAGTCAAGGCACAAAGGAATAGTAGAATGAGCTTCTAAGGGTTTATATTATTTCTATGCATGTGTGTAAAGGTAGGCGTAATTTCACTAAAACAGAAATCTATCTTTCCTTCTATCTGAATATGAGAAAAATAAATATGAAACTGTCCTCAGTGATTAGATTTGCAACACCAAGACAGAAAAACCCCCTTACTTTTATAATCTTTTAAATACATGTTTTATACAGGCAGAGTTGAGTTTACTGTTATCTCATACTGTTGTTGCTGTTTTTACTAGAGAAAGTGCAGTCAGAGCCTCATGCTACATAATGGGTAACTGGACAGAGACCCTGCCTCTTCTCCCCAAATAAACCTTATGTAAGATTTTGCACTTTCCTATAGGTATCTTTTCTAAAAGAAATGGTGTCAGTGTATGCTTTGGAAAGCTGTCATGACCTGGCATTTTGAACAGGGACCTAAGGGAAAAGGGACTTGTTCCCATTTCCTTGAAAAATCAATCCACATCTTCCTGTGTTTTAAGCCTCTAACTAAAGGAACTTGCACCCTCAGCGTTTTCTGAAGACTTTCTGCTAAAACTCCAGAGTGGTCTGTTTGACCATAGCATGTTCTGCCTGTACAGGGCCTTAGGGCCATGCAGGATATTAGAGGGTCAGGGACCTTGTGCTGCAGGGTGAATCCCTACTGTGCCGGCCAAGACTTAGCATCCTTCATTTTTCTTTCTGTTTGCCATGATGATTTTGAGAACTTTCTAGTCCTTTTAAAGTTCAAATCATGTTCAAATTCCAAAGTTAAAGAACAGATATGAGTTATGCCTTTTTTTTTTCTTTTCTCTGTGTGTTGCTCTTGTTTAGGGGCTTGCTTTTTGTTTTGTGGGGTTTTTTTAGGAAAATTGGGTTGTACTAGTATGCTTGGCATCTTGGTCATGGCTACCTACAGTAACCAGTCCAACTGACTATTTTCCTTTTAAATAGTTGTTTCCAGCCATTTAAAATCTTGTGGTAACTTACGCAGCACTCAGTGTGGCTCCATGTGGTATAATTCTGATTTTTTAATTTTAAAAAGTTTTAGGACATTACATACTGGAAAAGTCTACATTAAAGAACAGTATCATAGTATTAGGCACTCAAAACAGGAACAAGGTTTACCTTTTCAATCTGAATTCACTCCCTTTGTTCAGAGTATTTGTACATGTAATTGTATATCCTTGCATCTACAGGACTATGGGCTTACTCAATGCACAGGAAAAACAAAGAGGAGTCTTTCATGAGTCTCAGGTATGTTATTTTGAAGTGACATCTTTGGATTGAATCTCAGGAATTTGCAAGTTCCAGTGCTAGTTCTGACACTCATTTCGAGCTGTTCTTGAATGGGACTTGTAAGGCATATCAGTGAGCAAATAAAAAATGCATGGGGCAATCTCAGTCCTCACATTTCCTCACAGGCAACCTCTTGATTTCATTTTTAATGTAATGCTCTTTAAATGTAGAGACTATGTGCATGTGTAATAGAAAAACACATCCTGTTAGATCGATAGGATACAGGGGCAAACGTGCCTCTATAAAGCACGGCGCAAATGAAGATGTGTGACCTGACTATCTGAGTGCTCTCTTTTATGGCCATGATACCATATATTTAAAGATACAGTTTAGTGTGAATCCAGATCTCTTGAGTTAGCCTAGGATCATATTTCCTGGTTTCTAGTGATTACAATTTAGTAACATATGGTGCTGAAAGTAAATCAGATTATGTAGATCATTTAACCCCATACAGGTTAACTTAGAGGTGAAGTTCCTTATAAGTCCTGATTCTGATATTTTTATACTAATTCCTATAATGAAAAAATTGTTATTCCGTTGAATGTGATATTTTCTTCATTAACTTGGTGTGCCTTCATGCTTATATTCATAACTGAATAATGCTCATGATTTTGCCAGCTCTTCCCTTACAGAATTTGACCTGATGATTTAGGAGACTGGGAACTATCAGGTCACCATTTCCCCTGATGATATTGGGGCTAACCCACCAGTAACATTAGTTACAGTGCCTCTATTCTGACCTATGAAAGTTTAAAACAACCGTTTTAAACTTTGTCACTATGGCTTGTACTGAACCCTACTGTGGGTAGCGGGAACTGGCAGGAAGGGTAGCATGGCTGGGAAGTCTCTCTCGGCTCCCTCATGCAAAGCTGGCTGTGCCTCTTCTAAGTTAGACACAAAAGGATTTCGGAGCTTTGTTGTTGAACTTAAAGCATAGCAGATTTGGTACTGCTCAAGGAAGATATACTTTTGTCAGTCCAATTTAACTACTTTTCATGCTGAAACCAAGTATTTGTATATTTTGAGTTAGTTTCTCTACCTTATTAGTTATTTTTAAACTTATGATATCTGAAACTTCTTATATTTGCTTTTCAAGTTTGAAGCCTCTGGGGTCTAGTGTGGTTATGTTTTCAAGTTCTCTGCAGCCAAGTGTATTAAGGAATGAAAAAATAAAATGAAATCTCAGCTGCACAAATATTTACTGGTCATTTCAGATGTATCACAGCTTTATCTGGCTGTTACTATTTTTAATTAAGTTGGTAATGGAGTATTTTTTAGGGTCATCTTTCACAACTTCAGAAATAGTTGTGGTGGATAAATCTGACTGTACCTTGGACAGAATCACTCTCCAACATATTCACCCCCCCAGGTCACTGTAGGGGTACTTCAGCTGGCAGTGAGCAGGAGCCTGCCTTGGTCATAACCCAGGCTGTAAGTTCTTTATGAACTTTATCAACAAGTAGGGAATTGAGGTTACACATTTCTCATGTGGGCTGTTATATTTGACACCAAATTCTAAGAAACTAGGATGAAAATAATCTTTTTATTGTTATGATCATAGTAGCGTATTATCTGTTGGAAATGGACCTGGAGAAGAGTCAACAAAGGATGTTTTCTATTTTGATAGCTGTTTTTAATTTATCAGCTGCCAGTTTCAATGTATTTCTCTTACTATTTGTTGGAAAAATATCTACCCCCTACCATTCTAATTCTGATGGGGGATATGTGAATGTCCTTGTGCGTGTTCATAACATTTCCAGGCAGATCCAAAATGTTTGTTTAATAGCTGGAAAAATCCAGTCTTCAAAGTTCAGAACAACTTCACTGCTCATACTGATGTGGAGAGATTTATCATGCTAATATTTGTTAATACCTTGGGGAAATGAATGCCTTTTGAATAACAGGATAAATGTTGAGCCTCAGTGCCAAGGTGCCTGTGGGTTACAACTGTTGGGTTTATGTTATAGGATGGTTCCAGGCAAAAGGATTGTCTCTGCACATGAGATAATCGTGAGTCATCAGCCCTGTTGCTGTCCCTGATCCTTGCTGGGGTACTCCTGCGGCGATGGAATGGCAGCTGCTGGCACGGCTCTGCGGGATGCCCTGCTGCAGGCACTTCAGGGTTGTGGGTTCTCTCACACGAGGCAGTGCTCATCATCACAGCAAGAGGTTTACATCCTCATTCACTCACGCTCCTGTAATCCTGCTGGCCCACCAGTGTACAGAAAATGTAACTTTGGATTTCTCTGAGTTTTGGAACTTACGTTGAAAGTACAACAGTCGAGCGCTGGTGTGTATCACAGTGACCCTCACTCCATACGCCCTTTTTTGACATAACAGGTACAGCCATGGACACTCTCACACAATCCTTAGAACGATGATATGAAAACTGAGCTTTGGTTTTCTGTCAGTTTAGGGGGCTGTTGTAACAAGACAGATACAAGATGACATGAGATTCTGAGTGGAACTGAAACAAGAAAACACGCGTTGTTTGCAAATATTGGGGGGATTTGTTTACTTTTTGCATAGAAATGCTCCAGTATAGTTATCCTGAGCTTCATGGAAATCTGCAGCAATGAAGGTAAGCAGGTGAAAATTTCAGATAAATTAATGGTTAGAGAATTACTTTGTTACTGACTTCTGATGGCACCAGACACTGAGGCTGTGATTTATGATTTCATGATGATTTTGATAATTAAGCTTATGCTTTCACAGAAACAATCTGATGGCCAGGTATCAGGCCATTTTTGTGGATTAATGTATTTTCAAAAAGGCTCTATGTTACATTTACAGCGACACAAATACTGTTGTTGAAGGAACTTAGAATCTTATTGCCAAGAAGCAGCAGTGAGGTCAGATGAGGGCAGTCCGGCTACCGCCAGCTCCCAGGAGGGATAGCTTTGTCAGGTCACCAAAGGACATTGGTTCTTCCTGGTCATGATCCTGGCCCAGGCTCATGGTCTGTTCTGCTTTCCCTCACACAGAATTTTCACTTATGCCAGTCCCTTGCCACTGTTTTCACAAGAATCCTGGTTTTGCCTTGAAATCGCTTTATTGGACAATCCTGAGCCCTTGCTTAAACTTCCTGTTTTCAGGACAGTCTGTAGCACTTTCTCCACAAGAATGACTTATTTCCTCTGACTTGAAAGAAATAGTTTCTTGGTTCCCTTCTCGAGGTGCCAAGATGGAGACATCTTCTAGAACAGGTTTGCTGTAGGTGTTTCTGCCCAGTTCATAGCACTTTTGGATGAGTATTTTGGGAAAACACATTGCTTTCAGCTCTTTCAATGCTCTCAAGTGGACAAAAATTAAATAGATGATGTGGATACTGTGCCATTTTAATGTTAGCTGTATATAACAATTAGAGAAGAAAGAAACAGACAGAAGGATAGGAAAACAAAGCCCAGGGGTTGTGGAAAACCACATATATAAGAACTTGAGTGAAGTATGACGTGCAGGTAAATTCTTTGCCACTGTCAGGATCAAAATTTGATCTGTCCTTTTACTATTATATCTACCTCAGAAAGAATATCTGTAACTGTATGAATGACTTCATGTTTTGATCACAAAGTAGTGTTGAGTGTTAATAACCACTTTCTGTAATTTTTAAATATTTTTTTTCTAACTTCATCAACAGCAACGCCTCAGACTCTGAGTTTCTACAGTAACCAACCTCATAGCATGGGGGAAAAAAGTATTTAAGTCCTGAACTGATCAAGAATTGGATTTTAAACACAATATTCTAGGAGGAGTTTCACCTGAAAATATTTCAGTGTTCATGTGTGTGTGATTGGAAAACATGGAAAGGTGGAACAGTCCTCAAGTGTCCTACCCTGATGCTAAATGAACATG
The DNA here is from genome assembly GCA_036630365.1 of Acanthiza pusilla. Taxonomy (NCBI): domain Eukaryota; kingdom Metazoa; phylum Chordata; class Aves; order Passeriformes; family Acanthizidae; genus Acanthiza; species Acanthiza pusilla. Next base: position 24,727,447 of record JAXCHO010000234.1, read on the forward strand.
ACCTAAGACTTCTGATGAAACCAAGAAACAGTTATCAATTAGCATCAGTTTCAGGAAGCATTATTGTGTCGAGACATCTCAGGGTGCCTTTATAAAAGAAAAACCTACAATAATTTAATAGCTCAGTCTGCTGTGCCAAATAAATGAGTCAAAGCAGGGGGGAAAAAAGAGGAGTATGAGCCATAGTTTCACAATTGCACTAGCCTGCAGGAAAGTGTTGATTTACTTCCAAAGTATTCCTGCTAGGAGAGTGATGGTAGATGTCACTATAAAGTTTGAACTCGTCTGGGAATTAAGGACACCTCGCTTTTTCATTCCTCATTTACAAGCACTGATTTTCATTCAGTTTGCAAAAGGCCTTCAGACAAAGAAACCAAGTGAGTGACGTGAATGTGTATTTTATGCATAGCGGAGCAGAAGTTGGCTGTTGGAAGGAGATGGCTGCTGTAGGCTTGTATTCTTCATGTAAACTCAAGGGCAGATGGTTCACAGCCTGTGTTGGGCCTCTTTAGGGATGTGGGCAGGAAGGGTTGAAGTTTTTCCTCCTGAAGTTTGAATTCCAAGTGGAAAATTTAAAATGCCTCCATATTGATAAGGTTTTGCAGGGTTTGAGAGATGCTCCAGTTATGTTATTTTTGTCTTCCGTATGGTAGGCTATGTTTTCTGGATGAACTGTTTCCTCGATATACCACTGCTTTTCTGTGTTGACCATAAAGGAGAACAGCTCCAGGAAAAATGGTGACTACATTAACACGAGAGAGGTGATCACAGTAGCTGGGACACTGAAGACACCTATATTTAGTCCTGTTCTCATAAAAGTTGGCCAGTTTTTTCCAGGTGTGCTGTGTGTAAGCTACACTCCTCTGAAAACACATAAAACTGCTTAGCTTAAAAGCCTGGAAATCAAATGAAAAAATTATTCTGGTGACCTTACTTCTGTTCCTTGTATGACGAACATGATGGCATCTAAAACCAGTTTTAGTGTGCTGGAGCAGAGCCTGAAGCTGGCAGAAGAGTACAGCTTTGGCTTCAGTTGCTGAGATGCCAGAAGAGATTGTAAGTCCTTGAAATTCTTCCAAGAAGTCACTTTGTCCTGGATGAAAACTGGCATTTATCAGTGCAGATGATAGTGGTGTATTTTAGATGGCATCAATATTGATTTGTATACTGCACGAGCTTTTAAATATGATTTAAGATAAAGCTTAGCTTAACGTAAGACATTTCTCCACAAAGCATTGATTTAATGTTAATGTTTTATGTGTTGCTTTCTTTGCTATAGACTTCCCTTTGGTTTATGGAGACTTCCCAAATATGCTTCTCAGTTCCCTCTTTCAGGCACTTGCAAAAGCCCCACAAACACTTGACACGTGAGTAAGTATTCAAAAGTTTAATTTATACAATCTGATAGGCAGCTTCAAAAGCAATTAATTAATGGTGGTCATTAGTGTTCATCTCGAATTCATTATTACCCTTCGAGGTGCTTGGAGTTGGCTTATTGTTTTTCCAAGCCTTTTGAATACCATGGGAATGCTTGATGAAGATCTAATGGAAAAGTTAAGATAGGTTAGTTCTTTTACCATTCCTAAAGGGTAATTTCTTGTACTTTGCCTCTTAAAGTGCTGGGTATTGTAAGCAGAGCCCTTACCAGTCTAGAGAGAGAATTTCCTACTTGACTTCTATTTAAATAATCTACAGCAATTCTTGCTGGGTGCAATGGCACGGAGTATCAATCTACTGTGTGTGCCTACTTGACCTTGCTTGGGCGTTTCAGAGTGTGAAGGCAGGGGAAGACGAACGCTGTAGCTGCTGATCTGTGTCTGAATCCTGGCGACCAGATCCCTGGAGCAGCGCGGCTGTGTGCAAGCAGCATCAGCTTTCGGGAGAGGAGTGGAAGGTATCTCCCCAGCAGGTCGAAGATGCCGTCACAGGAGATGAGCAGGGAGAGGGACAGGGTTTGTTCCAGCCGGGAGTCGCTGTGCCCCTCCGGAGCCTGCGCGGGCGCGGTGCCCGCCCCGTCCCGGGGCTTCCCGCGGGTCCGGCGCGGCTGCGGCAGCCGGGGCAGGGCGAGGGCGGACCGGGCGCTGCGGCGGGGGCGCCGGGCGGAGGCAGCGCCGGCAGCGGCGCAGCGGGTGCTCTGGGCGGTGTTTGTGAGCGGCGGCTTTTTCGGAGTGCTTTTCTCGGCGAGCCCGACCTGTTAAAGCCTATTTCTGCTTTGGCTTGATTAGATTTCCCACCCCCACTCCCGCTTGCGGTTTAAAAGTGGCGTTTCGCCGCTCAGCGGGACGCGTGCGTTCCGGGTTACTTTGGTTGCCTGCCAGGTAGCGCACATCTTTTACAGCATCCTCCTACCATCAAGCAAAAATTGTCTCCTCTCCCAAGGATTAATTATTCAACACGTTTAATGTGTTTCGGCTGACGGGGAAGGCGGCCACTCGGGTACATCCTGGTGCCGCAGCGCCTGTCCCCGCTTTGTCTCGCACCTGGTGTGTTTGCGCGGCTCGCCCGTCTTCCTCCCCCCAAGCCGCCGCCTCCCGCTCCTCCCGCCCGCGCCCCGCTCCTTCCCGCGGGGCCGGGGGACGCGGGCGGGTGCCCCGGGACGCCGCGGTGCCGCTGCCGCCGCCCGGCCCCGCACCTTGCCCGCGGGGATGCTCGGGGCGGGGCCGCCGCTGCGCCCCCTCGGCGGAGGCTCCGCGGGCGGGGCGGGGCGGGGGCTGCCCGCCGGGCGGGGCGGCCCGGGCAGAGCGGCCCGGCGGCCGCGGAGGAGGGGCCGGGGGCTGGCCGGAGCCGGGCGGTGCCGCCGCCCGGGCAGCGCGGGGGCTCGGCGGCAGGCGCGGCGGAGCGGGGGTTTCGCTCGTGACTTCGCTTCTTCTCGCAGAGCTCCAGAGGCGCCGGCACCGCTGAGGGGACGAGGCGCTTTTTTCCCGGCCGGTGGCGGCGGGGCGGCACCGGACCCAGGAGGACCGAGGGAAGGAACGGCGGAGCAGCATCCCGGCGCGAGCCGTCCCGTCTCTGCCCGGCTCCGTGTGTCCCATCGCGGCCCGCTGCCGCCGGCCCGGGCCATGGGCCGGCCCGACTGAGAGCCCGCGGACCGTCCGGCAGCCTGGCCGGTGCTGCCCGGAGCGCCGAGGCGGGGCCGCAGCAGCGCGGGGAAGATGCGCTCGGCGGCTCGGACGGCCGCGTTCCTCCTGCTCTGCGGGGGTAAGTACCGCCGAGCCCGGCCCCCCGGGAACTTTGCGGAGCTCAGGTGATGGGTGCCACCAGTGCCTCGGTCCGGCTCCGAAAATCTTGCCACAAATACAGACAAGAGATAAATGATGCTAATACGTTTTCTTTATTTTTTAAGAGCTAAGTTAGAACAGATGTGAGTTCTCTTTGCTCTAAATTTATGATGTGAAAGGGAAAATATTAAAGTATATTCCCATTTTAAGTTTTTAAAACATGATTTCTTCTCTTTTATCCTCCTTCTTTTTGTATCATCAGATAAAATACGTTTTGGATTGGTAAATGAAAATGACCAGAATATGAAAAGTGATTGGATTGTAACTTAGATGATGCTATCCACAGATGTCAAGTTCCTAAAGCAAACAGAAAATCCATTGTATCTCTTTTTCTTCCATATGGCTTTGTTTGCTGATGGATTTCTGACGTTTACATGAATAAGTCAAAGTTGTATGCTAGAGAATGCAGTACAACCTTGCACACCAAAAATGCATTTATGAAAAAAAGTAAAGCCCAAAACAGCCCAGTAGTTCACTAGTTGGTCTAACAGTAGAGTGTAATATTAACTCTGCCCTTGTTATTCCCCATAAACGTGTCACTTGTTCCTTCTTGTTATGATTCCGGATTAACCATATTAGTTTGCACCATTTTAAACTACTTTCTGTGCTTGCAGAGATAATTAAGCTCCTATTAAATTTTTAATTTTTTTTTCTTTAGTTTGCTAAAATACTTTAAGTTGCCCTTATTTTTTCTCTTCTTAATGCATTATTGTTAAGGACTGATCTTTGTAAAATCTCACTGGTAGTGAAATCTAGGATATATGGGGATAAAATGTGTAGGATATACTGCATCTAAACACTTAGTAAAAAAAATAAAGTGGGTTGTATCCCAAGACATTTTACTGTCAAGAAGAATTAGCTGTACTTGTATTGCTAATGGATGATCTATCATGCCTACTTTGCTTTTATCTTTGGCAAATCCATTTTCTTTAATGTTTTTGGCAGAATTAGGAGAAATGTAATTTACGTAAGTTCTTCAGCTTGAGGGGTATGTTTTCATTAGCCAAAATGATTCACATGCATTTGCTTGAAGATGATTTTCAGTGATTTTGGTTTAAGCTGGACAGATGAGCTTACTTTGATTTATGCTGTGATACTCCAGATTATTGCACATCCTGAACTAGCTGGTGTTTGGAACTCTGGAGCTGTTTTCTCATACGGCTTTATTTTTCTTTCTGCATCATTTCCCTTTCAGTTGTACTACCATTTGATTTTACATTTAGTTGTACAACTTTACATGAATTTCATTCTGACACTCTCAAATGAGAAAGGTGTTCTCTCCACTCAAGATAGATATCTAAACCTTTCTAAGTATCAGACCTCAGCAGCTGGAAATAGTTTCAAAGGCTTTTTATTATTAAATGTAGCCGTAAATTGTTAGCTTTTGGATCTGCCCATAGTTTGGAGGAATATTATAAGACCTAATTTATTTGTGTAGAGTAGGCTGCCAAGTAGACTTTTTTTGTATATTGCTTGCTTATACTTATAATTGCAAATATTTTGTTTATGCTCAGCTTTGCTGAGACTTAATACTTGATTCCCCTTAGTTTCTACTGAAACTATTGGGAAGAAAAGTTCTATACATTTAAGCTCATGCTTTAGAGTAATCGCTTTCACAGTTATTTCAAGAAGTGCGGCGTATTAGCAATGTTGTATGTGTGTCTGTTGGCAGAGCATTGTTTCATATTGTTTAGGTGTATGGCACTAAGTAGCTTTTATATAATAAAAGCTGAGTTTGCCACAGGGATAAGAAGAGGCATTATGTCCTGGAGGTACTAAGCAAAATCCCTGCATGCATAGAGTGCCAGTTTAGAAACAGAGTTCTCTTGGGAGTGGTGATGCAATCCCCTCACAGATGGGGGAACACAGTGAAACTTCAGTGGGCTCCATCCTAGGGGAAAGCCAGAGATTCTTCAGTGGTGACTGTCATGCTCTTGCCAGGTGTTGTGAGAGAATCTCTCTCACCTGGGCAAGACCTCGTCATAGAGGATTCCCACCCAAAGTTAACGTGCAGTGATTGCACTCCATTCCTGTTGGTACATCTTTAGTTTACCTAAATGAGAGGTTTTGGAAAGCTTAAAACTGCTGTAGTTCTTAAAACGTGCTCACAACAGCCCCAAAGGCATTTTACTGAGTGAGCTGGAGTAATCAATCTGGTGAGCATGCTGTTAGTTGAAAGGATTAGATTTGGTTATTTGGTATTGGCGGGCTTCAAAAAGCACACTGGACCATTTGTTCTGAAGCAGAAAGGCATAGCCTGGGCGCTCTTGCACCACAGGCAAAGCGTGAGTCTCCTGCAGGCCCTGTTCTTAACATGCAGTAGCCTAGAAATAGCAAAAATAAAAGGAATGTTTCTTCCCAAATTAAGGCTTCTGTCTCTTTTACCAATTAAAAGAAATGCAGGGTTTTATTATGGAGTGTGCACGTGTATTTTTCAAACGTTTTACATTGTGTCACTTGTGGGGTGTCAGGGTGTTTACCTGCACATCATGCTGCCTGGCTGTTCGGTGCTGGAGTTTTGATTCATTTCTGAAAGCTCATTGATATCGGGGAGGACCTTGTTCAGTTAAATGTAGAAAAGAGTACCTGTGGGGAAAGACTTGGTAGGATTGTCTTGTCTGGAAAGTAATTTTTGTTATTAAAGGGAATACTTCTGAAGAGGTAGTTTCCGTGAATAAAACAAAGTTTGTAAGCATTACACTATGCTTATTTTATAAAATTGGAAGGGAAACCTGCCCATGGAAATAATAGGGATCCTACTTCAACAATGTGCTCTTGAATGTAGATTATTCAAACTTCTTTTGTGTTTTATTGCCTGTGATATAAAACTACTGATGAATGCACTAGTTCTGATACTCATGTATGGACTGTTTGGGATCGCTTCTTACAGTACATTTCCATGCTGCTAGGATTGCTGTTCATATTTTGACTGGTTACAATTTGCAGCTAGTCCAGGCTCAACTCATGCATCCAGATCAAGGACAGACCAACTGCAGAAACCAACTGCAAATATTGACATTCTTCTTCCCAAAGCATGGATATTGCGCATAATATTTGTATTTCATGATAGATAAATGGATGCTTTCTCTAGGAAAAGAACACCTATGTGATTCTGCCAAAAAAGATCTCCTGTGCACTCATGCCTTTAGATCAAACCAGGGTTGATACAATCAAATGATGGAGCACAATATTGACTTGAGTGAGGAATTGGGCTAAGACAGACATAATTTTTGTGCCTTTTTTTCTTTTAAACAGTGATCTTGTCAGACAGTATATGGTCTGGATTTTGCATTGTAAAGTAGAAATTATTTTGTTTTATGATAACCCTGACTGTGGGGAAAGGGGACTCTGTGGGTGAGCATGAGAGGCACTCTATTAGATCTTAGGTATCTTACTCGGGGAGGGTCAAACAGTTATGTTGGAATTTCAAACCTTGCTGCTCTTTTTGATAGGAAAAAGACTATTAATCATGACGCTTTGGTTCCTTTCTGCTTTGTTGTTTTTCTCTGCCCAAAGGTTCGTCATCTTACCTGCTGGCTCTTCCCCAGGCACCTCACAGCCCACTGGTGGCATGTGTCCTCTCTCTGGTCACGTGCTGCTGCCTGCATTGGAGCATGAAACTGCTGCTTCCCTCACACAGCACTCACCAGGGTTCATCCCAGCGCTCCCATGAACTACCCGGGAAGGAGCCTGGGCCCTCTGTGGCCCTCTAGGTTTCGTGTCTGCCCTCGTTTTATTCCCATTCTCAGGTCCTTCATCTTCCTGTTTCTTCACAAATGAAATTTTGCAGTGAAGTTCACCTCCAGCAGCATTTTTCCATTTCATAGAAAGTAATCTACTGTGTTGGGTTTTTTAAATTCATGTTAATAGGATCCATATTTGTATTATATTTCATTCCCTTCTCATTGTTATGTGCCTCCTTCTCAGGGTGTCAGTCAGGGCAATGTATGCTATTGGCTTGTTTATTTCTGCCAGTTAGTTTGTTGGAGTCTTGGTTTTTGGCTTCCTTCAAGGGTTTTGTTACTCTGGTAGAGACAGTATAAAGGAAATGAATACGAAGATAACAAAAAGCCAGCATTTTAATGCTTAAAGCTCATTTGTTAGTCTTTGATTAACAGACAAGATTTCTCGTGGCATTAACATCAGCAGTCAGTCTGTGTGACAGTGTGGGTTCAGCACCTGAATGCAAGATGCGTATTCAGTAACATGCCCACCGTCAGTTTTCCATCTGTATGTTATGGCATAGTCTCTTAATTTATTTTTTTTTAACTGAAATGGCAGACACGACTGGTGAAAACACATGTATTTTTTAAATTTTGATTTCTTCCCTCTTCCCCAAATTGGCCCCTGGCAGGAGGGAAAGGATTTGTTCACTTGTTGCTGTACTTTCATGCTTGGCTTGGCACTGCTGGTCCTGCTCCTCCCAGCTGCTTTGTCTCCCATAATGCAAACTAGCAAACGCAAATATGCCACGGGTTGGAAAAAATCCATACTATAGAAGCTTGGTGTTTTCTGGAGAGCCCTGTCATGTAAAGGTCATTTAGAGCCTGTCTGCGGTGAGGAGAGGCTTTGCTTTGTTCAGACGTTGGCATCCTTCAGCTTTCCGGCAGAGCTGTAAGTGGTGCCAGCTGGTGATGGACTGCAATTGACTCTCGGTTTGGAAATGTGGAAAACTGCCTGACAGTGCTTTTTGGGTGTGGGTGTTTGTATCAGGACCATTGCAAAACTCACCTGAACACAGGCGGTGGTTCCCTACAGGAGCAGGGTGGATGTTAAGAGCATCTTCTTTCAGGATTCAGGCACATTCATGCTGTGGTCTGTTCTTAGCTCTTGCTTTCTACTTTTGTTTGGTTTGGCAGAAGCAAAGCTTAAAAATTCACCAAAATGTTCTGAAGACACTTTGGAATTGTTTATTTTCCAGATGATTTTTTTTTTTAAATAAACTGTCTTACATTTTGGAAAGCAAGCAACCGAAGCATTGCAAGGATAAATACTGCAATTACTGCAGGAGGAGGATAGATTTGAGGTTTGCATATTATTTTGGTTAGATCAGGATTCAAGTTCAGTTAACAGCTGTGCTACACATTGCTCGTTGTCTCACACTCTCTTTTCTGTAAAGTACCCCCATCAATTACTTTATCTATAGAATATCATATGTGTTGTTGATTGACTAACACAGTTCCAAAGTGGGGTATACTGGAGCTGATGCAAAGCAGGGAAAACACAATGGGAAACCTTACAGAATCACTAGAGTGATAATGCATCAATGGAAAACATCATCAGAGAAGCTGTAGAGTAAAATCAACTCAAAGACTTTCTTTTTACAGTGTGATTTTTTTTTTCATCGGTGGGATATGCTGAGATATTCCACAATGTTTTCGCAGAGTCATTATGAGCCTTTTGACAAGTTTTCGTGTAGATATGTTCCTAGTTAATAAGGTTATTAAGAAAGTTTTTGTTAATAAAATAGTAGGTCAGCTGAGGTGTGAATAACCAGATGGATTTTGCTCCTTTGGGAGCTCATGGTTTTTTTAAAATTTATCTAAAGCAATCTCTTTTTTCCCCTCATGAGGAGAACACAGAACTGGTTTTCTTAAAGATTACTTCATAAAAATAGCTAAATAGTTTCAGATTTCTGGATCTTGAAATGAGACCATAAACATACTAGGCACATTTTAACCTAAGAGATGCTCTGTAAATCTGCTGAAATGAAGATGATCATCATCGCTTTAGAGCCTAAGGGAAAATTACAGTGATCGCAGTCAAAAAAGGGAATTGGAAACTTTGCTGGGGTAATAGTGCCAGAAATGTTGTTTGACTGAATTACTTTAGAAATTTGGCTGATTGTAAATCAGGTGATTGTAAAAAGAAAATGGATATATTACTCCTAATGGCTGTCTAATGGCTTTTCAGTGTATGCATTTAGAAAACTAATTAAACAATATATTTAACTGATATAACAAAGTTGCTTGTGTTGCTGTAATGGGTGGTTGGTTTTTGTTGGGTTTTTTTTTTTTTTTTAGTGTCCATTATGGCTTTTTTCTAAGTGAGACAAATTTCAATCTCAGATAATAAAATTAAATCTAGCTTTTTTTCTCCTAATTCAGAGACACCAAGTTTTCTGATATGGACAGTTCCATTATCTGTTCTTTTCATTTGTGAAATGGAAAAACTCGTATTGACATCAGTAGACCAGAATTTCATATATCTCTGAAGCCCCTTAAAGACTGATTTTGCCACTGAATTAGAGCAGACATCCTGTGATCCTGTCAGTGCCATTCCAAAGGTGTCTTGGAGATGAGGCTGAAATCTCCCAGTGCCTTAAAGACACGAGTAATGGTTTCTCTGGGTTTGGGAAGAGCAGAAGCATAATTTTGGGTACTTCTTTACCATTCCAGCGTAAAGAGCTGATACTTTGCCCCCTAACAAGGATGATGCAGAGCAGTTCCCTTTGACTCCCTTAAGTGGTGATCCTTCTACACCAGTTGGCTTCTGGAGTTTTTTTGTCTTTGTTGATATAGTGTCCTTCCATATCCTGTTATTTAAAAGGAGACACTGAAAAGTATTTCTTAAAAATTGAAAAATATTGCTTCAAAACCACCTCTCACATTAAAAGTAGGTCTTTGTGTTGCCGCTGTGGATTTGGAAGGAAGGTACTGACTGCTAGCGTTACTGCTGTTTGTTCAAGAAGGGGAGTAATAATTTGGATTAATGCAAACAAAATGTAACATAAAGTCAAAGAAAAGCTATTGTTTACTGAAATTTAGCCCATAACAGTCTATGACTTCAAAAAGCTGATTTAAAAAATACATTAGATTATTTATGTCTATTTGGATGGGAATACCCAGTATAGAATGGTTAATATTTATGTTTATGGCAGTCAGTCATTTCAGAAGACCAGAGGGCTTGAAATGTATATATACTCCAGGGCAGCAATCAGGCTTCCTTTTACACAGAATAATAGCAGACACTGGGAAATTATATGAACACATTTATATTGCCAGATTGTGGTGTGCAAGACTGTAAGTCAAAAGTGTGCTGTTCGTGAAATCTGAATAACAGCAAGGGGAAAGGAAAGAATCCAAAGAACTCTCATCAAGAAAAGGCTTAAAGTTTCACATTTACTAGGAAAGGGAGTTTATTTTCCAGGGGAAAAAAAACCCATCAAAAATTCAAATTGGAAGTAATGTGAAATTACACTGTGATGACTGGGAAGTTCTGACAGGACCTTTGGAGAAAGTATCCAATGCTGATTATTAACAACAACAAAGTGCTGCTTTGGCACCTGCAGTGAGAAATCATAATTTTGTGAAGCACTTGAGCGGAGCTTTCTCACATCTCTGAAGTACTTAGGCATATGCTTAGTTTTATCCCATATCAGCCAAACATACTGGGACTGCTGCATCAAAGCCCCATAAATAATTGCACAGCAGTTCCCAAAGTTAAAACTGTGGCAGTGCATTCAGGTGCCAGATTTCTCTTTGCTCTCATTTGATGTCAAATTCCCCTTTCCCGGTGTGTGCTGGCTAACAATTGAAATGGCTCCAAGGTGCAGGATTTCCTGTTGTGGGACCAATACATTATAAGTCAGAAGAACGTCTCAAATTCTTCTGCTGTGTGCAGAGTACAGACTCATCTAGTTTGGAAGCTGCTGCATGTTATTACTCGGGCACATAGGTGAGGCTGGCTTGCACAGAGCTCTGTATTGCCTTAGTTCATGGTATCAGGGCTAGTCTGTTTAGGGCTGGTTTGGATGTCATTGTTCTCCCTTGTCCACTGAGGTTTAGGTACGATGTTCCTGACCGCTTCCTCAAGAGGCGGATCACTTTTGAGATGGTTTCCACCGATAGCATGAGCAAAGTTCTCTGTGTTTGTATGTATAGGGAGAGTGATTTTTTTGACTGGATAGTTTTAATGAGTAGCCTTAATAGTCTGACTTCCCTCAGTTAGACCAGGGGAGATGCCCTTAAACCTTTCTGTAGGACCTTTGTTTCCCTGGGCTGTAGATGTTTGGCAACAGTTTCTGGTGCTACCTTGGCCCACTTGCACCACCTTTGAATTGTGAGTTATGTATTGGGTGCCCCATTTGTATTTTGATAGTCACAGTGTCTTTGGAGAGAAATACGGAAACAAAGATTTTTAAAATATTAAAAAATGATTGTCTGTTATTGCTTTTCAGTAGTTCTGGGTAGAGCTTTCTCTAGTTGAGTTTGTGGATGTCACTAAAGTAAAAAGGACTGAGGAAGATGATTTCTGTAAAATGGCTCATCCCAATTGCAGTTATGAAATGAAAAAAAGCAATGGGAGTGTTTAGATTTTGGGTTTGAACGTACACGTTTTAAAGTAATGAAGGGGAAACAATATGGCTGTAATATAAATTTTATTGCACATTTCAATTCAGCATTGCTGACATGCTCTAGATGAGAAGGCATTTTAAACAGTTTTATTGCTTTGGTAAACTTTTGCCTTTGTGAAGATTAGAAAAGTTGTCCTCAATTGCTTTGGTAAGGACTTTTTGGCTAGTGAGAGAGTTTATAACATATATTCTCCAGAATTTTTTTACTTAAAAAGGAAGACAAAACCCAAACCTTTAAAACTTATTTTCTGTAGATTTAACAACAAACAGGATCATCTTAAGAGACTGCAACTGATCACTCATAAAAGCTTTGTAAAAACCAGAAACATTTATAATATTATTTTTTCTTACTGAAGCATTGATGTCAGCCTGTTTTTGGAAAAAGGGTCTTTTTTAACTATTTATTTTCTTTTAGTCTAGTCTAATAAAATTTGAAATGAAAATTGGACCAAAGGTTTTAGGGCAGTAAATGCCTAAAGAAGAGAAGCAATAATAGAAAGCCCAAGGTTTTACTTGTCTATTTTGATGCTCCACCCTGGCACCTTTTTTTTTTTTTTTCAATCTAGCTACCAAAGACTATTTTTATGTTTTTATAATTTTCCCAATAATTTCTTAAGTTCTTGTCTTCCTGACATCATACAGTTAGGTGTCAATTTTTCAGTTTATTGGAAAACTTTTGTCCTCTGTCTTTGCACAGGCCATTTTGGCATCGTGGCAGGGCTACCCTGAGCACCTGACAATTAGAAAGCAGAGGAGAAGAATCTGTACAAGTCTCTACGTTGGCCTTTCAGAATGTGTTTGTCCACAGCATGACTTCCAGGAGATAAAAGAGGAAATGTACATTATTTAAATATTTAGATTGGTCATCACACACTCATTTTAGCATGAATATAGTAGTTGCATTTATCAGTGTAATAAGACTGGTAGCAAGGACGTTTACTTGTTTTATAAAATGTTCTGTTGTTAAAGAATCCTTACGACAGAAGACTTTTTTCTTCTTTCCCTATGAATTTCTTTCTCTATGAATTTCTGCATTGAGTCATACCTGACACAATAGTATATTTTCTGATGATGCCTGGCAGTGTCCAGTTTTGAATAGTGCATCTTGGTCTTCATACTTCTTGGAATGCAAAGGATAATAACGAGAACTCAGGAAATGCTGTTTTTGAAGAAAAATAGAAACGAGTGGCAATATTTATCCACAAAGACAATTGAGAAAGCACAGAGTTCAAATTTTGCAGTTTATGCAGAAGTATTATAAAGGTGGATGTACTGGTAGAAATTGAGTAATTGTGGAAACAAAATATTTGGGACATAGCAAGTGATATAAGGGAAAGGTTTTGGTAGCAGGGAGCTGCAAGGATCTGTTGTCTGCAGTCATTGTGGGCTTTCTGTTAATTGGGAGGATCTTAAGAACAGGTGCGACAGCAATGTGTTGATGTTGGTTATGTATAATCAATCCTATCTTGAATGAGTTAGATGACCTCTCTTGGTAACTTTTAACTTCATCTTCGTCTTAAGTTTTGTGCTTAGGGCGTAAGAAACAGGACAAATGCAGCCTTTGTATGTCTGCTGAAGTTCATGTCTGTTTGGTCAATCAGGGCTCCTTACCAGATCATGGTAACTTAGTCTGCAGTTAATGCAATTTGAGAGTTGATATCAAAATACTTACATTGTTAATCATCAACAGCTGAATAGACAGGAGTTAGATGCCTTTGATGTCAAGATGAGCTTCTGGAGTTTCTGGTTTTCAGAATATCCCCAGGGATATATTTGATATGTGGTGGTCTTTGTCTTCTCAAAAATCAATTTCTGATTCCGTGCTCAGCATTCTCAAATCCCAGGCAATGAGTTGGGGACCTCACACTGGCACTGAGCATTTCCAATTAAGGCCTTGAAAAAGTCTGTATACATACGGCCTAACCTTGTCACCCAGAAGAATGAGTGCTGTTTTCTTCAGATAAAAAATGAAATGCATTGGAGTGATGGTGTTTGTTGAAGTAGACACAAGATTTGAGAATCCATTTTCTTAAGAGTTAAACTGGATTTATGGTTTGGTAGATAGTTCTTGTTAAATGAGAATTTAATGATAGCAGAGAAACCATGAAAAAAATTGGCGCTGGGATTATAACTCTACTGTCAATATTTTCCACCCTGAGTCCTAATTTGCAACTGCCAGGACCATTTATGTGTCTTTGACTTCTGCTACTGAGAACTCTCCCTTTTATCAATGTAATGCTTTTTTAGATTTTAATCTTTGAAGAACTGCAGCTTGTATTTTTCCACTGTTGGTTCTGTTTCACAGTTAGCATCCTCCACTGCATTCATTATAGTTTCACATTTTCAATTTGAATGTTTATGTTTAAATGTGCTTAATTTAAAATAAGGTTTGGGGCATGAGCTACTTAACTACTGTTGGTTGGCAGCACTGGTCTTATGGAAGGAACTGATGATAAGGTGTTCTACAAAACTCCAGGGGAATATGCTGCAATCCTATAATGTTATCCTATTTCTCATTCTTAGAAGATTTTTGTTTATCCTATATGTACCAGCGTGGTATAACAATAGCTTTTATCCCGCTCTGAATGCAAGAAAGACACAGGAAATCACTATGAAGAAGACGACTATTGTTCCTCCTTTCCAAGGACTGGACTCAGTCCTAGCTAGTCTTGATTTGAAGCAGAATTCTTACCTTGTCACTTTTTCTGGCATTTGGATAGAAACCTACAAATGTGTGGAGCTGCCATTGAAAATGAAATTGCACTGGGTACGTGTTTACCTTTCCAAATGTCCCCATGGAGAGTGCAGACAGTGTCACAGCATCTGTGGTTGTTTAGACATGTGATTTTTGCCTTGGAGGAATGTCTTTTTTGCGTTTTTTTCCACATTTAACTTTTGAATAGGTTGTGAGTCTAATCGGTCTAATAGGATGAAAACCTTGAGCCTTAGCTCTTTCTACATTCATTAAAAAGATAGGAAGGAACATTATCATTGCAGAAGTGATTTGGAGAAACTGCAGAACACCTCATCTTCCCCTTTTCTCTTTCTAACAGCTTTGATTATGACTGCCCTTAGATACTGCCAGATAATAGGTGTAGATATATCCCTGGATCAGGGAGTATATTGCCAAAATGGTAACAACACTGAAGTGTTTTGTGCAAAGGCCTGCCTGTACCTTTTCTTGGTAAGTGTCTGCATGGATTTAGGGTTGACCAGAGTTCCAGAATATAACCTTGTTTAGAAAAAATGAGCTTCAGAGAGCTCATTGAGAGAAGAAATTAAAATAATAAAAAACCACAGTGAAGTTAATTTAGGTACTACACTTCAGCTTCTGTACCTGTTTTACTTGCCCAGTTAAATTTCAACAAAGTGGATGTTAAAATGCTTGTTTCTTTACTGTTCCTAATACCATTTCTGCTGGGTGAGGGAAAACAGACTGAAGCTTAGGAAAAAACAGGATGAAAAAATCAATGCAAAAGTACTGTCAAAAGCAGAATGAGCAAAATTTTTGTATAATGGTTCTCTTGTGTGTTTAAGGGGATCATGGTCTTTTTAGCATTACTTAATGAAGATGGCTTTTCCACCTAGATTTCAGGTAACCTGTGGACTGTAAAATAATAAAAACAAGAATGAAATTGTCACTTATTAATAGTTGGGTTTCTTTTAAAGATGCTATACTTGCTTC
Organism: Acanthiza pusilla; assembly: GCA_036630365.1. Taxonomy (NCBI): domain Eukaryota; kingdom Metazoa; phylum Chordata; class Aves; order Passeriformes; family Acanthizidae; genus Acanthiza; species Acanthiza pusilla. The sequence goes on from JAXCHO010000234.1 coordinate 24,742,766, forward strand.
TGGAGAGCACAGTGGGACTTAGTTTCTGTTCCTTTGCCATGGTAGCTTTTTCCAACATCAACTTATGAAAGACACATTTGGTTGACGGCTTCCAGAGTTTGCAAATCACTTTGGAAGAAAACTGTAAAAGTGAGGTATTCCATTTATCTCAATGAGACAACACTGAAGTCTTAAAGTAATTTAAGTGTGGTCATTGGCGACTTTGCTGATGTTTTAGTAGAGCTGTCTGGGTAAACAAGTTACCCATTTGGATTGTTGTGGGAACAAATGGCCAGTGATGGGGATCATGATCACTGCCAGAGTTAGGTCAGTATTTAACAGGGTCTTCAAGCTCTGGGCATCGATCACCTAGCAGTCCTACCAATGGAGTATCACACAGAAATTTTGCATGGGCTCTCTGTTTTAAGTATCTATGGCTGGTTTTTAATAGCAAGATGTTGTATGGTGATACATGAAGTGTGAAGTTGCAGAGTGACATAAAATGAGTATACTAGAAATTAAATAGGCCACATTGACTGTTTTGCTGATTTTATCTCCCTAAATAATGTTCCTGTTATTTTTCAAATGCTGGCAGAGAATCAGGTGCATTTAAGGCACTTTGCATTTTCAGGAGTCTGTGTTTCTCATCATAAAGTTAAGAGTCAACTTACTGTCAAGTATACAGATAAATATACACAAGTTTATTTGGGTTTACTCTCTCTGGAGTGGTACTTCTCAAACTATGGTTTACTTCAGTACATGATTGACAGATGTTGGTGGTCTTGGTTTCAATGTCAGTGTTTCTGTATTGTGCCTCTGGCAGCTGAATATCCATGGGAAAATGTTTTGCCTTTTGAACACTGGTTCTTGAACTGTAGGTTTCTGATGGACTGTCAGTAAAAAACATGGTAAAGATCTGAGAAGCCTTATTGAACTGTTTCAGTAGTGCTTGCAATTAAAGCCTTGATGATAAACATGCATTTGGTCATACAAAGAGGATGAGGTTTGAGAGACATACAAGTCGAAGAAAAAAGTCAAAGCAAAAAGGCTTCTGACTGTCAAATAACTTGAGGGCATTTGCTGCTATTCTTATGGCACAGAAAAGGACTTGTAACTTTCTGAAACAATGGACATTTTCATTATAGGAGGCTTAAAAATAGTTTAAAAAGAAGTGTAGAATCAAGCCTTTGTCAGAATATGTCCTGTCTGCAGCTGTCAGGTTACTTGGCTTGTTTAAATATGAGAGTTGTAGAGTAAGGATTATTCTGCTGTATCTGTAAGGTAAGGATTTCCTCTTCATACACTTAGGCCTGTCAGATCTGGTCTGGGCACTGATGTCATACTTAATATATTATATTTTAGCAGTGGTTGATGAACACCTATTCCTGTCAGCAAAGCTGGATACATTTGTCAAGGGAGAAAGAGACAAACTGCCATTCTGCATCATACTGTCACATCTCCCAGCCCTTGTGGTATTGAGCCCTGCTTCCCTCATACTCGGTATGCAGAATGAATGAGGCTGTTTTAGTATGACTTCTGTTTTTATAGTTAGCTGAACTTTGAAATTGTCTCCTAAATCATCCTTGCCAATAGCATTAACTACCCCTTTGCTGGTAGCCAGAGATTATTCTACAGTAAGTTAAAGGGTAACTCATCTTCTTTTGTGATGACAGGAAACATGGAGGGATGTAAAAGATAATGGCTAATTCAAAGCAGAGCACTCCACTCTGCTTCTGGAAATCCATCAAATCCATTCAAACATAGATCTGAAATTTTGCAACCAACTTGGAAAGCTCTTTCCTTTTCGCTGCTTCAGTAAATTGTTATCTGGGGGAGGATGATGTAGATGCCCATGAATTGTGGTGCCTTTCATTACAAAGGGGTGAATTGCACATTAGCCTGGCATTCAGAAGCCTGGAGGTTTCAGCCACTGTGCTTTTGCTGTTTCAAAAAAGGTAAAAGAGAGATGCAAAGTAGATAAATGATGTGGTATTAAAGAAGGGTCTTTATCCTCCCTTCTCCTTTTGCAGAAGCAAACCCCTGAAAATAGATCATTTGAAAATGTGCTCGTGCAGAGATGAGTCACCCCAGCTGTACGGCTGGCCAGGTACTGAGCCACAGGGACAGGTGCGGCACAGGAACAGCAGGTGAATTGATCCTTGAGTAAACACCTGTGTTTGCTTTTTAAAAATTTTCTTCTTAGAGACAGCTGCAGCAAAGGAATAAGAAAAATCTAATGGAATAACAATCTATGGAAGGATATTTCAGAGAGTTACTTTTTTCAGAAACAAGCTGTGTCTAGCTCTCTTCACGTGGCAGTTCCATCCATACTTCCTCTTCATCACCTGGGGTTGCTTCTGCTATGCAGAATGTTGCTGTTGTGTTTGACAGCCAGATTGTTGGCCCTGTCATTATCTCCTTTGAAGAAATTACATCATTTTCTGCAGGTGGAGGGGTGGGATCAAGAAAGCATTCCTGCTAAGTCAAGAGTATTACCTTTCCATTTACCGTGTTCTTCTGGAGCAAGGTACTTTGTAAGACCTTGAGCAAAACACATGAAGATTCAGGATCAGACTATTTGCTCATGGGGAAACATGGACAGTGAAAAGACTGGGTTGAAACAGGAGCAACCCACTTTTTAAATGCTCGCAAAAACTCTAGGAAACACTGAGTCCAACACAAATTTAAAGACAGCCCTGTGCTCTTGAGAGGCTCTGTTTGGAGATGGGGGAAAATTACCAGATTTTTCTGTTACAGCCACTCTTAATCTTTGAGTATAGAAGTAATTTACTGAGGCAGCATTTAGGTATGGCAGTCAAAAACACTGTAAAAATTATGAAGTAGATTGGTTTTGTTAGACTACAATTATAATTATTTACAACTCTTGATAGGTGTCATGTACTGTGAAGCATTTTTAATTTCCTGAGAACAATACAACTTAAGATAACTTTCTTCACAAGGCCATTTGATTTATTAGAAAACTGCAAGATCCATGTAATGCAGAGTCTGTTAGTGATTGTTGTGTACCATTCCTGCTGTGAAAAAGCAGAAGCATGGTAGCTTGCATGTGTTAAATTGTTGATGCACATTTTAGCATACTACATACATTATGTGTTTCTATGTAAGGTCTGTCAGACATAAATACAACAAATCCTCAGTGCTGTCTCTCCACAACCATTGTAAAGGAGAGTAGGAGTTGCCTTACTGAAGTGCTTTTTCTTCCTATGCTGCCACATGCAAAAGAGATTTATCGAAAGTAGAGAAAACAGCACTGATGAGAGAAACAGATTTACAGTGAAAGCCACTATCACAATATAGCTACACTGTTTAACAAACACCTTATGGAAGACAATACAATGTGCCAGCAAGGCTGCTTTATTTTACAGTATTTCTTTACAAGCTAATAGACAGTGTGCTTGATAAAATTAATCTTATTATGATAGATGTATTTTCATTACAAGTTTTACTAAATGAATTAATTTGTTTCATTTACTCCTTACAAAGTCAATATGTTACTTGAGAATAAAGCAGTTCTTTGCTGTCAGTGTATTAAATTATTAAAGGGGAGAAAAAGTAAATAAATAGTAGGAGATAAGATAGGCATCCACCAAAAAGAGTTTAAATTTTGTCCAAACATTGACAAGCACTGCTGCCTTCAGAGGGCTTGGATCAATCCTTTTGGCTCACACCCTTAAGAAAAAAATTAAATTAAAAATGCCTGAATGTTTGCATCCACAAGCTTATTATCCATGATAAATCAGGGAAGGATATTTTGCACAAAGTCAGCTATTGTCTGAAAAGTCTATAGCTGTTTAATAAAACAAGTAATTGGTATTATTTTGTTGCAGGAGTGTACTTTTTTTCCCATGTAGTAGGCTTGTATGATTCTGACTTGTATGGTTCAGGTGCTTTTATTGGCAGCTTTCATGATTTATGGCTTGCTGAGTGACATTTTATTTCCTATTCAAGGTAGTAACAGCTTAGAGTCTTCAATTAATCACTTTTATAAGTAAAACCGATGCACTGGATATTTCTAGAGCAATATTCAGGCCAGGGTCCTTGAGAGATCCAAATTGCCAAGAAAACCATGTGGTGTGGATGAACACAACCAAGTGCATGCAGATAGATACGAGCCAGAGAGGATTAAAGAAGGAGGCTGTAGCTGTAATGTCTAGACTAGCATTTGGGACTGCTAATACACTGCTAATACGGGTCTGTTTTTTCAAACAGAGGTGTTCAGAGGGAGCTTAAGGTCTATTATGAGTTTTCCTCCTGTGACAGAAGTGAAATAACTTTGGATAGGATCAAGCTTTGTGGATTTCAGCTGCAGAACCCTCATTAAGTTTCATTTCACCTTTTGTGTTGGTTTTGAGACCCTGTCAGGATTTCATTTGGCACAGAGAGAGCAGTGAGTTCATTGAAGAAATACAGAGTTTTAGAAAGCATGATTGCTTTTACAGTCTGGTGGTGTGTAGCCTGGCAGGACAAGTGTCTGTGCCCAGAGACGCTGTATTTCATATCCCCGCGTTCATGATTAGATCTAATTTCTTAATAAAAGCATTAAGTGTGGTTTAGGGAAAACATTGCAGTGAGATGATTAGTAATGGAATAAAAAGTCATGCTCTTACTGGAAATCAAGTGTCTTCCTCTGATTTTAAGGCACACAGTGATGAATATGCTGCTGCTAATGCATGTTTTTCATTCAGCCTTCGAAGCCGAGGAACACTGAAGAGGTGTGAATATAAAAGCCTGAGGAAGAAAACTGGTGTAGGTGTCTGAAGGGAGGTTTGTTCATACTTGGGAGAATAATGGCAAGTTGAATGAACAGGTTATTGTCAGAGCTTTTGCATATCAGGATTCTTTATGTGGAAAAGAATAACCTCCATGATCTCATGGGATTTTGGCTTCTGAGAGGGCAGCACACTGGTTTGTCAAGAAGTGCTTGACAGGCTGCAGAGGACAAAATGTCAGATGAGGAGTTAGGAAAAATGGTTTCCTTGTCATTTCAGTTCTTGGCCAAATTTCTTCCCCTTCATCCCTTATTTCCTCCTCCAATTTATGGCGATGGAGATCCAATATTGTAAAAGCTCTTTGTGGTCTGTGAATGGAAAAGTACTCTTAGTTCTAGTAACTTAAGTATTACAGTCTTCTTGTTTGCTATTCTCAAATATTGCTGTAATTTTTAAACTATTTCAATATAAAGGTTAGTGAAAAAAACCTGTCTTTGTTTCTTACAGAGATAGTTCTTATCAATTTCATCATGAGACACTGCAGCATTGTGGGTATGGTGGGAAAAGATAAATGCTGTTAATCCACTCTTTTGTTGGTTTAAGTTGGATTCTCTCTTGGGTATTGCCTCCATTTGGAAGAACGAGGCAGTACTTTTGCCTGTTGTAATATGGTGTTTGTTTAAAGGCAGAATTCCAAATATATTTGTTGGCTTTTATCCTGAAACATGACTGTAACAGGGACATGGATACCTTAGAGAGCTAAATATCCTGCAGTCTGGTTTGCTACTGATGTGCATACATAATTTCCACTGACAGTAATGGGAGTTACATGTGTATAGAAAACAAAACAGACCCTTAAAAAATGTTGGTCAAGTAATAAAAGCTAGTCTAAAATCAGGGTGGAAGTAGAGTGGGAGGCTTTATTTTTTAACTTGCCTTCTCTTTAACTTATCCTCACTGCCCTCACGTTAGCTTAATATTATTTTTGTGGATTCCATCCTGATTTATTAAGGCATGAGAAGTAAGACAACATCCATGTGAAATAGGTATGCAGAAGATGATGTTAAAATACATGTACTCCCTTTGCCAGCTCCCAGAGGAACGGCGAGTTTCCCTGTGTAGTGATGATAGGACAGAAAGGCCTGCCTTACCAGTGCTGCTGAAACTTATTTTTGTTATGTAGCAAATTGTAGCGTAGACCCCCAGCACGGGCAGGGCTGCAGAGCCCCCCCGCACGGAGTTACTGCATCCCAGTAGATCCGGCATGCAAAATGTAAAACTGTGTGTTTATTGGGAACTCTACTGTCCTTTGCATTCTGTGTGTTATTTTGAGCTCTGAAAATGAGAAATGGAACTTTGGAGGCGGTCAGGATTTTGAGTGTTTTCCTTGAGCTTCATTGAGAAGGGAGAAGCAGATTCCTGGATAGTTACACATGGCACTCTGTAGTCTATGCCTTAATTAAATTCTCTGCAACCTGTATGTTTTCATTGTTAATCAATGGACATTTGTCCTCAGAAGTAACCAACTCTGGGGAGTGTAGGAAAGGATAAAACTGTTCAAAACCCCAAATGTTACACAAAAGGCATAAAAATAAAATTGTCCTTTTCCAAAATAGCTGAGCATTATGGCATCTTAATAAAGGGAGTGCTAGAATATGTTCTCCTGATAAACCTCAGTAAAACCTCTAAAAATAACTACACAGATATATTCTAAGTTGATTACCAGTAATTGAACTGACTTAATGTAGTTGGATGATGTCATGTATAATATTCCTCTAAAGTAATTTCTGTAGACAAGCCATTTGAAGTCCTCTTGCAGGCAGCATAAACATCTTCATGTTGCTAAACTGAGCACTCGGACTAAAGCACTCAGCGGGAGAGCTCTGACATCTCTCTGTTTTATCTCGTTCCTTTGAGCGACTCTGGCTTGCCTGCTAGAGGCAGCTTTGCAGTGAAAAATATCCCATCTTGTTTTAGTGAAAACCTGGAAACTCTGTAACCGTGTAACAGTTTAGACCTGTAAGTTGTAGACTAAGAAAGGCTAAAGCTGGAAAGGACGTTTGAAATGTCAGGCTTCCAAGTTTCCCTGCAGTATGCATTTCCAGTGTTCCGTCCAGCCTGCCTGAGCAATGGGGACTGTTCCATCGCCTAATTCATCTCATTAGAAGGAAGCTTGGAAAATTATTTTCCTAGGTTTTGGAGTTGGTTTTGCATTTCTTATATATTTCTTTGTACATTGGCTCTTGTATTTTTATAGTCTTTTAAAGCTTTGTAGCTGGTTAATGCAGATAGTATCTTCTTCCAAAATTTGTTTAGCTTGGATTGTTGCTTTTGTGGAAATGGTTTAGTAGAGCTGCACATGGGGTTTTTTGGTGTATGTGTGTTTTTGTGGTTTTGTGTTTTGTTTTCCTTTTTCTTTATTATTGTTTATTTCTTTGTTTCTTTCTTTCTTTGGTTTTGGGGAGATTTTGGTGTGGTTGTTTCGGTTGGCTGATGGAGTTTTTTGTGTTTTGATTTATTCTGTGGAGGCCAAGACATCCATGACTGATTCAGGCATTCAGAGTGTAAATGTGGATTCTACAGAAATAAATTGCTGTCCTTGCTCTGAGATTTTTCTATTTACTGGTCTAGCTTGGTTTAATTTAGAAGCACCTCAAAGTTTTACTTAATCAGCTCTCTGTATTATTGACAGTTTCCTTCTTCATGCCCTGGGGTACTGGGGTATCAGCCACTCTTGGGCACTTTTTTTTACTGGGGCACCAGTATATCGATTACTGAATAATCATTTTGCTGATACAATGGAGAAGTTATACTGTTCAAGAATTGCAGGTGCTTCTCTGCACTTTACCCTATCTAAAGGTCTGGAGCAATACCTTGTGAGAAAATTTCATAATTTTGCTGGGTTTTTTCCTAAAGCCACAAGATTTTTCTAATTTTTTTTTTTTTTTTTTTTTCCAGAAAGGTTGATCAGTGAGTGATTCAGTAGAGCACTGATGTTCAAATCCTGTCAGAAATTTGCTCTAACCTCCTGAACCTGTCAAAGTGCCAAAGGCACTGTTAGTTACAATGCTGCCCTTAATCAAGAGGCCTGGCAAGGCCAGAACTGTAGCTTCTGTTCTTGTATTATTAAATATCAACAGCTAATAGCATGCTTAGTTAGTACTAGCTGAATCTTTAAATGATAGCTTATGGGGGAAGAGCACATCCTGTGTATGAGGGGAAGAGTCATTAACTTCCCCTTGAATAATGACATTTAGGAGCAGGCTTCAACATGCCCACGTTTTGCCCCTTCCCCTGTTAGCCTTTGAAGAGATTTCCTCTTTCTCTTGTATGCTGTTTTGCCAACTGTCCTGGATTGCCTGCCTGGAGCACTTAGCTCTGTTTCCCCAGAGGCCTTGGTGACATGTTTTTCTGGCTGCTGCTGGAGCATGAGCCTAGCTGGCTGAATGAGTATCTTTTTTAAAACCTCTGTTCTCTGTGCACTTAAGTGACATGTCCGTTGTAACCTTTCACAGAATCAGATGCATGTCTTGCAGGTTTGAGAGTTGCTGGTGAAAGCTATTGTCTTCCGAAGTGTGGAATGCCAGCAGGACAAGGCCTGACAGATTTTGGAGTCTTTCTGTCGCTTAAAGACAAGTCTTAGTCATTCAGATCAGGACTGAACCTATAGTGTTTTGAGAGAGGCTGACAATGCCATTTTTATGTGCAACAGTGCACTCTCTATTCATCAAGGAAATGACCGCAGAAATGTGTACCCAGCTGTCTCTGTATCAGTAGCATCTATGCGTAGCAGCTGCGGATGTTTGTGATCATTTCCTATCAGGCCCTTCTTATTTTGGTGGATAAGCATCAGAATAATTAGTTAAAATCTTGGAACTCGAGGACACCTAAGAGCCAAAATCAAAGCCATTTCAGTAACACTACTGTTGCATTGCCTTAATCCAGTAAATTTAAGCCAACATTGAATGATGTTCCCTCAGACAGGGAGTTGGACGCAGCATTCCCTGCAGTCCTTGTCCTTGAGTATCCCCTGCTGCAGCCCTGGGCTCATGTCACTTAGCCCAGAGGAGGCTCTGGAGTCCCACAGCACCCTGCAGACCCAGGCTGAGTTCCATGTGCTGCGTGGGTGTTGGGTGCTCACAGCTCCAGCTGCTCAGGACATGCTTATGGCGCTGGATTGGAGCATGCCTTGGCCATCAGCAGATACCATCTGAGCAAAGTCCTGCTCTAACGCTTTGATTTTTTGTTGTCATTTAAAAATCTTTGTAGCTGCCTTCATAGAGAGACCTTCTGGCTTTTTTAAAGTTGTTTTTTGGAAGTCCTTATTGCGCAATTTTACAAGAATCACAGCAAGAGAAGAGATGATACCGCGGCCAGGTCTTTAATCTATTATTTATTAGATCTCAGTTAAATGAGGTGCCTGTGACAAAGCAGGGTGCATGGTTTTGGTTAAGTCCCCTGGGTCCCTTGGTATGCAGTGTATTAGAACTGTCAGCGCAAAGCACTCTTAGAGAGGAACTTTCTATTTGGACATAACCCCCCTTACTACTTCCAGCTTCTCTTTGCAAGGGAAATTGTATCTTTAAAAGCAGATTGTAGGTGAATTAGGTCTGTACTGAAGACACATCTGTGTTAGAAATTTTACCTGATGGACCCAGTTTTGCCATTTAGATATATCCCTAGCCTTTCTGTGCACCAGGTCCCCAGGTATAAAGCAGGGATGAGATTCTTGACAACTCAAGAAGTGGAAATACATGAAACATGGTGAGACCACTTAGTACTACAGTGATGGGGAGGGATTCTGTAATGAGGAGATACTATTTCACATTTATGTTTTTAAGGGTTTGGCAACACTTATCCACACAGAAACTACACCGCAAATTTGTGTCCATTATTCTGTGAAAACCTTCTGCAAAGAAGGAATATTTTGCACCTTAGAATAGCTTAGTGCTGTTGTAGACCTGCACATTCAAACTGTCCTTCGCATTCTGTTTGCAAGTAAATATTTCTCACCTTAGTGTTGAAACTTCTTTCTTGTCCTAAGTCAGAGGTGAAGAGAGCATAAGGTCTGTGAAAAGGACGGAAGAAATATGCTGGTGATTCAAAAACTTTCTTTATACCAGCAAACAACCATAAGTATCTAAACAAACATGACTTCTTTTTTCTCCCTGTTTATGTGATTTTAAACCAAATGAGTACTTACCCAGTCAGTACAAAAAGTATTCCATCATTTTATGCTGTTGTGGTTTGGGCAGGAGGGGATGTGGACTGGGAGACCTTGAACATTGAGATTCTGTGGACATTTTGATCCTCACAGCAGCAGTTGCCATCAGACACTTCTCAACAACCTTATTTTTTCAGTAACCTTAATGATCTTTCAATGGATGTTACTTTGAGAGCAGAGCTAACATACTGAGTACTTACAGGGGATGGAACGACATTTAAGATCAGGTTTGCCTTTCCAACCTCTTGACAGTGTACACAGAACTGATGTAGCCGACGGTGGTGTGATCCAGGAGGCCACGCTAAGTGGCTGCTGTTGTTAGAGCTCCCAGTCGAGGCTTTGCTTCCTGAGCCACTGAAGCCTTCCCTGTCAGATCAGTGACTTGGAACAGTGATCAGTGCAGCAGGCTTCTCATTTGCATGGTTTCCTGACAGGAAGTAGACTTCTTTTATTTCTAAGTGTTGATAAAATCAGAACTCAATTGCTAGGCTCCCAGTCTACATCCGTGTAGGCTGTGTGTTAGCAGGACACCTTTGTTTTCTAAGGTGTGTAGGTTGATACTAGACATCTTCAGTGCACCTCCCGTGTCTTACTGACAACAGTTCTAATCAACTATTCATTTACTTTGACCGTCTTTTTTTTTTCTCATGAGTAATACCTAGCCAATAGCAACAAAATGTCTTAATACTTCCATTTCATGGTTGGTTGGTTGCTTTTGTTTTGTTTTGAAGTTTTCCCCCCTAGGTCTTTGAACAGCTGCAGTAGTTGTCCTTACATGGAAAACAGGCAAATTCGTAGTCATTACAAACAGTTCAGAGATCAAACCGTATTGAAAGGGAGGAGTTCAGCACTATGCTTCCCATGTTTTTAGGAATGTATAGGAAAATACAGACAGAAGAATCAGGGACTGGTTATACAGAAGTAGTAGATGTGGCCACCTAAATATACATCAATATCTTTTGTCTGAGACCCTGCTAAAACTGTACTCTTTGCAATCACACACAAGAAAAACAAAACCCAAATTGAGTAGAATAGTGTGCAGAATATAGCCCTTCCCTGCTCAATCTGGTGTTTTAGTATCAATGAAGATTGATTTAATGCTATTTTCCTCATGAGAAGAGTTCAGAAAACCAGTTTCCCACTTTTTCCTACTATGTTGTCCAGGAAAACAGAATTGGAGTGAATTTTGTTAAAGTTATTGGAAAAGTCATGGAGGCTCTCCTCCTGGAAAGAATAATGGTAAATTTCATTGGGACATCTGTTTGGTTATTTGAAAAAAAATTGGCATCATGTTAGCTTGTTTTTTTCTGAGTATTTCTTTCAAATATTATTTGATTGAAAATAAATATTTTGGATTTTAATTAAGAGTATATTCAGTGCTTTTCTGGGTGCACATGTTTATATACATGCAGAGTAATAAAAATCATTATCTTACTTAGCTGCTCCTTCCTGACACAGTTTTATTACATTCATGGAAGAATAAGTAGAGAAAGTGTAATGATAAATCAAACTTTATGGTGGTTAATGCCTTAAACACTGGAAATCATCTGGAATCTGTGATCACATTACCAAGTGACTATTATTATTTTAAGTGCCCATTTTTTCTTTCCATGTAAATAATGATGACCAATAGGGAACTGCTACATTACTTAGCATGTTCATTAGCAATTTTTCCTTTTGATTACAAAATTGATCCTTGTGGTGTACAAAAAAAAAAAAAACACAAAAAAACCCCAAAAAACCAAACAAACCAGGAGGTAGTGGGGTGAGAGCTGTGTCTGAAGGTAATGCTGAATTTGGATTAAATTAATAATGGTATTTCCATTTGCAGTGTTCAAAGGAGCAAAGTACAGACCCAAATTAAACTGTATGTGAATTCAGCAATTTTCAAGGCTGAAGTAAAACGGGGTTAAGTTTTTTTTCATGACTCTCTATTGAATTGTGATAATTTCATGAAATTACACTGCAGCTGATCTGGGCAGGAAACCAAACTTCTCAGTCTGAAGTCTGATCCAGATCTGTAACTCTGAGAGCAAATTTGTATACATGGAACTCAGTGTCACCTCTTCACTCATTCAAAAAATTTTTAATTAAGGCATCTTTTTTGGCTCACTTGTGATTTCAGAAGCTTATTCCCACTAGTTTGCTCATCTGCCTCTGTCTCTTGCTTTTACCAGATTTATGTAGGAAATTATGCTCAATATAAAGATACAATAAGTCATTTAAATTATTTTTAAATTCACATAGTCTGGCCAGCCAGAATATTTTTTAGATGCTTAGAAAATGTTTTCAAAAGCTACTTCATAAAAGTAACCTAACAATCTCCAAACTTATGGTACCTTGGAGAAGGAGATTTCTGTATTTTCTGGTGTCAGTGTTATTGAAATGTAATGCAGATAAAGGGACAAAAATTGGAAGAGTGCAGACAAGCTACTAAAATACTCTCTGAATTCATCCTTAGATATTTGCTGAAAACTGCTGCCTTAAGGTGAGAAAGGTGCGAGGTAGCTGTGTAGACTGACTTTTGAATGGCCTGTAGATGCACTGTCCCTGATTTATTTTTATGCTCTCAAGGTCTGTTGTCATGGTGGAGTTCATTTTAGGAGAGCAACTAGTTTAGTTGTTAAAACATGATGAAGAAATCTGCCTTATATCCAGATGCGGTTTTCCGTTGTTTGTGCTAAAAATCTGTTTTGCTGGCTGTGCCCACCCTCTTGTTGAATGTACTTAATCTTGGTTTACTAGTTTCCACTATCTTGTTTTGTCTTGTAGTTTTTGATGGCTTTCTTTGTCTTTGACATAAAAGCACATTTATAGATTTTTCAGTGCAACTGCCTGGTTAAGTGTGTTCCCTTCATGTGCGATTTTGTAGGAACCCAAATGGACTGTAGAGGATTTGGGTGTTTTGTCTGTTGTTTGAAGTCTAAGAGCTGTAGTTTGTTCGTTAGGAGCATGAGGTCCAGGGTTGCAGATTAACCAGCTGCACTGCCTGCATTCATGTGGTCACAACCTTCCAAATTTACCCCATCATGAAAGGAAGAATTAATTATAGTCCTAATTGACTGTTTCCTTGGATATAAGCAGGAAGGAACTGCTAGGAGGCAAAGTGATTAATCAGTTAATCTAGTTACATCAATCAAATGTGTGAGAAAGTTTATCATCCCAAAGGCAGAGTAAAGTAATGCCAAAATACAAAAGCCGTCAACTCTTTCATTGGGGTTTTGCTGTGTTTCTTTTGTCAGTTTTCTGAGGAATTGCAAAAAAAAAATAAAAATAAAAACACATGGCGACTGGCCCAGTCTGCTTGACAATCTGTCTGAATTATGGTAGAAGAGGTAATACAGCAATCTGTTCTCTTATCAGACATTGCACGTCTCATTAAAAGACCTTAGCATACGTTTTTCGTGCAGATGGACAAGTCACACATATCTCCCAAACAAATAACTCAATGCAGCTATCTCACAAATCCTCTCGGTCGTGCCAGTAACTGGAGTCCCTTGGTTGCAGTCTCAGTGAGGTACTACCCACAGAGCCTGATCTGGTGAAAGCCTAAAGCTTTACCTCTCAGTTGACAGTGCCTGGTAGTGTTCTCCCTGTGCCCCCTGGCTGCCAGCCCTTCCTCCCCTGGGCAGCATGTGGCACCTTGAGGGCAAGTGAAAAAATTCTGGAAAATCCCTTTGGAGCATTATCATCTTCAAGTGAGGATATTTTGGGTCATTGTAAATGACTGATTATAAACAGCAGCTTTTAAAGAGCAGTTAAGTTTTCCTTGTTTTGGCTGACAACCTCTGTCAGAGAGGAAGGGAGAAGAGAAGGGATGGGCACCACTCTGGTCCTTTGCTCCGGGAAGTCTTTGGATGGGGCGAGGCCTCATGCACTGGGCTGTCTCTACATCCTTCCTTCTGGGCAGGGTTGGTTTAAGCCCAGCTCACTCCTGTAGTCACACGCGGTTCCACAGGGGGTGGCACAGCTGAGGCAATGGGGTTGGAGAGGAAAAGACAAAAAGTGTGTGAGAACAGCTTCTGCTGGTGTTGCCAATAACAGCAAAGTTGTGGCACGAAGGTCACAGAGCCTCTAGCAGCAGCGAACGCAGACCGTATGAGTACCTTTGCTTCACAGGAACCACTCGTGTGCTTATGCACAGCCACATGAACTGTATTTCCAGGACTGGAAACTTCTTTGTGGTGCATTAGTTTAGGAAACAATCCAGTTTCACTCACTTTTATCTGTAGATAGCTAGATGTTAATAAATAGAAGACTTTCTGTTTGCTGGAGCTCTGGAGGGCTGTGGGTGCCAGTTGTGTGACAGTTGAAGGAAAACTTGGGAAATAGAGCTGTGCAGGAGGTTAGGAGGGGTGTGAAGCTATAAGAACAAACAGGCTTCTGTAAGTTAACACAGGGAAAACTAATTACAATTTTATAAGGTCTACTGGAAGTAGTAATGTATTCAGATATAAAATCTGTACACACTTAATATGCTATCTAAAAAAAAAGCATATGAGCAGTTATACTGAATAGCTCTTGATTGTCTAAAAGATTAGGGTTCACAGTCTGTGTGCATCTGTATTACTATTTTCATTAGATTTTCACAGGTGTTTATTTATACTTATGAATGAACATATACTAGTACATAGTCTAGTCTGTATGTAACCAATATGAAATTTAGGTGTTGATATTTAAATTGTTTAAATCAGAAGAGAAATATGAGCAGTATTAATCTTGTTCTTGCTTTGTTTCTTTGTTGTTTGTTTGTTGTTGCTCTGTTGTTTTTGTTGCTTTGTTGTATTTGAAATATTGGACTGTGTAATGAAGATATGCTGAATGTCAGCTAACAGTTTCATTTATGAGCTTTCTGGGGTAAATTAATTGTTTTAGAAAACAGGGTATTCTGCATACTTAAGAAGAGGCAGATTTAATCCAAATTGCTCCAGAAAAAAACATGATGACAGGTTAAAGAAGTAATTTGAATTTTTTTTCGTGATTATACTTTAGATCTAGGCAGTGCAGTTTTTATTAGCATGTATATTTATTAACTGTGGATTTTACATATGTATGTTTGCTTTTATAAATATCAAATCCATAGCAACTTTTAAATGTAGCTACTTTTAATCTTTTATCATTGCGCTAAATCCTAGACAGATGGCTCTCATTTTGTAAAAGGAAACATTTCTAGGAAGGTCATCTTTCACTTGCGTACAACTTAATTTTCTTGAATCAAAGGTGAAATGCATGAAGTAGTATTGTGACTGTAAATGTCTCTGTGTGATCAAAATGTCTTTTGGCTGGCATACTTTTGGTCTTGACATAAAAAAGGTTATCTTGATTAACAGGACAAGTGGCTTTGGGTGGTGTTGCTTGAGTAGGAGCCTTGGACCAGATGATCACCAGAGGTCCCTGCCAATCCCAAGCGTTCTGTGATTCTGTGATATGTTGTTTTTAAAAAATCTATAGCACAAGACCAGTGTTTCTGATCGAATACCATCTGTTTGTGCCTTCTCAATTTTCCTTTAGAAGCGGAAAAGGTACTGATAACTCTATATGCTTGAGAGATGGCCAAGGTGTCTCAAAAATGAACCAACCTCCTGTGACTAGGGTAGTGCTGAGGAAACGGAAATGCTGTCTGCAGGTGAGCAGCCAATTTCAAATGGATCCAAGACATACGGCCATGGAGGTTGCCCAGTCCATTCTGGACCTCAGCCTTACAACCACAGAGGCCTGATATATAACTCTACTCTCTGTCTCCTGCTGCAGAAGAAAGTTATATTTTGCTCATACAGCTGTATAAGTTGATTTGCTCTGCCTTTTTTCAGAGAAAAGTGGATTAAACCCGTAATGAATAAATCTAATTTTAAAATTACATTGTTGATCTTCACTGCAGCAACATGTGAGATCCTTTCTGAGGTTTGCCAATCAAATGTGCAAAGACAAAACAAAATATCTGCAGCTAGGCATTCCCATTTGCAGAGTCAGAGCAACATGATCTTTGTAAAAAGTTGTATTTCAGCAAAAATTGGGTCAGCCAAAAAGCTTTGAGTTGAGTAGGTCCACAAAGTCCTTATGGCATCCAATAAAAAATAGTGGATTTAATGATATATAGACTGACTGACTCCACTGGGCTTTTTGGTAAAGTAGCATTCGTTCAAATGGATGGGGATCATTGAAAAATTACAATTGATGTGCTACATTAATTTTGGTTTAAAAGGGAATATTGTCCAACCTTAAAAACAAAATATTGCTGAATTAAAGCTACAGAAAACCACATTAAACTCTTAGAATAGTGCTAATTGTCCAAATACTATTTTGAACCTGAATTCTGGACAAAGAAGTTTAAAACAACATGTACCGTTACCCAGGGAATTGTAGCTGACACTTTAAAATATGTTTTCCTTAGCAAAAGTTCTTAAAATGTAGCACTTTCTCATTCTTTTTGACTAAACATTTTAATGCAATAGTCCCCAAGCATGAATCTTTCTCTCCTTAGGTGTAACCCATACTCTCACACATTTATGTCACTGTGGATATGCTAAAATTTGTCTTCTTATCCTGTCTGCAAGTATTTGCAAAATGTTGCCTGTAGTCTTAAAGCTGGTGAAGTCTTACAGGGTTCTTGACCTCAGCGAGTTTGGATGAGGCAGTGATTGTATTAAAAATAGGTATTTTTGTGAGATGTGCCTGCACTTGTCAGTGGTTCTGAGCGTGTAGCCTGGCGCAGGCTCAGTGCTGCTTAGACGGTAGCGTGAGCTGCGGTTCATGTGCTCTTTACCTGTGCTCTCCGAGGGTCACTGCGGTGCTGCATGTCCAGCTGCTCCTCTGTGACTGTGGGCAGGCTTGGCACAGCTGTCCCAGCTAGGGTACCACAGAACCGGTAGGGTTGGAAAGGACCTCCAGTCCTACCCTCCTGCCAAGGCAGGGTCAGCTGGAGCAGGTGACACAGGGACATGTCCAGCTGCGTTTTGAATGTCTCCAGAGTCCATGACCTCCCTGGGCTGCCTGTTCCAGTGCTCTGCCACCCGCAATGGAAAGAAGCTCTTCCTCGTGTTGAGGTGAAATTTCCAGCCAATTTGCCTGTCTCTCCTGCCCGGCTCTTCCTAAGCTGTTTTCCATCTAGGGGACAAGACTGCAGGTGAAAAACTCCTAGTTCTTTAAACTTGAAACATTTAAGGAAACATTTGAGCCTGCTGTGGTTTGTTTTTTTTTCAATTCTACATTGCGTTCTGAATTCACAAGCAATTGGGTTATCTAGCTGTGCAAAGTCTTCTCCAGTGCATGGGAAAATATGGGAGGTTAAGCCCTTTCTAATAACACAGAAAAACTAGGGAGCAGTCACTGGAAACAGCATTGCCTTCGAAATGATTCATGCAAGCCGAAAGCCAGAATCTTATCTCTTTCCTTGAAATCAGTGTTTATTAAATTGATAATTGCTTTAAATTGGAGAAATATGGAAAGGACTGACATTTATTTTCCTTCCGACTGCTTTCATCTCTGCCAGCCGGTGTGTGGGAACTCCCAGTGAGGGCCAGCAGAACTTGTCAATGTTCATTCCAGAGCAGAGCAATTGGAAAGCCACAAAATACTTTTAAGCTACTCTGCTCTACTTTTCTCACACCAAAGTCTTGGTAGCAAAGTGAACAGTTGCCCAGTGGATTTTACTGTGCTCAGGAAAATACTAGCACATCAGCAGAAGAAATGTGCACCAAAAATATAAAAATGGACACCTGTGGTTGTGTGATGCTTTGGGAAGTTGCTTTAATGCTCATTTTGCATTATACACATAGTGGTAGAGTCTAGAATCAATGTGGATTCATGTTAAAATAAAATGAGTTTTGGAATATAAAGATACACACAGATAATGTCTTGATATGGACATTTAATTATATTATAGAGATCATGCTGTATTTCCTTCTTCTCTTTCTCAATTTTTGTAATTGCACCTGCAAGTTGGAACTTCGATCTGAAATTTCCTAAACCAGCTTTTTTTAATCCCATGCAGCATGAGAATCCCAGGAGTTTAGTTCAGTAGGTTGTTTTTTCTGTTTCTTTTCTTTTTGTCACACTGAATCCACAAGTTCTATGAACATTTAGCTTTGGCCGTGAGTCCTGAATGTGTTGGCAGAGGAGATTTATGAAAGGAAGAGTCCACCCTACTGCGGGCAAGTTATTGGTAACTATAGCATAGAAAGAAATCAGTAAGTTGTAAAGCTTTGTATGGTGTCGTTTCCTTTTGGCATGAAACATAACATTTGTCATTAATGATAAAATGGGAGTAGATAAGCATATGCTATAAAGTTAAGCTTTGTTAAGTTTTTACAGTAAAAAGTATCAAGCCAGGCAGCTTTTTATTCCTGATGCAGGGAAACTCTGATCCATGAGAAGCAGTCACGGAAAAGTCAACATATTTGGGTCATGTACCATGACTTTAAAACCCAGCTTGGTTTGTTGATGGCAGTGTGTGTGGTGTGTGTAGGTTGTTTAAGGCACAGGTAAAGCAAGGCACTTCCTAGCAGAGTGACCCAACCTGCAGTTTTTAATTTACATTTCTGTGGTATTCAGTTGAAATCTGAACTTGTGTTTTCATTATATGTTACAGTCTTCTAGCCTGTGAATATTGCAGCCTTGATCAGGAAAGTGGGGAAGCAGAGGAAATGAGGTTTTTTACTGACACTTAAATTTAAAGCATGAGCTCTTGATGAAATAGTGCAACAAGCATCTTTGTAGAGGAATTGAAAAACCAAAATGCCTTGATAAAATGTGCATGGAGATACTGTGCTGGAGCAAGACCTGAT
The DNA here is from genome assembly GCA_036630365.1 of Acanthiza pusilla. Lineage (NCBI taxonomy): Eukaryota > Metazoa > Chordata > Aves > Passeriformes > Acanthizidae > Acanthiza > Acanthiza pusilla. Next base: position 24,761,482 of record JAXCHO010000234.1, read on the forward strand.
TACTTCTTTGTGACGGGAGATGCCACTGGAGGTGTTTTCAGCTCATGAACAGAGCAGAAAGCATCAGTTTCACCATCTGAGAAAAATGTAAATGTATAAACCTTGTGTTTCAATATTCTTTTTGGGTCGGGCTGCCCAGGAGCTAATCACTGAAGGATGACAGCACTTCCTTTGACTCTGGGTCTGTCACTTACAGTTTGTTTATACATCAAAAATGTGTGATCAGAATGACTACTCTGGTAGTCTGAGTTCAGAATAAATGTCAGCATCAAGGACTATCTGTGTGCATCAGTGCAAGCCAGGACTCGGTGCAGACCTTGATGTAGAAGAAATAGCTAATAATTAAAGACAGTAAGTGATCAGAAGTTACCCAACAGAGAAACTGCAGCACAGCAGCATTAGTAAATTATCAAAAGTGACTGCATGTGAGATACAAAGAATGGCTTCTCTTCTGTTGGCAGTGAAGGGTATAAACATGGGGCAGAGTTTTAACTGTTACAGGAAAAATATTTGTAAAATAAAAAAGGCATTGAAATAGTTATGAAATATATTAAGCCAATTCAGTCTTTAATAATCAGAGGAGGACGGTTTTGTGCATGCGCTCTCTTGGCAGTCTGTGGTGGTTTGGCATGCCCTCTTGCAAGGGACTGGGCTGGAACCCAGAAGTTCACTTTAAAGCTGTTATAAAATCCTGTAAAGGCCCTTCCTATTCCAAATTTTACTGCTGCTTTTCCTATTGTTTCTTTTAGACTTCTCTGGTTCATTCCTATAGCTCGTCAAGGATATGGTGTGGTTCGTGACTGTCTCAAAGGCAGCCAAGAAGAGCTGTCTGGAGCAGGCAGCAGTGCCCAGCACATATCGTTAGTGCTGTGTCGGCCTCTTTCCAAGCCTTGTCAATACAATTCCTGCCCTTTTGCTGACAACATTTATGCTTTAAGACAACAGCATAATGAGTAGCTACTGTGCGGTAATGGCTGAAAGTCCCCAAAGGAAAGGTTCTGTTTTATTAAACAGGGATGTTCACAGTTGGGATAGTGGGGGTTCTTACCCTTCTTTTCTTTTTTCTTTTTTATTTTATTTTATTTTATTTTTTTTTAATGATGGTAGGTATATTATAGATTTTATGAAACTATTTTAGAAGCAGGTCTGTCTTGTAAAAGCACTTAAGAAACTATATTCTTTGCCTGGTTGTCTTAAGGAATTAGAGATTCAAGTGCAGGAGTATCTTATATGGAGTATTTTAGTTCTTATATGTATTAGAATGAGATAATAAAAATAAAAAATCAACAGGATAAGAATTTATATTCTGCATTTCGTTTCACAGTTTGCCTAAAAGATAGTAATCTAAACCCAAAATATAGTAATTAAACCAAAATGCTCTGTTAATTCAAGGCAAAACTTTAAATAAACCAATAAACTCACACAGTTGCAGTGAGATTTCACTTCCTGGATTGAAAAATTGAACTGTAGGCTCATAGCTCCCTTGAGTGTTTGGAAAGAGAATAGCAGCTCTTAATAACTAAGCACTTTGCTGTGAGAGGTGGATGTTTATGTCATTACCATTTTTCTGGCAACTTTTCAACCACCAGCAGCAAAAGTTTTCATTGATTGCCTCCTGCTGTAAGGCAGTAATTATGCTGCTCTGTCTCTCTCTTTCGTGAACTGCAGGAATTGGAGAAAATAAGAGAAGCTAGAGACATTAGATATGGATAAAACACAATTCAGGCTGAGCTATCTCCTCTGCTACTACATGAGATCTAGCAGGCTAATTTTTACACATCTGCACTAAATATAAAAAATAGGTTTTCCAGTGCAACAGTGGAGAATCCAAAGTAAAAATTTGATCCAGATGCTGTTAAGTCATCCACTCCCTAGAAAATGAGAAGGTATTGCATGCAAGTTTGCTCTGAAAATATGCCTGCTTTCACCACGACCCAGGTACAGGGTCACTGGTGTTGATCAAGAGGAATTAGACATTGTGCAATTATCCCAAATTGGTACTGTTACCACTGGGGCAAGGTTCTGTTAATTGTTGCAGCCCAGTGATGCTGAGGGGGAAAAGAAGCTATTTGTGACAAATATTGGTAGTTATTTCACCTGAGTGTGTTTTCTCTCTGAAGATGACTTAGGCAGAGGAAATGGATGGAGGTGTTTGTGAGCTGCACTGAGCTGTCAGAAAGTGATCCCCTATGTCTGACTTCATCTATTTATAATTGACAGGAAGACTTGTGTTCATTTTGATGATGCAGAATCAAGTGCAGCTGGAGGAAGAGAAATGGGGAAATTTGAGCTTAAGTAGCAGTGGAATGCAGGAGTTTGTGCATTTATAAATCTTTGTCGTAAATCATCAGTTAATTGGTTTTCGTTCATTTTCATGACTTGGGATTGTGAAAATATAGTACTCTTTATTAAGGAATCGACACAGTGATCTAGATCAGTATCTTAATGTAGGAAATATATTATGATGCTGATATCCTTTTAACTAAGATAATTAAATTAAACTTATTTGTCTTTGCCTGTAAGGATCCTTTCATCTTATCAAGTATGCTGAACAATTTCTGCAGATAAGTGTCCTGTGATTTATTTATATGTTTTTATGAAACAAATATATTTGGTTGTCAGTACTTTGTTCTCCAAACTGCTGCCATAATGTTTACCTTCTGTATGAGCTCAGCACTGTTAGAGTAAATATATGTGAAAGCTAATTGAAGTATAACAAGGATTTAGAGTGCTCGTATGTCACTACATTATTAATTGAGGATTTTATGGTTTGGATACAAGTTTTGTGTCAGTTTTAGCGCAGAACAGTGAGACACATGTCACTGGTCTTCTCTGGCTTCTCATTGTCACAATCTACATACACATAATACATAAACACGTTGTAGAAGGCACATAGAGTTCATACACAAAGTAAATAAATTCTATTAAATATTTATTAATATAATTTGTCCTGCAATACAATAGAGAAGTTTCCTTGTCTTACATTTCAGCTCTGTACTCTTATAAAGGAAAATTACATCCAGGTATTTAAGCCATACTTTAAAGAAGAAGTATTTCATCACACAATAAGGAAAAGTGGCAGAATCAGGATCTGAAGAATTTTCAGAAACCCTTGCAATCTCTCACAGAACCTTTCTATGCATATTAATTTCTACAAGGGATAGTTTAAGTTCTACTAACACTGGTATTTAGAACAATGAAGCATCAAAAACTTGTCTTTTTGTTGAAGTAATGAAAAACCCCAAAAACAAACCAAACAACAAATCGTAAGAATGCAAGAAGAAGGAAGCTTCTAGCCTTTGTGGCACTTAAAATTAACGAACAATTTTCTCAAACTTATCTACAGGTACAGGCTCTGGAAGGAAAGTGTAGACACAGGTTTGACCTCGATCTGAACTCACAAGTGAAGCTTCAGTAGAGGTGCACTCTGTTCTCTGGTAGATTCAGAGCTGCAGAGTTTTTCCAGTCTTGAATTGAGACAAAACTGAAAATCTTGGCAGTTCTCACAAATTAAAATTAGTTTCTTTTTGATAAATTTGGAGTCTGTCATTGATCTGGACTTTTTAAAAATTTATGTTCAATATGCCTGATACAGGAAACAAACTTTCTGTTTGTCAGATCCATCTTTCTGCTTTACTGGGTCTAATTTTGCTATACCAGAAAATCTTTCTCGTTTTTCTGACTAGTGGAATATTTAATATTCTATCTAATTATATATTTTATCTAAATAGATGTTACATAGTACTATATTTCATATAAAATATAATATTTCTTTCTACTTAATTTCTGTATTTTCAATCTAAAATTCAGCGTTGTTTTCAATCTGAGCATGGGAATCTGGTAAAGAAAATCGCAAGAGAGGCAATTAACCTAAAGCAGACCAGTTTAACAGGTCTGGAGTATATTCTAGTTAAGTACTGTTTCTGCTTACCATCACTTCGTAAGGACCCGTTCTCCCTGGAGGTCTCATGTTCTGTAAAACACATGTATTTCACTGGTACTGCTGTTACTGGGATTTTTTCTGTTGTTCTCTAACAGTTTTGTTACATGTAAATCTACACAACAGTTGAAATTTTGCAATTATTCAGCTCCATAAATTTGAATATACTGTAAGAAAATTCTGATATGAATCCCTACAGTGGTCTTTGCCCAGTCCACTCTAACCTAGGCTCCAGTGGGGAAGCCTTGTGAAAAAAGGAAAAAAACTCATTTCACTTTAATACAGTTTCTTGGGTTGATATCACATCTGTTACAATTTCTGTAGCGATCAGCTTGAAAATAACATATCTAAAGGTAAATAATGTCATGCTGCTGAGCTGCATTAATGGCTTGCTAGTCAATTAGAAGAACACCACTTGTTCTCTCTGTCACTGCTGTAGTGACTCCCAAACCCACCAGGAGTTCCACGCAGGCAGGAGTGCTGCAGCCTCAGCTCAATGAGCTGGTGGCAGAATTTGACTGGACTTCTCTGGATAAAGCCAGGAGAGGTTTTTGTGGCTGGCACTTGTGCACGAAGCAGTCGTGGTGGTGCCTGGGAGGCTGGCTCACCTTGTGCCTGGCTGGGTGGGCATTTAAGGCAGCTCAGTGGCCCCAAGGTCCCTGTGCCACCGCTGTGTCCCCAGCTGGCACAGGCTGGCTTGTTCCTGACCACCTGCTCAGCTGGTGATGGAACCCAAAGTGGTGTTTCTAACTCTGCTGTTTCATGCTACTTTTCTGTTAAGTGATGGTGTTTTTCCTAAATTACAGATATTTTGGTTTATGAGGGCAACTTTATTTCCTAATTGTGTAGAGACTAGAAGGGAATTAAGTGGGCAAGTCCTTTAATTTAGAATACAAAAGTGTATTACTGGCCTTGTTCTCTGATGAATCGAACATTAGGTATATTAATACTAGTAATGGAACATAATGGCTACTCGTCAGAAGTAAAGATAATTATTTCAGGAATACAAAACTAACCTTGACAGATAATTGCCTGTTGAAATCTGATGCTGTGCAACAAGTGGAGGATTATTAACAACAGACTCCCATGTTCATCTGTTATATCATTAAATCCTGTATGTTACAATGACAGGGCTATCATTGCATTAAAAGCATCTCCCTTTTCTTGGAGATGCATGTCAGTTCTGGATTAAGGATTTTGATTGCATTGGGCTGTTCTGTTCTAAATAAATTGTTGTATTGTCCTCCAAAATGCTGAGAAGCTCTGAGTAAATTTTGTTGGATGTGGATTACGTAGGTGTATAGTACTTGCAGAATGAAAAACAACCATTGTTTCCATTTTGCTGATTTTTTTGCCTTATGTCTTTTTAAAAACTGGTCCTAGTGTTTTTAAATGCATGTTCATCCAGCAGGCGCCTTGAGATCTGTGAAGAGTTTCATTTAAGGGACAAAAGTGTAACTTAGGAGCTAGTGAAAAGAGGTTGGAAGGTAGCAGACACTCAGGCTCAAGAGACAATTTTCGATTGCATGAGTAATGAAACAGAATAACATCAGGGAGTAATGTTGTATTTCAGCCATTTGAAGTTTTTTAATCAAGAACGAGCCTTTTGTTTAAATACATGGTGTGACTTAAACCAAGCAGTGGTCATTTAATTATGACTACGACTTTTAATTTTGACTGTGATCTAAATAAGACTTTGGCTGCTTATCTTGAGGTGAATGGTTTGGCCAAGTGGGGAGCCCTGAATCTGAACAGTGCATTGCGTTCCCCGTGTCTGTGGGTTTGGCTCTTAGGTTCTGCATCCTGGGTTCAAGAGCAAAGGAGCTGCTGTGTTTTACTCACCAGGAGTTCATTGGCTGCTACAGCTTGCACCAGCTTCTCTTCAGAAGAGGATGTTGGGGATGGCTCTTTTGTCTTGCAGAGCAGGGTAACAGGGTGCTCCTCACCAGCAACCCCACTGGGTGCTGCCTGTCCTCTCTTATCTCCATCTCTAAAGTGCTTTGAGACTCTGCAGGTGATCCACCCAGACCTGAGATGGTTTTCCAATTATCTAAGCATGTTGTTTCCCAGAGCAAATCTCGTGACTTGGATAATTCAAAACAGTTTCTTTGAAGTCCGTATTTGTACCTTGAAAGATGGTTACAGACACTGTTTGGGAGAATGTCTTACAGTGACACCTTCTTCTGTATCTAATAAAAAAACTTCCTGCTGCTTCATTTTATGACTAAAACGTTAAACTGCGTTTTCTGTCATCGAGGTTGATATTAAGACTTTAACGTTGCTGTAGTCAGTTTAACAGTTTTCATCAAGAGCCATCCCCGAATGCTACTCAAGACAATAGTGGCAAGCATAAACAGCAGTAAAATCATGTAAAGTTCTATACAGCAAATTGTGTATAGAAAAAATCAATTTGTATCAAAAAAGGCATTATTTACCTAATCACTCATGACTGAAAAAAGCCACATGAAAAATTGCCTTATTTCAGAAGGCAATCATGAAGGCTTCAAAGTACATATAATCTCATTTCTCTACTCTCATTTTACCTGCTTTCTCTCCCTGATCTGGAAAACTGCTGTCATAACTGTATCTATTTCCTGTAGGAGCTATTAGTTAGTAGCATTACATCCGCTTAAACGTGATCACTTTTCTCTTCTGTGTGTTACTGATATGCTATTATCCCATAATATTGCTCATCCATCAGCGGTTGCCATGTTTCTTGTGCTGATTGTAGTATGGAGAGATGAAGCATCTGCTAAAAAAAAAAATCAGAGATCCCAAAATATTTCAATTGTTCTGTGATTCTGTGATGTTGCAGAGCACAACCTTCTTGTGATGTGTTTCAGGCTTGTAATGTGAAATTTTTCTCTAGTTTTAATTCCTGAGCAAAAGCACATTAACCATCAGTTTTGAATGTAACCATCTCAATTCCTCTTTATTTAAATGGCAGATTCATTAAAAACTCCATCTGGCTTCCATAGGAAGCTTGCGCAAGTCCTTGGATTTTTTTTTTTTTTCAGGACACAAGGAACTGTGGCCAGGATTAGAACCTCTTCCTCCTGCAGCATACTTGCCAGATGGCAAGTTTATTGAATCTGGTTTTAACTCACTAGGGCTTAAAGGAATGAACACATCTCTGAGAAGTGGGTGCTACATTTCTACTTCAAAGGTCTCCTTTAAAATTAGCCCCCAAAGATTTATATGCAGAGCTTGGTTGTGACCTGGGCAGTCTGTTACATCTCTCTCATCTCTTCCAGTGCTTGAAATGGAGTCAGACTGACACAAACCACTTTACAAAATCCCAGTAATTTCACAACATTGGGTGAATCATGTTACATGGCTGAATCAAATTTTATATGTATATATTTTATTTATTTTACAGTGTTGTAAAGTCTCTTCACTTAAAGTATAATATGGAAAATTGACATATTCACTGGTGTCGCTTAAAACTATCCTTGGGTATTGTCCTCAATATGGAAGTCTGCTCTGTACTAAAAACTAATACTTTTGATTGACAGAATTTAGCTTCATCAGTTTTAAGTTTGAATTGGGTAGAAAAAGATCACCTTTCTACTTAAATCTCTTACAGCGGCTTTTCCTAATTTCTTAAAGTGGCATTTTAACTTGGGAAATACATTTCTGGCTAATTAGTGTGCAAATGCAAAATTATTTTATGAAGGAATCCTCCTCTCTTCAAAATACAAAGCATTGTTTCGCATTTCTATTATTTACAGAGAAATCAGATTTTTATATTACAGGATTTTTTTCCCTTTCTGTCTGAAAATAGAGAAGACTCCTGTAAACAGATGCCAAAGAACTTCAGAGAGTCTGCAGCATCAATACTAACTTTTTCTTCTAAATGCAGGGCAGTTGGGATGCTGACCTCTGCTGAGGTGTAGTTGCCTGCCAGGTTTCAGGCATTTAAGTGGCCATGTCTGTCATAGTTATTTATGTGCTTGGTTGAACATGATTGTACCTGCCTGCAGTGTGAGCCCTCATTTGCAGAGCAAAGCATGTAGAGATTAGCACACTTGTGATTGTTTCCCCATCTTAAACAACTCAAAATGTTCCATTTCTCTCCTTTTCCAATTTCACATGTTCCACCCTGATATTGTTTATATATACTCTATTTTATATATGCCCCTTCTGCTGGAGGTGGTTTCATGTCTGTGCTGTGGTGCTGGTTCTTGTACTGCATGATGTGAGCACACAGGACTGTTCACCCCAGTCTTGGAAATAAGGAAATAACAATTATTCCTCTGTCCTGTAGTGGTGTGTAAGCCTCATTTGTATGCATTCGTGAGTTGAAAGTAATTTTTTAGTCTTGAGTAGTGAATTTTCAGTGTTGAATTTCTCGTGAGGAAGTTTTCATTGTTTGAAAGTAAGGTGTTTATACAAAATACCTCAGGGGAGTCTATTTACTTGCACTGGGACTGGACTTGCTCTTTGGATATCACCTTATTCCTCTTGTTATTGAACTGATTTGTTAGGAGCTCTAGCAGCACATATTCCCCAGGTTTTCCTGCACTTCAAAAAAGATGGAGGGACCGAAAGTAATATTTGAAATTTAATACAAATATTCAGGAATTTTACTTAAATAGAAGGGGATTGATAGCACCAGAATCAAAAGTAATAATTTTCTTCCAGAGGATGTCAGGAGTTAATGCTTTTCTAAAACTCAAAAATACTCTTGTTGGCTTCTCTTTGAATTAATTCCTTTGGAACAAATTCACCTACCATATTGCTGTAGCACTTTATTCATATATTGTAAAGTATATGTAGAAAAAAAATAATGGCCCTCTGAAAACCTGATGGATGTAATTGCATCCAGGGATACAGATGATGTCATGAATTGTTGCAAGGTACACTGGTTTCTGTGGTATTTCTAAATGAAATTAGAGGTCTCTCCTTTACAATTTGTTTGTGGTGCACTCCATTCAGTAGAACAGTGTTTGGATCCAATGGTAATACAAAATAAATATGTACTATAGCCTGATGGTATTTTGAAGATGTTTTGGCATTATATCCCTAATTTTACTGCTGCATTATCATCATTTCCAGTTGTATCTGGCTTGATTTAACCTGAGAGAACTTTGTATTAGTAACATATGGAAGTTGTTATTATTTACATTTGTTCAGCAGATGTGTGAGCTTTTTATGTGCCTGACTCCTTATCAAACTGGATTAAATGATGCAAAATGCTGCAGTTTTCAAGTACTCTTTTGGATGGGAACAAGTACTGACTGTCAGTGCACGTGAAGTGCAAGAGGGATAGTTCCAGTATTTCAGTCTGAGCACAGTCAGCATTGCTTTGTCCCCTCCTTGCTAATCAAGCATCCCACCATGATCACATTTGCAAGAAGTGAAATTGGAAGGGAAGCTCCAGAAACAGGTAGAGAGGCCATTGCACAGTGACGTGGTAAGGTGACATCAGCTGAAGAAACAGGCACCAAGGGGCAGTTGAACCCTATTAAATGTAAATGTCTGCAGTGCCAGGATGGGAGATGATCAGGTCAGTCACAGTCATTGTACTAAAAAGAAATGTGCGTTTCTTCTCAGTCACTTCTCAGCTTTCCCAGCTGTCATATTTCAAATACTTACAAGACTTTCATATCAGTTTTTTTTTAAACAACTCCCATTTTCAGTATGAAAAGTATTGTGCTGGCCTGTTTAAAAAGGGGGGAGCCAAAAAGGACTCCTCTATAAGAGGGGTTTTCTGTAATCTGGGGAGAAGTGTGCAAGCCATTGATATATTTTATGTTTTCTCTCAGCAGAGAGCATGTTTAAAGGCTTTTAAAGTGTGTGATTTTATCAAAATTTTTTTTCCTTCTTTGAATGTCATCTGTGAGATAATGGAATTACAGCTGAGAGCACCAGATAGGAACTTAAATAAAATTTGGCAAGCAGAGTTTCCTGAAGTGTTCAGCTTAAACTGGGCCTTGTCTACAGCAAAGCAGTTTTCCTTTCACAAAGCAGATGATTTTGAAACTTGAACATAGACTATAAGGCCATATTTTTTGGTAGCTGTGTCTTTAGCTTCAGTGCAGTAAAACTGTATTTATTTACGCCAGATGAGGATCTCCCTTTTTCTACCATCTTTTTTAATGCTTCTTTACTTCTTAGGGAATGAAGCCTTTGGTTCTTCAGAAACAAATCTATTAGGAAAATGCCAGTGCAACAATCATTTAACTGGGCCTACCTCTTCTCTTGTGCCTTCCTTTGCAGCGGCCTTGGGTCTCTACTTCCCCAGGAAAGAGTACTTGGAGAACGTCTACATTGACGAACCAGCGGGAATGCCGCTCCTGCGCATCCATGCCTTGAAGGATTCTCATGAGGAAGGGGCCCACTTCCATCTGTGCCAGAATCTCATAATTTCTCGGGCAAGATCACATGAAAATAATTGGTTTCAAATCAGAGAAAAAACGGGACTTCTCTACCTCAGTAAAAGCCTGGATAGAGAAGATTTTAACATGCTGTGTAAGTATGAGAAGACCAGCTTTTCTTGTTGAGGTATCTGTTCTTAAGGCAAAACACATTCAGATGGAGAGATTTCTCCATCGGAAGATGAGCATCAAATTTGGAAAAAACACATCTGCCCTTTTAAAATGAGGAACCAGACCAAATGAAACCCATACCAGTGTGCCAAAGCAGATGCTGACCTGGGACAGATGTTGTTGCTCACACTGGGAACTCCAACAGGGTGGGAAAGTTGCATTACTGGAAATATTTTTTCTGCATTTCACAGCTGTATAGGTCCCAGCGTTACACTGAGATTTGCAGTTTGTTCATCTTCTGATGCAAGTGAGACCAATTGCATTGTGTTAACAGGGGGTGCTTAGTGTCCAGACCAATGCTGTAAGAGTGGTTCAGACTCTTACATAAATGGTCCTTGAATTCTGGTAACTTGGATTCAAAAAGTAGGTTTGCATGTAACACCAAAGAGCACTTAGAAGAAATGGTTAATTGTAGCTCTCTCCCTCTCTTGAGATTTGGCTTTGTTAGAGAAGCTTGCTGTTGAACTACAAAAATTAATTATCTCAGTTTTTTTTCCCTCTTCTTTTATGCTCTAGCAGTAAATTGGTTTTGGTGATTTTGATCTATGAGGAAATTAGGTATCATTAGATGGTGGAGGAGGAAATGGGTGAGGAGTTAATGGAATACCACTGTGATCAGTTGCAGAAATGTTACTGTTGGAGAGAGTGTGTAGTAACTGTCTTCAGTTTGTAAGAACCATATATCAACACTACCTTCAGACTTAGGTGCCTTGATGTTGAAATTTTCAACTTCAGACACTTAAAGCTTTATTTTTTAAGTGCTGAGTGTTTGATATTTCATCTATTTTTGGTACTTCGTGTTCATGTATATCAAATATTTGTGCTGAACAAAGGAGGAATAGCTACTCAAAACTCGAGAGCCGTGTTTTGTTCATACAGATCAAAGTGACCTGGAACATCTTTTCAAGTGATTTAGATCTATTACAGAGATATTACTGTGCTGTCTGTACTCAAACCAAGGGAATCAAAATAAGGCTTTTGAATGTATTAGTAGATCCCACAGGTTGAATTTAACTTCTGTTTTAATTTCTGTCCACCTCTTTATATTTCAAAATGATAGTGCAATCTGTTATCTGAACCTAAACATAAACAATTTGGTCCATATCCTCATTTGGAATAAGCTGTCAGAATGGTGTGACTGAAATGATAGTAGACATGGGTTTGTCCTGAGTATCTGTTGCCATTTTAATTAACATTTGTGTGTTATTTTTCCTGTTTCCTCCCCCCTCTGCTCTATTCCCTTCAAAAAGCAGTCCTGTCAAAGAGCTGATTAGTGTTAGTGACATGTTTTATGCCATTGTCTTACAGACAGAATGCTGATAATGCTTTTGAAATTCTAGAATTCAAAATTGGTGCCAAGTCCTATAGTTTTTCGCTTACTTGGATTATTAAGGTTTAAGGTCTTCTCACCAGCATATTGCATATTGAAGAATTGTTTTGTCCCAAAATAGGATTAAATGATCATTTATGGAATAATGGACTAGGGTAGAAAATGAGGAAAAGAAGTGCTGGCTTGTCTTCTGTAAAATATTTCTTACGGTGATTTCTTCCCCCTGAAGCTGTAGGAAACTGGATGCCATTATCCAAGGTGATGCTGTATGTCTTCCTTTCATCCCACCCTTTCCAAGAGAAGGAATGTGACTCTGCTACACGCACCACAGTTTTCCTCTCTTTGATCAATGCTACTGCACCAGCCTGCAGTTCCCTGACAGCAAGGCAGCTTTGCTTCACAGAAATGGATCTCTCCTTTCACATCAAGGAGAATAAACCACCTGGCACATTTCATCAGCTCCAGTTACCCTCAGTTCATCATCTGTGTCAGAATCTCAGCATTTCCTACAAATTGCTAGCAGGTAAAACTGGATCTGAGCCGCTCACTTACTAGCAATAGATGCAAATAGCTGCACTGTTTAAGATCTTTTTTGTAGCAGATCCTCAGGATTTGATTCTATAAAGGAAGTTCCATTGCAAAGCTAAACTGAGCCTGAAGATTTTGCCTTTGAGATATACAGAGGAAATGGGGAAGACTATCCCCTTCCCTAAAGAAATGATAATTTTTAGAATTTTTTTATCTGCTAAAAGTAGACGGAGGATATCCTGATCTTTAAATTGTGCTGTTTCTAGAGTGTAGAATCTTCCCACCTATTCCATGTTTTGTCCCTACCCTAATACATTAGGGTATGCTAATATACCACACAAGTTCCTTTTGTTTCACTTCTGAGTCTGTCTTTTATTGTGCAGTCATGATGTCCAAACGGATTTACTGGACTGCCCTATACTGGGAAGTGACTGTCCCTGTGTGTGTTGTGGCTGTTTTCCAGCTGAAGGTGTTCCCTTTCGGTACAACGAGAACACCACCAGCGTGCGAGTGACACAGCGCCTGGATCGGGAGGAGAGGGAGAGATACGAGCTCATTGCCAAGTGCACCGTCAGAGAGGGATTCAGGGAGATGCAGGTTGAGGTGCCCTTCCTGGTGAATGTGTTAGATGAAGATGACTCTCCTCCCTTCCTTCCCAATGGCACTGACACTGCAGATGCTGTCGTGGAGTTCAACAGGAAAGAGGTAATGTTCTCCTTTCCCTGGTGCTTGCAGTTTGAGCGCAGCAGTGGGAGGCATGATTCCTGGGAAGCGTCGTGTTCTGTCTGGGTAACGGATCTCGGCAATGATCCCATCACCACACCATGCCCTACAGACATGTCCTTGTAAAATGCTGTTTGTAGGATTCCTTTCCCCCAGGTTATGTCTTATCCAAATCCCAACGAAAAAAGAGTTTGGGCTAGTAATTAAACTAGTAAGTGGGTTTAGTAAGTGTGAAAAAATTGGAGCAGTTTCCAAGGTCAGGGTGGCTGGTTTCTGAGTCTGTGGTCAGGATCACTGGATCTGTCCATATTGAGCTCTACTTTGTTTTGTTACGGGGTTGCTTCCCCCACGTGATTAAAATGGAGTCTTGTTAGAGCAGGTGTATGTGTGTATCTGTCTAATACAAGCAAATCTATATATCAGAACTACATTTATTAGGATGCTGTAGAGGTAGTAACTTCTGCAGACAGATGTTGTACCTGTGAAGTTTCTGGGGCCAGGCTGTTAATGGAGAGCTCCAGGAGCTTGTTTTAATGGGGTTCTCCCACTTTTCCCTTACCATGCAAAGCTGGTATTCAAGAGGTCTGCATCCCTGGATGTGTTTGGTGCCCCTGCACACATACACCCTTGCTTCCGCAGAGTACACAGGTGGGCTCTTTGGCTCCACCAAGGGAGCACCTACCCTTTCTATGTCAATGGTATAGAGAAGACATTTCTTTGGGGGCATATGTGCTGTGTTTTTCATGAGAGAACCTCTATTTCCTAACAACAAGATCTCTTTTGGTAGCCAACTGTCCCTTCAAAGTATGTTTTGATCGTATTTGTGTCTGGAAGGCAAAAGACTGATTTTGGGAGTCTGCTGCCATCTCCTGACTAGAACAAGTCTTAACAAGACATCTGTGGATACATTTGCCTGGGTTTCAGTGAAAGTTGTAAGGTCTCGTTTGACCTGTATTTGAGTCTCCAAAACAGATAGAAGAGAGCTTCAGGTCCTTCAGCAATGCCATTTATTGTTTCCTACCAGGGCACTGTTCTTGCTACGCTGACTGTGTACGATGCAGACACTACACCTATTTATCCCCTTGAAAGCAGCAGAAAGAAATACACAGGAACCATCATCACTGATGATCCCTGGATAAGCGAAACATTTCGCATAGAGCACATCTTTGATGAAATCCACTTCAGCCCAAATGGCAGCCAAGTGAGGGGGACTCGACATGAGTACAGTAAGGATTCTTTCTTCAAATAAAGAGGTTGCTTGTTAGTAAATGACCAATAAGCTGTTGAACTTTTCTAAGCATTTTGTAATTACTGAGCCAAAGAAAGCTGAGAAATTTCAAGTGAAGAAAAAACTGAGTTTTAAATATATACTGAAAAAATGGAGCTTGTGCATTTCTGGGATAGGGAATGTATGGAATGATGTTGTGTAAACTGGTAGGAAAGAGGTTTTGATATTGGGATTCTCAGCATGGTAGGTAGAAGGGAAAAGGCCTCCCAAACATCTTGAATGGCAGAGAGCATAACTCCCTTAGAACATACTTCATATTTAACTCACCTTCTGTTTCCTGTTAAGAAACTTGGACATGTATAATTAAACTTGATACGTCTATTTTTGTTGGGCTTGCAGTATTATAATACACATTTACAGATAATGTGGATTGGTAATAGACTAATCTTTTCCTTCGCAGAACTGGTACTGAATAAAAGCATTTCAGTCACAGAACATCGTTTCTTCCAGCTGGATGTTGTGGTGAATGACACAGAATTCCATGGCCCAGAAAGATCGGTGATGCTTCATTTCAATGTCTCCATCCTCCCTGTCAGCATTCAGTTTTCAAACATAACTTACCAGTTCACAGTGAACAGAAATGCTGAACGCTTTGCACAAGTAAGAACCGTGTTAATTATACATCCCCTTTCTGATGGAGCTTAATAGCAGGATCCGTGGGGCGAGATGCATTAAAGTGCTCGTTGGTGTTAACTGTTTTAAGCAGAATCAGTGCAAAATGTGCTATCAGTATGATTGGTGCTGGATGGAGGAGGTAGCAGCTAGGCTGGGCACTGCCTCTCCCACCATGTAATAACAGAGGAGGGGCCACACATGGAAGTGCTAATGGAGAGAAATAACCTTGTGGACAGGAGGACTTGCAGCCATGAGTGACTTAGGCACAAAAAACTGGAGCAATGTCAAGGGCAAAAAAAAAGAAATTTGTCCAGCTATTGGAGTCTCAATATATTAATGGCTTTTCTTTAGGTAATGGCTACTTAGTAATTAATGGGTTTCCTAATTTAACCCCCGTTTTAGCTTAATCACCACCATTGCCATTAATAATGCTTTCCAGAGACTCTAACAGGTTGACATTAATCAGGTGAAAATTACAATGTAATTCCTATGGAACATGTACATTAATTAATAAGGAACTAGGTCAATATAATTAATGTTATGAAAGTGAATATTAAAAACATCAGTGATGAGCTTTTTTGGGGGAGCTGTTGGAAAGCATGTGCTGTAACTATTGTAGCAGAGAGGAGGACTGAGACTAAAATATAGTCATCCCAATTGCAGAGAAAACCAATTCATTAGAAGACTTTTAAGGAAGAATTAAGTTCTATTAATCTTTAAGTCTCTGGCTAATTGTAAAAATAAAGAAAAAGGGAAGTTAGATATATTGCATGTTCTTATATTTAATCTGATGAAATGCACTGTGGCTTCATAGCTCTTCAGAGTACAGAACAGGCTGTACATGACCAATAAAAATTTTTCTGCTCTGACAAGGGACGTTTTGTCCATAGTCTGCACTGAATATCCTAAATAAGAGAAAGGTACCAAGTGTGCTCATGTACAAAAAACACTGCTCCTTTATGACATTTTGTGATGCCTTGTGGCTGCAACTTTTCAATTTGCAGTCTGTTAGAAACTTCAGAGGATACTCTGTTCTTTTTGTGCAGATCAAATTATTTTTTATGTTAGGTTGGAGAGTTTTGTAGCACGAGACTGTGAAAGCTTTACCCTCGCCTGTTGCCTGGGGATAGGGTGAAACCTGTGGGCTTCCCCTGAAAGAAATAATAGCGCAGGTACGAAAGGTACTCACAGTGAACTCTTAGCATCTAGAAATGTGCCCCAACTGTATCTGTGTCACAACATGACTGTAATTGTAACAAGCGTGCTCGCTTAGCTGTTAGGTATGTATGAATTTAGATTAATGAATTGGGCATTTTACTGCATGCATGTTTTATATGTAGGTGTATGCCTATAATATTGTTGTGAATGAATGAGTTACACATTAAACTTGGACAACCATGTTTATCTATGCATACCCTAGATTGCTTGAACGTTTTAGTTTTAAAATATGGGAGTATGTGGGATTTTTTAGTGTCAGAGTGCAAAACCAAAAAAAGCCAGTTGACTTTTAAAGCTTCTGGTTTTGAATGTTATCATGAGAGTCAAACATTGGAAAAGGAATTTTAGGATCTTTGGAAACAGTGGCATTTCCCACTAATTGTTTCCCACTTTCACTGGGTGGCAGTAGTAGCAGGGAAAACTGTTCCTGGCAGGAGCTCCAAGTCTCTGGGAAGAGATCTTTTCCTTTGTGCTGCCTAAACACAAGTTCACAAAGAGATTTTGTTCTGATTCTTGAGCAGCGAAGTGCAAAATTCATCCTGGCTCTGGAGATGGTGTTCTCAGTCAGTTAAAGTGTCATCCACTTACTTCTGGAACTGGGTTTGAACTTACAGTGTGCTCAGCTTGGAGCGCAAGTCAGTGTAAGCAGCTTAGTCCCCAGCACTTCACATTATTAAAGCTGGCTGCATAATTAGCCTTGATGTGCCAGAGTAGTCAGGGAAATACTGGGCCAAATCAGTATGAAGGCTGAACTGTCTCTTGCCCTAAGGAAAACACAGGAGCGTGAAGAAATTATTAACTGCTGGGCTGATGCCATTTGTCTATTTGAGCAGCTAAATGAATTGAATAACAGAAGCGCGGCCTGACGGTGCAGGCTTGCCCAGTGGCATTTAACTTATCAAAGGACTTAAAGCTCTATTGACATTTACTGAGACAAATGATGAATAACATTGTCTGAGATTTTTAGAGAGGTTATATGTCCAAATGTCCCTGGAATTCAGTGAAGAGGAACGTTATCATTACCAGACTTTATTAAACATTGGAACTCAAAAGATGGATTTTTCTGTTCCTATTCCTAATAATGTTATTTCTGTGTTAACTCTTGAGAGTCTTGCAAATTGCACCTTTGTAGGTTCCTCCCCTGTAAGTTTATGTTAAACCTGACTGCCCTTTACCCTCACTTGATTTTTCACCCTCACGAGAAAGGGGAGTGGCTGCTTTTACCTTATTCCCCTGGGATTGTGTTCTGCTGCACCTGAGAGCTGAGCTGACTCCAGAAGTTGTGGAGCAGAGCAAAGTTGCGAGGTTGGGCTTTCCTTAGTGGAATCGGGCAAAACGAGAAAGTCTTTCTTGTAGAAATTTCTTGAGGGATGTCTTTTTAGCTTCTCCTCAGATTGTACAGAAAAAACAAAACTGGCCAATGTGCTATTCTAAGGATAATGTGCTCTTCAGGGACCCTGAATTTATGGGGTCTTCTCCATCCCCATTGAAGGAGATTTCTGCGATCAAAAAGGTGCCTGGAAAGAGCAGCTCTGACAGAGCAGGCAGAAAAGGCAGTTTAATGGAGTCCGTGTGAAGGCTGATGCCGTGGCACATCACTGTGTTCTCTCCTGCCTCAAAGCAGCACCATCCAAGCCATTGCAACGCGCTGCCAGTTGCAGTGCAGCACCGAGGATGCGGTGACGTGGTTCTGGAAGGGACACGTCTAGACCTTGTGTCTAGACAGAATTTATGAACAGTGGAAATCTTGTCTTCTTCTTCCTGCCAGTCCCAGCATGCTGTGGAGAGGAGACAGCCAGAAAGAAATGGCTTTGCTTCTGATGGCTTTAATAGTCTTTCTCTGTTATCCTGCCACCTAAAAAACCTGACAGGAATGGTGCCAAATGACCCATCAGTGATGTGAATGGGAATACGTTAGATGAAGTGGGATTGTCCTGTAACAAAGTATGCTTCTAGAATTGCAAAGGCCTCTGGCTTTAAATAGCCCAGGTTCATGGGAAGAGGTCTTAGTACAAAAGACCTTCTTTTTTAAAAAAAATTCTTTAGTAAGAATGCTGAAACCAAGATAGATGTACAGATATGCTTTTAGCAGTGGTGGTGTTTCTTGAAAACATTTCTTAACTGCAGCATTTGAAAATAATCCATCACCAAGTTCCCTTCAATAACACCCCACCCTTCACATTGTGGTTTTCCCTGCAAAGAAAGCCAATGCCTCTGGGCCTGATTGAAATCCCACTCTTGTATATGGAAAAACCAAAGTGAGCTTTGGATCAGTTCCTATAGGAGCTGGACAGGAGATGGGGCTTTACATTCCTGTGCTTCTTAGATGATGTGTTTCAGACTGAGGAGTGTTCTAGCCTAGATACTCTGGCATGCAGAAGTTCAAATATGGCAAACCAACATATTTTCATTTTTAGATTGAAATGTTTTAAAATTGCGAATGGGAAACAATGAGGTTCTTATTCCTTTTAAGGCTTTCAGAGAGCTCTGCTGGACAGGAACTTTTTGACTGTAATATTATAAAAATTATGTAATAGCAATTTCTATGTTGTTTGAAAAGAGTCTCAGCTTTGTTCATGCTGAGCTCTTTGATTTCTCAAAGACCACAATGGTTTTTTCACTCATCAGCCTGGGACAGAGCAGGGATTGAATTCAGACTTTCCCAAATCACAGGATCTTGTTCTCACTGAACACTGCTGACCATCAGCAATAGGCACCAAATACCACCGAGTTTCTGTGTCAAGGCTTTTTACATTTCCACTGCTAGTCTGAAGACAAAAGTAATGCTTTACCTCTCATTTTTACTGAGAATAAATCACATTTAAAGCATTTACACACTGCATTTGTGGGAAAATAACAAATCAGTAAATACCAAATAAATGCTGAATTTGGCAAGGTATAGTATGCTCCATTTTATTTCAGATTTTTTTGAGAAGCACTGAATATTTTTTGTGTAGAGTTTTGTTCCTGTCTGTGATTGCTTTGTTGGTGTTTGAGCCTAGATAGGAAAGATCTGCATTGAAAACTGCATGAAATTCCGTGGTGTAAACATCACCTACAAGCTCCTGGCCCCCAACGGGAGCTGCTATCCTGTCGGCATCCTGCAAGGCCGAGAAGACAAATATGGGAGCCTGTTTGTGAACGATTCCTCTGCGCTGCGCAGACCTGAGTGCAAGGAAATACAGTACACTGTGCAAGCTACAGACAAGCAGAGCAGGAAACACACCAAGACCCTCCTGACTGTGGTACTGGAAGGGACTCGTAAGTACCCCAGTCAGAACTGTTTATCTGTTAACAAGTGTTACTGGTATTAGGTGATGCATTAGCAGGATAATCTGTAAAATGATGGCATTAACAATGAAAGTGAGTCTGCAAGATACAGATCACAGAGTCTGGATTTTGAGCTTTGATTCAGACCTTCCTGTAGTAGATATTTGTTTGAAGAACTAATGCACTGAAAGGTGGGATATTATATGCAATTAATAATGTTCATGATGACCTTTGATTTCGAAGAATCTTTAGCCTGTGTGTGACCTTTATTTTGTATTTCACATATTCCTGTGGAAGAAGAAAAAGTGTCTATGTCTGTGTGCATATATATATATGGAAAAATAACTATCTAGCTTAAGTATGTTTGTTCAATGATTTTTCCCCCCCCCCCTTTTCTCTACAATTTTTTTAAATAGTTTTCTTAACATTCATGTAGCAATCACACTGAATTCAAGTTCTAAAGGGCAGTGTGACGACCTACCCTTAAGGGGAAGGAAGTTAGAAATATCCTGTAACTGCCACGGAGGATTTCACTGGAACCATACTAATTTCTCTGTAAATTATGTTGCATTTCATGCAAAACCTTACAGTTCTACCTGATAATCAGCTCCATAACCATCTATCATATCAGAACTCCAATGCCAAGAGCAAATGGATTGAAGAAAAAGACACAAAAACTTGCAATGGGCTTTTGTTTTTGTACAAGCCTCATATTGTCTGAAAACACATGTTTCTAGCTGGTGCTCTTTGAGCTGCTATTGTGTTGGCCCAAGAACTAAGTATTTCCCCTTAATTAAAAGATCTGTATGAAGCTGTATTTGTGCTCTCCATTCTTCTGTTATCACTATGTTTGCACATGTCTATAATTCTAGACAATGACAGTGTGCTATCAAGCAGACATAACCATGCCTTCATGATCTTGCTGTTTATCTTCTGTTTCACAGGAAAGAAACACCTGGGCTTTTCTTTAGTGATTTTTTTAAGATTACTGATAATTAGATCAGTCAGTTTTCAATCTTTCACTGCTTTTTTTTCATCTTTCTTTCTTTCTTACCTGTCTGTAAAAACAGAGCTTTTCTGATTTGAGCAGACCAGCTTGTGTGTTCATTTCCTTTGTCCTGAACTTTTCCCAACAGTTTTAAAAAAAGAAGAGGACTGCCCTGACTCTTGTGCTATAAGTAAGCACCGTGCTGAATGTGAAGAGTGTGGTGGCCTGGGAGTGCTAACAGGAAGATGCCAGTGGAGACAGGGGAGTGGCAAAGGTACATTTATGGTGTTTGAAGTCAAACTTCTGTTTAGTTGTAATTGTGTATTTGACTTCCATAGATATAAACTGATCTATTCTGGCTGGAAAACATGATATGACAAACTACACAGAAGGTGGGGCTAAAAAAACCAATCCTAATACTCAAATGAAGCAAGCACTAGGAAAGAAAATGAAGTGAAGTTGGAATGGTCATTTTTGGTCTTGTCCCTGGTGATGCTGAGCATGATACATAAAACCCCAGGTAATGAACTGAGCTTGCAGCAGTGTAAGTGGAGCAGGTGCTGAGCAGGTGCACCAGCAGACAGAGAGCACAAAGCAGCGTCTCTTTTCTGTGGTCTGCAGCACAGATCTGATGGGTGACAGCACTCGACTCTTCCAGAACAATGACTGCGTGTCAATGCTTGATCCCTTCAAACTGCACAAGTGTCATACATTCTCTACAACCACTTGTAATCCTCTTATTCAAGTGGGTGAAATTGTGTAGAGACATCTTCAGCTGTGAAAGCTGCTATTCAGTCTCAGAGTGGTCAGCCAGTTCTTTTTCAAGCAATACTCACTGCAAGTGACATGACTAGAGAGCTGTAAAAAGCAGAAAAGATATCAAAAACCATGTTTCTTCCAGTTGCTTTTACCTGTTGTCTTGCCTGTTACTTTAGCAGGAGTTTATGGCCATAAATGTTCATTTTTGGAAGGTGCCATAACCTGTGCTTTGGGGTGCCAGTGTGCACTGAGAAGATGCAATGAACCTCGAGGTATGAGTGCAGCTGTTTCTCTCTCAACAGGGATCACCACAAACTATTCCACGTGCACCCCGAGCATCAAGACCTGTCCAGATGGCATCTGTGACGTGGTGGAGGGCAGAGACCCGGCTGTGTGCCCCCAGGACTGCACAAGTAGGGAATGTTTTGGGGTGGGCTTTTCTGTGTCACCATTGATCATTTCTCAAGTTTCACTTCCCTGAGCACAGATACTTTTACAAGCTCAGCATCTCTGCATTGTCACACTTGCATTGGAATCATACAATCGAGTTAAGGTTATGGGGATTAATCGTGACCTTTTTTGAGCCAGGCAGGTGACATGCATTGGCTGACTGATGGAGAGATAAGATTCTCTCAGTAATTCCCATTCTGCTCCCTGTTCATACACAGGTAGTCCTTTTCAGTGGAGGTACTTGCTGGAAGAGGTATAGGTTTTAGGCATGTTAATGCCCTACTTCCCAACTTTAGTACAGCATGATAGGAACTGTGCCTATTTGTGCCCCTGGTTAAATAAATAAGAAAAAACAAATTTCCATTTAAAATAAATGTGTTTACAAAGGATCATCTGGGGAAATGTACCTGCTGTTTTTTGACAGGTGGCCATTGGAATGATCCAATGCCTTACCTATTTGAGGATCCCGGCAGAGACTCATATGAACAGAATTTATGCAGGAAGAATTGAAATGCATTTGTGTTGGTTTTTTTTATTTCAGCATACATTTCTGCGCTCCACTCACATACCTGTGAATACCTGCCAGTTCACAAAGCACCCTGAAGATATAAAGGGTAGAAAAAAAACAGTGTAATTCTCCTGAGCAATTTCCATCTTCTGTGAGATGATAATTTGAAAGTGGATCTTTTTATCCAACAATTCATGTCTAATTCATGAATAGAGACATACATCTTTTTTGAATGCTTCTTCTGACTCTGACATCATACACACCAAGTTTAGATTTTAAAATGGAGTCTTAGAAGAACTAGCATTTTCTTACAGGCTGGGACTTAATGTTGCTCTATAAAATTATTACTAAAGAGGCTTCTTTGTATTTCTTACATGCAAGAATGGATTGTGTATTATAAATTAGTGTTATCTAGAAGATAATTATTTCATCAGAGTGCATAAAGACAATCCCTAAAGTGGCAGAAACGCTTGAAAGAAATGCAAGTAGCTTCTCTAATCATCTGAAAAGAATTCTTTATTGGTAATAATTGCAATAATTTGTCATTTTAAAAGTGGAAATATTTCTGCCAGGGGCTGCAATGCTAAAACATGTAATGTACAACATATGCAGCATCAAATGTTTTGCTCAACAGTAGCCTGAAAGAAATATTGTCTTACTATATAATAAGCAGGCGAGAAAGACAAGTTTTCAGGATGTTATGCATGCCCTTTTAACGCCTGAGTTGAATAATTATATACATGACTTGACACAATTCAGAGCCTGGACTGGTGCCCAAAAGCAGTATACTTACAGACAAAAAAAAAATGACTATGTTCTGGGAGCTCAGAGCTGCAGCAGTACCATTTTATCAGCTTTTACCGGCAGGGGACATTTCTTTGGGAATGGCAAATAATAAATAGAAAGGCTGAGATGTGTTAAGATCAAGGATATTCTTTAAGTACAGACAGTTGTGAAAATACTTATTTTTGTAGTTCATTTGTCATTATGATGGCTATGTCCTTGAGTCCCAAAATTGCTTTCTCACAGTAACACTATGAATATTACATTCAAGGGCACTCAGCTGAAACAGCTGGTGCTGTGGCTGTGCCTATCAAATAGAAGCAACCTAATTGCATTCTGGGCAAGAGACTTTATGCAGTAAGCAACTGCTGAAGAACAGGTTCGGCAGGACTGGCTCATTCCCCTGCTTCCCTCTTCTTCCAGGTCTTCAAGCACAGGCAGATAGAGATAAATACATACGATTTTCTGTGGCAAATGGAAACTTTCTTTCATCACCTCTTCATGATGAAGTTGGCTGGGGAGAGGTGGGGATGATAATGAGGAGATTTTGGGAGCACCAATGCTTTTAAGTGTCAGCTCAGAGTGCGGTGACTCAGCACACTCTCTTCCAAAATTAACCAGCTGAGCTGTCTGTAAAATGCTGTTTCTGATGAAAGGCAGTTTAGAGATAAAAAATGTCACTACTAGTGGTCATTTTTATAACATATACAGAAAAAGGTTATTTACTTGGAAATACAATTGCTGTTACTCTGCCTGAAGAACTTCTACTTGAAATCAAGAGTATGAGTTTCTGCACCTTTTTTCCTAATTTTAAGCAATGCATTTTTAGCTAATGAGCTTCATTTTTTAATCACTTACACTTGGCATTTACTCCTAGTGCTTTGACTGGACTGTCCCGTGGCATTTTACAGAGGTGGTTAAGTGTTGTTATCTCTATTTCACAGTGGAACAAATGGTACCTAGAACAGTAGTCTGGCTTTTCCAAGGTAACAGGAAATTGGCATCAGAACCAGGAACGGACCTCAATAACTGCTAATGAGGACCGGTGTTTAAACAGTGCAAGGTCCCCCGATTTCAGGATCTCAGAAATTTCAGAATTTAGTGTCTTCCATCACTCTCAGGAGCCACTGTCATTATCACTGCACTGTGCTTCCTTGTGAAATTTTAGATTTGTATTAGGGGTAAACCCATGGAAAACTGAGCCTTTTCTTTTCCCTTAAACTGCATGTAAGAATCTTAGCCTGTGTCTGTGTTTGATTAGGTGGAAACATTATTGGTGGCCATGGGAAGGGCATTGGAAATCTTGGAATTAAGTCAGGACATGGGATTTGTTACTGCTTCCCGAGACAGAACTGTTATTGTGAGAAAGATGATATCAAAGGTAAGTCTCCCTGTAATCTTCTCTCTGTTTGAATATACCATGTTTATGTACAGTAGTTTACATTTGGGGCCGTGTGAATAAGCAATATCTTTAGTTAGAGACTGCTAATATGAAACTAGTTAAGAGCTGGCACCTTGACATCTAATATGGAGCCTGAAAATTTCCAGAATGGGTTATTTATAGCCTTGGCTAAGGATTCTTTTTTTATTCATTACTACATGACAAACAAGTTGGTCATCCTTTGATTTCCAGCAGCATTTGCATTTCAGTGAGACTTACCTGATATTTGCAGAGGCAGCTAGGAGAATTAGAATAATGATTTCTATTACTTTCAAGTAATTCCAGCTTCCTGATCATTTCTGAAAAATCTCAGCTTCAAAATGTCAGAGATAACCAGCCCCCATGGTGTTAGGAGGAGTGCATTACTTTTTTCATTGACCTTTGTTTAAACACAAAAGCTTTGTGCAGTTGTTTGAAACAGATAATGGGTATTTTAAATTGTTTTTATTGTGGCTAATAATAAAGATAGCATGAAATAGTTTGCAGCTTTAAAACTGAGTTATTTAGAGTATATAGAGTAAATTATCAGTAGGCATAAGGAAAAAGGGAGACATAAAGCTTTTTGCTCTTTTTTCATTTTTTTTCCATTCTAGAAAGGTAATGTGCCATTTCACTTATTTCTGAAGTACAGCATGCAGATGTAGATAATTTAATTACATATCTGAAATCAGATAATCCTGTCTTCAGATACAACAGTGCAAAGGACATTATTTTGGGTCTCAGAAATTTTTTGGGAAGTGACCTCCTAGAGATGTTGTCTAGGGGCACACAGACTTAAAGCGACTTAGTTTCTCAAGTAAGACCTTAGGCTGAGGCTTAAAGAGGGATGTCAGAAGTATCCAGTGTCTATAAAGATGAGGAACATGGTGCAAGCTTGCTGTCCTTACCTTTACAGAGGCACTTAGGCAGACAGTTCCCTGACGGTATCCAAAATGAAAACAAATGGTAGGTGAAGTGGACATATTTGCAACTTCTCAAATTACATTGAATAATAGCTATTAAGTTTTTATCTAGGTTTTTAAATTGTTTTGAGTTCTGTTTCTGTCATACCTGTGTGGGTTATATGCCCTGCCAAATCGGCAGTAGACCACAAGAAAAGTTGTTATAAGCTCTTCTTGGTCCGCAGAGCCCCTGTGTGATGACGTGTGCAAGACTGTGATCACAGGGGCAGTGCTGCTGTGCTTTGTCATCTCCGTGCTGGTTTCTTACTACTTCATCCACCGTTACCACAAGAATTCCCCGAAGCCGCCCATTGCCTCGGCGGAAATGACCTTCCGGCGCCCGGCGCAGTCCTACCCCATCAGTTACTCCTCCAGTAACGTCCGCCGGCCTTCCCTGGACTCCATGGAGAACCAGGTGTCTGTGGACACCTTTAAAATACCAGTAAGGCTGATGTCATTTTGCATGCTCTGTATTGATGTCAGCCTTGTTTATGCATGCAGACAATGTTACAGAAATGCAATCTATTCATAGAAATACCCATTACCTTCAAATAATAGCACTGAAAATCACATGCACTGAAGATACTTCATGAGTAATTGGATAAACATTTTAATTTGCTCTATAAGGCCAGTATGTTCGTCCATTTTTGTTATGCTTTAATATATTGTAACATTTTAGGTCTAATTTAAGACAATGATTTTTACTAATGTAACTGCATTTGACAGTCCTTTTATACTTTTAACATTTTCCAGTTAAATTAATGATCAGCAGATTTGTACTCCCTACGATGCTCCAAAGTACTGCAACAAGGCTAAGTTAAAAATACAACAAAAAAATCCCTGCTGAGATCTCTTCTTGACTTCTGATATACAGATTGTAGATCTCAGTTGGTTTGGGAGTTTTACCCACGTGTAAGGACTTTTGCCCAGTCATGCTGTCATACCTTCTACTTTATTTTTCCTGCATTGAATCACACACTGCCCAGGATTCCTGTCACATGGGACAGGTTTTCATAAATCAATATGGTAGAGAAACTTTATATGGCAACATCAAATCTATTTGAATGTTAGATATTGAGGTCTTCACAGATCTTGTGCTCTGTTTGCTTTAGTTTCTTGTCTGGTTTGTGCACGTCATCATTTTGCAACCTTAAGGCTTATTAGCACTAATTTTATAAGAGGATGATGGTTGACTCTGATGAATTCTTAAGGGAAAGCCTTATTCTGTGAGTAAACCTGATTTACTTCTCCATGAAAGTCACATGTTCATAGTTATTCTGAAAGCAAGCATTTATCCTGTATCACTTCATTTTTCATTTGTACCCAATTTCCCAGACCTGTAAATATAATCCATTATCTATAGACTACATGTGCAGCCTGTTTTGAAGGAGATGTTTTCAGGTAACAGAAAATACACTTGCAAAATACCTCGATATCCAGAAGCTTTTGTAGGAATGCCCTGACACTGATAAAAAGAGCAACCAAACACTGCTACACTGAAATGCATCTGTTCATGAGGAATAGCCACTCCTTTCCTTGCTTCATCTCACAGGGTTTCCTTTCTCTCCTGCAGGAAGATCCAAAGTGGGAATTCCCTCGGAAGAACCTAGTTCTGGGCAAGACTCTTGGAGAAGGAGAATTCGGAAAGGTCGTCAAGGCAACAGCGTTCCGACTCAAGGGAAGGGCTGGCTATACCACTGTAGCAGTGAAAATGTTAAAAGGTACCTTCCTATCTGGGCTTGAAATGGTTTGCAAGGCATTTGTGGTAGCCTCTGAACGGATTTTAAGAGGAGCTAGTGTGAAAGCAAAAGGTCAGCTAAAAACCCTGTAGTGTCACAGCCTCCATTTCTTCCAGCATTCTAATATATTCTGACAATCACAATCTGCAGATTTGTGACTTTAGGAGCTAGCATCACATTGATCCAAGTAAGTCAGTCTAAATCATGATGTGCAAGGAGCCTCTGTCTTAATATAGCAACTGTATTTAATTTTGTTCAGCTTTGATGGAAATATTGCAAGGGTTTGTTAAAGCTTTCTAGTTTTTTTTCCTCTATCCAGTTTTCTTAGATAAAGCTTTTTAAGTAAATGATGTTACAGTCATGTGAAGAGACAGAGCAGACCTATTAAGTTACTCTCTGATTGAGAATTCCATCTGCTTTTATACTTCCTGATCTGCTTTTCAATCACTAGGAGCTCTGTCAAAATGGCTTGGATAACCCAGTGCTGTCTCCTGCTGTCTTCAGTTTTCCCTAAGACTCAAAGTTTAAAAACTGGGGGAAACAAAGTATGCCCAGATAATATTAACATGGTAATGAGACCTTGCCCTGAACCATTCACTGCTGCTTATAAGTAAAAGCATGTCATTATAAGAAAATGTTATACTTCTTATTACCATTTCTGTTATATTCAAACCACATTTGCTGCTCCTTGAGAGGAAAGATGCTGCATATCCCACCACTTTACCTAAGAAATAAATGCATAATGCAGTGCTTGCCTTCACTGCAAGAGGTTCTGTGCAGAATAGGTCATATGGAGGAAGACTAGGAACTAAGAGTTTCTGGAAATGAAGATTAATTGTTACTTGTAATACACAAGTAATGACTTGTATTGCATCATTGTCAGTACAATAGTCACTATTTCATCTCATGTTTATTTGTGCACATAGTGACACTGCTTTTACTAGCACATTTTCAGCAACATGTGAGTGAGTTCCAAGGCACAGTGGTAAAAATGTTGCTTTTACTTGCAGATAGTTTGACATTCAGTTTTCCCTAGGTATTGTGAAGAAAAGAATTGACAGAATTGACAATGCGAAGGAGTAAACCTTTATTTTAAGCACCTTATTTTAATAAATTGATCTGACATTTACAGTAATGCTTCAGGCTCTAATGAATCTCTCTGTAATGTAAATTAAACTGAAGATAGTTACCTGAAATTCCCTTTTCCAGCTTGACTCTGGAGAACATGTGTCATTCGGCAAATATTTATGTGCTATTATTGGCTTAACTTTACTGTTCACACATGACAATTGAAGCATAAGGATCAGTGCATTAGCTTTCAGTGGCCTTTGCAATGCTGCTGGGAAGTACAAAGGACAGTTATTTTGGATCAGGCCAACACCACCCATTCTGTCCCTGTAACAGATGCAAAGCAGGCCATTTGTCCAAGTGTTAGGGACTTTTGTACACTGAGTGATCTTTAAAAGGCAATGATGGTATGTTAATGGGGAAGCCTCTTATTGCATTAAAAATATCTTCTGCCTGAGCTGTGTAGATGTGCACAATCTGGTTAAGAACAGACCAGGACAGGACTCTGCCTACTGTGACAACTTGGCGTTATGTACTGGGGAGGGAACAGGGAGCAATTAGCTGAACCAAAATAGTTTGGAGCTATTGATGGAGGTTTAAAGAACAGATGGATAATTTTTTTTTCAGCCTGTTATTACCACTTTTCTCATATGAATTAAATTTGACCTCCTGGCTGATATGAATGGCCTCATTACAATAAAATTAAAGGGGAAAACACCAAACAATACATACATACAAATCATTCAGAATTTGTTAAAACAAAGAGCATAAAGCTTTAGAGCTAAATGTCTCCATTTGAAGTAAGTTTTTCCAGCAGACAAACAGGTACGGTACGTGGGAAACTTTGTTCTGTTCTGTTTGTTCACATCACACAGCTTCAGAACTACAAAAATAGGACTTTACTCATAAGCATTAAGTTGACGTTCTTAATTTTTGTTTTACATAAATACGTTTTTTGTAGTCTTTATCAGTAGTGAGAGACCAGCTGATATTGTGCTCCCTGGGGTAGAAGATTCTCTGCTCTGAGTGGAGATTCAGACTACAAGATAATATAATGCAGATACAAACATACAGTTTTGATACAAACATATCATAGAACAGAATAGCAATTTTTATAAGCAGGGCAAACTGGTCACACATGAATGGGAAAATAAATCCTTTGGTGCTCCCAGCCTTTATGAAAAGAACATACAGTACAGTACCAAAGAGCAAATCAGGATGAGCACATCCTTTTCAATGCCCAGTAATGACACTGGAGGAACTATCCAGGCCAGTTCTGTGTGTCAGAGAGATTAAGGATGAGGAAGGAGAAGAGTTATCTCTGACCTATGGTGTCTTTATGACTAGGGATCTCCTTCAAGCCCCAGTGCACTCAAAGAGGAAGCTTGTCAGTCTGAAGAATTCTGGAAAAAGCCAAAACACTTGAAAGGCTAAGGAAGCCTCTAGGGGCCATATGTTGCCACATGATTCTCACTGACATCAGTGAAACCTGCGTACATGTCTCCTGGTAAAACCAGTCTGAACTGCACATTTAGCTGCTGAACTCTGAATCTAGATGTATGCTACAAGAGTAAGCCAGTAGATTAGTGGATTTTTACTCTGTTGGAAAATGTATTGAGGGGAAGGAGAGAGTCTTTTTTTTGTTTGATCAACATGAGATCTTGACTTCCATCTGAATCATTTTATTCATGAGAATAAAAGTTCTGAAACTTTTATTGCACTGATTCACCCTAAGAAGTCTCTTTAGAACAATAGAAAAGGTCTGTAATAATTTCATGGCATCTATAAGACATTACAGACTGTGGTCCTGATTCTTGCCTGACCTCCTTGTTCTGTAGTCACTTGTGTCAGGGCAGAGCAATGCTTAGAGCAGAGAGCAGCAGCAGTTCACTTGGTTCCGATGCGAATGACTGCAGGACACTGGAGATGGGACAGTTTCTCTCCTGTGGGCAAGTACGGAGTTTTCCAACCTCTTTCTAACTCTGGGAGAGATGGTAGATCTCATACTTCAGATGGTACGTAGAGAACTCTTTAGTGATGCTTTCCTAACCAAAACTGTGTGTTTGGTCACTTTCTGCAGAAAATGCTTCCCAGAGTGAGCTGCGAGACCTCCTGTCAGAGTTCAACCTTTTGAAACAAGTCAACCATCCTCATGTCATCAAACTTTATGGAGCCTGCAGTCAAGATGGTAAATATTAAAAGCTTGTTATTAAGCCGAAACCATCAAGAAAGGAAAAAAAGAGTAGTTTGTTGATGGATTTCAGCCACTGCTTAATAATTGCTGAGCACCTTTTAAATCTGCTGTTGGCTGAACAAAAGAGGGATATATAAAAAACAGTTTTTGAAAGGAAGGGGAAATGCTAATTCAGTGTAACTAAGCATTCTTTCTATGGTGTTCTTCAATGCATATTTTGATTCTGAAGCTATTTTTAATTAACAAGTCTCTTAAGAATTCTCTTCCGAACAATATATATTTTTATGTTATGTTAATAATCAGTGTTGTCAAATATGGGCTATATTTCAAGTTGAATTGAGTTTTTAATTATTGTTCTTATTATTTATACTAAAACAATGTAAAAATACAACTGCAGACATATGTAGACCTCTACAGCTGGATAGCTAGGTTGACAGGTTTTTTCCACTGTCACGAAACTATTGTCTCCCTCTTGTTACGAAATGCTTTCTAAAAGCCACAGTCACTAACAGGTATATTTCAAGGGGAAAAATGTGCAGACACATGTATTATAAATTGCCAGTGAAGCAACTTTTGTTGTGCATAGGACTTGCTCATTTTAAGTGAAGTGGCATGACAACATTCTCTTCCTTTTGCATCGCAGTTGTGCAGCCTAAAATCACAGCATGGATTCTGCAACCTCAGGCAAAGGCCTGCCTTCTTTGCCCACCCATTTCTGTTGCAATTGTCACTTTTAGTTGTAGACAGAGAATGTAACTCAGGAGTGAGTCACCTCTGAGTCTTAGTAAGGTAATGAACCTGTGGGGCGGGTTATTTTTTTTTCTTTCCAGTACAATGTATTTTTTCATCCCAAAGGAAGTGAAATGTTTCTGAGTCACAGGCTTTTAATAAATATCAAGTTAATTCATTAGTGTACGAGGTAGGAGGGCTTTGATACAGCAGACATGTATTTAGCATTACAGCACTGAGTAGGTATTATTCATGTGGGTAATGGGGAGGAGAAGTTAATGGATTGTAATGCCAGAATGTTTTTAAGTGCTCTCAAAAGGCACCGTACAATGATGGAATTAGCAGATGATTTGAGCTCAGTATCGCAAGCTCAGGAGGATTATTTTTATTTTAAAGTTTCTGTAAGTTAGGCTGTTTCACAGATCCAATTTGTAAGAAAGTTGTCTGTTTTTTGGGTCTCAGATTATCTAGATGAGGGAATATAGGCAAGAGCCAGCATTCTGCTTTGATTTAGCCTGAAACTCATTCACTTTGCATAGAGGATGTAAGCTAAAAATATTCTTATTTCATGGCTGACTCAGTGCATTTTACATAAAGGGCAGAGGTGTCTGAAGCCTCTGACTGTTCAAAACAAGGTGCTGGTTAGAAGAGACTTTTTTTGAAAAAAACCCTAAAGCCATTATCTATTAATTGTTTACTGGCCTGTGTGTTCGTTTATTTCAGGCCCACTGTATTTAATTGTGGAATACGCCAAATACGGCTCCTTGCGCAGTTTCCTCAGGGAAAGTCGAAAAGTAGGCCCGAGCTACGTGGGCAGTGATGGCAACAGAAACTCCAGTTATTTGGATAACCCCGATGAGAGAGCCTTAACGATGGGAGACCTGATATCGTTCGCGTGGCAGATCTCCCGAGGGATGCAGTACCTGGCAGAGATGAAGGTAGGGCAGGCAGCGGTGGTCTCAGCATGTGACAGACGTGGAGCAGCTGGTTCCCCCACAAGAAGCATAAACACTCCTCTTGTTTCCTTCCAAAGCTTGTGCATCGCGACTTAGCAGCCAGGAATGTGTTGGTGGCAGAAGGGCGCAAAATGAAGATTTCTGATTTTGGCCTCTCGCGTGATGTATATGAAGAAGATTCGTATGTAAAGAGGAGCAAGGTACAGTGCATATTGAAAGCAGTAGTGGGAATTATTGCCTATTCAAGAAAATTAATTTATACTGTGGAACTTCAGCATGGATGAAAAGGATAATAGCTATTTTTATTAACATAATTATTTT
The DNA here is from genome assembly GCA_036630365.1 of Acanthiza pusilla. NCBI lineage: Eukaryota > Metazoa > Chordata > Aves > Passeriformes > Acanthizidae > Acanthiza > Acanthiza pusilla. Next base: position 24,793,822 of record JAXCHO010000234.1, read on the forward strand.
AAGGAAATAAAAATGACACTGAAGCAAAATTATGAGCTTCATCAGTGGGATAGAAATATATATGTGTAAAATATGTATCATGTTTAAGTAACTATTACCTCTTCCACTCCTCATTTACCCAGTCCAATTAATTTATCCAGTTCTCTTATTCCACTCCTTATTTATCCAGTTCCTTATCAAACTGCATGAAAATGCAAATTAAAACCATCTTTTTTCTCTCTCTCTTCCTACTTATAATTAAAAATATAAGCTAAAAATGCCAAGGACTTGAAAAAAGTATAGACAATGTATATCAAGTTCCTAATTCCAGGAATTATCTCTTCTAGAAGACCTGAAGCAAAGCCCTCTTACAAAGACTTGTAAATGTATGAATGATGCTAAATCTTAATCAAAATGGTGCATTATAGGTTAGCGTAGATCAGGAGCTCATGATACCTGCCGGGGCTTACTTAAAGCAGTTGTGTTTTTCCTGCCACAGTAAATTATTGTTGGGTGCCTGGACACAGTCCTGCCTCTCACAGTGCTCGTGGCAGGAGACAGCATTGGGTAACGTTTCACCTGTAGAACCGTGAGAGTCAATCTGATGCAAAGACAAGTTGCTGAGTTATATCACTACTTTCCTACAAAAGAAACACTTGAGCATTATAACTTTGAGACTAGGAAGGTAAGACTTGCTGGTAATTTATTTTGTAAGCTCCTGTCTAATAGAGGAAGGTAAATCCTTCCTGCCAGTTTGCATCCACCTGTTGCTGATATCAGCAGAACTTCCACAAGTCAGTCCTGGGCTAGACTGCGATGTTCATGAGCACAACTTTCTACTGACTTTGTCAAATGAGCACTGGTGGTTCAGTTTCCTCTATGGCTTAAAATGAAAGAGTTGCCAACAGAATTCTTTTGCGTGTGAAAATTTTAAAAATTTATGAGAAGGTTTCCATAAATACTGTGAATTTTGAGTTCAGCTTTCCCTGTTTTTCAAGGCCAGTTTGTGTGAATGTTTCGTAAGTCAAAACAAGTTGTGAAGAAGAAGACTTCTGGAAGACATGATCTTACGTAAAAGGGCATTGCCATGTTCATTTAGCTATCTTCTGATGGATGTGTTTTTACATTGATTTATACCTGTTGCTCCATATTTTAGGAGTAATGCTCTTACATAAAGGCAGTTCGGCACATCAGTTTCATTTGGTGGGGCTTGATATACTGATTGGATATTTGCTCTTTATTTATGAGACACTCATCACTGTAGTATTATTCAGAGCCTAGCAAGCATCTGTCTGCTTGGATGGGAAAACGGAAAAGAAGAATTTGAGAAGGAAGAAGAAGTTTCCAATCCTACTGAAATAGTTTTTGCATACATATATATGAATTTCACGAGAATGAGCAGTAAGGCATATGAATGCTAGTCATATTGTGAAGGTTATGAAACATCTTGGAAATTTTGCAGACCTAGATTTTCATGGATATTTGGAGTGGATTTCTCAGATTTTCTCTGTGAATTTCTGCCAGTGAAAAGTAGCTACTTGCAGATTCCATTTAGAAACTAGTAATCAAATATGATTGTCCAGGTTCAATTCAGAAACCAAAGGTATCTGTAACATCTAGGTGCTTCCATTTATGCATCATCCCTGGTCTAAATGAGATAGCTCTTCCTCTTTAATCATCATTCTCCATCGTTTTTGCATTTGCACACTTTCAAAGTTCTTTACTAAGAGAAGAGTTGTGTTATCTGACCTAAACTGGTCACCACCTGCAAAAAGCAACACCAGCTTATTGCACATAATTAGGTTGCTGAAGTGTGTGAAAAGACATGAACAAGTGATTTTAAAAATGTTTGCAGTTATTCTGCCAGCTGCTTTTTTTGTGAAATGCCAAATCATTAAGTCCACTGGAAAATACCGTAGTATGGATAGAATGTGTTTTACCATTTTGAAGATAAACACCTTGTTTCTCACTTGGAAACTTAATTTTCTGACCAGTAATTGCATTACTGCTTTTTTACCTCCTAGGGTCGAATCCCTGTGAAATGGATGGCCATAGAGTCCCTATTTGACCATATTTATACAACACAAAGTGATGTGTAAGTGTAAATTCTTGAATACTTTCTCGTTTGTGTGCTTGTTCATGGAGCTGGGGGAGGAAGCACAGCAAGGTATGTAGGAGCCAAAGCTGTTAGGCTTGCAAAGAAACATGAGGGAAGTCTGGATGGCATCATCAACCGTCAATGATACCCAAGATTTTTGCTGTTAAATTAAATCTGAATAAAAGATTATCAGTGGTATCTATATACACAATTCCCATTGAAATCAGCAGGGGTTGGATCTGTTCATGTGTCATGATTGACTTTGACTATATAGACACAAGTTAGTAGAGTTTGGTACAGATAATGGTCATACCTGAACTTCTCAGTTCTCTTCAACACTTGTCTGTAACACTGAGTGGTAGGTGAGGGATGGAATGGCGGAAAGGAAGGAGAATTTAATGCCTGACTTCTCTCCTATTGGAACCAATGACAGAACTCAAATTTAATGCCAGTCAGCTCAGTCCACTTTCAGTGGCAAGATACAAGCTCATTTTCACGATCAGGGAAACAGAGACCCCAAAGATGGATATGATGGAATCTCCACCTGGGATGAAGAGGTGACAAAGCAATTGCAGCTAAGCTGTTCCCATGTCTGATAAGCATGGAGCCATGCAAGAGTGTTTGTAGACATTTTAAATTCAGGATCAGATACTTCCATTTCTTTCTCTCTGGGGTAAATGACGCTTGTGAGTAGTCACCAGGCACACCCTAAAACTAAATATTATTTATTTAGGAGAAAAACCTCTAAAGGACTGTAAAAGCAGCAGTACTTAGGCCTGATTTTCTGCTACATAGCATCTTGATACTGTCTAATTTTGTCTTGAAAGAGAGGATCTGACTAATGTTCTTGTTACACTCAAATGGAGTAAAATGCCAATTTTAGTGGCACTGCACTTTGAGGGGAAGACACTTTGATAATAGCAATATGTCGAAATATACACCTTTAGATTTGCACTTATAAAATTATTACCATTCACTTTTTACTCCTCTCCTTGCAGCTCAGAGCAGTTTTAGTGAAATAAAATATTTTGCATGCTTTGAAAATTCCTTAAAAAATGAATTTCCAAAATATTTTCCTTCATTTCTGTTGGAATAAGAAAAGGAAAAAATAGGGATAATTCTTGAGAGAATGTCACTTTTACTTAAGTCAACTTACAGGTTTTTCTAGGTCCCTGTTTATCCTCCTCAGAGCACCTGTTGTGCTGACTTGTTTCTCTAAAGTTACTTTTCCCAAAGAATCATTAAAATTCCTTTTAAAACTTCTCAGCATATTTCTAATTCCTTTATTTTCTTCAAAACAATTTTATCACTATGGTTTGGGGCCAGAACAGATTGTGTTGTCATGTAATTGCCTCTTCTTTGATTGCTGATTGATCATCTGGATCCACCAGCATTCCTCCCGTTCTGTTTTCCTGATGGGCTGCTATTAAGTGAGCCTGGGAGGCTGTTTCTTGTCCTTGGGATCCAGCACCACGCAGACATTGCCCAGCTGGCATGGAGCAAGGCAGCTCAGAGCCCTGGGCAATGCAATGTGCTGGTGCTGTGTGGCTTCCCTGCCTCCCAGGAAAGCTGGAGCAGTGTCTCTGTGGAGAGCTGTGTGAGTGATTGAGCAGCGTTCCTGTAGGTGCCTCGGGCATTCTCAGGAGCGCAGCATTGTGCTGGGCAGGTGTGCTCCAGGCAGGGAGGGTCTGAGTGTCTGCTGTGCTTACACAGAGCCTTGGACTCACTGCTGGGTCACCCTTGCTGTGTCTTTGCACATGAAATAATCTAAGGGTGCTGCACAGAAGCTCCTAATTCAGCCAGGCTCCTGCAGAGCAGAACCGAGACACACACAGAGATGCCGAGCAAATCCTCTCCAGCACCAGATTCCATGATGGCATTTCAACAGCAGCAGACTGATCAATGGAGCACTTCTTCGCAGCATTGATTGATATTTTGTGGATAATTGCTCACTGAAAATATTATTTTATGGATATTCTTTGTTGCTTGTGGTGATGCAGTTATATTTTAGGTGAACATATTATTCAACAACCATTCCAATATACTCTTTTTTCTAATATTCTGTGTTTCTGTTTTCCACCCTCTTCCTTCTAAAGCTGTTCTGTATAGTTAGTGGTTAGCAGAGCTTAATAGCAGTACCACTTGCCAGCATTTACAAAGACCCCATTTTTTGCTTCAGAGGTCGATGACATCAGTAGAAAGCTAACCTACTATCTTCCTCATCATGTACTTTTCTTCCCTGGCTTTTTGTGATCATCTTTTTATTCAGCAATAAACATAACACAGTGGGAAATTTTTCATCTCTCATTTCTCCTCCCATAGTATTAAATTTGTGTAACAGTCTGAAAGTACTGCAGCATTCTACAGCATTCAATTCTAATATGTTCACTTACTATAAACTTTAGTTAAGAAATTGTTCATCTGATCCCTCCTTCCATATTCTCTAGAATTCCTCTTAAGCAGAAGTGGATTTCAAAAATAAAACCTACCATGCTCCAAAGTTTATTTGAATTAATCATGGACAGAATTATAACCTGATGGCAGAGTATAATTGGCTTCAAAAAGGGTATGAGGAGAAATAGTAATAAAGTATATGAAAACGCTATAAATATTCATAAGCTTTCAAGAATGTGCAGAGTGATTAAAAATTAATTCAACGAATGGCATTAGAGAGAAGAACAGCAGCATACCACTTGGGACCACATGAGAGTCACTTTGACTTCTCCGACCATTTTGGAAGTTTTATTGCTGTACTTTTGGGGTAACAGTTGTTCTTTAAAATGTGAGAAGCACAGGTGCAATGGAGTCAGGCAGGAGGTGAGGTATTTGGCTAACATTATGAGATGGAATTTTCATAGGGCATTAGACACGGCTGTTTGGTTTGGCAGTAGATGTCTAACACTTCCTAAAATTTTCTTTAAAATGGAGTTTACAGAGAAATTGCCCAAAGCTAGCACTTTTCATAAACTGTGTGCAATTTTGCTTCCAGATGCATCCCATTGAGCAGCCCCAGTGTTGGCGGGTTTCCTTCCTTTCGAACATCCAGATTTTGTCAGTTGTCAGTTGAGCAGACTCAGAGTGATTTGTAGCTTTTTTGTGTCTCAAAAATCCTTTCACTAAGAAAAGAAAAACATTCTTGCCTCTTTTCTCCTGGCTTGCTCTCCGAAAATGGACTAAGTTATCTAAATATTTCTAACCCATTGCGCAAGGTCTTTTTGTTTGAGCTCAGCAGTAAAGTAGGTTTAAAAATTCGCTGTTTCTTCTGTTCATTTCAGAAAATAGTTTGTTCTGTTCTATGTCAAACTTCATTTTAGGCATCTGGTATTTCCAGAGGAAATTCTTTTCTCTTCTGTCATCAACTCTAAGAAGAAAATTATGTCCTGAATCACCAAAATGGCCAAACAGATCAGCTGAAATCAAAGGTGTTACTTATGATTGAAATAAACTCATTGTGTTGTCTCGTAGTCGAGACAGCAAACAGTCCTGTGGTAACTGTGTAAATTTAATTTAGAGTTATTTCTGAATACAAGGGCTAATTAGGGAGGTTAGACTGGTGCAGGAGCACCATGCAGAAGAGGAACAAATCTTCAGGCTGGGCCACCAGAGGAAGGACTTTCTGCTGTCTGGAGAAGATGGACCTTCCCAGGATATAGTTAACTTTTGTCAGTGGATAAAAGAGGGTATCTGTTTTCTCTCTCTCTGTTGCTAACCTTTTCAATGAGCAGTATTTGGGAACAAGGATGGCCCTGCTTGCATCTGTACAGCCTCTCTGGCTTGAGGTGTCCTGACTTTTGGGTTCTGAAAATACTAGAAGAGGATGTGTTGAGTACATGCCACACTGAGCTCCTGAAACCTACCACTCTAAATAAAAGCTCATTTTGTCTTTTTCAGATGGTCATTTGGAGTTCTGCTATGGGAGATTGTTACTTTGGGAGGCAATCCTTACCCAGGTATTGCTCCTGAAAGACTCTTTAACCTCCTAAAAACAGGCTATAGAATGGAGAGACCAGAAAACTGCAGTGAAGAAATGTAAGTAACTTTTGATCTGATGAGATTCATAAAACGTTTCTTTAATAAATACGCTAAAGAAAAAAAGGTTTAAATAAATACCTCCTAACTGTATATCTCAGAGATACAGGCAAAATATGTAGTGCTTTAAAGAATGTAGTGAAATTAGTGAACAGTAAAGAGACCAGAAAAAATTGCCCACAGCTATATCCAAACTATTTGTAGGGTATTGAATAACATGCTTGCCAAACAAGTAAAAGAGTTTGTGCAGTCAAAACTTTTGAGGGTGTGGGAAGGAGGAAAATCCCATAAAACACAGTGGTAGCTGAAATATTCAAGAAAATGTCTGAGTACTTTTCTGCAAATGAGACAGATATTCAACCCACAGTCATTGTCTATTAGTTGTCACGACATTACAGAGGAAAAATTATACCTTGGCCCAGAAATCTACACTCTAGAAGATAAAAATTTTCCGTAATTTGGTAAGTCTGTGGCTTTGGAGACAGTTCATTATTTGTTGGCTGATTTATTAAAACACTCTCAATGTGAAATATCTTCTGTCTGTGATCTTCCATGGCATTTAGAGATGAGGCATGATTTTATGTTCAGCCTGCAAATTTGATTGTGGTCATGGTTTTTTGGAAGTTCCCAGGCTTTAATCACTGTGACCACTCTTTTGACTAATTTTCAATTGGAAGGATGCTTTGGCCACATCTGGGCTGAGAAAATATAGAATAAATAATAAATAATGTTTTTTTTAACCTACAGGGAAAAATGTTACATATTTCCAAATTTAGGGAAGTGTAAAAGTTTACAATGAAGCGTAGAGGTTTCCTTTCCACACTATGCTGTAGAAGGCAGTTAAACACAGAATAAAAGAGATGTAATCAAAATAACAATAATAGAAATAATCAAAAGGACATTGGTTTGTAAAAATAGTCTTAGGCTAGGCTTCACTTTGAGGAAAAGTTTACAGAAATGTAAGAATTTGAAGAAAGGAAGAAAAAAATTCTACTTTCTGGTATAACAGCAGTGTTTTTCAGGTTGATATGCAAATTTCTTCAGTGTCATATAGAAACAAAGTGCATTAGAAATCTGGCATGCTGCCCTACACTTGAGGTAGTCCTCTGAGAAAGTGAAAATGAAGAAAGACACCTAAGTCTAGAGTCCATCAAGGACAGCCAAGTGCATCATCATTTAAACTCATAAAGGCTCTTGAAAACAAAAGCCCATTGTTGTGAATGTCAGTTATTAATTCAAGGGAACGTTTAACAGAACTCACAACAGAGATTGATGTACTTGTGGATGCCCTTCGTGCCACAGTTAACTTCAGTACTATAAATCATTAGAGCAGAAGCATCACCCATTTCTAACAATTTTCTATTTTTTTCACCCTGTGACGGGTCCCAGGTACAACCTCATGTTGCGCTGTTGGAAGCAAGAACCTGATAAAAGACCAACATTTACTGAGATCAGTAAGGAGCTAGAGAAAATGATGGTGAAGAGTAGGGTAAGTGTGGAAAGCATGGATTTTGAAAGTTCTTGTGGTCATCTGAGTTTGAATGTACAGAAATAATTGCTTTTTTATGTTATTTTAAAGCAAAGTAACTTACTTTTCATCAAATCTTGAAGCATTTACATATCTAGTTTCTTCCACATGCATCCAGCTTTTTGAAAGTAGTACTACTTCTTATAATGGCTTTGGTGACTTCAGCCCAAAATGTGGGTGGATTATCCTTAATCTGTCTATTTGCTTTAAATAATAGTAATAATTTAAAAATTACTGTGAAAAGTTACTCCTAAATTCCAGATCTGAATAAATAACCTTAGAGAGCCAGAACTAAAGGAATGTAGTATTTCATGCAGTCAGAGATCTGAAAGCTGTATGATTCCACCACTCTGAGTTACTGTAAAACTATTAAAATGCTGTAGAGTTTTGTTGAACAAATGGATGCTGAGGTCTAAAAATACAAGCCCAAGTTACTTTATTTATAAAATGTATGCATACCTACTTGCACCTAAAAACTTACTTATCTTTTTTAATGTAGTAGTTGCGGGAAGGAGGGCATTTACAATTGAAAAACAGAGGAAATAACAGTGACTGTTATCATCAGATTTGAGAATGCGGTGGCATTTACATTGGGCTGATAAACAAATGGGAACAATTGCGTTCAGAATGTGAATGTAAAAATAAGTTCTAAATTTAAAATGGCAAAGTGAAAGGTCTGTCTAGGCTGTACATTAAATCGCTCTGATGTGTTAAACACTAATTTAGAGCTGCTGAGAATCTGTATGCAAAAGGTTTGCATGTCCAGAGACAGACTTGTAACAGAGGGAAGGGATGGGAGAAGCTTCTGAAATTATCATCATAATTAAAATGAAACCAATCCAAAATAGAGCTTGACAAGTTAGTAATTTTTCTTCTTGCCTTTCTGAATGAAAAATTCTGAAGATTTTTCCATTTATAAAATTGGGTAATTTTACCTTTTTTAAGCTCTGTTTCAGTGAATTTCCAAAATAAAGGCATTTTGAAAGCAAAAGCTGCATTTTAAATTAGTTAAAAATGCTTCACATTCATTTTTTTGCATCAAAGCAGTTCAGCGACATAAATAAAACACGATGAATCCTTACCGGTGACCTCAATATGTAGTTTTAGAACAGCAACAAAAGCTTGATTTGGCAATATTTACATAGTTATCATATGCATTGTTGTGTAATAGCCTTTGTAAAATGATGATGAGATCTGAGTACCTTGTCATTTAAGCATGCATATGTATCTCCATATATATATTTCAGGCATACAGATGGATCTGGCATACCAGAAGCTGAAGGTCAAACAAATCAGTTAGGACAGCTCTTCAATTTCTTGGGTGTTTTGCTGATGTGCAGAATTAAGTAGGGGAAGTGTTCAGGTAAATCAGATGCTCCTAGAGCTGCTGTGGCTGCTGAAAAGCAGAGCCTCCTCATGTGCCAGAGGTTCTAGAGAAAGACAAATGCAGAGGGTCTGTAGTTCCTTGTAAAGAAAGCAGGTGCAGATTTATCCTTTGTGCCCAAACAGCAGCACTGCCACGTGCATTAACCCAGCTTTTTGTGTCTTCATTTCTCAGGACTACTTAGACCTTGCGGCTTCCACACCGTCCGATTCGTTACTGTACGATGACGGGCTCTCCGAAGAGGAGACACCTCTCGTGGACTGTAATAATGCTCCCCTCCCTCGAACCCTCCCTTCCACATGGATTGAAAACAAACTCTATGGTAGAATTTCACATGCATTTACTAGATTCTAGCAACACACAAAAAAAGTTGATTTTTCTTCTGCACTGTTCTCAGACTCTGTAACCCCATTACAGTGTTTCTTGTCTGAATGAAGCCAATCAAAATTTGCTTGGAAGCTTCTTTTGGGTTTTTTTTTTGTTTGTTTGTTTGTTTTTTCTTTTGGTAAATGTCAAAGTTTGCATCAGGATCATCCTTTAGTCATTTTGCAGCTGTGTCTAAAATAAACATTTTTAAAAGGATGTGAAAATAAGTAAAATGACTAGATATCATACAGTAAAAGAAAAAAAAGATCAGGGAAGTATTCTCAGGGGAAATATAAAATGCTAATGAGTATCTAATTCTACTATCCTGTTGGGGGAGGCTAGAACATTTAAAGTATGTTAGATTCTGCACCTCTAATTTAAGCAATAGACTTATTTTTTTTAATACTGTTTTTTTGCCATAACTCAGTGATAGGACACATCTGCAAACTTTTTCAAGTATTAAGAACGATTTCTAACTTTCAGCTGCTATTAGTACATTTTGGATCCATAAGCTGAAATGTATTTAATGTATCATAGGATGAAAACAGATTATTATATACTGAAGGTAGAAATACTGTATATAAATATTATATACAGACTAAACTGACATGTAAAATCCTTTGAAAATTTAATTAACAATGGGCATTTTGAAAATACACTCAGCTGTTTTCACGTCCTTTGATTTGTTATGAACATGTTAGTACTAAACCTTGACTGAATGATGTAGCAAGTGTTTTTAAAAAGAGCATATGCTTTCATATTGTGATGGTGAGATGGACAGTAAAAATGGTTCTTGCCAAAACTCCTATATTTTGTCTTCTGATTAAGTATTCTACATGGTTTTAGATACTTATTAACATCACAGATACTTTTTTCATTCTTCAAGCAGTATGACTTTTGAAAAGTTGGATCTTTTAGTTTAAAAGTTGCCATTAATATATGGCTTTGGGTCTATTTTTGATCTATGCCTTAGCTATTATTTTCTTCATTAGGTTTTCCCAGCTGATGTTGATTTTGGGGCACTTAGTGGTCAGATTGTTAAAAGAATGAGGTAGCAGAAAAAAGTTGCCACAAGGTTGATGGCAGAGGCTGAATGCTTAATAAGCAACAGAATCAGATTTCTGCTTTTGAAAATCTCTACTCTGCTATGGTTCTGTGCTTGCACAGCTGAATCAACATGGTGCTAAGCACTCTGCATCCATGTGGTGATCATTTGTGTCTAAACACATAAACAGTTCCTGGACTCAATGCAAATAATTATAGGCCTGAAATACGACATAAAATGCTGAATCAGGACAGGAGTGCTTAGCACTTTGTTGGGTTTTACTCAGTTGTGATCCTGGGATTTCTTGAAATTAAGCAGGGGATCCCTGGTGGGGGTGTGTCCCCAAAACCTCACTGAAGCCAAAGGAAAAGCACCCATTTAAGTAAATGGAAATACTCTATCATTGAAATGGACTTTGGATCCTGTCCCAAATAGGTTTATTAATTCTTGGAGCATTTCCTGTACAGCAAGAACTTCCTCTTGCAAAGCAATATATTGCTACATGATTGTTAAAATATAAAATTATGGAAAGTTGGAGGCTTATGAGAAGAACAATTCTTAGCTTTTTATTATGCACAGGTGCATGCATGCACACAATTTTTTATCGAGTAAGCACTTTAATTTTTCCAGGGTTTTTGCCTGCATCTGAATTTGTGCTTCAGGGATTTCAAAACATCATTTATATTAATTGATTTGGGACAAAATCCAGTGGACTGGCTTAAAGTATTGAAGGGAGTTTTGCCAAGGGCCTTACTGTCTGCACATGAAGTTATGGTTCTTCAGTGCAGAAAAAATTATCTGTTTTCATTTTTAGGCATGTCATACCCGAACTGGCCTGAGGAGAGCCCCGTTCCACTCACAAGATTCGATGGCACTAACTCTGTGTTTTCAAGATATGCAAATGATAGTGTATATGCTAACTGGATGGTTTCACACTCAGCGGCAAAATTTATGGACAAGTTTGATAGCTAAAATTTTCTTTGTGAAAGGTAATGGACTCCTGAGGAGAACAAGGAGGCAAAGAGTGGGAAGTCCATTGGCTCGTTCTTTGTACTATCAACAACTAACTTTTAAATTGGCAAATCCCTTTATTAGTAGTTTCTAAAGTGTGTTATTTATGCTGAAGACTATAATTGGTACTCTCCCCTTTCAGAAGACATATCACACTGGATAAGAGTTGTAGTTCCAGTACTTTCTAGGTTGCCATTTTGCATATGGTTCCATTGGGCAACTACTTAGTGCAAAGGGCCTTGCACTTCATCCTCGATGTTTTTTAGACTAACCATCCTGAGTTACAGCTTTCTGGGATGGTAAAATGTACTTGAACTGCTACTTTTTTAGTGGCTGTTAGCATACAGCCACTTGATCTAAGCAGGAAGCACAAACAATATATAGAAGGGAGAAGGGAAACAGGCTCCCAGATTACTGAGCTTGCTATCAAATGACAAGTGTTAGAATGATGTTGGCACTGACAGCATCTTAGTTTGGAAGCAAACACTTAGTAACTCAATAGAGGACTTGAGATTCAACATTTGAAGTCTTGTAAAATGTATTGTCTTGTCTTAATGAGAAGAGAATTTGTTTTATTAGTCTTAACTTCTCTTACCTTTAGCACAATGGAGATAAATTTGATACAAGATAAGCTGTATAGACTGATGGCAATCAAGAGTGTTCATCTGACACATTTACTTTCCATCACCCACATATTAATGTTAAAACATACTATCTCATACAATCATCATTTCTTTTATGAATTAAAAATAGGCTATACAGGATTTTTAGACTGAATTCATAGAATAGAATAGTAACATCATAGAATGGTTTGGGTTGGAAGGGAACTTGGAGATCATCTAGGTTCCAACTCTGCCCCCCTGCCTGCTCCTCCACTGTGGGGAGGGACATCTTCCACTAAACCACGTTGCTCTTATCCCCATCCAACCTGGTCTTGAATGCTGCTAGGGATGTGGCAGCCACAACTTCTCTGGGCAACCTGTTCCAGTGCCTCACCACCCTCACAATAAAGAATTTCTTCTTAGTGTCTAATCTAAACCTGTCTTCTTTCAGTTCAAGGCCATTCCCCTTGCCCTAACACTACATGCTTCTGTGAACAGCTCCCTGTCTAGCTTTCCTGTAAGCTCCCTTTAGGCACTGAAAGGCTGCTCTAAGGTCTCCCCAGAGCCTTCTCTTCTTCAGGCTGAACAGCCCAAACTCTCTCAGCATGTCTTCACAGGAGAGGTACTCAGCCCTCTGATGGTCTGTGTGATCCTCATCTGGATTCACTCCAGCAGGTCCATGTCTTTCATATGCTGCGGACCCCAGAGCTGATGCAGCACTCTGGGTGGGGTGTCACAAGAATAGAGCAGGTGGGAGAAACACCGCCTTGAGCTGCTGTCCACGCTGCTTTTGATGTAGCCTGGGATGCAATTGGCTTGTTGGGCTGTAAAAACACATTGGCTGGTCATGTTGAGCTTCTCACCAGTCAACATCCCCAAGTCCTTTTCCCCAGGGCTGCTCTCAATCTGTTCTCCACCCAGCCTGTGTTTGTGCTTGGGATTGACCTCATCCAGGTGCAGGACTTTATCTTGGCCTTGTGGAACTTCATGAGGTTTGCATAGGCCTACCTCTCAAGTCTGTCAAGGTCCCCGTGGATGGCATCCCTTCTCTCCAGTGTGTCAGCTGCACCACACAGCCTGGTGACATTGAAAATCTTGCTGAGGGCGCCCTTGATCCCATTGTTGACGTTGCTGACAAAGGTGTCAAACAGCGCCGGTCCCAGTACCGACCCCTGAGGAGCAGTACTCGTCACTGGTCTCCACTTGGACATCCAACTGTTGACAGCAACTCTGAGTGTGACCATCCAGCCAATTCCTTATCTACCACATGCTCCATCCATCAACTCCACGCCTCTCCAGTTTCAAGACAAGGATGTCATGTAAAACAGTGTCAAATGCTCTGCACAAGTCCAGGTAGATGGCATCAACCACTCCTCCCATATCCACCAGCACAGTAATCCTGTCATAGAAGGATATTTGTAGGGTTTGCCCTTAGTAATGCCATGTTGGCTGTCACCAAGCACCTTATTTTCCATATTTTGTCATCAGGTTCCATGGATTTGTGCACCCTCAGGTTCCTTAGATGGTTCCAAACCTGATCTTCCCCTATGGTGGGTGGTTCTTTATTCTCACAATCTCTGCCTTTGCCACCTCAGCAAAGGGGCTCATGCAAACTCAGGCCTCAGTGGCTGAAGAACTTGCTGGTGAAAACGAAGGCAAAAATGTCATTGAGTACCTCAGCCTTCACCATGTCCCAGGTAACCAAGTCTCCCATTTCTTTCTAGAGATGGCTCACATTTTCACCAATGTACCTGTAGAAGCCTTTTTTGTTGCCCTTGATGTCTCTGGCCAGATAGAATTCTATCAGGGCTTTAGCTTTCCTAACCTGATCCCTGGCTGCTTGGACAATTTCTCTGTATTCCCCTCGGTCTATCTGTCCTTGCTTTCACCCTTTTTCTGTGGGGGAAGTGTAGGCTTCCTTTTTCTGTGTGAGTTTGTCTGGGAGCTCCTTGTTCATCCGTGCAGGTCTCCTGATGTTTTTGCCTGACTTCCTCTTTGTTGCATCGCTCTTTACCTTGCAAGAGGTGATCCTTGAATATTAACCAGCTTTCTTGGGTCACTCTTCCCTCCAGGGCTTTATCCCATGGTATTCTACTGACAAGATCCCAGAAGAGGCCAAGGTGTGCCCTCCTGATGTGCAGGTTAGTGAGCTTGCTGTGTGCCTCCTTGCTGGCCTGAGGATCTTGAAGTCCACCATTGCATGGTCACTGCAGCCAAGGCTGCCCTTGAGATTCACATTCCCCACCAGCCTCTCCTTGTTGGAAAGAGCAAGGTCCAGCATAGAAACTGTCCTTGTTTACTCCTCTGTCATTTGGAGAAGCAAGTTATCCACACATTCCAAGAACCTCCTGGATTGCTCATGCCCCTCTGTGTTGTCCCTCCAGTGGGTATTGGAGTAGTTGATCTCCCCCCTGAGGATCAGGGCTTGTGAATGTGAGGCAGCTCCTGTCTGTCCATAGAGGATCTCATCTGCTTGGTCTTTCTGATTGGTGACCTTAGTAGAGCCCCAGTGTAATGTCACCTGTTCTTGCCCTCCCTTTGATCCTGACCCATAAGCTCCTTATCCATCCCCGGGCACAGCTCCAAGCCCTCCAGGTGGTCATGGACATAAAGACAGCACCCCTTTCTCCTGTTCCCTGCCTGTCCTTCCTAAAGAGCCTGCATCCTTCCACTCCAACACTGCAGTCACAGGAGCCATCCTACCGCGTATCTGACACCAGTAAGATCACAGCCCTCCAGTGTGCACAGTCTCCTACTGCTCCTGTTTATCCCCCATGCTATGTGTGTTTGCATAAAAGCACTTAAGTTGGGCCCCTGATGGAGCAGACTTACTGGCAGGAATGGCTGGAATTCCTTTGTGTAACACTTCAGGTTCACTCTTGCTGGTTTGCAGTCCCTCCTCCAGGCTTTGGGCATCTCTTGCTGGTGCTGGCATCTAACTAGTAGGAGTGGAATGGATTGAGGATTCCCTCTCCCAGCAACTTCAGTTAAATGCCTTCTTCGCCAGTTTGACAAGCCTGTGACCAGAGGTGCTCTGCCTGTTTTCTGGCAGATGGGCCCCCATCAGACTCTGTCAGCTCAGGTTTTTCAGACTGAGTCCCCAGGAGCAGCTAAGACCCCTGGCTGGCACTAGACCCCCAACCATTTGCTGGTTTTCCAGAGTCACCTGGCTCTTTCAAACCCCTTCCCTTTGACAGGGAGGACTGATGAAAAAGCTGCCTGTACTTGAGTCCCTTACTGCCACTCGCAGGGATTTGTAATCTCTTTGGTCCTCAGCCCACTCCTGGCCGTATCCCTGGTGCCCACATGAAACAGCAGCAGCAGATAATGGTCAGGGGACTGTAGGAGGCTTGGTATGGGGCTCTGGGTGACATCCCTGGGACAACTCTCTGGTAATCAGTCAGGTTGGCAAGTGGATCCCTCTGTGCCTCTCGGAGGAGAGTCCCCCTGCTGCTCTGCCCTGTCACCTTTGCTTAGTTGTGCTGGTTGTCACACGGGGAGCAGATGGGGCTGCCTTATGCAGTCCCAGCCTCTCTCCTGATGTGATGGGTCCTTCCTCTCCAGCCTGCAGAGCGCTGAAGTGGTTCTGCAGGGCACCTCAAGCTTCAGGGAAGTCTCTTCCTCCTTCAGGTCCTTGCCATTTCAAGTATCCATTCTTCTGCCTTACTGACCCCCCATCCTCCCTCTGTGTGTGCATGGTGGGGGCATTTTTGTCTCTTTGGCTGTGGGTCTTCTGCAGGCCGCCCTTGGAACCAGCCACCTGACTCCTTCCAGCCTTCCTGAAGTTATGTAGCCTTCTCACCACCTCCTGCAGCTCTGCCACAGGAGGTCCTCTGCCTCAGCACACCTTTTGCAGATATTCAAGTACAGAGATTTTGTTAGCAGTCTTGTTAAGTGGGTTGGAGACCTCCTCTCAGCACCAAATTGGATATACTGCCGAGCACAGGACACTGCCACAACATAATTCCAAATAAACCTATTACCTTGAAAGTCGCAAATAAATAAATAACACTTGCACAGCAAAATTGGTCTAAAACTCTGCTGTGGAAACTATACAAGGAAAATGTCATTGGAATTTGTTAAGGTAAAATATAAAAATGTTGTCCTAACAACAGTGATTTGATATTTGGGAGAACAATCAGACTGTGAGTCATGTTCTGTGTGGAAGAGTAAATGATCAGCACTACTTTTGTCTTTATTTGTAATCTACCATGGTTAGAGGTAACCTTTCGTTTGCTACAAATGTTGGGACGTAAATCCCGAGTGACTCGTTGTTAGCGTCGTGACGGTTATTCTAAATAATCCAATTCTACCAAAGCTTGCTCCTGTCACTTACAATCCAATTTAGATGTTTCAGATCTGTTTTCAGATGTTGTTTTGTGTATCAACTTTATGTTTCCATTAAAGTCTGTGATTTCAGAAACATGGTCTTGAGTCAGACTGACAAAACCTGAACACAGATTCTCATTTTGCAAGAAGTGGGATATGAAGTGGTGTGTTGGAATTGAAAGAGCTTCACTGTTGGATTGCACACTTGCTCCTGTCCTGGTTTGGGACAAGCAGGAAGCACAGCAGCCTTTCCTTTGCACAGACATTTGCCATGTTGAGTAATGCGTACGCACAGCAAACACACATTTCTGTATGCAGGAGGGGTTCTGCTGTGAAACAATGGTGATCTTCACTGCCGTGACACGACTGTCAGAGTGCATACTTGTAAAACAAAGGGCACTGAAAATTAAACCCATTATGTGGGCTGCTTTTTCTATTGAGAGATCTACGAAAAAGTAGAGAGAAATGACACTTGTGGTAACCTTTTGCTTTGTCTAGTCGTTTTCCTATATTTTATGTCTGTAAATGGGAATTCTTCACTTGCCATGAGCAACCAAGGCATCAACATTTTTGGTTTTGTTTGGGTTTTTCTCTTCCTTAAATGAAGAGTGTATTTTTATCCAGTATCTTCAGCAACCGTATGCAATGGAGAGACATGAAACACCCAATTTCTAACCCAACAAACTCTGTGACGACATTGCTCTACGGTAGGTGAGTGGAACAGTAAGTGACACTGAAATAACCAGTGGTGCAGGGAGTAGTGTGTACTTTAGACTTTCAGCTAAGTCAGTGTTGTTTCAACCATTAATTTGTGTGAAAAATTCACTAATAGTTATTGCCACCTATCTTACTGGACAGAAATCCTGCATATAAAATACATACACAGCTCATAATTACAGTTTCCATACACAATTACCTGCAAGAAGTGTAGTTTAATAAAAAAATTCAGTGTTTCCTAATCCAATTGATTTTGACTCCCTTCCTGCGCATGAATGTTGGCAAGAAATAGATAATTGCTTTTAAGTATTCAATGAAAGCTTCTTATCTCTTCTGTGTATGCTATTTTTGTAAATATTTCCCTTGAAGTGTTTCCTGTTTGTTCTGTGTTGCCACTAGTCAAAATGGTGACAATTTTGTTTCGGTTCCTCTTTGGAGAGTAAATGTACTTCCCACATGGGAAAAAAGTGATAGAGCAGATGATTATTTCCATTGGTGCCAGAAATACTTACGCACTTGGCTGCCCTGAGGAAAGTGAATTCGAAGGGAACAAATGACTCACCTAAATATACAGGTTGGAGGGAATAACATTCTAAAAATTTCTGCCAACCTTTTCTAAATATCTGCAGAAATGACATGGTTTACCTGATCTGTGCTTTGAGTTGTGACAGATGGGGGAGAGCATGAATCTTACGTGTCAGTACAGTCCTTAGAGCAGCACAAGAAAATTGTTGCAGTATTGGTTTCCACAAACTTTTACAGAGGTGGGATACTCAGAAAATCTACTGTGAGCTTGCAAATTTTAATTCACAGACATTAGCCTGTTTCATATAGTAGAAATTAATAAAATGCTGTCCCATGGATATGAGGTGCATAATATTTAAATCATGGGGGTTTTATCTGCAATTTGTCATGCAAAATGTGCATGAATCTCTACGGTACACTCAACTGGACCTCAGCAATTCCCAAAAACAGAGTAAAAGCAAGTTTATATTCCTTATTGGTTTAGTATCAATCTCATATAAATAATACAAGCTTCAAAATGCATCTAAAAAGAATATTTTTACTCTTAACTTTTGAAAATTAAAAAATAATTGTTTATGATTTTGGAATACTTTGTTTCAAAACTCCACTAACCTGAAAGTGTTGATTCTCAGTGTAGTAACAATGGTGAATTTCTAACAAAATACTGGAGATAATATTCAAGAGCACCAGCCCTGAAGTAGCACCAGGCAATGTTCCCCACAGACTGCAAATGGTCCATAGTGCAATGAATAGTTTGACCTTTCCAGCAAGCAAACTTCCCGAAAAAGAAATGAATCATTCCCTAAAGATGCACACAAATATTTAAAATCCTAATTAGAAAACCTAAGCTGTTTAGGTCTACTGTATCTAACTTCGTAAAATGTAAGTAGCCCCTCTGAAGTTAGTGGGATCATTCATAAATACGTTATTCATAAACATTTGCTGGTCTAAAATCCAATATCCCGAGAGTCAGCTAGCAGAAGTACAAAGGATATTATCAAAATGTGCACAAAGGAATAGCCTTGGTGTACCCATCCCTAGCACAACATTCTAACTTGCCTGTTAGGAAGCAGTCTTTAGAAATAGTACTGGACACTAGAGGACAGCTAAGCACAAATCTAGAAGAGACAGTGAATGAAGTATTTTTTTTGTATTTATCAAGTTTGTCAGTGAAGGTGAGCTGTTCATGTAAGGTGTATTTTGTATTTGTTTCTCATTTCCAAACTTCAGGACAGCAACCTGTGTCTTCCATTTACAACAGAGAGATATATACTCTTAATGCATTCAGAGAAAATGAATAGTTCCTCTCTTCTTATGGCGTGTTTTTTGGGTTTACCTGGTTTTTTAAAGGGTATCTCAGCACAACAAACTTCTTCCTAAAACCTGTTTCTGTGAGCTGTTACCAAAGTTGATTTTGCTGATGTTTTGAAGTTAAGTAAAAACATTTTGCTTGCTTGAGGATAGACAAGTACACCATCCCTTAAGCTCATGAGAAATAATTAGCTCCTTATTTGGGTTAAAAAGGTACAGTTCATAAAAATGCAACTTTATCTCATCTGAAAGCAGTTTCATATGGATTACAGAGTAATCTAAATAGTAAGAACAGTTTAAGAGTATTGCAGTTGTACTTAACCGTAGGTTCGAAATCCTGTAGAACTCAGCCTCAATCTAGATGGCAATCAATCATTGCAGTTCCTAGTCTGATTTTTCTGCACTCAGCAGGTCACATAAATAATTGTTCAAGCCCTTATATAATTTTTCAGCTGTCCAGGGCTTTCCCTCCTGACATGATAATGATTGAAAGAGTTTTATGTGAACACTGATTTTCATTTGCAACATGTGCCATTTTCATAGCTGCCTGCCAGTGCAATTTCCTGTCTGAATTTACTGTCCTTAAGGATGGAAGTATTTTAAATTTTTTGATAAAACTAAATCAAATGAATATGTATTTTAAGCATTTGGTTTGCAAAGAATCTTGCTTGCCTATATTTAGGTATATTTTAAAATTATTTTGGAGAAAAAAACAAAACAACTTTACTTACTCTTTCAGACGATGTAATATGGCATAAGCTATAGCCTAGTGCAAATCAATAAACTAATAGGAATCACTGATCCTTGTTCGTTGCCAATAGCAAGAATGGTATCCCTTTATTCAAGAGTATTTCACAAAATAGGGAAGAGATTTGGAATAAATTCTTTAGAGCCTTATGTCTGTTGGGAAAGCACGTGTCAAGCGGGTGGAATCCCAAGTAAGGGCTGGCTGATGGGACAGATGAGGAGGCTGAGAGCGAGGGCTGATCTCATTCCTGGAGAAAGCTAACGAAGGGTTCATCTTCCGAGGATTATAAAGCTTGGAAGAGCATTGTAAGGACTGAAATGTGGGAGAAGTTTATGAAAAGATGCAGGAGATCAATACCAGATTCTTAGTATATTTTTTAAAATGTGTACAGAGCTTCAAGAACCTTAATATATAAGTGAGAAACAAGCAGAGTTAACTGTTCTCCAAGATGGTTTTTGTGTGGTCAAGAGTGTCAGTGATTGATCTGACAGAAGACAAGGATTTTTCTTTCTGGTATAGGATATAAATAATTGAGTGAGATTTTAGCATTGAGTCAGGAAATCATTCAAATGCTTACTTCACTGTTTTTCCTGGGCAGAGGCTTTCTGAACAGTGGCCTGATCCAGACAGCAAACAGAAAGGCATAAAGTTTATGCTGACTGTAAGGATTTTTATTTTAAAACATTGCTGTTGGAGGTCTCACCCAGTGTTTTTTCTTCCAGGATCATTTGTTAAGATGAACTGTGACAGTCTGTTAAATACTGAGGAAAAACAAATGATTTGAATTTTTGTAAAAAT
This sequence comes from Acanthiza pusilla, assembly GCA_036630365.1. Lineage (NCBI taxonomy): Eukaryota > Metazoa > Chordata > Aves > Passeriformes > Acanthizidae > Acanthiza > Acanthiza pusilla. Next base: position 24,814,292 of record JAXCHO010000234.1, read on the forward strand.
ACTACCAAGAATATTTTAATTTACACTGCAAAATATTTATCACTGTTTTTACATGCACTAAGATAAAGTAAGCAATCAATTTAGGCTGCAACAAGTTACCATCAGAGAAAACTTTTTAACCAAACAGAAATAGTGTTTATTGAATTGATTTTTTTAGCTTACTGAGTCTCCTTTATGGTTTACTCATGTTTGAAAATGTGAAGTGCATATTTTGAAATGTTAGACCTTAAACTAGAGATTGCTTCTAATTGTTACCCTTTCAAATGATAATTATATTTACTGGGCTATACATAGTAGAACACTCTTTAAAGGTATTAAACCTTGAAATGAATTGGTATGAATAGCACATATTACCTATATTGCTATAAAAGGCATCATATCGACAGTAAAGACCTTGTCATACAAGATCTAAGCGTAGTTCAAGGGGAGCAGAAAAAATAGACGAAATTATCAGCAGCATTTTAGCATTCACAAGTTAAGCTATTTTTTTCACCTCCTACACATGGCCAAATTGTACAATTTGCATTTGTCTGCACTTGTAGTGAACATCTTCGTGTTGTGAGAATACATCAGTAACTTAATCACAGTTTGCACACAGCTTCTAAGATGCTTGAGTTGCAGAAAAAGTCAATTTAAAAAACTTTTTATCTCCATGCTTATCGTGTCATAGATATGTTTTTTAAAACAGTGCAAATCCTTGCTTGTCTAGCACAGTGCCAGAACTGGTAACTGACATTCTTTAAATTTAAATTGAAAAGAGAATGAAACTGGAATAGGAATGTCATTTGTAACTATTCAATTCCATCTAGTAAATACTTCTGAATCTGATATTCCATAATTTAAATGGGGTGCAGGCTGTCAGATCAGGTCTTTCTCATTCTAGTTCTAAAAATAGGGACAGGAAAGGAGAAGCAAGAACACATTTTCCTTGCTCTTGAGAAGGAGTGGGAACAAATTCAAGTGATTTTCAAAGTATCTTGCTGTTCAGCTCTCCTGTGATTGCATTTCTAATGTAAAATCTTGCTTTGAATTAATTTGATTTGGAGTTTCATTTTACCAACAGATGTGAGTCATTGTAAGATGCTTACTAGCAAAACCTTTTCCTAACGAAGATGAAACAATCATTACAAGTCGGCAATTAAAGAGAAGCTTGTGAGACTGCTAGGAAGGTAGTGCTGTGACATTTAATCCTGACTTTGCAAATCAGTTCGTCTTTACCAGTTGGTTTGATAATGATAATAGTGAAGTCCCAATAGCATACTTTAACATGTTTCCAAAATCAGCCACTGCTTTTATGCACCACAGGAACAGAGGCCAATTTCCATTAAAATTTTAACAAAGTATTTTCAACTGCTGAACTGAGGTATGGTATTTTTTTCTGGTTGTCTGTTGATACTGTAAGGCACCCAGGAAGGTTCTCTCTCGACAAGGGAATAGTGTTGGTTCCACCTTCTTTTTGCCCTGTCTTACACTGTTGCAACTCTGTGAGAGTTTTTTCAGTCATTGCTAAAGTACTACTAATAAAACCAAAGTAGTTAGGTGATGATATTATTTCCATGCCATTTTATGGGAGGAGTTTAAAAATATGAAAAATGTTGCACTTAAGAGCATTTGAATGATGTATACACAACAATGAATGGTAGCAGAAACAAGAGAAACAAAAAAGTTACTTTATGAACTGGCTGGAGTTTTCACTCAAAGGGAGGGAGATGTTTTTTGGGCAGTGACATACAAGCCTTAACTAACACTAGCAAAAAACCCCAAACCTTAAACTGGAGTGGAGTAGATAAATACTGCAAAAAATGAACCAGCACAGTACTGATAATGAACAAGAGAAGTTTTTTAGTCTCTGGTCCTATTGAACGAAGAAATGAACACTGGCTTTGTGCTGTTTGCTAAGCTATCAGCATGGATGAGCATCTCTCTGCTGTGCCCTTCTACAGTTTTTATTTTGTGTGGAAGGTGGTGGTGGTTTTATTGATGGACAGGCTCAGTGGGTACACCTGATTGAGCAGTAATGCTTATTAAATACTGATACACTGAGTATCTTTTACAAAACATTAATCCCCTCAGATTAAGGAAGCCCAAGTATTTCCCTCTACAGATACTGCATTTACTGTAGATATTTATCTGAGTAACTGAAGCTTTGGTGCATGAGGCTTTCAAGCACAGAAAAAAGCCTGACTAGATAACCAACCAAAAGACCTTGATAATTTACATTGTTATCTCGTCAGACAAGGACTGCTCGTGAAAGATTGTCTGGCTTAAATCTCGTATATAGAATGTTTTAGCTTATTTCTCTTGCGGCATCACAGGTAGTCAAGTCTACAGTTTAAAAAGTAATTTAATAGGATTGATTTTAAATATATTACATTATGGTTTTCACAGGTTACTGTTCTGCAGTACTGGAGGACAAAGAAAAAAAAAAAAGGAATGTGTATTTTTTAGTATGTTTTGCATAAGACTGAGTCTTCCAGTCAAAACCCTCCTGTTTGTTTTCCATTCTAGGCACAGAATACAGTTGCTTGGACTGTTTTAGAGCTGCTTTGCAGTCAATACATTTGTGGCATAATTTTCTTTTCTTTCTAGAAAAATACCTACGGCACTTCTTGTTGCCATTAGACAGAAGCTATATAGTAAAGGTATTTTGGAATAGTCAGAAATAAACCGATATAGAATTCCAGCACTACCTACCTGCATTACTTTCCATATATGTTGTTACTGCTCAGTCTGATGTGATACCCTGGTGCAGCTGCGAGTGAGCAGTGGAACCCTGGGCATACAACCCATTGTTCCTGCCAGGAAAAATAAGGCCATGTGGCCAGGAAAAACGATCAGCCATCACTGCAGAATATTGCCTGCTGCTCTCAGCTGGAGCAGCAGCGGAGCCCAGGCACTTCATGCAGCTCCCTGCTTGTCCCCTTCTGTGTTCCTGTTCCCCCATGGCACTGGCCAGAGCCACACCGTACTGGAGGTACAGGAATGTTTCCACAATCCATTTGTTACTGTCACAGAGCTTGGCAAACACTTGTTGCTAACAGCAACTATAAGTTGGTTTCAAAAAGAAAAAGTTATTTGAAAAGATTGTATCCAAAAATTCTGATACATCCTTCCATAGACTTTTCCAGATGCTTATGCCACTGCTAAAGTTAAACTATCACAATTCAAAGAAAAAAGTGGACTAGAATAAGCACTTCTGTTATCAGAAGAAAGCTTTTTCAGATAGTAGATAAAATTAAATCTTACATTCACTTAAAGCTGTGACTGTATTGATTTTCTTTTATGATAAGGAATGTCTTCTACTTTCATGAATTACTACTATAATTACTGAGTCTCCTTTAATGTATGAAAGGTCTGTATATAAATTCAAAGTTGGTTGATACTGTTTTCTAATGACAATTTTTGAAAGGAAGTAATTTAGCAACTGTAATCCCAAAACAACAGGAAAAGAGCAATCCATAGCAGTTCATTTCCCAAATATTTTATAAATTATATGCTTCTGAGTCCAAAATTTAGTACATTTAGGATCAAATAAATAGTAATTATTTTGTATTATAATCACTACATGAAGAAATGTAGTCCTTCAGCACTCAAAGACATAGAGGCCAAAAGCCTAGGCATCAACAAAAAGAAAATATTGGTTAATGCAAAACAAAGGGCACAGTAACAATAAATACAGGAAGATTTTTGTGTGGTATGTCAGTACAAACTAATTTTATATATGCACTCTCCCTCCTAAACCTATGGTAAATTAAGAGATTATTCCAGGCTCTGAAAGCAGCGAGGTCAAATATCCCGATATTTCAAACACCTTTAGCACACATTTTAGATGCCCCACCACAATAAGACAGTGTCCTGTGTCCTTCCAGAGGTATCAGCCAAGGCCTGGGCTGGGCTTTCAGTGACCCAGCTGGTGCTGACACTGCAGCAGGGCCAGCAGAGCCTCAGGTCAAGCTTGGCATGGCCCAAGGCAGATGGGAGTTCATTCTGCTGTAGGGCACGGCCTCTCCCCAGACCCCACAGCAACAGGATGTGCTTGGACAGGACCAGTGACAAAGGGTTGTGGAGCATAACTCGGTAAGAAGCTCAGACTGAGGATTTTAAGGGATATAAATCAAGATGAATAAAATACTGGAGGAGGGTGGGTTTCAGGCTATTAAAAATTCTTCATGATTTTGGTTGCATTGTTCAATATCTGTTATAAATAATTTGCAACACTTAAGGAAAAAGAAAGTGGCTTCACATGGGATCATGTTGGAATTGTGCCATCAGTAAAGCTGAGCTGTGGTATTTGACAAAAAGCCTTGTGTCAAGGCAAAGTAATGACTGTTGTTTGACAATTAAAGCTTAGAATTTTCAGGCAAAATAATGGACCATTTTTCTTATTCTACATGAACGTTTTATTTTGGCTCAAGAGGTTAATAGAACAAAAATATCCTTTGTTGAAGGATTGTTTTTTTCTTTTCTCCTTTGGCCTCATTTACATTACTCTTTCACTTTGGTATCATGTTCTCAGATCAGCTCTTCTCTCTCTTTTTCTTTTGTTTCTTCCACTCCAGCCCACACATATGCTTAAAAAAAAAGAAAAAAGGCACGAAAAAGAAAAAGAAAACCAAAACCACTAAAGGCTGGAGCTAATGCTGTTCTGGAAAACTTCTTTTCTGAATAAGCTATTGCCAGCCAGCCACTTCCTTTCTCCTAACTGTACCAATTTAAGAACAGTGTTTAGCAAAGTTTAGTGAAACATTTTTAAAGTCTGTCTCTTAAATAACCATTCTATCATAATATTTAGGAAAATTCAAAACTGTGTCACACACACACACACATATATATATATGTATACACAGACACACACACACTATTGCTCTCAGATGCTAGGAGGTCTGCAACTACCTGTCTAAGAAAAATCCTCAGGCTGAAATGAATTGTATCCTAAAACACAGACATTTCCTAAATGTTTTATTGCCTGCTTTATTCTCAAACAACATGGGAATTCCTCTGTAGGCCTGTAAGATTAACACCGAATAGGAACTATAACATCTGTCAGCATAAATATAAGTCTGAGTTATGAAGGAATGTCTATTCTTAGAACTGCTTATTCTGATAGAAGAATCAGGAAACTATACACAACATCACTGCAAACCCATCATTTTTCCTGACATGGTAGACCTTTTATACAGAGATGACTATGAATACCCATGTTGTTCCCACTAGAGGTTAAGAAATCTATTTTTTCCTTCTCTCAGTCTTGAAAAAAACCCAGCCTTTCTGCTAGTGAAGAAATGCTGGTAAACAGAGGAAACTGGCACTTAGAGAAGAAGAAAAAGTATTCTGTGCATAATTTCCTGGAAGGCCCTGTAGAGATCTCCCCACATAGCAGCAACGAGCTCATGTGCAGAAAGGTGGTACCTGGGAAGCCTGAAGGACAATATTCAGAGTCTGGTTGCTCTCTGTAGACCAACCAGTGGGTGCTGCAGGGTTGTCAGAGTTTGTTTCAGATCTACATTGTAACGTTAGTTAACAAAATCAGTAATTTCAGTTGTTTCCATTCTGTTATCTTCTTGTACTCCCATATAATATTATGTCTACAGAACACTGCAGTCTCCAGTGTCAGTAAAATAACACGGGTGTCCAATAAACTCCTACTGTTATCCACAACAAAGAAGACAAGCAGGTACTAAGGGAGCGTGAACAGTCATCTGTAACATGCAATACTGAAACTTTGCATGAGGTCAGGTTTAAAATAGTATATTTACATACCGTTTTAAAAGAGGAATGAAACCACATTACCTAGTTTGAGGAATGCATATGTGAATATTTAAAACCTTCACATAACTCTCTTCTATGAATATACTTTTCGAGTCTATTTTTCATGGATGCCTAACATGATGATCTAGCATCGCGACAAGTTTCAATGGATAGGAGAGTGCCTGGATGGATGACTGGTCACACCAGCCAAGTGTTTAAAGTATTCCCTGGAAAGACCTTTGCTGCCTGAGGGCTTGAAATCTAGACTGAACAGATCTGGTCCTTGGACACTCATCCCCCACCCACACTGTGTTGTGTAGCTATTAATGAACAAATGCGTTTCTGCCTGCCTGAAGACAAAGGGCCGCTCTGTGCTAAATGGGGTGCAGACCTCGACAGAGCAATAATGTGACAGATGATGCAGCCTCTGCTGCTCACGTTGGGCGCTCTATTCTGGAAGCCCTCAGTGCCCACCTTTCAGGCAGGTAATCACTCACATGCCATCCAGCAGAGTGACGTCAAGCTAGGGGGTGCAGGTCTTTACAGAATAAGCCTTTACCAGCTTTCTCTGACTCTGTTTTTGATAAGTGGGACCAAAAACATTTAATACATAGTTGTGGAAGAACATTACTACCGTATCTGCTTCCTGAGCTTTACCCTTTTAAACTGTTAAGAGGCCACCATTCATGCACATGGCTGGAAGCTGCATGAGTTCCTAAGCCTGGCTTCCTTCCAGGTCAAGCCCTGCAAAAAACTAATAATTAAAAAAGAAAAAAAGAAAAAAAAAAAGAAGTAGTGTCATGAAACGTTCTCTTGGAAATACAGAACTGTACATAAACTCTTGGGTAAGTAGAAAATAATTATTGGTAAATTCTGTTTGTTGCTTCCGGCACAAAGGCTACATCCCAGTTCCAGGGTATTGCTAGCCTTTGAGAAATCAGCATCACGGTGCTGCTGCTGGACCGCTGCGAGCCGCGGAGCTGCAGGGCTGGCAGAGCAGCGTGTGCTGTCTGTGTGTGCCTGGGCAGTTCCCAGGGTAGGGTCACTGTCCGGGTGAGCAGCGGTGCGAGCGGGCAGAGCGCGGCGGGCGGCTGCTCCAGGCGCTCCGGGCGGGCCCGGTGTGGCCGGAGCGCGGAGGGGCCGGCACAGCCGCGGAGGGTGCATCGCTCGCCCCGCTCTCGCCCTCAGCCGCGGACTCCTCGCCTCTCCCGGCGCGCATGGGAGCGCGGCGCGCCCCCGCCTCAGGAGAGCGGGAGCGAGGGCGCCGCGGGGCGGAGGGCGGGAGGGAGGCAGTGAGGGAGGTCCCGCGGCCCCTCCCAGCTGCCGCTCGGCGGCGGCGGCCCCGCTTCCCCGCGGGCTGCGCGGGGGACCCGGTCCCGCCCCGGGGGCGGTCGGGGGCGGCCGGCCCGTCCCCTTTAAGCGGCGCGGCGGAGGGTCCCGCCCGCTCATTTCCGAGCACGCAGGAAGTGCGGTCGCGGCTCCGCGCCGGCCCGCGCGGTGAGTACGGCGGCACCGCGCCCCTCCACCCTCCCCGGCCCCGCGCCTCTCACCTGCCCGCCGCTCTCGGCCGGCCCGCGGCCCCTCCCCGTTGCCGGCAGAAGGTGCCGCGCAGCGCTCCGGAGCCCGCCCGGCCGTGGGCAGCGGCACCGCGGCGGGCCCGGCCCCGTGTCCCGGCCCGGAGGGGCTGCGGCGGGCCCGCACCGAGAGCCCCGGGCGGCCGTGGGTCCGCGCAGCTGGGGCTGCCCCGACCGCCCTGGCTTGTCGGCCTGGCACAGCGGGCCACCCGGGGGTACCGTAGCGCTGTCTCAACAATAAAATGAATCTGTCCCTCACGGCTGCGTTTCCATTGTGTTAGGTGGCCGTAGGCGTGCTGGGAGCGCGTTTGTGCAGCCGCAGGCACCGGGATGCAGCGGGTGGCCCCCCCGGCACAGCGCAGCGCTGGAGCGGGCACGGTGTCACCGCCCGGCCGGGCTGTGCCGGGCCGCGAGAAACCCCCGTGGCTTCCGCCAGCCCCCCGAAATAGGGGGAATGGTGAGGAGAGGGTGCTTAGTTATTCTCCGTGAAATGTTGAGCCTTGTTTAAACTATGGTTTACATCGCTCCGTTTTTGTCAGACACGGTCCTGCTCGGTAGATTCTGTGCTCTCGTAAACAGTTGAGAGTTGGAACGTTTTGGTATTGAAGATAAAAATTAATTGTGTAATTGTCACCAGTCAATTAATTCAGAAATGCTAAAGCAGAAATGGGGGGTGGGGGGTGTGGTGCAATTTTCAAGACTGTTTTTAAACCTACATATGTAGAAATTGAAACTTGATTATACCTGTTTTCAGTGAAGTGTAATCAATGTTTATTCTGTGGTTTTGTTGTTTGTTTTTTTTATCTTTTCAAGTCCTTTGGTCAGGTGGAAATTGAGACACTGATCTCTTCTGCTAAACTTGTAGATGATGGATAAGGACTAACTGTGTTCTCACGGGTAGCTCAGAAGAACTGCAGAAAAGAGAGGTTGTTTCAACACTGAGTCAGTGTCCCTCAAGTTAAGGTCATACAGTAAAATTACCTTTTTTCCCCCCCTTTTTTTTCCCCTTGGAGACTGTGACGCTAGGCCTTGTAAGACAGTTTCTTCTTTTCCAGTATGCATTAGCTGCAAGTTCCTATTGTGCTTTAGTGTGTTTGAAGGAAACTTCTGGCTTCCTTATATTTATTAGCTAGATAGTGGGTCCCCAAGGAACACCAAAAACAGCAGTTTGGAAATATTCCCAGTAGCTATCAGTGGAGGTAGATGCGCTCTGCCGAGGGGTGTTAGCTACGAGCCTCAATTGTACCCTGAGGCTTTTATGGGAGACTCTGCCAGTAAGTCCATATCAGGAGTATCAGGAGACCCTGCACTGAGTGTTGCTATAGCACCACTGTCCTAAACCATCAGTAGCTGAGCGTGGAAGAACACTGATTGTTGAAGTACATGGCTGTAGGACCTGAATAGATGATCTTTAGCTTCTCTGTTGCTGGAGAAAACACGTGAAGCCTTCAGTGTGATTAAAATTAGTTGATCTTGAATAATTCTTTCCCTTCTTGCCCCCATGACTTTGTTTTACTGTCTTTCTCAGGCTTAAGGAAGGAGGGACTAATGGAAAAAAAGAAACCCCCAAACCTGTTGGTACAGCTGCTACATTGTGGTAGAAATTGCACCAAATTACTCCTGAATTTAAATTCTTTGCTTTTATGTTCCAAACCCAGGATATGGGTCTTCCTAAGTCAGTGAGAAACATCATCTGAGGGCATAGTTAAATGATGAGTAGCCATAGTCTGTTGCCAAGAAAACCCACCAGCATATCTGGCACAAGAATTTCAACCCCTGCATCACAATCTGCTTCTTCATGCTTGCCAGAAGTGTTCTGTGGACCTCTTCATAAAAAGAATCCACCAGAATCACCTGAACTTTTAAAAGAGATAAAACTAAACTCCCAAGAGGGAGGGTACGAGAAATATGAGGTCAGTTTTTTTCACTGCAGAAAACAAATTGCACAATATTTTTCTTGTCTGAAACGGCCTGTCATTATGAAGCAAGCTTCATGACTTGCAGTATTTTCTCCTTAAATAATGCGGAAACAGGATCACAGAGGTGGGATGAAAGTCAGGCTTTGGATAAGTGATGGTACTGATAATGTCCTTGGCTTTTTGTTAGCTCATCTGACCTCTAAAGGATCAGCCCTCCAGAATTAAAGTATGGGAAAAGGCCATAATAATTTTGCTTCTGGAAAAGTGACATAGAAAATAGGCAGGGGTTTCAAAAGTACAAGGCTTTCTTTAAAAAAAAATCATTCTCGAAGGGCACAATGGGAAGAAAATGTTTTCAGGAGCATATTGTTTTTAGAAAAAAGACCAAACTACAAATAACTGTGCTTTTTCTGTGCATCTAGTTATGTTCTTTCAAGCTTAATGCTGGAAGTGGGGAAGTGAGACCAGAATTCACAAGATGTTTATAAAAGAAATATAATACTTTTTGAAGGGAATGGGAATACAGTTTTATTTCTGAGTTAGAACCACAGCTTGTAAGAAGGATTTGTGGCAGGGCACTTCTTATAGTCTGCCAGAACAGTTTCATTCTGAATGATGATTAGAAAAGCCCAGCACATCCATTAATATTATAGTTCATTAAAAAAAAAAAAAATCTGAAAGTGTGCAATTACTTTAATATCTTGAATTTCTTTTTTGTGAAGCTCTTTTAATTTTTTTTTTTTGAGGGCAGGAAAGATTCTGCAAGTTGCAGCCCTCCAGTCATGAGTGCCTTTTGGTGCAAAAAGAGTTGAACAGGAGGGTCTGAGGCCCTTTTTGGATGCAGCTAGCTTCTGCTTTTATTCAAGCTTTTAAAAAACAAATTACTGTAATGCTGCAGGTATTCTGTCTATACCTAAAAATGCAGACAGGCAAGTTATTCAGCTTAATATTTCTTGGGTATCTAATACTTTGTGGTGTGTGTAGTTTAAACTGGTGATTCTGATGGTCACTACTAGCTGAGAAGGTTTTTTTTTTTAAAGAGTAACACGGTAATCTTGTGTAGTCACTAAAGATCAGAGATTCAAGGGAAAAGGAAAATGGCTTTTTTTCCCCCTAATCCTTGAAGGTGCTGTGTGTGAAAACATGGCACACTAAAATACTTTTGAGAGGCTTGCACTCTTGTCTGCTGGCACTGGGCTGTCTGTGCTGCAGCTCTGTTCTATGGTAAGGCTGGCAGGAGCCACTTGCTCCACAATTATTTCAGAATGGGGTGTGGTGGGATATTATCTTGGCATGATCTCTGCTGTACCTTACCTGTTTTAAAGGCTCTTTCCACTCACAAGCCAAATCCTCTAAAACTCTTATTAGCAAGTTGATAAAACTGGCAAGCCACTCCAGGCTGTGAGTATTGGAAAGAGCATCAACAGGTTGTTGATGCTTCAAAGTGAAGTTCAGAGAATCCAAATCAGATGATGTGAGGAAGCTATCTTGTAAGGAAACTATCTTGTGAGGAAATCTTGTATGTACTTTTTTAATCTAACCATTTCCTGACAGTCATCTCCAGCTGTAATAAAAAGTGGCTGTAGTGGTTGGCCTGTTCACTGATTCGTGGCTGCCTGCAGTGTGGGTGCCTTCCAGCACTGTGCTCTTGGGTCTCATTGCTTCCTTTAGCCCTTACTGTGCTCCTGGGAGGGTCTTGGTCTGGAGCCCATTTTCCTCTCCAGCCTGCAGTGGAGGGTGAGCATGTGTCCTTAGTGGGGGTATTTGGGGAGTATTGCTGGCAGCTGTGTTGGTGACAGCAGGGCAGGGCTGCCTGTGTTTTACTTCAGCCTTGTCCCTGCTTCAATTCTGTCACTGGTGGAGTGAGTGGGTGGTCTGGCTGGCTTTTGCTCTTGCCCTTTTTTCCTCCCCTGTACTAAACGGTGGTGTTTCACTCGTGAAGTGGCTCCTGAAGAGGATCCTTCTCTGTTATGGTACTGGGCTTTCTGGTAGGGATGGCCCTTAGGGCAGCTGTCTGGAAAGTGTGGATCAGCACCCGGCAGCCACCATATGTGTCCCGCTGTCAAAAGCGGGTCTTCCCATCAGCTCCTCTGCTACAGCCAGGAATGACCCGAAATGTCCATTAATGCATTACTTCAGTAGATGGAGGGTAAGAACCTTTGTCTGTGGGAGTCTGTGTACAAGTACACACTTGGCAACTAAAGGAAACGTGTGCAGCATGGAAGTGGTGTAGCTGTCTCAGCAGCGTAGGGATGGCTGGGCTGATGCTGGGGGAGGCTTAGGTGGGCAGACACTTTTGTCACTTGTTCTCCCAAAAACTAGGGAAATTAATTTTACTCTTCTCTGGCGTACTGTAAGGAATTTCTCTTCAAGAAACAAATCTGCCATGTGTAGAACAGAAGTAAAATTTTATCATGGCTAACAAATGCTCTGGAGATGGGTCGTACGGATATACTTTTGATGACTGTCACTGGCAACAGTCGTCTCCTTTTGCTGAATGTAGCTCCGGGCTGGTTGTCACATGTTCAGAGTTAAAAAAATACTGTGCAGAACAGGTAGGAGTTAAAGGTGGTTTAGAAATACAATACTTGTAATTATTATATTTTCAAGTAAAATTGCTGAACAGATAAGGTTCTTTCATTCTAATATAGACACCTGCTTCTTGTATTTAACTGTAACAAATGAACATCAACCACAAAATGAGGTTAATATGTCTGCACTGTTAATTGTGCTTTTTGTCAAGACAATAGATCTGTGCTTCCATAAAAGACCAGAATTGCAGGACACCTGAGTTCTTCAAAAAGTTATTTATGAACCTACAGTAGCTTTGTATTGAGTAGTCCCAGTTAATCGTGTCAGGAAAAGCGCCCTCCCTAATAGTTTTTCCGATGCCAGTTTCCAGAGATGTGGAAGGACAGTTTCTTGCTTTCAGGTGTGTAATTGCAGGAAGACATGAAAATTTAAAGCTGATGGCTGAGGTGCTGCTGTACAGAGGTCTTGAGCTAATTCTATTTGTAGATGTTGTGGGTGTGTCCTGTGATAGTTGCAGCCAGGCAGGTAACCAGGCAGATTTTCTGCTGCTCCAGTGTTCATGGGTGGTGTTTGCACGTGTGCATCTTTGCTGTAGAAGCAGTAGAAATAACACTTAGAGGGTTCTGGGTGGAGTTCGTGTTGCTGCTGCAAGGGCAGGTGTTGATGCACAGGAAGCAATTGAAGCTCGTTGGGAGCACTGCTGAATTAAAGCAGAGGAAATTATCTAAATGAGCTTCTGTTTTGAAGCACACTGAAAACACAAAATGCGAGTCTTGAGCACAGTTCAGAGTGAACCCACAGTTGAGAGGCTAAGTCATAAGTTTCTGTGAAATAAAATCTGTCCTGTAAGAATGTTTTGGGTGACAGCTTGCAGATGACTTGTGGTAGCACTTCTGCTGTCTCTTAAAGGTTTCCTCAAGCAGTGGTGTCAAAAAGGATGGCATTTGTCAGCGCTGTTGATGCTACTCACAGCCCCAGGGGCAGCACTTGACTTGCATGTCTTTCTTGTGCTCTGGCAGAGTGAAAATTAAGACTGCTGAGTTTAGTCCATCTTTCATATGCTCTGTGAGCTCCTGATACACATAGAAGTTTTCTGAAGAAGAGACATACATTTGTGAATTAGGAGGATGAGTATTGGTTGCAGTTGGTGCTGGCTGGACAGAGGCTGGCAGCACAGTCAAAGCATTGCCCCAGTAAGATGTCTCTGCAGGGCAGACTTTGCCCCAGTGACCCCAGTGTCTGGCAAAGGACTGAGTTTTAACATCCAAAATACTGTATTAGATTCTACTGTTAAGTGCTGCTATGCATGTTTCTTTATGTTGGATTTTTTAAAATCAGATTTTGGACATAATCCAGTGGTTTTGAATTCTTTTGCATTTAACTCTTCAGAATTCATCCTTAGTTTAAGGTTCTGAGCTTCTATTAGATGGACAGGTGGAAGTGATAGGGATTTAAATCAACTATGTGAGGGGATAGGAAGGGAAGGGGAAAAACAAACCTTTAAACCAGTGGTCAAACAGTGCAATAGAAGTAGTTGCCAGTAGAATTGTGTGTCAGATGTGGCACTTGTGACAGGTGTCTGGTAACAACCTGTATGTCCCTGCTGTGAAGCAAAACAAGCAAAAAAAATTAGAAAAAATAGTAGTGAAATATGAACACAAAGAAAGAGCAGTGCAAGGAGCCTGCAAAAACATAGCAGAGGTTTGCAAAAACACTTGGCTTCTCTCCCCTTCAAACCATGACGTTCTCTTCCTGAAGAAAAGAGGAGGAAAGGTGGTTCAATTGGTTCAAAGACTGACTTCAGGGACTTGAAAAACAAAACGAGAGAGGTGAAGCAGTGTAATGCAGAGTGCTCAGTGTTTGATGTTTCTGTTTGTTCATACTGGCAACTTTCTCAATGCAAGGAAGTATCAAGACAGATAGTCCTGACAAGCTGCTGGCGTTTCTGCTTCCGGTGAAGCTTGGTATTGCTAGTCCTTTAAGAGTAAGTTAATGCTTAGTTATAATGTCAAATTGAAAAATTACAGATGACATAAGCTGTGCTTCTGGAATGCACCAGATGTTTCTCAATTGTTTGGCATCCAGGTTTTATGGCTGGTGACATATTCATGGCTCATTTGTTGTGCTGAAAGCAGAACCTGAAGCACTATGCTGATTTTTAGCCTTTCTAAAAACATTTGTAGTTTGTGTTCCGCCTTCCATCTTAGATTGTGGACTGAAGAACAGCCAAGTGAGCACAGTTTTGAAAACCACATGTGAACTTCAGCTAGCTGATGCAGTTTACTTAAGAAAAACTTGAGGGTGATTGATTTTCAAGGCCGTGTTTTCTCAGGATTTCTATATCAAGTAGTATTTTAAACTGGTTTTAGATATTTTAGAACTCTCAGGCCACACTACTACTTGGACAAAATACAAAGAAATGTCTTCCGGTGGTCACTTTAGGAGTCTTCAAACTTGCACTGAGGAGACTTCTGTGTCCTCAAATATTTCCTGGTCCGAAGTAACCCTCAAAAAATTCAGCAATAAATCATAACTTCAGTAAGAATGTTGCTGTGGTGCACAGTTGTCCAATGAAACTTTTTTATTAAATTTAAATCAGTTTCCTATATACATTTCTGTTTTTAAAACAGATATTAATAAAAGTTTGAAAGTCTTTTTAAGGAAGTTGGAAGCACTTGAGAATTTAACTGTTCTCTGTTATCACTTCAACTGCTACAGCTGCATTATAGTCTGGATTATTACATCCTTGAAAACAGTTTCACTCTTACCGTAGAAGAAGCTCCAAAAAATGGAAAAAAGTAATTAACTCCTCCACAGAATTAAGTGTCTAAGTAGTTTTTAAATGCTGGCTAATATGCTGCGCAACCGTTAGAAAGAATACTCTGGGTAAGGACTGTCCTTTTCAATCTCCTCTTTCCATAACTTAAGGAGAAGAAATTTCCATGTGATAACCACCTGCTAGGTACCTGTGAGGGCCTCAAGCGGAATCTGTTTTGCTTTACAGCGTTTTCAGATTTGCTTTGCAGTATAAAGAAATGGATGCATGACCTTTATTCTTAGCTCCCACGATGGAAAGACATCCACTGGCTCCGTGTATGAGCTTGAATGACAATTACCCTTTAAAAACAGCTCAAGAGTTTACATAGATTGGCATTTATATTTTCACTGTGCTTAGGTTACAGTAGCTGTGTTATCTTGATCTCCATATATAGAGTAGATGACAGAGAGATATGAGAAAACAGAAGACAACTTGATTCTGAGGAGATGTGGAACTTAGGTGAAACAATTGCAAGAAAACCTCATTATTCTCACCTCTTTGCTTTTGCCAGCTACCATTCCACAGTGGATGATTGCAGTCGTTCTCAGTGATTGGTTTTAATGAATAGAACATGGCATCAGTGAAAATGTGGGTGTGCTGTGCAAATGCTGTGCACGTGAGCTGGGACCACCAGTTTCCTTTTACTGTGCTATTGCATTTGAGGGAGTGTGTTCATCTTGTATGGGGGGAAAATATTTACCTGGGGCTTTTAAAGTTGTTTAGACACTTTGTGTGCCTACAGAATATTTCACCTTTCCTCATTCGCTTTGATTCAAGATGGTGTTCTCTAAGAGTAACTGTTTTTGCTGTCCTTCTAAAGCAGGCTGTTTTCCTGTGCAAAAAAACACTACTACAGCATTATCTTTTTGAAGACTGCTGGGCATCTTAAGTTTAATTTCTGCTTCTTGCTGCAGCTGTTGCTCTGTCCTACAGAAAGAAGTATAAACATCTCACAGCGCATTGAGCGCAGAGCCCACAGATCATCGAGCATGGCACATAGTGCTCTAATAGAGACTATTGTGCATCCTTGAAGATAAACTGCAGTTGCTGTAAGAACTGTGATTTAGTTTCACTTAAGCCATGCTCCAGAGTCCTTTTGCCCTTGTTTGGGTGTGTGGTGTCACACAGGCTGTTGGGAGGCCCTTCAGTGGACAGACTGCCATCAGCTGGGTATGGCTGCTCAGGTGTTTGCCCTGTCCCAGGAGCCCAAATGCTGCTGTCACAATTTGTGCAGCCCCTCATGGGGACTGTGTCCTTAATAAGGGTTTAACAAAGCATGTTGTAGAAGTAGGCCGGGTTCTTGCCTAATGCTCATGTGAAAAACAACGTTTCTTCCAAGACGTTGGGAATGCCAGGAGAAAGATCTTTCCTGATGGCTGTGCTAAGGGAGCTGCTTGTACTTCTGTTCCTATTTCTATGTTGAGCTCTAGCAACCAACAGGATAGGCACGATGGGTGTAGTCATATAATACTTCTTTTTCTTTAATTCCCTGTCAGTAAGGGCAAGATGATGTGCTTCTCCAAACTTGGACTTTGTGGTTTTCTTGCCAAATTTAAAAAGAGGAATAGCACCTACAGCAGTGCAGAAAGCCACAAGCTAAATAATGCAAGCTAGGAAAAGTTGTACAATATAGAAGAGCTACTGTTGTGTGAAAGCTGAAGGTAGAAGAGCCTTTCATAATAGCTATTCGATAATAGTTTTAAAACAAGCAAGCAAGCAAACAAAACTGCTTCAGCTGTTCCTACCTAGGACATTTTACCTAGTTTTTCTTGCCAAGCAGATGTCTCTCTTCATAAAAACAATAAAGTGACTGTGAGTTGACTTTTATTTCTTGGCTTTATCTGAAATGGGATAATACAGACCAGTGTGGTTAAGGTGTAGCTGGTTGGGTTTCAAATTCCAATTTTAATTCAGCATTTTCCAGACAAATGGACTTGCTTTGGATTCACTGAAGCCAAAGCAGAGCTTCTATTCATAAGCTCACTGCTTACTTTGGATTAGGTGTAAAGTAAATAATGTGAATAATGCTGTTCTTTCATTTGTCCACTTAACTATGTAATGGATTTAGTTTTGTTTAGGAACAACAATTGCCAGGACAAGCAATAACTTGCTTGCTTGTCTCACTTATAGGAGATAAAACTGCTTCAGCGAAAGGCTGCTCTTTTTCCTTGTTATTTCACAGTGGATTATGAAAGAATTGTGTTTAAACTGCTACAGTACAGTTAATATTTCCTTCATTTGAACACGACAAGCGTGACTGCTTTTTCCAGGTATTGTCGTGGCAAAAATTCCACTATTTCTGAGTTGTTGCATATCACCTTCTGCTTGCTTTCTCTGAGAACAGAGGCAATAAACCTCACAGTATTTCCTATTCTGTCAGCTTGGCATGCTGATTTATTTTTTGGCCATGTACATAGGGCAGGGAAGGCGTGGTGCATGAGCAGGATGGGTTCTTCCCACAGCCCCCATGGTCTGTATTGCTGTTGTAAAAACACATTCCAGGGAACTTGAAACTGAGGCAGAAATTGCAAGAGAGGGTTTGGGAAAGCTGTAAAGAGCGTGACCTGCTCAATTGTTCTTGATTTTTAAGATGATTGAATACCGCTATTAAAATGAAACCCTACTCTTTTCTGTGTTCCTGTGTTTTAAAGGTTAGTACAAAGTGTGTTGCTTCAGTTGCTTTTCCCGAAAAGATGTAATTAATAAGCAGGATCTGGTCCTTGGAAAAGGCAGGGGTTTTTATTGATTTTATCTCTCCCTGGTGTTGAGAGCGAGTTGATCTATAACATGAAATAAGAGAGATAAGAAACCCGATATATCTTCCCCATGCACTGCAGTCTCTAATGTGGCAGTGGAAACTTTTGGAGGTTTTGCTCTTAATTCTGTTTCGGAGCACAGCATTTCTGCTGGCAAAACAACAATGTTGCTTTTTATAAGAGAAACCATTTGCATGGGGAATATTATTTTTGAGTAATAAATCCTGTGATAGTTGCACCCATCACTGAAGTAACTTTTTCCAATGGTTCCCGTGCCTGAACTACTTATTCCTGGTGTACTGTGAGTTCTAGAATGGTCCTTGTGCCAAAGGCATGATTTTTTTCCCTTCCCATTTAGGAACTAAAGAAGTGTCTGAAGTTACCTCTGTTGCAGATATGCTCAAGTACTTTAAAATTCATCACAGGCGGTTCATAGTGTGTGCAGTTAAGCACTGTTCATTTTTCCCCCCCATGTGCCTAATTAAAAACAAAGTAAGGTGCTCAGTGATCAGTGTGCAGTCATTGTTGTCCCCCTGGCCCCACTGTGGTACTCTGGCTTTGGCGGTGTTGTACCAGTGGAAGCTTCTAACCAAGAAGGAGGACCTAAAGAAACTGATGAAAATCAAAAGAGGTAGCTGGAAGAAGAATTCCTTTTGGTGTCAACCAGGTAAGGTGAGCAGCAAAGCTGAAGTTCAGTGCTTACCAACTAAAGGGGAGTGTTGTGGTGAATTGGAGCAGTGTATCATGCTCTAAACTTTCAAAAAGTTGAAAATAAGCTGCTGCGTGTGCTTGATGTGATTGATTTACTGTGGGTAGTGCTGCAGTGTGTAAAAGCAAAGCTTTCAAAATTTTCACAATTCCGTATGAAACTGGTGAGGTCTAAGATACTTTCTGATTATTTTCACTTTCCTATTGGTTTCTTTGGATGCAGGTCATCTCTCCATAAATTGATAGTGGCTTTTAACTTTTCTGCTGTCCAGCAGTGCATGTGTATGTGTGCTTGGGAGGCAGAGCCATAGCTGAAAGCAAATCAGATGGCAGAACTGTGCAAAAAGATGTTTTTACCAGTCAGTAAAGAGGGTGAGATTCTTGACTAGTTTTCTGTGGAAGGTGAGAACTTTGGCAATTAATTCTTCTTGTGGAGTTTTTTTTTCCTCTTCTTTGTTTTTCTTCCTGCGAGATGAAAAATCTGACTTGGTACTGGGTCAACTAGAACTGTGTAATAAAACGCTGGTGAAATTCCTTTGCCTTTTCTGAGGCTATACCTCAGCAGACTGTCTAAGCAGAGATGATGTCTTTCTGTGTGCTTAAGGCATGGTTTGAGGTTTTTCGCTCTAGGGTTTATGCAAAGATTGTCTGTAACAGCAGATGCCCAAGTTGCTTTGTGTTTGGTTTCAGCAAGTGAAAGGATAATGGTGTGCCCAGTGTTCCTCTAACATTCCAAGCTATTCTGTTCTCAGTGGCACTGTTCTTCAGAATATGTAAGGGATGAGATTCGACCTTATGTTTTCACTGTATAATTTGCCAAGAAGAGAAATATGTGTGTGGAAGAGGCTTAAGACAGTGAATATCTGTGGCATCTGGGTGAAATTATGAACAATAAAATAGCTCTCAGCTGGAATTTCATGAGCAGCTAAACAGTGACCGTCTAGGGCGTGCTGAATGAAAAGGACATGTCTAAAGTAAAACACACTCACACAAGGAATGTCCCCACGGTCTGGCATGAAGCCAAGTGCATACTGAATTAGGTCAGTGCTTTAAGTGTGAATGTTTCCCCACTTGAGAAAGATGTGCTCATCCTTTGCAGCAAGGAACAAAAACAGAATGCTAATATAATAAAAAAAATGTAAAGCGTTTTCAATTAGCATGCTGGTCTATCCCCTTGTGCTTAGAGAATCAATGAACTTTTTTGTAAGGAACAGAAACATTTCCATAGTTAAATATACAGAAGGCCCTGGAAATGCAGAAAGAATTAACAACCAGTTGCCTCTGGAAAACGTGCAGGTCTTTATAAGCATTGTATAAGCCTCAGATGTCTCATTCTTTGGAGATCATACAGACTACTGCAAATAGACTTGTTCTGAAGAACTGATATGAAGTGAAATACCAGCATGCACAATTTAAAGTTTTGGAACTTAATCTTTAAACACTGAAATTCTGGGGTCTTCTGTGTGATGACTTATTTCCAGCTAATCTTAGTGTTCTTTTTTATAAACTTCAGAATGTTCCATGTAAGCCAATTAGTTTCCCTATTGTGATTTTTGGGATCCCATGTGCTTTTGCTTGTTCTGGGGTTTCACAGCCTGCTTTCTCTGTAATCATATTCTACAGCCTAGTTACTGGAATTCCTAAAATAGGGCTGTGCCAGACCAAATTCATATCAAATTTGGGTTGTAAATATGCAAAAACAGGGCTTTATTTTTTTTTTTTTCCTGAAAAGAGGAGATAGTGAAATAGAGTGCTTGTAAGCCCTCCTTTTCCAGTGGGATGGAAGGGAGGAAGATTCTTACTGCCTTCACTCACTCTGAAGTGTTCAAGATGAAATGTGTCTTACTCCTTTATGATGACTTTCCTCAGCAGAAGTAATACTGAAGAAAAAGAAAAGCGATGTCAATTGGCTCAGCCCCCACTGCTTTAGCAAGCTAACTTACCCAGTCAGCTCTCCCTGTGCAATTTAAAATTTTAATGTTTGACATAACTGGTTGCACAAACATGCCTCGCCTTTAAAGGCCACGGGGAAGCTGTAGCAGGAAAAGTGCCTGTTCTTTATGGTGTTACAAGAAAAATGGCCAAACATAAATAGGCAATGCCTATCTCTGTAAAAAGGCTCTCTTGTTAATAAGATTGTCATTAGCCCACTAGATAAAGGGTTTCAGCTAATGATGGAATAATTAGAGCCTAGAAGGACCAGTGAGCTTTTTACAGCCCAGCTTGTGTAGTTCTCATTGCTTCAGAAATGGCTTATTGTATCTCCTCCCTGAGCACCCCTCAGGGCAGTGCTCCCCCAAACAGCCCTCTCCTGTAAATAGGTGAAGTGCCAGTGGGAAGGCTCAGAAATCTGCAGATACTCATAACCTTTTGTTCTTGCGTTGGTGATGCGCTGCCAGCGGCGAGTCCCTGCGGAGGTGTGTTGACTTCCCTAATCCATGCTTACCGTAATGATGTCTGTTTGCCCACAGCTGGGAAAGGTATGAAGAGCAGAGTTCTCTCACTGCCCCCTGCTATTCTTGGAGGGAATCTTAATCTCCTGGTACATTGTGTCCTCTTGACACCACATCAGGAGATCTGTTGCCACTTTCTTCCCAGACATGAATGAGACCTAAAGAAACTTAGTGACTCACCAAATTGAACACAGGGCAGTTTACTGGTGGAGCAAGAATTGACTGCAAAGGCCTGCTAGACTAATGCCCTGGCTTCAGGGGCATCTACTTGTCAGTTAACAACAACTAGAATAGTTGGGGCTTGATTTACTGATATTTTATGCAAATTAGGTAGTTCGATCATTTTTCAGCATGCCTTCACTGATTGAAGATGTGTCAGCTTCTGCATGGAGTAGCTTTAGTACACCTGCATTTACTGAGGTTTAAAGAAGCTTATGGTTTTTTATGCTGTTAATTGTGGCTTCACGTCTTGCAGGCTAACAGAACAAGAATTCAGTAAGAAATCATATGCTTATCGTTGTACTAAAGAAAGCTTGAGATCATATTGTGTCATTTCTGTGAACTGGTTTTATCCTGTGGATTTTTTTTCTTCTGTCTCCCTTGATTCACCGCATCTGGACACCAGTCAATAGTCTGAGGGTACATCTGGTGTTGATCACTCTTTATAGGCATTTAACTTGCATTTATATAATGTTGTGTTTGTGCGGTGAGGAGTGACTAACTTCTGTCTTGTCTGGACTTGAAAGGATGTTATTTACTATTCAGTTGATAAAACTGTTACTTATTTTGTATCAAATTCACCAGTAGCTTTCCATGGGTTCCAAAAGCTTCAGTTTCAGATGACAAATTGCCTTTAATCTGCTGTATTAAGAATTTCTACATGATCTCTCTAAATTAGTCATTAACAAGGACTTCAGCACTAGAAATACCAAAAACTGCTTCAAGCAGTTTAGACTTCACTGGACACCCCCAACGTGTGCAGTTCTTGCCAAACTTGGTGTTCATGACATGCCTGCAAGCTTTGGGTCAGCTGTGGTAGGCATTGCTGGTGGCCGTGTGAATAAGTCACTTAATCTTTCAGGCCTTGTAACTGGAGCTTCCTTGCAAGTGAGGCTGCTCAGTATTGTGATACCGCTGAGGAGAGGTACCTGATGGATGCTGGAGCAGTATCCTGCTGCTGGAAGCTGAATGGCAAGGGAGAGGTGACACAGATTGGGAAGACACAGTGCCAGGTGTTTGCTGTGAGCGCATGGAGTGCACTGTAGTGCCCCGGCTGACTGGCAGAGCCAGCGGATGATGGGCTGTGTGGCAGCTGGCAGTGCTAGATAAGTCTGCCTAACCTATATAAGAGTATGGGAGTGAGCAAGCTTTTTCTAGTCTCAAGCATACTGAAACCACACTGGGAGTCTCAGAACTTCCCCCAAACCATAATTGCATAACACAGTCAAAAATGGATGTAGAGCTAATAGGTCCCTGGATAAATTTTAATGAGCTTCACTTATTTTATACAACCAAATTTTAAATGGAAGTATTTTATTAATGTTAGAAAGTAGACTAACATGCATTGAGCCTACTTCTTAGCTTTTTATGCTCTCGTTGAGGAGGCCCATAAACCTTTAGCTGACTGTCTTTGCTGAGTAGGATTTCTGGTATCACCCTCTTGCATAACTGTGGTCTGTTTCCCTGGTCTTTTCCTCCAGGCTGGTTTGGTCAGTCATGCAAGAGTGTGACCCATGCAAATGGTCACTGCCTCTTCACACTAGCCTAACCATATCAAAAGATGGGAATGTTAGTGCATGGGTAATCTGAGGATCCCTTTCATCAGTCAGGGATTGGCGTTTGAATTTTAATTTCTGTTGGATTTGACTTAATCTGAAATGCAGTTTCTGTAAACTTTGATATTTAAATCTACAATACTTTATTCATGAGTGAATAGTCATGCCCTGAAAGATACTTACTTAAAGTAAAAGCAAATGAAATTGCAAGCTTCTGCGGCTTCAAAATAGCTAATGGATTTTTTTTTAGTTTTTTTTTTTTTAAGTTTAGAGGAGTAGGAAGGGCATGGGGTTTGTCGGGTTTTTTTTTCTCCTACAAAGTAAAGTAAAACAAAAAACCCAAGAAGGAATGGGGGAGTTAAAACAAATGTGAAATAAAATGCGATGAGACTAGAAGAACGTTTACTGCTTTGGCTAGCTGTGTGACAAATGCATTTTATTGGACTGTCCATATTACTATTTTCCAGACACTGTGTCAAAGGGAGTCACCGATGGGTAATGCAAAGGAAAGAAATGCTTTTTCTTTCTCAGTTCTTCCACCAGCAGTCTTTTGCGTGCATGTGTTAGAACTTTGTTAATATGTTTTCTAAATGACTGTCTGCTTTGTAGTTCTAATATGCACCTTTCTTTTAATTTTAGGTTCTGTCTTCATTTTGCTGACTCAAACCACAGATTCCAAGGAGAGGAGGGGAAGTGGAATAAAATACTCAAGTGCCAGAGGAAAAACCAAGACTAGCCAATGAAAATTATTATTACTAAAGTCTAGATTGCTCTCACACATAGTGGAGGGAAAAGGATTGCTGTCTATTGAAAGCTTGCAAAATTACTTTTGCAGATTTCTATCACAAAACTTCAAATAATCTGAGCCCCTTCAACTAAGGCTGAATTAGGAAATGGAAATATGATTCCTTACTGGTGTCTTCCGTCTTCCTCCCCCCCTGCAGGTTTTTTTTCTTTGGGGTAGGAAATCCTGAACAAATTGTATGGCGTCAACCAGACTTGCAGTTGATGGTTATGGATGACATAGGAACTTCAGATTTACATCTCTGCAATGATACCTGATTAAGGCTAAGCTTGAAAACTGCTCATCAGCCATGTTACCAGAACTTGCAATAGCTATTGCAGTTGTGTTTTCTCTCTTTTTCTAAGATTTGAAGTCTGGGGTGATGTTCCCTGGTAAGCAAGAGCAGATAAGTCATCTTCTAGAATTGGAAACAGAAATTATATGAGAATGCCCAGAAGAGGCTTAGTAATTCAAGCCAGGACTCGTTGGCTATTGGTGGGCCTTGCTTTACTATTCAGTTTAGTCTTGCTCATGTATTTGCTGGAGTGTGCTCCACAAACAGATGGCAATGGATCTCTGCCTGGTGTTGTAGGTGAAAGCATGGGTAAAGAATACTATCAAGCTCTCTTGCAGGAACAAGAAGAGCATTATCAAAACCGAGCTACCAGTCTGAAACGTCAGATTGCCCAGTTAAAGCAAGAGCTTCAGGAAATGAGTGACAAATTGAAGTCCCTGCAGGAGAAAAAGAGCCCGAAGGTCAATGGTATGAACTACCAGGGCACCAAAGAACAAACATCCAATGATCTCCTAGAGTTCCTTCATTCCCAGATTGACAAAGCTGAGGTGAGCGTGGGGGCCAAACTGCCTAGTGAGTATGGAGTCATTCCTTTTGAAAGCTTTACATCCATGAAGGTATTCCAGTTGGAGATGGGGCTCACGCGGCATCCAGAGGAGAAACCCGTTAGAAAGGATAAACGAGATGAATTGGTGGAAGTTATCGAGGCTGGCCTAGAAGTTATCAATAATCCAGATGAAGAAGATGGACAAGATGAAGATGATGGAGTAGGAGACAGGCAGCTATATAGTGAAAATGATTTTGTAGAAGGTATGTTACATGCTTCCCAGCCTAATATCACAACAGGCATTTATTGGTGTTTGTACTTTTAGGTGTTTTACCTACTTGAATAGAGTATTGAAGAGTAATTACACAATAAGAACCTTAATTTCTGATGATGAGAATATTACTGCTTCATTATCTTGTGTTTCTAGTGGAGTAACAAATGTGTTTCAGAATGGCTCACCACAAGAGGTGTATGGGGGAAGCTGTATCTACTTAAAATACTGATGCATTTGTAATTGATCGTAGCCAAAGTCAGTGTGACACAGCTGCTTATGGTACTAAATAACTGAAAGACTTCCAGTGAAACTGATGGCAGTTGGAGGGAGAAATTGATTTATCTCTCTTGTTCTAGACTAGTTAAGCAATCAGCGTGAAGCTACATGGGTTTTCACCCATCTCTATGCCACTTTTAGTTAATATTCAGGCATTTGACTCTCTGAGAGTTGGCATACTCCTACTGGAGGGAGAGCATTGGTAGGCTGTGTGCTGGTCCTGTCACTTGAAGAACTTGGTGTCCTGAATAGATCTTTCATGGTATACTAGTTATGAGGTCTGATAAGTTGTGCAGCCTTGAACTGTTCTCTTGTTCTCTCTTCAGTTTTGTCTCAGTGCCTGTAAGTTTAATTGCAGAACACATACTATTGTAAAGGCATGTGCAGCAGTTCAACTTTCAACCCTTAGGTAGGCCCCTAAAAGATGCAACAGTGACAAATCCCATAACAGATGGTTTTCGAGGTAAGGTCTTGTCCTGATGGAGATAAGTATTATCAAAAATTGCCCTAGTACCTCTTCTTTATACTTACAATGTTAACTACAGTTCATGCTGCCATAAAATAACCAAAAGGTGGACCATGTTATAAGACCATTACTGTAGAAGGGATTCTGGATCTCAGCTGATGTCTGCAATATTAAGCAAACATGCTGGAGAAAGGTACCACTGGCCTTGAAATAAAGGGTTCTTTCACTCTCAGATGATGCAATTGGTCTGTAGTGCAAAAAGTCTTTGCTTTTAACAGCTGCTGTGCTTGTTACAAGTACTCTGCTTCATTCCAGAAGGTGGGGCAGGAATCCTCTCAGCTGGGTCAGCGCAGCAGAGCCTGTGCTGTGTTAGGCTCTTAGTACAGTTCTCATTTAAAACCCTATTATTTTGTCCAGGGGTAGAAAGTCTTGCACTCTTTTAATTGTTTTATTTCTACATGAAGTGTTCAGCTGCTTTTCCATTGCTGTTTAGGTACTGCTTGTACTCCAGTGGGTTTTTTTTACCATGACTGAAATAGCTGTTGATTTTTAGTGTACTGCCTTTAATGACAGACTTTCAAGAAAGCAAACAGTTTTAGGACCATAGAATTATACTTCATACCTCTGCCTCTGTTCACACCAGTATTTGTTTTTGGAAATCAAGCTAAGTTTTTTTGCTGTGAAGACAGTAGCTTTAAACACAGGGTTGCAGGAACTATAGGCAAAGACAAGTATTTTATGCTGCATGTGGGTGCCATAGTGTTATCTATATTTATTAGTATCTTCCTTCAGACAGAAGTTGTGGGCTGTGTGGGTAATCTGTGAGTTTTTTTATGTGCAAATACTACTGGCTAATTTAGCCAGCAAAAAGGCAGCTTCTGAATATTAACATGTTTTTTCCCCACCCCTGTTTTTCCAAAACTCAGAGGTAAGAAGTGGACCCAGCAGGTTCCTTGCCCTGCGGCCCCCTGAGTGGGCTCTGCCACTGCCTGCATGGCCTAGGCACCCCTTTTGATGGAAGTCCAATCAGAAAGCTGATGCCTTTCTGTTTATAAAATACTGCTCCCTTAAGCTGTCTTGAACTGGTAGGTTTAAATTGCATAGCAGGCTTGGTTTACGACCTAAAGTCAGAACAGGTCTCTTAACTGTCCTAAGAGCACATCTAAACTGTTGCTGGATTAGTGTTGCTCATTTAGAGAAATAGTTTTTTAGAGATGGTTCCAGTTGAAACAAATAATTTAAGTTCTGCATCCTCCTCAGTTGATAATTATTTTGTAATAATTAGAACTAATTAAAAAAATTAGAGTAGTGTGTTGTAGAGTAGCTAAAACTAGAGTAGTGTGTCGTTTCAGACTGGAGGCTGAGAAACGTGGTGTGTGGATTTTTAATTTTTTTTTCATTCTGGGACAAAAGAGAAAACATGATACTGTATTTGTTAATACATAACCATCATACTTTACGCGCAGTACAGATAAGCTGATTTTGTCTTCTGACTTGCAGGATTTTTTTTCCTCAAAACTACTGCATATCTATCTTCAAAAACTTACCCACAAAACTGTGCTACAAGAAACAGGCATTTTTGTTCTAAAATGTTCTAGCTTCTTACCTCAACAGGCTAAATTTTTATATAGGTCGCTATTTGGTCCTGGGAATTATGTCTGCTCTTTTCCTAGGCTGGTGAAATAGTAGACTAAATTTTGAGCTATGTAATTTTTTGGTGACATGTACTTTCAGGTATTCTCACCTTAGAAAATTTGGTGACTGTTTAAATAAGTTTAGAATATCTTTTCTTACAGACAGTTTTACTTAATGGTGTCTTAATGTCTGATCAGTATGTCTGAAGGTCTTTCCCAGCATTTATATTGCCGCTGATGCCCAGTCAGTGAAATATCACTGTCTTCATTTGAAAAAAAGGTCAAGAATTTTTTTCTTACTGTGTTTTAGGATTTATCTATATTGGAGTAACAAATGCCAGTAACTTGAATTTAAAATTTGTCTGCTTTCTATTTTATAAATAGAACTTTCCTAAAAAACCTTTTTTCTGAAAAAGTACATTTGATGAGTCAATGATACTCATGGTTGTCTAAATCTACTGATTTTTATTACTCTTAATATTGCGTAGGCCAAAAAAGTTACAAATACATGTGAATGTGAACTTTTTTGCTGCCACCTTGTGTTTTTGCTCTGTGTCCTCAGTTTAACTGTTCGTGCAGCTGCCTTGCTGCTTGCTCATCCTCTGTGGTCTCTGCATGAAGGCATTCTGTCTTCTACCTTTCTGCAAGGAAGCTGTACCCACAACAGGGAGCAATCTGTCCAAATGTTTTCTGAACTGATGTTATTATTTTAGTGTTGCAAGACAAAGTGGTCCAAATCTCTTTTGGAGTTGTGATGAGGCAGAGCTGCCACAGCCACATCATGGTTATGTGCAGGCTTTGAGCAATCACACTAGGTTAAAAAAAAAATTTCTAAGCATACATTACAATTACAAAGATACGTTCTGAAAACTTCAAATTGTTTTTCACAAGGCTCAGTTGACTTGTTTTGCTGATGAAAACCAGCAAATTTCTCAGCTCTGTTTGCTGTACCTGTTTTCCTTTGCAGCAAGCAACCCATAATGAAACTTCCAGAATTCTAGTATTAACAGAACAAAAAGCTGACCTGAAAAAGAGTCTTGTTCTGCAGTTGCTGTTTGAGAAACACTTTGAAGTTGGTTATTTTTCATAGTGTTTCCATTAGATCTAAGTGTATGAGAAACCAGGAGTAGCCTATTCCCTGTGGATGAAGAGTATCTCTAGAGAGGATAAAAGATGCAATTTTACATATTTTCACAAGTGAATAGATTTAGGATTATGAACAATGGACCTAATTGCTGAACTGCACATTCTAGTCCTCAATTAAAAATAGATTTCTTTGAGATCAGTGTTTGATAATGTTGAGAAAGGGAGGGTAATTGAGAGGAGATAATAGTATTACCTTTGTCTGTTCCCTTTCTCCAGAAGCCTGGGACATTAAGTCTTGAGTGGTGATAGAGGAGCCTTGAGGAGCCTTCATGGACATCTGTACTTCACTATCAGTGTAACTGGCTTATTTGGGTTTACATTTATCAGTGTAACTGGCTTTTTGAAATCAAGAGATTAAAAGCTCTTCCATTGCACAAACATTTAAAATTAACCTTTGGAAAACAAAAGTATTAGCATGGAAAATAGAAGCTAATTAGCAATTAGCCAGTCACTAATAATGGTCTTGTTATTGAATGTCTAGCAGTGCTGTTTGGGTCCATTTCTCCTCTTTCTGTGCTTCCAATTGGAACTGGGCAAAGTCTAGTAACTTTCTTTAGGCCTGCATCTAAAGGGAGGACTCCCCACCCATCTCTGGCATGTGAAAATCCTTTATTCCCATGCTGCAAGCTTAAAGTCAAAACGATTCCAAAGTCCTTGCCATCCATTGAACAGTGTGTACTGTTTGTCATGCAAACAGCCCCTTTTGTGTGTGCTGCATAAGACCAGAAACTGGCCACTGTCCTGGGAACTCCAGTGGAGAATTCTAATACACACCAAAAAAAAAATAGGTCGTACATCTTAAATTCCATAGACCAAACACTTTCATGGTAGTTGTAAAACAAGTAATAGTATTCAAGGCAATAGAGGAACAGCTTTTTGGCTTTGATAGTAACTGATCCCCAGGATTCCTATGTTTAATTTGTTTGGTGTGAAACAGAACTTCTGCAAAGGGAGTAAAGCTTCATGGACCAGGAATAGCAGCTGTTAAATTATTTCTGCTTCTTTTTACCTCTTTGCTTGTGGAGTTTTATTTTGGATGGCAGCCAGTGTATGCTAGTTGGAAGGTGAGATAACAGGTTTTATTAAATGAGTCAGTTCCAAGTGTTAAAAACCTGAATATACTAAGAAGTAAACCAGATGTAGGTTCTTTTTCTGGCTGTTCTCAAATTTGGCTTCTGTGTATAGAAATTTTAGGCTCATAAAAGTATTCAAATTAGTAGATTAGCAACAGAAGTTAGCTCATAGTAAGGAGAATAACTCGAGGAGTATATACTTACTATTTAAAGGAAGTGTAGCATGTTGAGATTCAAAAGTTTGTAATCCTGTATTTCGACAATTGAATGTTGGCAAGGCGCTATTCAGATTTGAATTTGCATATTGTTCTCTTGCTGTAGTTACAGCAGTGGGTTTTGCTTTTGGGTTTTTTTAAATGAATCTAGAGTTTTTATTCTATATTCCAGCCTTCTGTTGTAGATTGACATCTAAGCTTATCATTTGATTAAAGATAAGCTTTTGGCAGCTAACATGCTTTTTAGAAACTTCTTACATTATAAATGGTATTTTTATCTGTAAATAGCTATTGGATAGCAGAGAAAAGAATAAAATATAAAATATTGAATGTTAATTTCCCCAGGAGTACTGGTGCAAAATATTTGCTGTTTATGACATGAAAGCATTGTGGTGCATCAGCTGCTCCATTACCCAAGATGCTGTTTTCAAGCTACAGTGCTGGACTATGCTGCACAAAGGGATGGAATGGAAAAGGGTTGAGAAGGATTTAAAATCTTTTGCTGCTTCTGATGGTCAGCATTGTGGACTTCCAGTGTTTGAAACACCATTTTCAGTGCTTCTAATTAATAATGATTTGAAAATAAGCATTAAAATATGGTGCATACTTTATGCATCTCTGTGTTGACAAAAGCATAAATGTGAATTTCCATATTTTCAAGGAGAGCATTGCAGAATTTTGTTCAAAGGGTAAAAGGATCTCAGTTAAAAGGTTCAGTCACCATTGGCTTCCAGTGTGATGGAGCAGCTTGTTCTGCTATACCATGTGTCCCACAGACCCTCTGTGCTGGTCATCCATGTTTCCCGTCGTGTCTGACAGTGCACGCGCTTGTCCACAAGAAAGAGTGGATTAGGGAGCTGAGTATGGCAGGGGCGTGAGGAGCTTGCTGTAGCAGAGGGACTGCTGGGCAGAAGGAGGGAAGAGCAGTGAAAGAGGCTGGGTTTGGTTTGGGAATAGAGGCTGGAGCAGAGGAACACAGAATTAGGTAGATTTAAGGAAGGGTTTCTTTGTAAATGGAATGTGGGATATAGAGAAAGAAGTAAGGTCAAGGTGGTGTGCACATTCCTTTGCTTCTTCTATTGCAAGGGAAGGGAATGTGGAGGAGTACTTGCCTGGGGATGGGGAGAGGCACAAAGCTCTGTCATCGCTTCCTTCTGGTTCCTGAGACAGTCATACCCAAGCTGCTCCTACGCTGAGAGCTGCTCCCTTCACATACTTTGTCCTCTGTTGATTCCAGTTGCAAACAAAGACAACAGCAAAAAGGACAATATCAATGCTGGGTACAAAAGAGAGCCCTTTATGTCACTAGCATGGCTTCTCGGCTCTGTGCCCTGCCACCACCTGCTTTCTGGGTGGGAGGCCTGGGTGGGATTTCAGCTGCTGTGGAGACTGGCGTGGAGAAGAGGCAGTTCAGGCCAGCCAGGTGAATGGAAACACATCGTGTGAGGGCAGGGGTGTTCATCCTGCTTGGGAACATGCAGCTGTTTGTAGCTTTCTCAGTGGTCTGGGTGGCCAGTTAACTGGAATGTAATGCCAGTTCATGGCATAGCTTGTGGTTCTTCTGCATAATACATCTTTTCCTTGCTGCTGAGAGTAGAGATAGGATGAACATAAGGCATTTTTTGTTAGCGGATTTTTCCTGTCATCATTTCGTACTCTTAGGTTAGCATAGATACAGAATTAGCAACACAGAGCTTAGTTTGGTCAAAAGCACAGATGAGCCTCAGTCCTTTCCTGTGTAGTGTAAAATTAGAGTCTGCTGGTTTAACTTGCTTCCTTGATAGTCCTCGAATTAAAGGACTACGTTCTGAATGGAACAGATTTTTCCTACCCATTAGGAGTAAGATATCTCTCAACAAATAGTCATAAAGTGTTACAGCCACATAGAAAACATCTGCCTATGTCCTTAGAAGACTATGGGTATAGTAAAACACCACTGCTTTATTTACCAGATAGAAAGCACTAACTACTGGTCAGCAGTGAAAACAATTTTAAAGCATTCCAGCATTATCACACTTTTTTTTTTTTGTTTAGATGCCACATGTCAGATTTTGCAGACTTTGTCAAGCAAGTTACTGTCATTTGTTCTGCCCACAGAAAAAATTGTGCTTTTGTTGTGCTGATTACTGACCAGATGATCTCAGATTTTACTGTGGACTAGCTCAGTGCTAGTTTCTTACTGAAGGGCTTAAGAGCAGGCAATATTAGATTTCAGCTATCCTTTTCCATAGCAAATAGCTGAATTCCTTTTTTGTTGGGAAGACCCAACTCTAATTCTGTCTGAGAAGTTGACATAGGACCATGAAACCTGTAGTCTCTAAGAAGCAGGGGAAGCTGGAGTTCACTTGGGATTGTTTTTCAGGTCTGACTTACAATGGTAGAAGGGTGATTGTGATTGATTACAGTTTGTGGAAATTTTGTATGTTTTTAGGAGAAACCCAAAATTTTGCCCCACTTTTTCAGTTCTTAGGAAAATCAGTGTTTCTGAAATACAATTGCTGGGATCTTTGACTTCACATATTACTTGTGTGACTTATTCTTCAGGTTACTATCGTACAGAAAGAGATAAGGGGACACAGTATGAGCTGTTTTATAAGAAGATGGATGGCATGGAGTACAGGCATGTCACCTTGTTCCGACCTTTTGGACCCCTCATGAAAGTGAAGAGTGAAACGGTCGATATTTCTAGATCGATCATTAACATTATTGTTCCTCTTGCTGGAAGAACTGAGGCATTTGCACAATTTATGCAAAACTTTAGGTAGGTGCATGAGATTATATAGTGAGCTG
Source organism: Acanthiza pusilla (assembly GCA_036630365.1). Lineage (NCBI taxonomy): Eukaryota > Metazoa > Chordata > Aves > Passeriformes > Acanthizidae > Acanthiza > Acanthiza pusilla. The sequence continues at coordinate 24,846,075 of JAXCHO010000234.1, forward strand.
TGTTGCTGATTTTCAGTTTTTTGTTTCCTTTTCAAAATGAATTCCTGTTCTGGTTGATTTGCGACAGAACCAATGCTTCCAACATTGTGTGCAACTGCCTTGAGATGTTTGTAATTGAACCTACTATACGGAGAAAACATTCCTTCTAAGAGGATTTGAGAGATTCTCAAATAGCAGCAAAACCCCTTTTTGACCAAATGCCAGGGTCATTGTGAACCTGGACACAGATGGTCTTGAACATAATTTTTGTATTTACATCACTTGTAGAGTGTCTCTTTATAAAGTAAGGTATTGAAATGTGACACACAGTATTGGAACATTTTGATTCAAATGGGAAAGATGGGGAGAGAAGAGGGAAAAACATCTTTCCTTGTTTTATTTGAAGCCATTTGATGCCTAACCAGAATCCTTCAATCTGCTAATACTTTTTAATGCAATAGCTTTTAAGTACCTGAATTTTCTTGTTGTGTTGCAAGTAATTATTAATCTCAGTTTATCTTTGTGATTATAGGGATGTGTGTATTCATCAGGATAAGCGTGTTCACCTGACAGTAGTGTACTTTGGACAAGATGGTCTATCAGAAGTAAAGAGCATCCTAGAATCTGTAGCTAGGTAAGTGTATCAATCCCACATCAGTCAGTACAAACAATATTGATTGGCATTTTAAATAGTTTTAAACAGAATGAGAAAATAAATCCAATAAATTTATATTCCATTGCAGGTTACTAGGAAACAAGAGCTTTATTTACTGTACACTATGTTATGGTTGGCATTTTACAGCTTAGGTTGCAAAAGTTTCCTGAAGACTACTAAAAGTCAAGTTATAGCCAGAAAAGACTTTGAGGTTTCTGTCTGACATTCCAAAAAACAACAGGGGTGAGTTTTGCAGTGGATATTCAGTCATGCTAACAAATGGATCAGAGTTTAAGTTTTGGAAACCAGAATTTACATTTCAATAGTTACTTCACTGGAGAGACAATTTTATTTAGTAAGGAAGAAAAATGTACAAAGTAGGCCTGTACTTACTCTCTGCTCTGCTGTAAAAAAACTTTAAGCACAGTTCATCATGGCTGTCTCAGCAAGTAGCACTACATCAGTATGCATGTGAGAGAGATGCATGCAGAGAGATGGGACAGGTAGTGTTACCCTTTACCCTACAGCCAAGGGGCTCCTTCACTACCTGAGCTCTTGTGCTCATCCCTGAGCTGGAGCCAGTTACCCTGAAGCTCTCATGTGGTCCCTGTCTCACAAAGCTGGCCAGGCTCCTCTCGGTGACAGAGATTAGACACAGGTTGCTTTGTCACCAGCTTGTAGCGTGTGATGGAGCGTTGGCCTGACACGTACAGGCATCTCGTAGGAAGGGAGGAGAGAATTTCTGCCCTTTTTGCTGCAGTCTCCTTAGCACCTGCTGCGTACTGGACCCCTGCATTTTTGAGGCCTCTGCTCCCTGCCCTGCTGCTTGTGAGATGTCCCTCAGAGCGCTGAGTCAGTGCTGCACTCGCTGGGCATTTATGTGCTTTTGTATCTTTTTAGTGGTGCTACTGTTGAGTATCTTCCCTCTGTTCTCTTCAAGCATTGTCCTCTGAAATGTGTCTGAAGTAGACACTTAACTTTGCTTGAAGATATTCTCTGGGTGTGTTCCCAGTCTCCCTTTGCTGCTCCTTCCCTCTTCTGCTGTGAGTACAGGCACGTGTGCTACTGGTGAATAGCGAGGAGAAGCAAAGTGACTGGGCTGTGGTGGCACCACCACGCAGATGGCCATTGCCCCATGAGTTTGGTGGTGCCAGGACTCTGGCTTCCTGTTTGCTCTCTTCTCTGAACTGCTGAAGACAGATACTTCTCTGTTAGTCAGGACTTCTTAGTTTGTGGGGACAAATTTTAGATGCCATTGCAATTCAAGAGAGCATTTTAATTCATGTCAGTTGACAAAAGGCCTTTTAATCTGTCTGAAGGATTAAACACAAAGTGAAGTTACAAAGTAAGACTGATATCTGTCATTTAATAAAACAGACAATTAATTATAACAGATCTTTTTTTTCTCATTCTGATAAAATAAGTGTTTTTCTTTTTAAATTTCTAGAATGAAATTCCTGTAAAATGCTGGAAACCTATAAATGGCCCCTGTACCCCTCCCCACAGATTTATTTTGAGTTTGGCTGTGTTTTTCTTGTAGAGAAACTGACTTCCACAATTACACGCTTGTCTCTCTCAATGAGGAATTTAACCGAGGCCGAGGACTCGACATGGGTGCCAGAGCCTGGGAAAAGGGCGAGGTCCTGATGTTCTTCTGTGATGTTGATGTTTATTTCACAGCCGAATTCCTCAACAGTTGTCGCTTAAACGCTGAGCCTGGTATGTTCCCTTATTGTTGCTGGAATGGAGCCTTGTCACCGTGCTTGACTTCAGCTGCCCTGTGCTGAGCGTATGGAAAACAAAGAAAACTTAACTTGAATGGTGGAGCTCATTCAGTACACACACCCTGGAAAATGAATCATACTCTGCACAAAAGGCAATAATATTTAGACTGAGAAATAACTTCTGCCTTAGTGTAGCTTGTTTTAAGAACTCATTGTCTTTTTTGTACGTGTACGATTTTCATGTTTTCTTAAGGTTTAGCTGTCTAAAAGAAAGCTGGGCAGTTTAATTGCTTTAGCAATTAAATTTACAATTGCTTTAGCAATTAAACTGCATGTAAATTTGTATAACAAAACTCAGTGTAACGCTCTACAGTGGAAGATGATTTTTGTTGTGCTGAAATCTCTAACAAGTTTGGTTTATCTCTTCTTGCACGTGTATGGCCAAGACACATCACATACAAATGGTTTTCAGTAGAACTGCAATGTGCTCCTTATGGAGACTGAGCTAATGTTCCACACTTACATCCCAAGCTCTAAAACATTCTGATTATTTTTCTTAAGTTTGTATGAGGCTTGCTTGTTCTACAAGCTTCTGCCAAGAAGGATAAAGCTTTCTTGAGTTAACGAGCATGGCACTGAAGACCTCCTCCTGTCAAATGTGTGTTTGGGTTCTTTTTTTAATGTTTACTCTTGATCCAAATTTGTTGTGGCCAGAAACCATTTTTCCAAATGTCAATTTGGAATCAATAGATGATTTTCTTGCCTGTTTATTAGGTGAAGAAAAAGTCTTTAGAAGCCAGATATTTGGATTCTGTTCCTTGCTTGTTCTTTCATTTCTGTCTGTCTCTCTACTTCATGGAACAAGTTGTATAAATAATTGGGAAAATTTTGTAGAGGAGTATCTTGTGAGCTTTAACAAGGAAGGGAGTAAGAGACTGCTTGACAATTCATTTGTTTGTCACCTTTGCTTCAAGTGAGATCTGAAAATGCTGCTCACTCACTCAGAGTTCATGCCCAAACCAGGATACTGAATATTCTTGTGGACTCTTGTCAACACCTTTGCAACATTGCTGATTTCCACATTTGTGGAAAAATATTTATCTGGCTTCTGTAATAGAGCTGGCGTTTTCAGCATAGTCAGGATGCTCATGATGCTTGAAGCCCTAGCAGGATATCCTGGATGTACCTGCTTTTACATGTTTGTGGCAAGAGACAAATTCATAAAGCTCAACAATGCAAGGTGTTACTTGGATTTGATTTTTTTTTTAAATTTTTACTGCATATCATTATTGCAGGAATTTTCCATTGTCATCTAATGTGGTACTGAAATATATATAATATTTTATAGAAGCATGTATAACTATATATAAATGTAGATCAATAGTGGAATATGTATAAATATGCATACATGTTTGGTTTTTTTTTCATCTTATGGGCTCTGCCTCACTAGATGTTACAGGCTTCCTAGGCTGGAAATCTTAGCAGCTAGGCCTTGTGTTTATTTATTTTCACTAGATGCCTAATAGGTAATATTTTACATTAAAAGAGTGTTTCTGGTTTCTTTTTGCCTTTAGAAAGCATGCCCACAGTGTGTAACCATTACCTTTTGACTTGCAGGGAAAAAGGTTTTCTATCCTGTGGTATTCAGCCTTTACAATCCTGCTATTGTCTATGCCAACCAAGATATACCACCTCCTGTGGAGCAGCAGTTGGTAAGCAGTGTGATTTCTTCTGGATAGAATTAGGTATGCTTTGTATTAAAACAAAATTAAGTGTAACTTAAGAGTCTGTTTGGGATTTCTTATAACCTTTGGCAGTGCATATCTAAACAGTTTTCTCCATTATGGGCAAAGCACTTGAAAAAAAACACTTGTCAAACAATACAAAACTCCTTCTTAGATAAACTTGGAGTTCCACTTAGTTTGAAAGAAATAATTGCTATTAATCAAATGAAGATGGTAGTTCTGATCTGTTGCTTATTCTGGTTTGGAAAGCCACTATTTTACGAGGATGGTGGCATGACATGGCCATCTTACTTTCCAGCAAACAAAGAATTGGTGAAAGGCAAAAAACTTCTGAATGATAAGTGTCCAGTCTGACTCTCTTTCAAGAGACTGCATTGACAAAATTGGGTTTTGCAGCTGAGACTTTTGAGATGGACAGGTTTGGAGGAGGAAGAGAAGGTGAAAGTTTGAAGTACAGCTGTATTAAAAGAAAAACATAATAGCCCTTGTTCCTCATATTGTTTGCAAGGATCCTACTGAAAGTTGGAGGGAAGGTTTTCCATATGGCCTCGGATAGTGACAGCTGAGAGAGGGGGGAGCCCCTGCCTGACAGCTCTGCTGTTCACTCTTTTGAGCTTGCAGTATTATGGGTGCTGACTTCAATCACAAAAAGCTTACTTTTCTTGTCATACCAGATCAAGAGACAAATGTGGCCTTAAAATGTGGGTAGGAATTGGAGTATTGGGAACAGACGATTTAGCAGTGGACTGCTTGATCTGGGCAGATAAATAGAAAGTAGAGGTGGTGCAGCAAAAGGTGAATGTGGAAACTGCAGTGAGGGTGAGTGTTTGGAATTGGAAGGCAGAGAGTGAAGAGAACAGCAGCACTGGGAAGCCCCACACGAGTGCATGACACAGAAATACCAGAAGTGTTGTTATGCTCTCTCCCACACTGAGCAAATGATTGGAAGAGCTTAGCGTTCTGCAAAACCCAGTGCAATGTACTCCTTCGTTGTATTTCACATTTCAAAATGACACTGGTTTTAAATTGCAGGTACACAAGAAGGATTCTGGTTTCTGGCGGGATTTTGGCTTTGGGATGACTTGTCAATATCGGACGGACTTTCTGACTGTTGGTAAGATGAGACTACAAAAAAAATTGTGTATTTTAAAAGTGATTCTCTGGTCTTATCTAATGACAGGAAAGTAATGCATTTATTTCTTGTATTATTTTCCCGAGCCCAGCAGTCAGACTTGCTTGACAAGTTTGGTCAATGAGATAAATTATTTTTTTAGATTTTGATGTCCCATCTGTTGAGTGTTTTAAAAGACACAATAGTTTTAGTAGGAACGTTTCACTCTAGAGCTTTTAAAAAGATTGCATTTTTTTTGTACTTTGTGTCTGGTGAAGCAAATTAATCAAGTTTAAGAAATATGTCACTCAAATAAGCCACTCACATAGACAAGAAGCATTCAAATCCTTTCAAATAATATTGAGAAGTTGAAGAGTTGTTGGAGGCTTTAGCAGTGTGCATTACCCCCCCTTGTGGCATGTTCTTAAAACTGAGAACAGCTTGGTGTGCTTAAATGTGGAGGATGGTTGTGAAGATAGTCTGCCAGAAGATGTAAATCTGCCAGGAGATGTAATGATACAGCGCTGTGTGCTGTCTGGGGGCTTGAATGCAGGCTGATTGCTAATAGCATTCATATTGCCATCTCTGTGGTGCGTGCTAAATGAAGACTTCATCATTCTGGAGTTTAGAAATTCTACAAGAGCCTGGGTTGATCTTCACTGTGGTCCTGGAAAAACAAGAGAACTTAAAATGGTGAACCATGTTCCTTTCCTTAATCCAGCCTTTTGAATTGTGACCTGTGGAGTAATTGCTGGCATTTTTAGAGAGGATTTCTCATATGGTGCATGACTGCTTCATTTTCCAGCTGCTAAAATCCATTATGCTTCCTAAAAATAATCCAAAAGCATAGCCAGTGAGGTTTGCCTACAGTTTTCTGCAGCTGTCACAGGGCATGTCATGCATAATGCAATTTGGAGACACTGCTCTAAGAGCCTTTCAAGTCAGCAGATCTGTGTCCTGGGCAGTTTCCACCACAAAGGATGTGGTATTCTTGAAGCTCCTGTCCCTCAAATTGACATGCTATGGCATGGAAAACTCAGTTAATTGCTACAGAACTTCTGGAATGTCATATCAGATCGGGTAACACGTTACACATAAAGTGTTGCTCCTCTTGCCTGTGTGCCCAAATAACCATTTCTGATGCTGTTTTTGTAGGGGGTTTTGACTTGGAAGTGAAAGGCTGGGGCGGTGAGGATGTTCACCTTTACAGGAAGTACTTGCATGGTGACCTGATGGTGATCAGGACGCCGGTGCCTGGGCTCTTCCACCTGTGGCACGAGAAGCACTGTGCCGACGAGCTGACCCCGGAGCAGTACCGCATGTGCATCCAGTCCAAAGCCATGAACGAGGCGTCGCACTCGCACCTGGGCATGCTGGTGTTCCGCGAGGAGATCGAGACGCACCTCCGCAAGCAGGCGTACAGGACTAACAGCGAGCCCGTGGGCTAGCGGGCACCCCCGGGACCTGGGATGGCTTCAATTCACAGTGAACCAGCATCATTTTACAGCCTTAATTCAGCTTACAAATGCAGTGCCTCTCTTTTTCAGTGAAGAAGAGTTCAGAGAGTTTTTGGTTCTTGTATTTGTTTTCCGAGTAATCCTTTGACTGATATGCCCTTCCCTACATATCTTGCAAGTTCAAGCACCTCAGCTAAATTGGGCAGCAGATGTAGTTCAAGGAAAGTGTCTTCAGTATCGACTGGAAAAATCTGTGGAATGTACAATTCAACACTTTTCCACGTGGTACATTTCTGTTCTTATATTTGCATTCTTTTGAGAATTAAATTAAATAATCCTTTGTGTCTTGAATATTTTCAGTCTGTATGGCTCACTGCACTGTGACTTTAGAAGGATACTATACTTAGACTCCATTGTAGAAACAAGAGTAAGGTGTGGAAAAATAATCTCACCATGAAAGGTACATGGACATGCTGACCAGTACAGCAGCTGTGCAGGGTGCTGATTCCACAGCAAGGGCTTGGTGCTGCATTTGCTGTATTAACAGACATTGACATGGTTGAATATAGAGTAATTTGGGGAGGTGGGAATGAAAATCCTTTTAAGTGGAATTTTAGAGCATAAAATGTAAGTTCACACTGCAAAGGAGACACCACCTTCTTATCTCAGTGATGGATCAGACAAGTTGGGAACATTCCAGCTGGATGTTTCTGGGCCTGGTCTATTCCCACAGTGGATGCCACCTCCCTTCTATAAACTGAGCTATGCTATTCAACTTGTTTGTTTAAATATTTTTGACCCCACTCCTCCTTATTCCAAGGCCCTGCCTCTGTATCTCATCCTTTAAGTTGAGAAACCATCTTTCATTCCCATGTGAATTTATTAGAGGCCTGTTTGCTATTATGCCAATATTGTTCTTGTGCATTCTTTCTCTTGGGCATTTTCCTGACATATTTTCATAAGGTGTCATATACTCTTAGTTGTTTCAGTGACTGATAAAGCAAGTGCTATTACAGTCTTTCTTTATACAATGCTCTTCATTCCACTGATTATCCTAGTAGCCTTATTCTTCACTTTTTCAATTTAAGGATGTGTTTGGGTTTTTTTTCCTCTGGGTTTTTTTTGCTTCTTGGGTTTTTTGAGCATGTTTAAGCGGAATTACGCTGTGGTCTCATTAGTGCCTTGTACAATGGCACTACTACTTTGTTATTTCCCTTTTGGGTGTTTTGGGATGCATAAACAGTTCAAATGCAGGCAGGTCATTTCTCTCCATGTTGTCTTATATGATACCATATGGCATGCCTCGTTTTTTAATACATTTGTTTATAGAATGAATGCAGAGAATGCTAATTCAGTGGTTAAACCATTTGCATGGTTTCTGCTGAGTTTAGATACTAGTTGAAAACCTTTCTCAAACCAGGTAATTAAGATCTGTTTATGGGTTTATTTTGCTCAAGAATTCTGAAGGCAACTAAAGATTTCAATTGTTGATTTCTGAATAGCAGATACGCTGTGCAAATAGTTCTGGGCACTGATCCTTTTTTATATGTACATAAAATTTGCCTTTATGTAACTTATTGTGGAGAACAGTGTACTGTATTGTACTTAGAGTCGAAGAGAATTCACTGCAAGACTTCTTGCAATTGATATTCTCAATATAATAAATGGAATTTCTGCATTTTAGAAACTGTTATAAGCTGTTTCTTTGAAATACATTTTTACAATGATATTGTACAGAGCATAACACAGTGGATTCAAATAATAATATTTGCAGTGAGAAGTTCAACCAGCTCAATTTTGCATCTCAGATATCTACCCAGACCAGATATGAAAGTGCAGAGTTTGTTCCTTAGATGACTTAATGTAGACCAGACGTTACTTATTTGGATATCTTGATGGCTGCTAACAAAAATTGTAAGGTACTGGTGAGGAAAAGATTAAATATGTTGGTATTACAGTTTGGGGTAAAGATACAAGTGGGGCATTCTCCTGAGACTTCAGCCATTAAAACTTCAGCTGCTGCTGCTGTTCTGGCTCTGCTACACAAGACGCATCCAAAGACACCACCGCTGCTTGACACGCGCTGGGATGCGTACAGAAGTAGTACCCAGGTGTCCAGTGTTGCTGCACCTCAGCTCTCAGCCGCTGCCTCAGGAGGATCCAGTTGTGCCAGTTCTCATGTTTTGCAAACACGGCAGAGTGCTGATATCCAGATGTCTCCGGTTTTGTTTCCACTGTGTGGTTGTGCTTATCAGGAACAGCGAGGGAGAACAGTGTCAGCTGTCCCCATCTGTGTCATGGAAAACACTCCATGCTGTCAATGCTGGGAGGTGTTCAGTGAAGTCAGGCTGAATGCAGTCACCAGGAACCACTTTTGGAAACTTTTTTGAATTCATCATCCCAAAAGGTGGAAGTGAGTGCATTGGAGTTAAAAGGAAGTCAGAACTCTTGGAAATAATTAATGTGTGTATTGGGCATTGACACAAATATTCGAAATGGCTCATGATTTGAGGACTCCTGGACTTACAGGAGCCCTTTTAGGGCTGGGGCTTCTCTTGTCTTGGTTCAGCTCCCTGCAGTACCCACCTGTGTGAGATGTTGCTGTGGCACACTCCAGCTCAGCAGCTCTGTACACCCAGGGTTTGAGTGCACACCATTGCTTCTGCTCTGTAACAGAACTAGAACAGAAGCAGTGGGATATGCCTTTATTACAAAGTGATTTCAGTTACCTGAGGGTATTGAGCTTCTGCTGCATTTGGGCACAGCCATGCTGTGACACAAGCACGTGGCTGTGAGTGGCAGTGTGGCTGTTCTGCTGTGAGCTGTAATGCAGGGCAGTGCTCTTTCCCAGTAAGATGGGTAACTCTTCTTTGGTTTTATTTCCTAACTTCATCCAAGAAAGGGAGGAAATTAGTCATGCTTCAAATACGAAAATCTCTTGCTTGAGAGCAAGATGTGCTCTTGGCTTTCCAAGGTGTGCTTGGCCTGCAGAGGAAGAATAAAGCCCATGCTGTGCAGCTTGGATGCGTTGGGGCACTGCAAAGGAAAGTGACAGTATCAGGCTTTGGAATCACACTGTGTGCCCAGGGTCAGTGCTTGGGTTACACAGCCAAGTGCTGGGCTTTGTCCTCCTGTTTTGACAGATGCTGTTTACATAACACGCTTTTTTTGAACTGTGGTCCAAGTGTTTTCCTGGAGGAGTCACTGCGTTTTAGTGCTAGAATAGTAAATATAGTAACACTTACTTAAATAGGAACATGCTCCACTGGATTGTGAAGTAATAAATATATTTTTTTCTGTTGTGTGCTGTCCACATAAATTATAACCTTTTCCAAGGAGTTTACAATCTGTAGTCCCTCCTGGAGGGGACGTGTTCTTCATTAGGGGAGGTCAAGATGAGATTAACTCAGGGTGCACTTTTACTTGAGACCCTTTTCGGGAAAGAATATGTGTTGTGTTTTTGAATTTGTTTAAAAATGCGTTATTCAATGAGATTAGTAGATCCTGGTTTGGAGAATTGGAAAATACAGATGGAAAAGTAGAAGAACTTAGAAAAATAGTTCTGGGTCTCTTGCATCCAGAAGAAAATACTTAGTGGGTTTTTGTAAATTTCATAAAAGCCTTTGGACTCTGAGATGCGCGCAGCTATGAAAATCAAAACTTGTTAGTAAACTGTGTTGAAGAAGAGAATTGCATCAGGAGGGAAAGAGAAGTCGTAACTAAGCACTAACCACTTGTATCTGAATGCAGACATTTAGATGCTTTTAGTTCATGCCAAAATATAAACTAGAACAGAATTTCTGCTTTGTGAGATCAGTGAATGAAAGGAAGAGAACTTCAAATAACCTTTAAAATGGTGTTTCAGCATAAATTAGTAACATATTGATGCATCAGTGTAGTGATAAAAGCTTTCTGTGTATCTAAGGTGGGCGTAGCTTTCATTTGCCCCAGTTGCTCTTGCTGTGTGTGACTCCCACACACATCTTAAGGAGAGAAATCTCTCAAACTGTACTCAGCTGTGAAGGAAAATGAGGATAACGAGCTTAAGCAGAGTTTGGTTCATGGCCCAACGATGCTCACCTGTTCCTTTGTTAGGCCTGACTGCAAACTGAAGGACTCCACCTGTTTTCAATGGAGAAGCTTTACAGCGGACTATGATAAAATACTGGGGTTTATGCCTGTGTGGCTGCAGTGGCTCTGCAGACCGTGCCTTTGTGGTACAGCAAGTACAGTTTTGGTTGTGCTGAATGCCTGGCACCGAGCAGTGCCTCTGTGCCATGGGTGGCTGTTGGGGACACACAGGAGCTGTGTGAGCACCCACAGCCCCAGTGCCCCTGTGCCCTGGCTTCCCTGGCCAGGCTCCCAGCTGGTGAGAATCCCACCCTCATCACTGCCTCGGGCCGGGAATTGGTGCCAGCTGGCGCTGGGCCCTGGGGAGGGGCTGCCTGTGCCACAGGTGTGTGCCATCACTGGGCAGTTGGGGGTTCATCAGCCCTGAGGAGGAGCTCCTCTCAGGTGGGTCTAGGAGCTGGAAGAAGAAGGTTCTCCTTTCCTCAGCTCTGCGGTGTCTCTCTCCTGGGTTTGAGTAAGGTAAATGTTTTATTGTTATTTTTGAGATTGTGCTAAAAGGGGAATGGCTTCCACCTTTTTACTAGGGGACCTTATTTGCCTCTGTAAAGGCTGTGTTGTGCTGGGTCTGAAGAGTAGGTGTTGGAGTTGGGATCTGTATGGAAGTGCTCTGCAGTAAAAGTACTTGTGACCTGTGGGTAGAATGGTAAATAAATCCCTTTTATATTTAAGTCTAAATGCTTGTATAAGGTTTTATTAAAACACAGCTCTGTTTTGGTTACCTTAGTCCTCTTCCAGGGCAAGGTAAAGAAGTCTCTCTGAACCTGAAGTTTGTGGTCATTTAAGTGGTTGGTTTGAGCTGCTGTAAGTGTGGATGTGGTGTGGTGAGTTTTTCTGGAGCATTTTTAGTTCTAACAGTTTCAAAATTGCCTTGTTAACTACAGGACTTGTATGTAAGGTATTACTTAAGTATCTTGACCTATGTCCTCTCATTTTTCACTGTAAGAGGTGTAAAAAATCTCTTTGCTGGTGCAAGTTAAATTAGCAAAGGGCTTTATAATTTTCTTTAATAGGTCAAATACTTTGCATTTGTACTTGACTTGCAGGTGAAAGAGGGTGTTAACCTATTCTTGCCATTTGCCCTGCTATTGGCAAGATGATCTTGTGTTTGTGATTCTGGTGGTGTTTGATCTTGAAAATTTCAGCACCGAGATTTGTTTGTATTGGTTTGGTCTTGCTTGGTTGCTTTTTTTGTGGGCACTGTTTGGTTTGGGTTTTTTTGTCAATTGCTTTGCCATTTGCATGTCCAGGGCGGGAGCATGTGCTCTTTGCCAGCACTCTCAGACTTTGGGTAGAAGTCCTGCTTTAAAAAAGGGACGTATCTCTGGAGTGAGATGAAGTTTAATGTGGAGGCTCTCAAAGAGCCTTCTCAGCTGTGGTGTCTGACCTGGCTCCTGCTGAAGGCAGGGGTAAATGTGCCCAGGCAGCAAAGCTGCAGCTGTGAAACAACTGGGGAGCTCCTCCTGTGAGAAGTAGGGGAAAATGATCTTCTCCCGGTGTGCTGGATGTGGAGGAAGACAGGAGGGGAAGCCGAGCAGAGCTGTGGGAACACGAGCTAACAGGCACAGCGTGGCTCTGGCCCTGCGAGAGCCTGAGCTCTTTGCAGATTTCCTGCAGCCTTATGCAAACTTAAGTGGCTTCTTGCTGACTTCATTACAATCCGTGGGGAAAATGATCATGTTAAAGGGGTAGTCTGAATTAAAAATAAAACCCTTTGAGACTGCTTGGTGCTCAGGAGCTCTGAGACAACTTTGGCTCCTCTCAGGTTGCACGTCACAGCTTTTCCTGGCCCATGCAGTTCCTGGGGAGCAGCTGCGGTGCTGTTCTGGCCTGTAAATTCAGTCCACAGAGCAGATGGGGGGGGGGGATGTTTCTGTGTGTGATTGCTCTTAAAAAGTCTTGTCAAAGTGATTTCTTGGCTGCTGGGTTCTTGTGAAATACTTTTTTGAATATTTGGATACTCTGAAATTTTTAAGTAGTAAAGTGAGGTAAGAGGTGTATAGGAAAAGAAAATGGATTTGTTTGCGTCTGCAAATTTATTCATTGCTTCCTTGGATTTTATGTTTTTGAAATAATTTAGGAGTGATTTATTTTTTTCCAAACTGAGATAAGTTCTTCAACAGGGAGCCATTATGTCCATAGACAAGAATAGTTCCCTATTTCGTTAAAGTCTGATAGTGCCATAAACATCCAGGACTTCAGTCAACTCCATCCCTTACAAGTGTGTTTGCTGAGTCCCTCAGTGTGCTGTTGCTGCCACTGATGACATATTTGTGGGGGTGGAGTGTTGTTTGCAGTATCTTCTCTGAATTGAATGTAAACAAATGGATGTGGTGTAAATATTTTAAAGGAAACTTTCAATGTTGACTCTGATGGATAGCAAGATGCCTTGAATTTAATATCCCTCAGAATCAGAAGAGGCCCTAGTGTGCTCACGTGACAGGGATTAAAAAGATGTTAAGTAGTTTTCTGTGTAATGAGATTCTGCTGGAACTCATTTGACTTCTGCCCCCAAACAGAATTACATTACTTTTAAGATTGCTGCTTAATCCGAAGAAGCCAGATAAGATTAGAAATATTAGAAGCAAATTTCCACAAAATTTCAAGTTTCTGCTTTTCTGTTCTGGAGTAGGCGAGGATGTTTGAAGCTGGTGCTTTGGTTTGTGTTCACTTCCAGCTCTCTTTCAATCCTGTAAAATGGCCTCCAGACCAAGTGCTGAAGTAGGGTGGTAAACAGGACTCCTCTGTGTGGCAACAGCAGACCTGGGGGTTTGGCTTTTTTGTTTGTGTGTTTAGTTTTGGTTTGTTTGGCAGGTTTGGTTTCCTGGTATTAATAGTTTCAAGTAAATGTGTACTGTTTCTGCCAAACACTGTTTCCTACAGGATTTCTCTGTGCAAGTGCTTTCTATTGTTGGTTGTCAGGAGCCTGAATAACCAATATTGTAAAGTATGCATCCTGATAGATCAGAAACAGTGTATTTATTGGCTGCTGCATTCCCAGGTGGTTTGAATTTTCTCCTCATCACAGCTCTTAAGGAGAGGGCAGAATATGTCTCAGACTAGCAGCACTCCTTGCTTGACATGGAACTTGATTGCTTTTTAGTATTTCATTTTGAGAATAAGCCAATATCCCTAAGTTATCTTGCAGCAATCAACTGCATCCATTTTTTGTGTAAAAGCTGAATGTGCTATCAAGAAGCTATAAAAATGCTGATGTCAAAAATTGCTTGTAAAATTGGAAACACTAGAAATGCTGCAATTCTTTATTGTTGCAGTGTTAGAGAGATGGTTATAATTTGTTACACCTCCAAGTTACTGCAGAACTATACCCCCAAATGTGATTTCTCTCTCTTCCAAAGCCCATGGTCCACCTTGGGAAGCAGTGAACGACAGTGAGCCTCTGTCAGAACCCATAGAAATGTGCTGGAACCTCAAAGCATTCCCAGTTATCCCTGCCTTGCCAGGGGCAAGCATGTAAAGAAGCATTTGAAAGAAGCTGTAGCTAATATCTGCATGCTTACTGGTCTGGAAAATTCCTTGATAACATGCTTTAACAGTTGCAGATGAGTTCTTTCTGCAATTTGAATTTTTAAAATTATTTTTTTAAAGTATTTTGCTGTCTATATAGCCCTGTTTAATTGCTGCAGAGAACAAGGTCAAAACTGTGCCTCCACACACTGCTTGTAGGCTTTTCTGGTTAGCTGGGAACCTGGGGCTGCCCTGATAAAATTATATACATTGAAGGCTGAAGAGGGAAGATCTGTCAGCACATCCTCAGAAGAATTACTGATTTCTCTCCAAAAGATGTGCTGATATCAGTTGTCAGCTAACTACTCAGCTGAATTTTGCCCTATGAGTTATTTGCTAAAAGAAAGCAGTTTCTTTGGAATTATTAACTTGATAAATCAAATTGCTGGTAACGTAACTAAGGATACCTTACTGGCATTGAGCTAGTGCTTGTCACACTGTGTTGTGCCCTAATGGCAGTGAAGGGCCTGGAAAGCAATTTTATTGTTTACTCTTATGCCTGTGTAAATAGCTAATTTATGCTAATGACTGGATGGGACATAATTGGAAGTGAGTTCTGAAGGATGCAATGCTCATATTAATTATGAGTGTGAACTGGCCATCAGAAGCTCTTATCTATTTGATCCTCTTAATGCTGGTAAACATCATTATCTTTTCTAATGAGCTGTGATGACTGAGCGTAGCACTGCTCAACTCTGTGAGTCTGCTGTGGGTGTCTGGTAACCCAAAACCATTTCCCTAGAGGGTTTCCAACAGATTAAAAATGCTTATGGGACTTTCAGAGCTCCTACACTTTCAAGATGTAGATTTCCTTTTTCCCAAGGCTTACATCCCTGAGAACAGAGGTGGCACTGGGGCAGAAAAGCTGTATTTTGCTCGCTTGTCTGTTCTCTGTGTGACCTTGGAGAAGTGGCTTTGCTTCTGTGCAGCAGGACATGAAAAAGGGTAGTGGTTGCAACCAAAGGTGCTGGGGTGTTGAAATGGCAACGGAACCTTGCCACAGGAAATTCTGCAGTCTGCTGCAGCCAGCGAGCGTTCCTGGGCTTTGCTGTTCCAAGGATAAATACAGGGGAGGAAAAAAATGAGGTTGAACTCTTGGGATGCACAATGTTTTTACACAGTGGCGCTGTTAAACACTTCCATTGAGAGAGCAAAAATATTCTGTAGCACAGACACTAGCAAATCCATAAAATACTATTATAGAGAGAAGGTTGGAAGTGGCAGCATATTGTTGGCTTAGTGTTCCTCTTGCCTTTGTTGGAGATATTTAAATATTTCATACCATAGCTTTTCAAGTCAGAAAGTAACCTGTTGATTCATTGTGCCCATATTGCTTTCCACAGCTGGTTCACCTCACTCAGTGTCTGGGTTGTGGTTTGATATGTTTGCAAGTGAAAAATAACTGGAAAAAGTTAATTGTGGTTGAAGCAATTTCTTTTTTTTTATTAATGCAAGCACATCCAGTCAAACACAGAATATCCTGCTTTATGGTACAGCTTTATATTTAGCATTTCAGCTCAGAATAGCAAAACACAGTATTTAAGGAATGTATCAAACTTAGGGAGGAAAAATAAAAGGGAACCAATGTAGATACTGCATGGATTTCAAGTATATACTTGGACTGATTGACCGGTGAAGTGCACATTCATGTGAAAGCTCTTTTATACATTTACAGAAAGTGTTCTAAAATTGCATTTCAAATATATATTTTTTCTTAAATTTTAAGCATCCCTTTTAAACTTCAATTACATAAACGAAGCTGATATACAATCCCTCGTATAGTGTCTGACAATGTTACTAGCTAGAACATCTCTGAAAGTGCAAAACACTGTAATAATACAGTATAAATATTCTTACTGGAATCCAGGGCTGAAGGCCAGTACTTCAGCACAGGAAAAATAGCAGCAGGTCATAAGAATTATCCCTTCCCCTTTCCTGGGCTGTTCTTGTTAACAGTTAGTATTCTACTTCTTCCTTCCTCATGGTGTAATTTGCTCTTGTTTCTCCTTGATGCCAATGCTATGGGGATAGCGAAATGTTGATTTGTCTCCCTTCTTTACCTCAACTTACTCCTCTAATTTGAAGCATTTGTCAAGAGGGAAGTGAAAGAGGGAAAGCTCTTTTTAATTTTTCACCGTACTCCAGGGCCAATGCAGCGAATTTCGGCTAAGTGCTTGCAGATGCAACATGGAACAGCGGCGCTGCTCTTGGCTGTAGGCACTCAAGCAAGAGGAGTCTGCTGGACTGGAGTAAACCAGACCCTCCGTCCAGCAAGTCTTGCCCCTTCTTCAACAGAAGGCAGAATGAGATAAACACCATCTACCTAGAGCTGGTCATGTTTTAAGAAGTCCTTGCAGAGGCCCTCTGCAAGGCTCTGTTAGGGAGGCTGTAACCACTGTCAACTTTAGAGGGACTGTATTTGCTTTTTTTTTTCTTTTTTTTTCTTTTTTTTTTTTTTTTTATTAAGAATGAAAAATAAAAAGAAAAACCCAGTCTGTTTCTCTGGCTTGACTTATTGTCTTATCTTATATTCAGACCTCAAGCCTTCAGAGAAAAATTACTGGAAAAGACAAGTAGGTATTTGTGGGTAATAATTTGTTCATTAGACAAAATAGTTTTTAATTTGAGCCTATTTTTTTTTCTTCCTTAACTCAGAGACCAGATGAGAAAGTTCTAACTTTTATTTTTTTTCCTTTTTTGGAAATGAATACCTTGAATCTTAACATAAGCTCTTCAGGTACTTAGATAGTCAAATTAGGTGTAAACTCAATACTAAAAGGAGAAATTAGAATTGGCAAACATCAGTGAAGGTTTGCAGATCACGTCTAATTTTGGTAATGACCTGTTCAAAGGTTTGAATAATTTCTTAGAGTGTTTACCCTTAGATTTCAATGGGTTCTGTCCCAGACAGTTAATCTTGGCTTGCAAAAGACTAGAAAAAACTTACATTCTAAGTGGGTCTTTGTTTTAATTGTAAGTACAGACTAGACTTTTCAAAGGAACCAATGGAATTAAATGACCAATTTGTTTGATGAACTGTTAAGCTTCTTTGGAAACTTTAGCCTTAACTTCGAATTGGACATCTGAGTTTACTTCCCTTTCCCTGGCCCACAATGATTTTTTATTTTCCAAAAATTCTTTTTACAAAAACATATTAGGGCTGTTTTGCAGAGATAATAATCTAGGTTAGACATTCTTCTCTTGGAACAAACAAAAAAAAATTCCCTGATTTTTCAAAAGGAAAACACAAACTATTCTGACAGCCAGAATTTAAAGGATAGTTCCCAGAATTATTAAAACTTAGACATGTGTGCATCACCACATGTGCACACACACATACTCACACACAAACGCACAGACCCCAGCAGTTACCCTATCTTATCTCTTTAAATCACGTAACAAAAATAGGTTTGCTGCACCGTCAGTGTTACAGGCAGGTATACTCTACTTCATGTGCCATATTTCTCCACTTTATTTAAAAAGTACATTGTAGCTGGTTTCAAGACATCCATATTTTTATTTCCCTTACTTCCAGCCCAGCGTCAGAAGGTACAACTACACAAGCTCAGTACCTTGTAAGGCACTATTTGCTGATGGAGGAGAGGAACAAACACTTGTGAACATCTGTGAGCAATTCTGATTTGAAGGAGACCCTTCCTTTCACAGCTAGGGAGACATACTGAGTGTTCTGTAGGATACTGGTCCAATGGGGTGTTTAACCTGAACACTGGCTTCAGTTAGGATGTGTGTTTTAATTTGTATTTATTTTGGTGGAAGTAATAAAAAATAAAAATTTGGATGCTGATAGAATAAGATACCATCTCCCATGATACATTTCATCTCTGAGAACAGGGCCCTGCCCTTTTATTTAAAATAAAAAACCAAAACCCTTCAGTAAGTGCCTTAAGGTTGACATGTGAAATATTTACCACATTTTGTTTCATAAAAGTTACTGTATATACAAAACAGACCTCATCCAGTGAGGTCTTTCTTAGCTCAGTCCAAGTCTTTCATTCAGGTTGTAAAAACATGTTCATTAGATGTGCTTCAAAGTCTGCAAATCGGATCCAAAAATCTCAGGCTCTATTAAGCAGAGTTGTCCTAAAAGATGAAGCAATAAAAAAAATTACCTTTTCTATCACAACAAAAAGTTTTCCAGGTTTGGCAATAGATCTATCTCGTATCATTAGCTGAAAGCCTCTATTCAAAGGCTAGATTTTCAACTGCTAGGAAGTGGAATAAATCTGTGCATTCCAATAGAGATGCTGGCATTAAATGAGATGAAAATTTAACTTGTGTAACATTACCTCAGGCCGTTAGGATGAGCTCAGGCTTATTAACATATGCTCCTCTGTCATTCCTCACTGTTCAACTGCTGCATGCTTAACAGTGTTGCATTTAATGCAACGTGCATTGCATGGGGGTTATAATTGAAAAGCTCACACAGACATCCTAAGAAATGTTGGGATCGATGGGAAACTGTCTTGTCTGGGACAGTATAGTCCTAGTGTACCTTGACAGAGCTCAGGGCATGCATCAAACATTCTTTGTTCATCCTCTGTCTGGTACAGATATGTTAAATCTTAATGTTCAGTAAGAATTACAGGTCTCTCTGCCTTGGCCTCAGTATTGGAAAAGTTCTAATTAATTGATCTCATCATGTGCACAGGAGTGGTGCTTCCCATTCTCAGAAGGGTGAGGAGTCATTGAGACTTCATCCCTTAGGGTAGGCTGGCAATTAGCATATTCCTAGAAATTTTCATCCTTTTCTATGATTTGTAAGTGCATAGCTGTGATGAGAGCACTTTCTTAATATCTCTATACACTTGTTCCCCTGAGAAGATCATATCTGAACACTACTACAAATGTAGATTATTTTACTGTCTTTGATAGCCTAAACAAAGGATATTCTCTTTCATAGTGCCAGCAGTGATCTTGCAGCCTCAACAGATCTGGCTGGAAAAACTGT
Organism: Acanthiza pusilla; assembly: GCA_036630365.1. NCBI lineage: Eukaryota > Metazoa > Chordata > Aves > Passeriformes > Acanthizidae > Acanthiza > Acanthiza pusilla. Next base: position 24,865,371 of record JAXCHO010000234.1, read on the forward strand.
ATCAAAATCCAAGGCTCGCTGAATTTTTTTAGATTTAAATTTTGAAGGGAAAAGAAGTGTATTATGGCTTGAAGCTGCATGTGCAAGTAGGACAGGAGAAGCTGATGGTCACAGTTGCAGGCACACAGACGCCTCTGTGTGCCTGCAGGAAGTCTCATGTTCTGAGGAAGCTTCATACCTGAGTGTTTTCCAGCTGTCTTTTTCCATGTGGTTTTCTGGACCTTCACTTTCAAAGGATGCAATGAACAGAGCTGATAAAAAAAATAAGAACAATCAGATATGTGAGTTCTTTACCTTAAAAAAAAAAAATCCAAAGGTTGTAAAGTAGCGGGTGTAATTTGGCAGTCTTCATTATGAAATTTATTCTCATCAGAAAGCCAGTAAGGAAGTGATAATACTTAACGAATTAGTAACAAAATATGTTTCTGGATATTGATATTTTTCATCTGCGTATTTTGTCTCTATTTTAACACATAGAAAGACTCACTCTAATGTTCAATAAAGGATTTTACCTTCTTCACTATAAATAGGTGCTGTGAGTAGATAGCTCTGGATTTTCTTGTCTTTTTCAAAAGGACACTCAACCTGCTTCCATGTCAGGAAATCATGAATCTGTCTTGAAATTTCCCAGAACTTCTGCATGAAGTAATTAAAAGAGTATTATTAAAATAATATTTGTTCTCTTTCAAACATTAGTTCATTTCAATTTCAGAGCCTCTCAGCCTTATTCTCACTCATGCTGCTTCTCTTATTGTCCTTTTTGAGACTTGCAGGCTCTCTGTGGAATTGGTCACAGCCCCAAGCCTGGCAGAGATCAAGAAGCGTTTGGACAATGCTCTCAGGCACAGGCTGTGACTCTTAGGGGTGCTGCTGTGCAGGCCAGGAGTTGGACTCAGTGATCATTGTGGGTCCCTTCCAACTCAGTACGTTCTGGGATTCCTTCATATCCTTTCCTCTTGCTGCTAGTTCCTCATCTGCTGTCAGCCCCAAGTTTAGAACAGCATATCTCTGCTACCCATCTGATCTTTTGCCTGTGATTTTTTCAGCATCAACCTTTTCTTCATATATAACAGTGCCTATTTTCTGTGTTTGGTGTCTAAATTAGCCTGTGACTGGAGCTGGACAGTAAATAGTTTTTATTTGCTTTACTTTTTACATTTCCAAACTTCAGTTGAAATGTGATGTATCTGATTTTTTCATGAAGCACTCTTTAAATTAGGAAAATAATCAAAATAACATATAGAAACTTTAGATATCCCTTGCTTCCTAGGATTTTAAGGAATGTGTAATTACTTAGGGTTTGTCCTGTATATACTGTGTGCCTCCCTCCCCTTACAGAGCCTTTTGGACATATATGTTTGCTAACTGGGGAAAGAAACCCCAGAAGCTGTAGAACCTCCCTTGCAGACCTGATAAACACCATTTGCTGGTTGTGTGTAGTGTTTATAGCTAGCAAACCTGATGAGGTGAAATCAGCTGAATTGATGACTTAAGCTGAAATTACCTATTCAATTTGATCAGCTATCATGGCTTGCTGCCACAGAAAAACAACTGCTGGCTTTCCCAGAAGTATCATTCAAATCATCTCCCCTAGACAATGACCCCACGTTGCTGGATCACATTGATTCTAAAGGAATTGGTAATATAAAGAAGCCCGAAATCCAGAGCTGGCAAACGCCCGCGGTGCCCCAGGTTTAACTGGCAGTACGGATGGTGTGGCAGCACAGCCCTACCTTGAAGTTGATCTGCCCGTTGGGCAGGCGGTTGGTGTGGATCTTGTGCAGGAAGTAGATGTCTTTGATAAAGAGGTTGAACACCGGGATGACGATTTTCTCGCGGTTGCTGTTGGCAGTCTGCGAGCGCTGCGCTGCTCCTTGCAGGGCTGTGCGGTAATTGCAGAAGTTGCTGGAAGGGTCCATGTGATGCTGTTTTTATAGAGGGGGGAAAGGGCAGCCAAGTAATACATGTTTCCTAAAAATAACAAGCTTTGCTCTAACCATCAGAGCTCATTCTTCATCACTTCATTTGGTCCCTTTCTAAGCTTTGAAGATAGAGTACCTTTATGTTAATGAGGTCTGGGTGCAGGTTTTTCTATCTTCTACCTTGTTTGAAAGGAGGGATCTGTGCAGGCTTTAAATCTATTCCATTAACCATTGAAGCAAAGCAGACTGAAAGGAAATCATAAATGACTCTCTGGGGAAAACCCCAAAATTCTCATGTGCTGTCACCTCTCTGATGCAATTTCCAATGGATTTTGTTTCCATGCAGGTCTCCACTAGGTGGAGTCGTCTAGTTAATTTTAAGGGCGGCATTCACTGGAGTGGAAACTACCTTGAAGCTAAATGGGTACAAATACACTAGGAAGAAATAATCTAAAGAGAGCTGGCACCTGCTTTTCCTTGCAGACAAGCACAGTTTGAAATGGAGGAAATGCTCTCATAATGTCTGTGCTGGTGACCACTGACAGAGCTGACACAGTAATTAGCAGAGGTTTGAATGAAGCTATTTGGTGGAATTTTATATAAAGCCAAAACTTTATACATACCTCTAAAACATCAAATTTGGCCGTTTTGACCTTGGACCAGGTTTTCTTTAGCCGTGCCACAGGACTCAGGTTCATGCCAGCTGGACACAGAGAGAGAGGAGACAAGGAAACAACTGAGTTGAAAAACATAGAGGGCTAATGTAACTGGGCTTAGATAGCAGCACCACACATTCTGGAAGGTATTTCAGCTTGACAGTCAGAAGCAGTAGCTAAAGCTCTCCCACCCACACACGAATCTGTCACTGGCAGATTCTGTCCCTGTGGAAGTGTGCATGCTAATGTGGTCAGCCAATTTAGGGCAAGGATGAGCACAGTCTTGCCAGTCAGGTTGTAAATCGGGAGTGCCTTTTGTCATCTGTGTTAAAGATACTCACAGATAATGGCCATCATTGAGTTGAAGTTTCCAATGTTGAAGCATTCTCTTGCCACATCAATGAAAAATTCCACCATTCTTGTACGCTGCTTTTTCTTTACAACCTGGGAAAAAACCACCAAGGTCTGTTAAGAGGGAGGGGATGGTCCAAATTTTGGATAGAATATCCAGCCAAAGGCACTGTAATAGGTTCGGTGGATAGACATTTCAAGACTTTGTCCAGCTAAATCTTATAGGCCTCAGGGTGCTTTAAGATTAATTTTTAATAAAATAGCAGAAGTATTTGGGGTGAGTACCAATTACTTGTGTAGCTGTGGGGAAGTGCAGATTTTGGTCTATACAAAAAAGTCTGTGTTTGGGCAATTTTGCATAAACAAGCTGGACATTTTCAGCAATTTCCTGTTACTGGAAAAGGAAGATAACATATCACTGCTATGAGGAAGGATATATGCAAAACATTTTAACCTCCCAAGAAGGGGAGAAAGCATTGGACAGATTTAAGATCAGGGCATGGAACTTAAATGTGAGAGAAAACAACTGCCACATCCTGCTTTTCTTGTTCTGCTGCCAGGTACTCCTAAATGACCTGTTGAGAGCAGGTAGTGATGATGAGCAAATACACAAATTCCCACTCATGCAGACATGCATAGGATGAAGCAAGAGACCTTGCTGAGCATCTGTTTTGCAAATTTTTTTATAAATGGCAAAGCAAAATTAATTATTGCCTGGATTACATTCATTCATGAAAATATTACCCTGTTTAGACCTAAAATTTCTGTCTGGCTTTACATAAAAATGGCTCCTAAGAAGTGACTGCAGCTGACCTAAGTACTTTAGTTTCATATCAAAATAAAATGGTTCAGTAGTTGAAGGCCTGGCTTAGCCCTCAGTGTGCTAAAACCTTTCTTTGATGGTTTACTAAATGTATGAGCCCTGCCAGCCAGCTCTGGAAGTGTCTTGGTGTGCCTTTACAATAAATTTCTGAGAGCAGGAAATCTTAAGAGATTAGGATCAGCACATTGGACTTCATGAAAATGCAGCAGGCTTTGGGATTTCCACAGAAGGGCTACTAACCAAGCAGGAATAGGGAAAAAACTCCATTTGCTAGAACTGGAATTAATGGAAATGTAAAAAGAATAATCTAATAAACTAAAAAGAGAACACACATTTAAAAAAAAAAAGGTTTCTCGGGCAGTAAACCTTCAATTTCTTTTCTTCTTATCTGATAGAAGTTACTTTAATCTCTAATAAGGTTATTCTCCCTCTTTTTTTTTTAACATTTCCAGTAGTCCACTTTCTTTTCAGACTTTAAAAAAAGCTTATTCTTGATTTTTATGCAATGAATATTGTATGAATAGAATGAATGAATATAAATTAAAAAGTGAATATATGATAGTGCTAATGTTATCTAAATGCAGTGGAAGGACAGCTGTTTATTGGTAAATCTGCATTTAAAGATCGGTATTTTTAAGAATCTTTTGACGTATCTAAAAAAAGATAAATCCAAAAGAGCTCCTAATTCAGTGCACAAAAGTTCCATTTCACTGCATGACTAATGCAGCTACACAAAATTAGAGAGTATATGCAAAGTCAAACATAGCCTTGAACTCTTAATCATATGAGCATGCAAATAATTTAATGCTTGAATAATGCTATTATCTTTAATTGCACTGCTAATGTTTAAATCTCATTTAGACCACTGCCTGCCTCTTGTCCTTAAGGCCAGGATCCCTTTGCTATCTTGTTTTCTGTGAATACCTACCCGACAAATCTCTGTAGCCACCAGCATGCTGAGACAATTGAACCAATTGTCATAGGCCTCCAAATTATAGGTTTTGGTCACATCACTTCGGCACTGTAAGAGAACAGGTCCCATGTTAAACCTCTCCTCTGTATCATGGTAAAGCCAACATACTATATTACATCTTGATAAAATCTTGTTGCACGTGTTTTAAAGCATGAGCTTAAAGAAGCTCAGAAAATGTGAGTCTCTCTTGCAGAGTATACTCAAATTATGGAGTATTATTCTTTACTCTGGTTAACCCTTGTTTGTTTTTCTCTCTGTACACCTTTTTGTACCTTGTGATTATCCAGGGAGTCCATGTGGCTGACAATCTGCATCAGATCCTCAGGGTAAATGTTGCTCACCCTTTCCTGTGTTTGGAGAGAGGGGAGATTGTCATTGTATGGACAAAAAGAGAGTTCCATGAAAAAAATCAAAGTGAGGAGAACATTTTGGTAACTTTATCTTCCAAGGTGTAGATGTGCAAGGTGCTTTTATCAGTGCATCTAATTGGTCTTGTTCATTACTTGACTTGGTGCTTTTTATTAAAGCACTGGAGGCTTTCAGTGAAGCCACAGCAAAGTTCATATTGATGAGTATATTAATATTTAGTAAATGGAACACAGAACACTTCACCCCAGTCAGTGTCTCACCAGTTCGATGTAGGTCAGCTGCTGTGCCAGGATCAGAGGGTCACAGCACACACTCAGGATGTCCTTTTGAGTAGACTGGGGCTTGGTTTTGAGGATGGTGCCCTTGTCAGTAACAGGTTGCCGGAATTTCTCTCTGATTTCCTGGTATTGGCTCCGTGCAGAGAGGGCCATCAGGAGATTCTGTGTCATCTGGCTAATGATCTTTTTCACTGTTCCATTTTCCTAAGCAAAAGGCAGAAACAACAACTGCTAAAAACCTTTAGCTTCTGCAGACATGGATCACCAGAGAATTTCTGACTGGGAAAAATAAATGCCTATTATCCATTTTCCTTCATCTTTTCTAGGCTGATCATTCTGTGACAAATGACCTTGTCCTACATAGCCACCCGACTCCATAATGTCACTGTTCTGCCTGCCTGCCTTCCCAGCTCTGCTTCGCTTGGCTGGTCTGCTCCTTTGGGTAGTGCCCCATTTCAAATTATCCGTGTGAGCAGCTGCACTGGGCACAGGGAAGGTGCTCCAGTTGCTTGCACAAGGCTTCTTGGAACCTCTGTGTACCAAGTGCCAGATTCTGCTCAGACCCACAGATGAATCCGGTCTGTCTAGCCCAAGCACAACCCAGGGAATTCACATTATGTCCAGGAATATACCCCTAAAATATCCTGGCTTGGCTTTGAACAGCTACAGCATCCAAATATTTATGTAAGAGCACAATGTACATCGTGTTCTTGGACAACTAAAATGCCTTTCCTGTTTATCATGTGCAGATTTTAAACATAGGATTGGAAAGGATACATTGAAAGGTAAAGCCGCAGGAACATAATCCATCTGCTCAGTGTTCTGACAACTACGGTGATTTTTTTTTTCTGCCATTTTGTCCTATAGAAATTTCTCTGTGAGATCAACTCCAAAGAGCCAACTTGATTGCTTTTCTACTCCTCCATCCTGTCTGTTACTGCTTTAAGTGACCCAGCTTCCTCCTGCTGCTAGGAAAATTAATTCAACCTAAGATAGTCCTCCTTTTCCTCGCAGAATCATTCTCTTGCTTTCATGCAAATTACTTTTCTTGAAGTTAACCACAAGGTTCACTTCTGCCAGTCAATGGGACACGCTAGAGAGAACTGCAATGGATCTGTGACCATTCAGAGGAGCCACTAATGTGCAGCGATGACTGAAATTATGTAGCAGATGTGAGAGACGATGACTACCAAATACTTGTATATTGCGTGTTATAATTAAGCAATAATGGTGTCAGAATAGTGCTTTACAAGGCAATAATCTGACTCCCAAGTGAAATCAAATGAAAAGCTGAAGGCAGTGTAGCTCATCTTGAGGCTGGATTACTGCTGAACAGCAGCTGTCTGGAGTCATTTCTGATACTGTGCTACAAGTGTTGAGAAATGCCAAGGGAGCCTGGTGGAGGGGACTGAAACAAAGCACGAATTCTGCTTGTGGTATGCCGAGCTTTCCTCTGTAAATGGTTTGTCTCCAGCTGCTATGCCTGACTTGCCCACGTGTCTGGGAGAAAGCAGACTTTTGGATGTGGATTGTAGAAAATGAAGCTTGAATATAGGTGAGAGTAGTGCAGGTATTATGTAAAGGTGAACAAAGATGCTCACTGACATGAAAAGCTATTGATTACTTTAGCTATTGTGAATTTATTAGCATCTTAATGCTTAGATAAATGTCCCTAACAGTTTCAGCAGTTTCCTTTCATTACTAGTTGTACCCCAATTTTCCCCACAACTTTGGAAAATAAGTCAATGACTCTACAGTGAGTTGTACTTGTTCAAATTCATTTTTACTGACTTTGGGGTGCAATCCTGGCTGTAGCTTTAGCTATTTGGTATTCTATCTGATATCAGTAGGACAACACCTGACTTTCTGCCTTATGGTATGAAGTATAGTGTCCTAAGGGGATTTGAAAAAGCTTTAAAATAGAAAATAAACCACCAGCCTTTATCATAATTCCACGCTGAAGCATAGCATGAGGGTTAATTCGATGTGGTAATAAACACTTAGAGCGAGAGCTGCTTTTTGTCAGTGTCAAATGAGTATTTCCTAGGGGTCAGATGGGGCATAGCTCCTCACTGATGAAACTTGACTGATAGCGTTGTTAAGGGGGTGAATATGGTGGTGCTGTAATTAATGAATGGCATCAGATGCCTCGGACACCACAGCACCGAGCCGTGCCATGAAGATGGGTTTTCTTCAGATGACAATTATGCTTATGTAAGAGTGGGAGGGAAGGGGGAAAGAAAGAAAGAAAGAAAGGGCACAACTTTTTTCTCCTTCAAAGTAATATACAAATTAAACACTAAGATATAATTGCTAAATAAAGCCTCTGCCAAGTCCCGTTTCACAGCACTATCTCTGCCAACATACACCCCTTTGCCCTTGTCTGTAAAGAGAATAGAAGGCACACTTAGTCCTATTTCCTCTTCCCCTCCTACTGAGATGCTTCTCATACAGCACCCATGTAAACATCTTTGCTGATGCAACAAAACCAACGTAATTCCTCCTGATGACTTGGAAACACCTCACGGTATTGTCCTATCCCTGATTCATGCCATGCTGTCAAACCTGTTGTTCTTCATTTTCTCTGTGCTTGAATCAACAAAAACACATAATACAACTGTCTTCCCAGTTCCTCCTAATTGTTCTCAAAAATAACTCGAAGTTGTGGGTTTAAAAACAATGAGAAGCTTCTACTTCTGTAGAAGTAAGACTTCAAATTCCTACAAACACTTTACAACTAATTCCCTTGCAGTTCCTGATTATACTCTTCCTTCTCTCTATGAGTTGTTAACAGTGACTTAATGAACAAAAAGTCTAGGCTTTGTCAGTGTTGGAAAAAAGCCAAAACAAACAAGAAACCCCAACGCACCCCCTCCCTGGCCCCCTCGCTCTCCCCTGAAAACTAACAGCCCTTGTTTTATTTCAATTCACTGGTTGCTTTAGAAGTCTTTTTCAAGGCCCACTTTTCTTCCCAGGCTGGAAGCTCAGAGCTGTTAAGACTGGTGATGGACTAGCCAGCAGAGCTCAAAGATAACTTGCTTTGTGGAAATACTGTGCGCCTCACCTGAAATATGGCAATAAACCACCTGCTTCTTGTTGTTAGAAGCTGGGAATCTTCACCTTGGCTCAGAGCTCATTTGATACAATTGGTTAGTGAGTCTTGCACAACTTAGACACACAGAATAGTAACCATTTATAAAGGATGGTATGTAATTCATTATTAAACCATCTTGAGCCATTTTTATAGTTTCTATTCTTTCTCCTTCTGCACCACAGTCGTTTTTCATGTTGTCATGACTATTCTGTCTCTTCTTCCACGTGGTGATCAGACATAGACAGTTTCTGCTAATGGACCATTAAGTCCCTCAGGCAGCCCATGTCCTGTGGTTACCCTGACAGCTGAGCAACTGCTGCTGGAGTTCATTTAGAAAATACTGCCTGCAGAATTGTATAGAATATGGCACAGTTCATGGAACAGTTGACAAATACTGCTTTAACACTTTTTTCCCCTTCCACCCCTACCTCATCACATTGTGTGATCCTGTGAGCAATCTCCTTCAACTCTTTCATGGATTTTTCATCTTGGAAATCATAGGGGAAAGTTTCAGTCCATTCCTTCAGGAGCTGAATGATTTTGGCAGCGAAGGATTTTAGTTTTGCCTAGAAAGAAACAATGAGTTGATTATTGACTGTAGACTTGTCTGACTGCAGATTAAATGAGATGATAAAGGTTCACAGAAATCCAGAGACACCCTTGAAAATACTTTGCATTAATAGTAGGTGATGGGAACAAAAAAAGAATGTATTTAACTGTGAGCTAGATTCCCAAATAGTATCATTTAGCCTCCTTTTACGATAACTTGGAAATGTCTCTTACCAAACACTTTGAAGATCTTTTCAAGGGTAGTTGTATAAAACCAGGAAGCTGACAGAATAGTTCAAGTGACTTATTTAACTGAAGTCCATGGGATTTAAGCTGATTTATGTCATCTAAGGCAGCAGTAGCTTAGTGTTTGAATTCAAATGTGTACAAACAACAGCACTCTACCAACCACCTTCCATGAGAAATGTTCACAAAGGCATTTCTGTTCTATAGAATTTATCAGACCATCTAGACTGAGCTGTATATTAAATAAATGAATGACAGGAAAGACGTGAGTGTTCTCTCCATGATGTCTGAATCAAAACAGGCTTTGAAAATAAAAAGTATTGGCATTTGGTCAAGAAGCTATCAACCACAGAAAGGGCAGGGAGAATATTTTTCTAATTTTTGTTTTGTTACCTGTGAATCTTCTGAGGCTTTTCATCAGTCAGACCTGAATTGGATGCCAATTACTCTACTCTCCATTCTATCAATGGAGAGCAGCATCAGTGCATCCAAGGGGAGCACTTTTGTAAAATTGGGAGTGTGAGGGCTCTGAACACTTTTAATGAGAAGAATCAAACCTTAATTCAAGTTCTATATATCATCCTACCCAACTTGTGATGCACTGAGGAAAAAGAGGAAGCTTTCCTTTGTGCTCCCTCCCCACTTGTGTAAGTGCAGAAGTCCCTCCGGGCAGCAGTTCCCTCTCCCCAGGCACAGCACAGCCCTTCCCTCACGGGGCACTGAGCATGTGAGTGTCACTGCAGGAAACTGCTCTAAGACAAGTAGAGAATGCCTTCCCAATACTGGTAGAACCTCCTGCCAAAACATCATCTCATCGTGGTATGCCCCGGTTTATTTAATCAAAACCAAAGGTCAACTAAATTAAGCTGGTTTTGCTCCATTTTTTTTTTTTTTAATTTAATATCTCACCATTATATAGTCAGTGAGAATATTAGTAATTATTGGTAAGAACTTTGAAGTTAAGCCATGCACTCTTGAATCCTCGATCTGACAATAAGCCAGTGCTCCTTTGTAAGTCTAGAGGGAATTTTCTTGGGGTTTTTGGTTTTGTTTTGTTTTTTTAAGACCTGCAAACTGCCATCTGCTAGCATATACTTCCTACCTATTGTTATTAACAGCATTTAATTGGTGCTGCTAATGAGAGAAGCACAGAATAGCTGGATAGGGAGGGCAAAAAGAAAACATCACCATTCTTTTTGCCAGCAGTGCCTGCCAGTGCCCCTCGTGTGGAGCTTCAAGGTATTTCTCAGCAGTGCGGGACAGAGTTCCAAATTATAGCTGTCTGTCCTCCAAACTCCCACTGTCACCTGCCTTGGGGAAAAGACAATTTATACTTATTTGCTAGGAAAGGCATGGAGCCTGACATTATTAAAAGAATAATCTGTAGGTGGTGATAGACAATTAATTAGCCAGGGAGTGTACTTCCATTCAATTAAAGTTCACAGGTACATGCCTACTCCACTGCTGTTTACCAAAAGCTGCTACAGAACTGTTTTTTAGTATTAATCATCCTGACTATCCTTTCTTTTTAATTTTTGGAACTGAAAAAGGAGGGGTGAGGGCGGAAAGGTTTCAAAATCCCACCTTAGGCCATAGCAAGCATCTCCATATGAACACTCAGTTCATAAAGAATTTGTGGGTTGTCTAGACTGTTCCCAGCAGTAGAAGAGACTAAAGCTGATGCTTTTTTAATGCTAGTGTGTTTAAGATTGCTGCTTAAAGACCAGGAGCCCACTGAAGAGGCAGCATTGGCTGTCATGACATGCAGAAGGTGCAGTGTAACAGCAGGCTATATTTCATCAGGTTTTTTAGGCACTGATGTAGAAGGAAGATGTTTGAAGGAGCAAAATGAAGTGTTCCTCACTTGCAGTACTTAGCCAAATTACCCCAAATTACACTCCATGTACAGCTTAAAGCAATGAATTATGAGCACTGACTTCCCATCTCTTGTTTCTACTATCGAGTTGTTATTTTGGCTCCTTCTGTGGGAAGCCAGGCACTCAGGTCTAGAAAACCTTACTGTTACCAGCAGCTGCTTTTTACCACTCATGAAAATAAGGTGTACACTCTCCAAGAACAATGCTAAAAGCCCTCTAAACTGTAGAACATGGGATCTGTGTTTGATGTGCCCTCTGCCGAAGCCCAGAGCAGCGTGACAGGCTCGATGCACGTGGCAACGCAGATGGAAATCTCACAGAGCTGTGGGCAGCAGCACAGTTTCCTTGCTGTCGTGGTTGCAATAAACCCACCAACCTACTTTTCTTCAGTCCTACTCCAGACATGAGCCTCCCCTTGTGAGGCCTGACAGAGTTCTCTGGAGTCTGTGGGAATACTTCTCCCATAAATATTTCTTTGAGAAGAGAAATAATTCTATTAATCTTAGTACTGTGGGTTGACCCTGTTATGCACGAGACAAGACAGGACTGAAAAACAACTCCCAATTAGAAAGGAGGGCAATAGCAGTACTGTGCTTGTAGGAAGGATTTAATGGCAATGACCCGGTTCTGAGGGTTTTTTAATTTTTGGTTTAAAAAAGGAGCACTGGCAACAAAACCCAGGGGAAATAGTAATTTTTGAAGGCACTTATATATTCCAAGACAGGCAAAACAAACTTCATAGAAACTAACTTCTACTTTCTCTTTTTATTTCTTACTTCTTTAACTTTAGATATACAAAATACTCTCAAGCTGCAGAAAAAATGCACCACAGTTTTAACAGGGGGGTTTTCCATTCAATAATACTGTACAAGTGATTTTTCCCTGATAATCTTGTTTGAGACTTTCCAATCTCTAATGCACTTACGAGGAGGTAAATTTTTTCCTTTATGGTCAGGCTTACCTCCTGACTTGCATATTATAATTGTTGTCTTAAACTGTGAAGTTCTTCCTTTTTATGAGTAGCTAAAAGGACTCCAAGCAAGCTCCAACTCACCCCAGAGTGTTTTCCTTTTCAATCCACTTTCCTCTGGGTTGCATTTCTGTAGAACTCTTTGGCTAGCCAGTAATGCCAAAACCAGCAGAATGATAAATATTGTGGTGTGAAACCTCCAAACCTGTTTTTTTGCCACTTTTCCCGCTCACATGCTAGCCAGGCACCAAGTTGCCCGGCTTGTCTTAAGAGATTTGCATAAGCAAACTCTATCAGAAATGATCAGAGATGCTTTAACTGCTTTTGTCAGTTATTTCCTGCTAGGCAGCCACTTAATTAGAAGGCACTGGTAGCTGATGATACCTTAATGCATTATGACTGTCAATACTTAAGAGTATCTTGAGTCAAGAGTTTGTATGCTGTGCGTGAAATGAGATTTTATTTGTTGCCACGTAGAAAAACAAATGTTTGCAAATGCTAGTGGCCAAACTAATCTGTAAAACACACAGGTGCTTGCAGTAGAGGGCAGTAAAGTAGTAATTTGAGATGACTGTCAGAAGTTTAGGTAGTGTTTTCCAAGAAGTCTGTGTTTAGAAGGCAGGAAAAAATTACAGCTTATGTTAAGGAGGTAGGAAGGGATCAAGGGCATAGTAGAAAGAGCAACCGGAAATGCACATAAATTAAAGGCACCTCCCAAAAGTATTTTATTGTCACCCTGCTGGTTGCTGGTTTTCCTGTCAGCCCATTTCCAAGTTGTCAGCAGAAGGTCTAAGAGTGTGGGTGTTTGGAATATGAGCTGCTCTGTTGGACATCCTGTTGTTAGTATGTAATGCTATTTCATTTCTATTAGGAAGCCATGACTTTTAAGCACATCTGTGGAGAAGCCACACTTAGAATACTTTAAAATCAGTATTGTATCTCTAAACAGCCAGCTGCTTTGGTCCCCAGAGACTGCTTTCATTTGAAAATCTCTGAAGTGAATGGTTGTTCACAAAAGTTTCATCTTATATCCCATTCATTTTAAAATCGAGTACTTCACGGATCTATTTGGACATTTTCTACTCACAGAAGTTTTTCCCTTTATATGTCTACAGCTCAGATTGACTCACTTCATATTTCAGATGGTCCTGGCATCTTTTAAAGGTTCCCATCTCTGTTGTTTAGTTCCATGTTGCTGAGGAACCATTACAACTTACAGAGCAGAGTTTGCTCAGTCACAAATAAAGTTTGGCAGTGGTGCTGGGGACAATTATCATCTCTGAGTACAAAACTGGATGCAGTGGTTCTGGCACCTTCTTTCCCTGACCCTTGGCTTCCCCAGCACCTACAGGATGAGCTATGCAGATATTTGGAGAGTAGATCAGGGGACTGACCTGGATGAAAGTCATTTTGAACCATGGATAGTTTGTGTCCCGTGGGGCAGTTTTGTGACATTAATAAGAGGTTGCACATGAGGAATAGATGGGACAAAGAAGCCCTTAGGGGTGAGTATTGCTGTCAAAAACTCCTTATTGACAAACCAGAGTTGCCTTTTGTGCTCCTTACTCAGAGTACTGATACACCAAGACGAAAACAAAATGGGACTATTAACGTGCTGAAGATTAGGAATGTGAGCATGTAATTTCTGTTTCAGAGAAGAAAGGTTTCAAAACATGCCCACGATTTGCACAATTCAGGTTTTTAAATACTTGTTGGTATCATCCTGTTTCTGTCACTCTTATTTGCTTCCCAGCCTGGACTTTTCTGGAACTTCAATTTCATCAAAAGTCCTTCAGTACACACTTTGCAAATGGTGACACTTAGATGGCTGCAAGTTTGGTTGAACTGATTGTAGTAAAACATGTCAGTGCAGGTTACCATTTTAAATAAGTGTATCTCTTAATTTTTGTGCAAGGTGACTTTCTGATTTACTGTTACACTGATTTAAAAGCCAACAATAACCTACAGCAGAGGTTATTCTTAGCTCTAATAGGACGGTGAGGCTGACTGGAGAAAAGGAAAATCAGGTTCAAGAGAAATGTATTTGGTGACAGCCCAGAAGCACACACCAGCTTGCTGGGCAGGTTTCAGGGCAGATCCACGTTGCTCCATGCACAGCACTGACCTGCGGCTGACTGGTCAGGTAGGACATAACCTCTGTAGCAAATGAAGGAAAGGTACTTCAAGGAAAAAGACCCAAATTAAAGTGCATCCAGCAACAAATGCCAGTTGCAACCTCCTTTCATTCTTTATCAGTCTATTTAGTTTTACAGTGAAAGTTGAGAGTGGAAAATAAATGACAGTAGCACAACTAACTGAGGGGGACATAATGGTCCATTTACCTTTTCTGCCTCAGTCCCCGTTTCCAGCTGCTGCTTCTGTTTAATGCAGATCTGCCCCACTTTGGCCAGGAGCTCGTGTGGGTGAATGAAGACTCGTGAGCTCAGTAGGAAAGTGAAGATGTAAGTTCTCTGGAAGGAGAAAAAAAGAGAGAAAATGAACAAAACAAGTTGAAAAACTTTAGCAAAACTGATCTGTCTTCCCTGGAAAAACTGTTTTGTAAACTACAAATGTAACTTTCCTTCATTTAAATTTCTACAATTTTTCCTGTCTCTGGAGAAATGTTGGTCTTTTCTAGCTCTGTTAAAAGGAAATGCTATAGGCTTTGAGGCTGTTAACTGTGGGGTTTTCCAGTCATCAAATGATTTCCTTTTAAAATGCCAAACTTAGTGTGCTTAATTAGTCATTGCTTACCCAAACCACAAATGAAATATGTCTAGTGTAGGGTGTTAAATGGTGGTGTCTTAACACAATTTAATGCTGCTTTGTTTCTTTAAGAGTGATTGTTTTTCACTGAGCTGCAGGAAACTGCTTCATGTGTATTCCAAACCACAGCTGTAATTTCTTCATGTATGGGGATTTTTGTTCCTTTTTCGCCACAATCACTGATAAAAGTTTTTACTTAGATTGGGGGGCTATGACAACAATTAAGTTTTAAGCCTGACTTTACTTATTTGGGGCTTGTTTCAGAGTCTTTTGAATATGAACACTGCTAATAAATACCAACAATGATGATGTCTCATTAGAAATAGCTTCTCCATTTGTATTTTAAAAGCTGTGATGCATTATACGGTACTCTGGATGTGTATCCATTGTAGCATATTCTGGATAGTTGATTTGAAGTGAGGATGTTTTTGTGTCCTGGCCTTGGTCCAGTGTTTGAAACCAGGCCTCTGTATTGGACTGTAATTGCCTGGCTAATTTCAGGAGCATCTCATGAGTACTTCCATTTTTCCCTTAGGCTTTTTGACAAAATCTGGAGTTGGGAAATTATAGAGGATCTCCTTGACAAAGTATTTCAATTAACCTTTGTTACATTTGAAATGTGCACTGTTCCTTTGACCATGTTTTAGTAATGTGAGTTGGCAGGACACAGCCAAGTGCATTTCCATAGCCAGTGCGAGCATACACCACCTTGGACTGGGCAAGTCAATTGAGACAGCTCAAATCTTAGGACCAGTTGTCTACAATATGGTATCTCTGCTATCAGCTTCCAAATTCTGCTCCTTGCAGTCTCTAAAACACACTTGTAGTTAAACAAGAATGGTATCTTTATGAGCCCAAGGAGGTTATGGGGTTTCTCTCCCTAATCACAATAAAATGTGCTATTACTGAAAAATGTTTTCATTTCTCTAGTACTTAGTGTGCCCTATAATACAAATTTAGCACTAGCTACCAAAGAATAGTGTTGGGTTGTGAGATTTGGGGTGGAGGGTGCATTTAGCTATGCCTAGTTATTCTCTGTTATATTTTGTAGCTATCATATGTGTCCATTTCTGTCATTGTTGTCCCTGAACTTGCAACTGTGAGTCTGGACTATGTGGAACAGGAATTTAGCTGTTGGGTGTGTCAGCTGTCACTGGGCTGTGTGAAAATTTTTGCAGTGAAGACTTGAAGCAGCCCTTGCTTTTACTGTATTTTGCATTTGAGAGATGAGATGGGTGGGGGAAAAGAAGGAGGACTTGACCCTTTGATCCCTGCCCCACATTCTTGTTTTGGAGTTTAGAGCCTGTCTGAAAGATGTCTGTATGTGTAAGTAGCAGGGCACCACGACTTAAGCCAAGCTGCCCTGGCAGTGACCTTTGCTCTGATAAGCTGGAACATTCTTTTAAGCAAAGATGTAATTTTGCTTCTCACAGTAATTCTAGTGTTGGTCTCCTTGGTGGAAGCTTGTGTGATGTGGCACAGTATTTATCCAGAGGGATGCAGAGAGAGGGCCACTCACAGCATTGTTTCCCTGCTGTTACACAGTGAGAAAAGTGTGACACAGATGACCCGTGCTTTTATTTGTTTTCTGGGTTTTGGTTTTTGGTATTTTGGGTGTTTTGGTTTTTGATAGGGTTTTATAGGATGCTCATAAAAGTTTGGAACTGTCAAGATGCAAGCCATGACAGTGTGTACTTTCCATTTTGGGCTTGCTGATGTGTCTCTGTCATCACTGATAGCCGTACTTGACCCATGTAATGCTTTTTCAGACAGCACTGGACTTCTAGGTTTTAGAAAGAAATTATTATTCCTTCTGGAATCCATCTGATGTATTTTTATTCAATTTTTAAAAGTCACTTAACTGGAACTCTGAGGTTAGGTTCGTTACTTTGGAAAATAAAATTGTTCCGTTGTGGTCAATCATGATATGCTGGTTTATACTCTAGTGGTATCTAATTGAGGCGGGTTTTGATACTTTTATTACTGACACGGACAAGGACTGCAATTAATAACTGAATTAAAAATGACAGCAGTAGTGACCCCCTAATCTTCTTGCCTCTCTGCTAGTAGCCATTCCTTACTCAATAAATTTCAGACTGAACTAAGCCATGCTAGGTCCCAGGGCCTAGGAGCCCAGTTGTTTTGGATAGTAAAGATTTCATACTTATGTCACATACCTTATATAAATCAAGGATTTATGTGATTTGCTGCATCTGCACTAGTGTACACATATAGGCTAAATGTAATGACAGTGTAAAAACCTACAGTCTCTCAGGCAATCCTCTAGCCATGAAGAGGATGGTTTGGAGAAGGAAACTTGCTCTGAAGCTAGCTGGTTTGATAAAGACTGATTTTAAAAAATGCTTCCATAAGCTATAAGAGTGCAAGTTAAGCTCCATTTATCCTGAAAGTGACAGGTATTTGGGAGGAGAGGCAAAAAAAAAAAGACTTTTCTGCACTTGGAAGAACATACGTTGACACAAAAGGGGCTTGTGCTTTGCAAGAGAATAAGAAGCCAGATTCCTTTAGTGCCTAAAGTTGTTGCTAAGAGATGAGCTGAATTATATTAAAATAAAAAAAAGACAAGAGTGCAAGTGCACAAGACTAAAGAAGGAATTGTTACTCTCTGACCCAAGAATGCACTGATGACTTCTCGAGGAGGGGAAAAAAATAAAATTTCTCTGTGTGCACTCACTGCTCATTCTGGAACTTTGTGTTTGTGAAATATTTTCTTCAAATATTTTCTTGCTTGGGCACAACGGCTGCAGACTGGTACATTCCATTCCTAACCTCCTGAACTCCTCTGTCTCATGAGTATACATTTTTCTATGTGCTGAGCAAGTCCCCATACACAAACAAGACTCAAAAGTGCAGTACACAAATGTACTGCTTATCTTTCCTGTCCTCCCTTGCCTGTCTCGTGTTCTGCCAACATGGCAAATACATTTTTGTTTTGCCTCTTTAGCCAGCACAGAAAGATACTCTGTGTTTGCTTTCTCCCCCACTCCCTTTTTTTCTGTCCAGGAGGTTACTGTGATCATAAGCTCAATGTGCACGCACACAGGCGGGAATGCCTTTGGAGCATTGCGCTCAGATGCAGTGATCACACAACTCGGATGAGTACTGCAACTTACAATGTGTCACTCTGAAACTAAGGTAACCTCAGCTAATGTTGCCAATAGCTTCTCTTGGTGAGAATTAATTGGTGATACCTTGCTGCCTTTCTTTGCATGAGTAGCCAAAAACATGAGACTGAGAGGTGTTGATACTTTTGAACATTCAGGATTGAGCTACTCCTGACAGAGTATCAGCCTAAATGGCTATCACTAAACCCCTGTGGCAGCTGCCTTAAAACCACAAATGAGCATGGAATTAAGTATTAACATGTAACTCAAGTGAAACAGAAAACTTGGGTTTGAGGATGACTCAAATATAGCTCCTTCTTGATGTTGTTCAGAGTTTATTTATCTACTCCTTTTATAACGAATCCTTTCAGCTAAATGGTTTGACTAAAGCTACGTGTTGTGCTGTAGAGATGTATTTGATTTAATGCTGTTGTCCATCTCTCTTTCCCTGGAGTTCCCCTTGACTGTTTCTGTCGGAAGCTCAGCTGTGAGCTTGCTGCCTATTTAAACTGCAGCTTGCAGGGTGGGGTCCATGACTGCTTGGTTTGTAATGCACTCTTGCGTGGGCTATGAAGGGAGAGCACCATGGAAACAAGCAGCATTCCAAAATGAGTTGTACACCCCTGAAGTAATACTCACTTCGTGGAACTATTTTTGGAGTAGCTGTGCTATAAATAGATCTTACACTACAAGGTACAATACAGATGTGTATTAGCAGCTACTTAAAAAACTTAGCTACAGTCCAGGAATCCAAGTAACAAGTAACCATATTCCAGCATCCCACAAAAGGTAATGAACTGACTCCTTGGAGTAGCCTAAAGCTATTCCACTGTTATACCACCCCAGCTCTACCCACTGCTTTCTTCTGTGCATCTATTCTACAATATGGGGTGTGGAATGGAGATTTAATGTCTAACAATGGTTATCCCTCCGAGTCTTATAAAGGATTTGGTACTGGCAGCACAATTGTATGTTAGCCATATATAAATATAAGGTTTAGGATTACTTTTGAACTGGAACAGTAAACCATGCTGGTTTTTCTTTTTTAAACCTATACTGATGGTTGATGGTAATTCTGCATATTCCTGCTGAACTCTCACATGGAGAGTTCCTTTTCTGTGGATGTGGATGATGAGGGTGAGGATGTGTGGTGTATATGTGGGAGCTTGGAGGGACTTTACTGTGATTTAAATGAGACCACAACAAAACGTTCTACACAAATTAGACTGAGAAACATACAAGATATAGCATGGCCCATGACAACAAACATTAAGTTTGACATACAAGTTAATAGTGATTGCAGTTTCCTGCTGCCTTGTTAGTTTTTATGAAGTGCTGGGATACTTCTGTCATAGCTGCTGCTTTTTCAGAGCTCAAATAGAATATATGTTATATAGCCTCTCTGATCTTTGGCCATTTATTTCAATAGTACCTTTTGTTAATGGGCATAAGGAGTAACCTCAAGTGATAATGTGATGCCTTAATAATATCCTAAGTTCAGATTCTTGCTGTATACCCTTGAGTTATGAGTAGTAGTCACTTTGAGGACTGTGCTGAGGATGTTCAACCAGTTGCAAAATCATTTTCAGGTTCAAGAACATACATTATTACAGCACTGGCCCATTAACATGTCTTGAGAAAGAGAGTATTTTAATTAAAATCTATTTTGGGTTGTGGGTTTTTTTTCTGATGGCCTAACTGGGATACGCATAGAAAATTAAGGGAAAAAAATACTAGAGCTGTTTTCAGGTCTGCTTCCATAGGTAGGAGCTGGTTAGTAGTTAATCTTGGCTGCATTAGAGCTAAAGCAGCTTAGAAGTATGAAAATTCTGTGGCTAATTCTGCTTTTAATTGGTTCTTAAGGCACCCATTTGAGTTCAAGATGGCTTTATCTTTCTAACCAAGTGCTCTCATTTGAAAACAGAGACTATCTCTAATGAGAAACATCTATAGTGAATGAATATTGCAAGTAAAATAAATGCATCTTTAGGCTACATCTCAATCTTGAATCAGACAGAGGTAGAATTTCATGCGGGAGCACCAGCACAGATACTAATGCAGTAAAACCATGGGAAGGGGGAAAAAAAACCTTTCAGTGGCTACTTACATCTGGGTAATAGTCCATGGTGGGCACCAGGCGCTCTATCAAGGCCTCCAGTGATCCAGAAACAAGGTTCCCATCCTGATAAACAGGGTCCACACATCTCTCTCCCATGTCTGGCTGCACTTGCCCACTACAACTGGAACCAAGCATGCTGGAAAATATTGGCGTCTGGGGCATAGTTTCCTGCAGGAGCAGCAAAGAAAGGGAGAGAGGGTTAAGCTTTCTTGCAGGATGTCTTCTGTGTGGGTTTTACAGAGGCATACATTAAACACAATTACATATTTGACTGAAGGCAGCCTCAGCATTCAAGCTGAGTTCTGAATCCAAGCAGGCACACATCTGCAAGCTGGCTTTGGCATCTGAAATGCACTTTAAACTGTGTCTCTAAGGCTGTAGATTCACGAGCTGTAAGAATTTTCCTCACTGCACTTGCTTTCTTCTTTCTCCCCAGTTTTTCCCTGGTTCTTTATGCATAAAACTAGACAGAGATGAAAATACAGAATGATTTCTGAATTTCCAAGATACTGAAGTGGTGCCTTACTGAACAAACAAACAAATACTGAGTCTTAATGCTCCTCTTTTTACTCTTTTTCAAGTCAGATCTTTGGCCAAAATACTTCACTTGTGATGAGAAATCCTTCGCCAGTTCTGTAGCTAGATGTAATCCAGGTCTCAGCACAAGTGCATCTTCTGCACATAGGTATCACTGGAAAGAGTGGTGGATATCCTGTCTGAACAAAATTGCCTTTCTTTCTTTTTTTTTTTTTTTTTATAGTATGTACATGAAACCACGAAGTGGGTGGAACTGTGACATATACTCTAATATACAAGCCTAATTTAAACAGTCTCTTTGGAGATCTTTGCTTAGGAAGCAAACCTGTTGTCGTAATACAAAAACCACATGGAGGTTTGGGGTTTGCACCTCCCCTCCCTTGGCCACATCTGTATCACTCTACCGCAGTCTTTGAGGAAACTGAGGGGAGTTTTTTGGTTTTTTGTTTGTTTTAAACTGGCTACAGCTTAAATCTGTGCAGAAGGCTAAACAAAACCTCCTGCTACTTAATGTAAAGGTTGAAAATACTATTCAGCATCAAAACAGTTCCCCCTGGCTGCTGAAATAGTCAAGACTGTTTAGGATATCAACTGAAAAGAAAGCAGTGTTAACTCTTGAGCTGCTGTTTTGCTGTCTCTGAAAGAGACAAGATATTGACGTAGATGAAAAGCACTTATGTAGATGAAAAGGATTAGGCCATTACCAGTACCTTTAACCTGACAGCTGTTTCTAACTGCGCTCATCTCTTGCACTTAAGTCCCTGAGCAATTTTTTAATGCAAGGGACATTTTTCCTCTCAAACTCTGAAGTCAATCACTCATGTTTACAACTGGAATACAGAACATTTTTCTCTTCGTAAGCTCAGATGAATGCTAGCTGCACTGTAAGGAAAAAATACCAGTATTAACAGAACTTGTTTATCAAGGTGACATTTACTTATGTGTGAAGCTGATAAGTAGAACTGTTTTGCGGCTTTTACCAAAAGCCCTTTGCGTACATATGTGATAGAGATATAAGGGAAGTGTGATTCCCTGTAAGTTAAAATATAGCAGCTGTTTAACAGCAACCAGGGAGACCACACTGAGGAGTCCAGTTCAGTTTCAGAAGTTCAGGACATACAGTCAAATAAAACAGAAAATGCAGGATCTAATGTCATATCAAAGAAGAGAAGTGACAGTTCTGCACAAAACAGCACTGAGGTTAATCAGTATTTCACAGGTTTTTCTGTTAGGCTGAAGCTTTGCTGTACACAACACCGAGAAACCACTGGAGCATATGCCGAAGCTAACGGCTTTGCTATCTGTACTATGTAAGTCGCCAGTAATTTGCTTTTTTCCCTTTTAAGGTCCATAGCAATACAGCCCAGAGCTGCTGTCAGGATGGTCTGGCCGTGCTGAGCACTTTTGGCTAACAACGTGAAGTTGCACAGGGCTTTTAAGGGAAGCTAACCATCAAACAAATCCCCACTGAAACGGCGCTTTAGCGGGAAACGTACCCCGCTTTTGCCATCAAGCCTTTTAAACTCCTTTAACGCGCTCGACGTTGCATCAGTTCTGTTTTCTAAAGCCCCTCCGGGCGCAGCCTGTACCGCTCCCGCCGCCCCGGCTCACGGTGCCCCGCTCCCGGGAGCAGCCGCGGGGCGCGCCCGGCCCGTGTCCCCGCGGGTGGGCAGCGAGCAGAGCCGGGGCGCTCCCCGCGCTCCCCCGCGGCTCGGACGGGCAGCGGCAGCGCTGCGGCGGCGCCCCGGCAGCACCTGCCGCCCGCTGCGCCCTCCCGCCTGCCCCGGACACCGCCGGGAGCCGCTCGCTGGCGTCCGCGGTGCGGCGGGACCCGGCGGGGCGCTGGCTCCGCCGCAGGGCAGCTCCGCGCCGAGCCCACCCCTCCCCTCCACCCTCCCGGGGCGTCCCGCTCGGCCGCCCCACCGTGCTCCGTGCCCCCGGCGCCCGCAGGTGCCGCCCCCGCGGCGCTTACCCTCATCTTCCTGCGCGCCGCGCTCGGCCGGCGGCGCGGGCAGCAGCCCCGCGGCTCTGACAGCGCTGCCTCCGCTCCGCTCCGCTCCCGCCGCGCCTGACGTCACGGCGGCGGCGGCGCGCGGTTGGCTGCGCGGGAGCGGCGCCCGTTCAAACGGAGCCGCGCGGGGCGGGCGCGCCCGGCGGGATCCCGGGGGGAGTGCCTTGCTCTTTGAGGCTTTTGATCTTTCTACTCGTTTTTGCTTTTTGTGGTGGGTTGCTCCCCCCCACGCCCCCCCTTTTTTCTCTTTTTTTCCTTTTCTGTGTTTATTTTTCCCCCCGATGCGCGGTTTTTAAGCCGCCCGACCGCCCGTGTTTCCGCGCCCCCGGCACTGCGCGGGTCCCCGGCGCTGCCCTCTCCCCGCGTGTGCCGTGCGCGGGGAGCGCTCCGGGGCGGCCCCGGCCGGGGGCAGAGCCGCGGGACGCGCCGCGCCGCAATCGCTGCCGCCCAGCCCTCCCCGCTGCTAATTGTTATTATTCTTTCGGCCGGAGTTGTTTCTCTTTTCAAGTTGCCCGAGCCAGTCGTCTGATAGCCCTGGGCTGGTCCCAAACCGTAGGGCTGGCGCGGGGCCAGCCGCTGCTGTGTCACACACGGGCGCGAGTGCCTGTCTAGGATCTGATCTCCCATGGAAAGGCTCCGGGGAGCATCCAGCCACCCCACAAAGTCCCTCACCTGTACCCAGGAGCAGCAGAGGGCTGCCATCTTTACAGCCTTCACCCACACAAACAAATATTTCCCATCATGTTTCTCATTTCACTTGGGTTGGGATGGTTTAGTGGTTGATATGTTGTCTCCGGGCATTAATTAATTTTATTTTTGTTATTAAAATTTTGTATTTAATTGCTGTGTTTGAATAGGTAGCAGAAGCCTTCACTGGTTTCCATGGTGATTAATGTAGGAAAAGCCTTTTTTGAAGCAGGCATGCCACTCTAGCTAGGTGGGCGCAGCAAATGAATTTGGGCACATACACGTACTCAGGAGTGTAAGGAATGAATTCACAATTGCTCACAATTTGAGGACAAGTACTGTCATCCATCCTAAACACATGTTAATTTTAGAAGGATGTGTAGCTACTTGTCATCTTTGCTCCTTGCCTACTAAATTCCTTCTTGGTTTCCAAACTCTAACAGATCTGCTAGAGAGATTAATTTCCTTATTTGAAATGAGGTTTTTCTTTTAAATAACAACTTGAAAAGTCATGTTTTTTCCTTCCCTGCCAAGTCTCCTTTGCTGTTGGTCTCAATCCCAGCTCTTAGCTGTACTCCACAGCCTTTAGAGTGTGCAGGTGCTGTAGCAGGTCTGCTGCCTGTCCATGCTGAGGCTTTCCTCAGTTTTGGCCCTTTGCCTGCCTTGGACACCGAGCAACTTCCAGGTGGCAGTCCCAGGTTTGAACCCAGTGATCTGACCTGCTGCACTGCCCCATTGGGACCTTACTGTGTCATGCCCCACAAGGGTGAGGGACAAGTTTTGTTAAGCCTTGTTCAAACATCTTGAAGTTCTTTAGAAAAAATTACTGAAAGCAGAAGGTAAGAATTTGTAGGCTATCACTGTATAACATGGTAATATTTCTTTCTCAATGCTATGAATTTCTTTTAATACCTCATCTAGTATTTATGGCTAAGAGCAACACCAGCAAGCCTGCAAATAAGTATGCACAAAAAAAGGGTATTGGATTTCATTCTGTGCTAATCTGTTTTCCCACCTTACTCAAACATTTGCTGAGACTTGTAGAAGAATATGTCCATTAATCTTAGCAAAACATACGTAGTTAATTGAGCTCTAGTCACAGATTCAATCTGTTGTAAAAACAACCCCTGATCTTTTTGTTTGTTTGGGGTTTTGTTGGTTTTATTGACATCAGAAACTAGATCTGTCCTGTCACTGGAACTTAGAAATGTAGGAATTAAGAAACTTTCTAATAGAATTAAGAAAAACTAGGCATGCTCTGTCTTCTGAGTCATTTATCTGTGCTGTGGTGTTTTTCCATTTTCCTCCATTCAGTAGTCCAGCAAATCTGGATTAGTCTCTTTAAACTTTTTTGTTTAGACTTTTTTTGTATGAGTATGTAAAGGGAGCATATGTGTGTATATTTTTTGTTTATATACATACCTAGGTCTGTGTATACAAATGCTGGGGGCTGTGTTCAGATGCGAGTTCAGTGAAATGTCTTTTCTTCCTCGATGCTTGGTTTTGGGGACACTGTATTGTGCACTCTTGTTAGAAAGGTGGTTTTTACAAATCAGAGGAGCTAAACGCCTAAATTCAGCTCATACAGCATGTAACAGATGAATCATGGTATCGTTTCATTTCATTTTTCCTTCTGTAAAGTGTGGATGTTGACCTTTAGCTATCTATATTCTGAGTGTTGAAATCTGTTGATACAGAAACTCTCAAAGGTCTAATTGTTTTTGTAGTTATGTAAGTTCTGTTCCTCAGCAAATTGCCTGCATTTTGAAGATGTTTCCATCAGGCATTGCCTCATGTTCCTGGTGGGTGGACCCTAGAGCAAGTTTAATCAGCAGGGCCCGTACTGGTTCCCTAGGTTTCTGTTGAGGCAATGCTGCTGTGGTTCACTTCAGCTGGTCAGAGCAGCGTCTTGCTGCAGAGTGAGTCAGCAGCATTCTTGCTGTGACTGTTTCAACCTTGAAGGTTGCTTCAGCCTCTCTCACACTGCCTAGCGTCACCCTAATAAGTTCCGTTATCTTATGATTAATGACCTGGATTGACACTTGCACTGTTTGGGTTCTGCTCTTGCTTGTGCTATGGACACTTGACTGACAAATTCTTTAATCCCACTGTGCTCTCGGTATTCATCTGTGGGATGCTGATAAGGGCGTTTAAACACTGTTGCGCTTACTTTGTATGTTTTTATATTCAGGCAGTAAGTTTTTGCTTTATTGTGTTGGAATACAGTTTACTAGAAGAGTTACATCTCCTCTGGAGTGGAAAGTTGCTGGTCAATAGCTTGGTAAAAACAAGGAATATTAGCAAAGGAACATGGATGAAAATGAAGGAGAGATCAATTTGAGGGTGAAGATTATAAAGCTATATGTGAGAATCAGCAAAGAAGAAACTTGAGCTTTTTCTACTTGTCTTAGAAAACAGCATTTTGGAAACAACTTACTCAAATGTGCCTGGGTGTGTATTTAAAATATAATTGTACTTAAGAAAAATTAGTCATTACAAATGTTATAATGCTCATCTGAGGCTGGAAACTCCAAGGGACCCTCCTAGAAACTCTCTGCTTGGAGCTTTCATTGTCAAGCTACTCGAGTCACTCGCTCAGTCACCTTCCACACAAGGCTGTTAATAATAAACATTTGGTTTCGTTTAACAGAGTATGTCAACATGCTTTAAAGCCCCAGCATCTGCATTGAAGGAAGCAAAGAGGGACAAAGCCAGAGAAACTGGCATTGAAAATAAATAGATATAATTGTGTGGGGCGTTGTTCACAGAGTTGATTAAATACCAACACAGGATTGAGTCTTCCTCTGTCCATCCCCCCCTCTTACATACACGGTAGGACAAACACAGAACATTGCTGAAGTCTTAGAAGCTCTGCTGGGTTTAATGCATAGCCTCGTTTCTTACTTGGAGGCTGAGTCTGAACTATTACCCAGAGCTCTACAGGCCTGGCAAGAGAATATAGCAAGAGCATGTTATATTCTCTTCCGCTAGTACATTATACCCCCAGAGCAGTACAGAGACCCTGCTGTATGCCCACCACCCTTACAGCTGGAGTGACAGCACTGCTCTCTGTTTCTTGCCATTTTGGGAGGCTTTAAGGCAAAGAGCCCGATATTGTCATTTGGAGTTCGAAAAAGAGTGCTGTATTAAAAATGTGTGTTATATTCATGGGTTTTGTGGGTCGATGGCCTTGGTTGTAGACTGAACTGTTTTATCTGGACTTGAGATAAGGAATTTGTCTGGGAAATGCCATTAAACTCCACAATCAGTAATAACAATGGCCTTAGATAGGGCTTTTATGCAGACACATGTTAGTGTGGGCCATTTGTAAGACTTTATAATTTAAGGAGTAGAATGTAGGTAGAGCTTGAAAGCCCCAGGTGCCTGTCTTCAGCAAACATTTAGATTCTGGTCTTATTTGTAGGGCTGCACAGGCTTTCAAATTTTCCTTTTTGTATACAAATTTTAAGATTTAAAAGCTGTTCTCAAAGCACTTTTAGATGAATTTGAAGACTTGTAAATTTCAGAGATTCATGCTGCAGAATAACTTGATGGCACATTAATAACTTGGCAGCAGATGGGAGTGGGAGGAAAGAGTTTGAAAGAGTGATTCTGAACCGAGCAAAGCTTTATAAGCTTGAAGCAAGGTGGAACATGCTAGCCAGCAGTCTGACCATGCCTTTGTCTCTTTCTCTCTGACCTGGGACATGATCAATCTTTCTATATAATAGTTTTGTCAGAGCCAATGGGTAGTGTAGTTTGAAAATGGCATTTTCCATTTTGAAAATGTTTTGCTGAAGTGGTCCTGACCAGCTCTACCCCTTAGGTATCCATCAATTTTAAGAGCAAACCAAGATGAAAATACACAGGAGCAGCTTAAGATACGGTTTCTTGCAACGTCTTGTTTTTGTTCTACCTGAAAGGGAAAACTAGTTGTGAAAATTCTGTTCTGCATCTGTGGAGCTAACTGTGTTTTCACTGGCATAAAGTCAGCTCTGTGACACCATTGAGAATAACTCTTTGCTGGGCAGTGTGGCACAGATTTTTCACTGATACTCAGTACTGTAGCTCCCCCTTGGACTGAAAGGGAAGGTCTTCCCCAGGATTTAGAGAAGATGTGGTGCTAATCCCCAGTTTTTTGTGCTTTTGCCAAAATAACAGATTTAACATAACCTGGCACGGGTTGCCTATGATGCTGGTGTGTGGCTGTTAATTAATGACTGAGATTTTAATGGTTACTTTGGCACTGTTGCCAAAAGAATTTCACTAATACTCTGATTCCTGGTTTTCATAGGAACTCTAGTCATAGAAATCTGTAGGTTTCAGGAATTATCTCGCCTGCTAGTTAAGATTTAAGGTACATTCAGTTGGGAAACAACATTGTAATACGTCGTGGATGTCTTTATTATATTCTTGATTGGTGTGGATCAGTCAGCTTTGATTAAATAAAATATAAGATTAAAGGGGTGATACTTGCAGTTTGCATCAAGGATGTAACAAGAGATCTCTTATAGGAGTCTGAGCAGCTCAGCTTATTAAAGGCAGAGGAGAGTTAGTCAGAGAGTGAACTAAAGGAAGAGAGCTCAGAAAAAAAAATATGTAGGCTGGGCCTGCTCTGCCTATAGAAGCTGCTACAACCTGTCATTCATAAATGGCAATTAATGCGTTTCCAGGAGGTGATGGAGCCTTCTCACTCTTTTTCAAGAAAGGGCAGAAAAGGCACCAAAAAACTGTTTAGCTGTTCTTCATGTTTGTCATTCAGTCTGATTTTAACTCCAGCAAGGAATAACAGAGGCATGTTGATGTAACATGCACTCTTCATTTTATTTCAAGCCTTTTAAAGTAGAATATTTAAAAACAGCTGATATTCTGTTTTAAACTGGGCTCAGGTTTGGGTTCAAGATGAAGGAATTCTGGACTTATCCTAGCTAGTGTGTCCTTTACCTGCATATTTGTGCTTGTGACCCCAGCAATTCCAAGACTGGAGCAGAAAGGGAAAATCAATTATGGCAAGAAGGGAGCATGTACATACATCAGCAATTTGGTGCCCAGAGGAAGAAAAATCTGCATGTCTGCTGATGTCAATCTTCTTGATATGGTATTTTTGTAAATGCACGTGGGTTGCTATTTCTTTTAACTAGCTCAACAAAAAATAAGTTTATTTTTAGTGTTATAAGCTTCAGGGCATCACAATTAGCAGATCAAAATTACCAGTTGGATTAGTCAACCTTCTGTTTGCTTTAGCAGAAACTATGACAGTGACGTTGTTAGCATTCCCACAGGTATTTTGGAAGATTCATTAAGATCAGTTATGGGATCCATTTTTTTCTCCCAATTTTCATTCTTTTTGGTTCTACAAATTTCATTTTTCAGCTGATGGAGAGAAACTTTGGGCTGATGAGCTCATTTGCAGTAACTCACCTGCAGCTATATTAGTAAAAAAGAAAAAAAATAGTATTTCTATTAACCATGTGATGTGTCTTGTCTCACCTGAATTACTGCAAGTAATTCAGTTCCCATGAACATCTATTGCTTGGACTCCTTTTGCTGACACTGCCAAGAAGTTCATCAGCAATTTTTGGGGGAGTTTTAGAGTAGTCTGAAGTCTACTCAATTTTCAGGTGTGTTAAATGCTGTTGGTGTAATTCTAATGGCTTTATTTGGAATAGAATTAAGGTGTAATAGTCTTGACAAGATCTTGAGGAAAATATATGGAGAAATATTGAGGAAACAGTTAAATATGGTATAATTTTAGCAAGAAGCTGTCACCAAATTAAGTATTCCAAATGGATTTTTAAGAAAGCGTTTTGATGAATGACAAGAGCTAGTGAACAAATGGATGAGCTCCCAAGCCTATTTAGTCTTATTTATATGCACTTTTCTCTCACCTACAGTGTCTTTCAGCATAGTTTGAGCTACCTGGGAAGGACTTGCACACTCACATCACAGACTGTACCTTGAATTGATACTTAGTACAGAACATAGGGTATTGTTTCATATATGTGTATGTTTATCCTTTGTTACAAATCCTAGGACACAGACTATTCAAGCATAAGCTATTGAATGTGAGGCTCTGAAGTAGTGTGGCCCCATGTGGGCAAATTGGCACTGGGTTAAGCTGAGGGCTGTTCTGCTGGTGAACAAAACCCCTGCTATAGGTGCATAAAGGCTGAAAGTTAAAAAAAATAAAAAAATTCAGTGATCTACCTGTGTGTTAGTGATATAAACTGAACAATTATTTAGTTCTCTGTTTTGCTAAAGCATCTTGACATAAATCAGTCACAAAATTCACATGACTGAGCTACTTCTACCCAACCCTTTATGAAAATATCTTTATAAGGACATAAATGTAAGTGTACTACAAATAAAAAAGGATTTAGTGTCTTCCTGGAGCCTTTATTTCCCCTGTGGTCTGTACTGGTCAAGCCACAATTCAAATAGCTGATGATGGAAAAACAGTGTGCTCATTGAACCTGTTTGCTTTGTCATTTAGGACTGGCACTCACCTGAAAGCTGGCTATATCATAGGACAACAAATTGCAATAATTTCTAGTTGAATATTTTTTTAGAGGCAGCGGGAGCACTTACATTTTTGTCAGTAGGACATTACTGTATTTTTCACTCTTTTCTCTGCCTTTATCAAGTTCATCGTGCCTGTTAGAAAAATCATTTAGGGAGGTTGTTTTATTATTTTACTCAAATTTTACAATTTTTATACTTCCACCTTCTTACCAGAGGAAGAATCAAACGATATCAAACACATACAGTGAATTCAAGAGCCCTGTATGTTTTGATGAGTTTGGATTTCAATCCTACAGCTGCTGCTGTGGCATGAAACAGATGTTGTGTCAGCCAGCAACTTCAAAGGGGATTCCCTAGGCCATGAGCATGTGGGAAAATTAAAGCTGATACTCTTCCCCAGGGGAAGTTTGTTCCTTCTGTTTCTCACTTGCATTCCCCATCAGACTCTGTTCTCGGGTCTGCAAAAGCTGTGCATATCATGGGCACAGCCTGGTTTAGTTCAGGTTTAGAGACTTTTTTTTAAGCTTATCTGTGGTTGGATTTTCCTGTTTTGGGTTGTTTCTTTTGGGGTTTTGCTTGTTTTTTAAATTTTATTTTCATTTGTGCAGTGATGCCAAAGCTTCCTAAAATCCACGGTCATATTAGTAAAAGATATTTTGAGAACTAGAAGTCTGTAGTCTCTATAGAAATCAGGAAGCGCTCTAGCGGTTGATGCTATTTTCCCTGTATTTCCTGCTCTCCTAACTACCGTTTTTTCTCCAGAGCTGGACAAGATAGGAATAGATCCAGGGTGCAGACAGAGCTGAGGAGAGGAGCTGTAGAGAGATATATGCTGGGTTTGTGAAATGAATAGTTGTCTGTAAGAAATGGCTGCAATAAAGGTAATGAAGAATTATTGAGAGGTGTTTAGAAGTGTGCTCTCCACTTGCTCAGGAAAACACAGTCAACTCTGTTATTTAGTTTTGTCTCCGCAAAGTCTCACAAAAAAACTAGCACTCTACATGCAAACTGTAAAATGTTATGTAAAGCCTACAATACAAACACACCTTGTATAAAAACTAGAATACGTAACAAATAGTTCAATTATTTTGGATAGCAAGAATGAAAGCAATTTTTAAAATTGTTTTCATTTCCCTGCCATCCTGTGCAACCCTGGTGCTTCTGTGTGTCCTGAACTGATAGTTACCTACTGTTTGACTGATATTTGAGCTGGTGGTTTAAAGGTAAAAGCTTTGCATATCTTGGCAGATTTCCTGGGCAGTCTATTCATAATGCCTCTAACCTTCCTAGTTATGTGAGATTTTTGGCCAGGTAGTACTTTCACGCTTCTTTAAGATCTGTACACATGAAAAAAGCTTCCAGGTGCCTTGCCCCCAAATGCAGCTGCTTAAGAGTAATGACTTAACAGTGTCGCAGTACTGATTGTTAATTTGGGAATGTTCACTGAAAATCAGATTGTTTTTCTTGTGTAGGAAACTTGTTCCCTATGAGCATTTAATAATTTCCTCTTTTCTCATTTGTGTCTCCCACATAATATGTGCGTGGCAAAGATGAGCTAGAAATCCTAAACTTACAAGATATCCACTGGGAGTTAGTTCAGACCTAATAACACCAAAGTGAGAAAGAGAAATACAGCTTGTTTCACGTGAAGTGTTGCAAATGCATTAAGTTATTTAAACAGTTATCTTTGCAAATTCTTTAATAAAATCTAGCCTAATTTCAATTAGGGAGATCTAAAATGCTCTGTTGTGTGTTTCCAGCATAAGTGTTTTATTGATTTACATGTCACAGCCATTTTCTGTGTAAGATACTCTATCATTTTATGCTGTTCTAATAATAATTAGGACCATAATATAAAACATTATAGACAAAATTCTGCTATGATTACCCACCAGCCTGCATCAAATCACTCTGGTAAGTAGGCTGAGGAATTTCTTGTCATATTATACTTTGTGTAAAACCACTCCAGGAAGGGGGGTGTATCACATTGTTACTACTTCTATGTTCCTTATTGGATCTGCTGTTTCTTTGGTAAAAGATTCGTTGATGCTGGAGAAAATTGAGACTACAGAGGCACTCAAGTGCTGGCATTTTAAACTCCTGTGCTGTAAATTGAGCACAGGCTTGCTGCATGCCCTTGGTAGATGCAGTGAAACACCTACCCCCTCTCACACCTACGTCTATTGAAGTGCAAAAGGGTTTGCTCAAGTGGAGCGGTTGGTTCTGGAAAATGGAATTGTAGTTTTAAGGCAAAAGATAAAAAACATTGAATATGCTAGTGCTTTTTATTAGTGGTTATTTTCTGAAGTAAATGAAAGTCTTAAATGGCCCTAGCATTGCATGATAGGTAAGATAATAATTCATGTTAGCTAACACATTAATTAACTTTTGTAATGAATGTTCTATGAATTTGTTGAAATGGCTGCTTTATGCTTTGCAGTTCCCAGTGAGTGTATTGAGTGAAATAATTTTTTTTATTATGTTGCTAAGGTTTGTTTACTGCTACTAAAATCTAGAGAACGTTGATTGTTCTGTGTCATTACTTCATTTTTATGGTTTGCAAAATCCTAGCCAACTTAAACTGAGGTCAGTGAAGGGGAAGGCAGCACAGGATTTCAGCAAGGGCATCTGTAAATAACCATAGAGAAACCCAGGCAGAAAGCATGAAAAATCATCTCTGGCCTGTTTATCTGTCTGCTACCCCTGTCAAAGCTGTGAATAACAAGGCACCGAGCCTGAGTGCCAAGCGCTGCCTGACTTGGCACTGCCCACACTCAGACACAACTGTGGCGACAGCAAACTAAGTCAAGGGAGACAGGTCTCCAGTAAGAGTGCAAAAGCCAAAGAAGTAGCCATATAGATCTTATATATCTTCTTGTTCCTACAATCTGTGCTATCATGATGATTGTCTGAGCTCCAGTCTTCACAAAATCCACAAAGTTAAGTAGAATTGCAGAAATACAAGGCAATGGTGGAATGCTCTCCCTGTATCTTTTTCTGTAATGTAGCAGAGACATCTAAGAAAAACAGCTTATCTAGCTAAAAGCATTACTACCTGGAAGTTTTTTATTCTTTAATTAAAATGCTGGATTGTCAGTAAAATTTCCCAGTGAATGGAAATAGATTGCTTAGGCACCCTTTGATCTGAGCTGGTGTTGATCTCCGTGTTGGCTAATGAGCCTTCCAAGACAGATCTTTTGACTGGGTATTGACTCCTAGGCTGCTATGGTAAATGACAAAAGTTTTGGCATGGTTAGTTCTTTAAAAAAAAACCCTCCTAAAGAAATAGAAGAACCTTCACAAGGAACTTTGACTTCTAGTTTTATCCTGAAAACATCAGAATTGCATCTGAAAGCAATTTATAATCTGTCACAAAACTCTGTTTTGGCATATGTTTTCTTAATTGAACTTCTGAGGTTGTGTAATTCCAGTGTGTCTGTTTAAGGAAGGACTGTGGCTCACCTGTTTCACGTATTCACAGCTAAGCTCAAGTCTCATCTTTATTCTGCACAGCACTGCTATTTCTACTAAAACCTAATCCATTATTCATAACTGCTTCTAATTTTGGCCTAACTTTGAACTGGAGATAATTGGAATGTCTCCAATTGTCTCATATGTTCACACATCAAAGAGCATCAAGTCAGAAGTTAGCATTGTTCTTGTGGTGTATGTATATGCATGTTTTAAAGAGTGGGGAAATATTTTTTTTGTTAGTGATATTGGGATATTCCACTTTGTTCTTTCAAAAATAAATGGTAATAAATTGGAAATCTTAGGGAAGAGGTGCCATAGGTTATCATGCCCAATGCTGCGGATCTGAGTATTAGTACAAAACTTGTTAGAGGCAACAGAACTCATTTAAGTGACTTCAGTAGGTTTTAGATAAAGCCCCAAATAAAGGTTGATGTTCAGTGTTACTTAATCCCTCCTTTCCCTGTGATGCTGCAAGATGGTTATGCGGAAATTGTCAACACTTCCAGGTATTCTAGGTATTCTATTCCCTTTATTTGCTTTCCTTGTATCAGTTTTCTCCTTTCCCACCCCCAAACTCCACTCAAATTCAGGTGAAACTAGAAAGGAAAGGAAGGGAAAATGAGAATATTCTCGCTGTTCCAGCAGTGGGATTATTTGCTGGGTGATCCCTGGAGGGCTGCAGTGTGCGTGGTCCTGCTGTGCAGAACTAACTTATGATGCACAGCAAGTTTATGGCTTGAAATGACACCTGTTCCCTAGGACACTGATAGGGTAGAAAGATACAAGGGTTCAGCAGGAATAAGGGACTTGCTGAGTATCTGAGGCTGTGATGAGGTTGGGGAGAACAGGGTTTAGATTTGTTCTGAAGACTGCTGCTTGAACTGCTTTGCATTGCAGCTGCTTTGAATCTGACCACGCTAAATGAAGGAAATTCTGAGGCTCTGGTGCATCACATTCTGAATTCCTGTTTGAAATTTTTCAAATAACCTATAGTAACTACGGTTGTTCAAACCTTCATGCAACCTCACAAATGTGGCCGTGCCCTTCTCTCCCTGCAAACCAGGTGCAGTTACAGCCTCTCACCAGCATGTGCTTACAGACATTTGCAGTGTATGAAGTGCTGAAAACTTTTTCAGGGATTTTAGAGTGTTAAACACTGAAGTGCTTTACTGTGTAATTGACAATAAGCCATGATGCTTTTTATCTAAAATCACACGTCACTGTTTTAATTACTGAGCCAAATGGTCTCATCTTTTTATTATTACTGTTTTTTCCTTATTCTGCCTTCCTCTACATTGTATTGATATGCTTGGTTCAAAGTCTGGTTCTGCACATAGTTTGCATTTTAAATGCAGATAAAAATTGCCTCACTAAGAGCAACGATTTAAACATTTTGCTATCTTTTTTTTAAAGCTCCGGATATGCTGTCTCTGTAAAAGTGACTATCAATATTCTACACTCCTAGGAGTGCCACTGAATTGAGCACAGCGCTCCAAATTTTACAGCACTGAAGTTACATCCCAGGGTAACACACATAGGAAGTACTTAGATTTATCTTGAAGTTGCCCTTGAAATTTAGTTTCCTTCCAAGATCTCTGCTCAGTTTAGAAGATAACCAAAGTTTTTTATAGACTGGAAGTGGTTGATATATCTTCATTGGCAGGAGATTAAAAACTAGCAAAGTACAGTTTGAACTGGATTCAGCATTTGCAGACAGCAGGAGGATCAGGTTGGAGATATAACTAAACTATAACTAAAAATCTAGTCTCTTGTTTTATAAATAGTTCTTGTCTGCACCTTGTAATTCTCCTTTTCATATTGATGACTAATAAATAGTGCAAGGTGTTGATTAAAAAAATCACCTCGCAAAGAATGACTTATACCACACCTGTTGGGCAGTCAGGTAGTTTACTTTAAAGTCAACTACTTGTTTTCAGAAATTGTTATTAAGTGTCATGCTTTGTTCTTTTTTGAATACTTTCATTTCGTATTTTGACTGAATTAGTTCATATTTGAAGTATTGAAGTAGTTAAAAAGGAAAAGGTAAGATATTTAAGAAGTCCATTATGCTCAAATACTCCCAAGTATAGCTTTGAAGGTGATAGTTCTAATTTTTCTGTGATGTTGTTTGCTGTTGTGTGCTAACCAGTGAGCTTACAGGCAAATTCATGGCTGATTTTTTGAATAGAAATAAAATTGTACCTTCAGTTGGGTGTTTGAACTCTGGTCTGAGAATTGGTCTGGAATATTGCAGTAGAATAAAATAATCTGGAGTTTGGCTTTGAGGAACAAAATAGCTGTTCCCAGCAGTTGCAGCTATGGGTGAGTCCAAGCGCTACAACAGTTGAAGCCTTCTTGCTTTGACGCATTTGGCTACAAGTGGATGTCTTTAAAGCGTTTTCTGCAATTATGTTGCTTTTGAAAGATATAAATGCTGATTCAACTGGTAATGATATTCTTTTAAAACCATGGATCAGCTCTTTCAAATTTGATGGTTCACAATTCACGTTACAAAGGAAGTGTGCTTACACTACTTTTACAATAATTATAATGATATTTCACATTATTTTTAGTCAAGCTTTTCTCATGTTTAGCTATCTTAAAATTTGCTATGGCACTTATGTTCAAAGTATATGGAGTTTAGATTTATTTACTTTTAAGTAGAAAAGGCTTTAGACACACTGTTGCTATGTTGTCTTTTACCCACAAGCAAGGACCTCTCATGGGCATTGGCAATACATGTGGATTTCTTCTAAGTAATCAGTGAGTTTTTGTCTGTCCTTCTTTATTTTTATTTTTTCCCCATATGAAAAAGTAACCTTTGTTAGAAACAGCTAGCTGTCAATACAGTCCTCAAACCTGAGCTGGCTGAGTAATCTGCTCACTTTTCTGATTGCTTTGAGGAGCATTCCTGTACAGCTATGGCAAATGTCCCAGCATAATTTTTCATATCCTTTTAGTGATAATTTGTGCTCAGTTTTCAGCTGCAAAGGACTAAAAGAACATTTCAAGCCCACACAAAGTCTGACGGGAGCTCGTGACTGGAGCAATTTGGAACAGCAGGCTACATGTTCCCTGTTGCAGCAGAGAAGATGGTCAGGATTTGGTTTACTTAGGGTTTCTTTTTTAGCATTATTCAAATATAGCTGATATCTACCAGAAAAAAAAAATTTGAAAATCAGCAATTACTTTTATTTACTTTTATGACAGCAGAATAAATAATTTGGTAAGACTATGAGAAAATAGAGGATGAGGGTGGATTGAAGATGCAGAGGAGTTTACTTCTTAACATGTGAACAATAAGAAAAGGAAAAATCAGCCCAGGAAAGGCACCACTCACCTTGTAAGCTTTTAACCTTTCCCCCAAAGGTCTGTCCTGCAAATCCCTTGAAGTCCCATGTTCAGCTACCAGCATTTTTTGCTACCCATCTTTTCCTTCCCCTCCTTCAGCCATCTTCTTCCCCCTTCCCCCACTTGCTATGAAAAGGAAAGCTGCTGAGAGCTCATAAGTAACAGACTCATGCTTTCAATCAAAGGAGAGAGCTGAATAGCCTTCCACGGAGAGCAAGTGCAGCGGATCTGGAGTCAGGGCCCCTTCATTAATGAGAAAGGAATCTGTTCACCTTCTGAAATCTTTCAGCGCTCCCTTAAGCTGCCTGAACCACACAACTTGCGTTTCACATAAATTTCCTCGCTGTGACTACAGTTCCATTTTTCTCTTTCTCTCCACCATCTCTTGAAAACTAAATATGCAAAGGTAATTTCCCTGCTCTCGCTGGGTCTGTGATCCTTCTTTGCTCATTAGGAGATGCCATTTCAAATTAATTTCTTCCCCTGGCCCCCCAAACCCTTGGTTTCGGTGGAAAAAATAGTTGGGCTTACAATTATACACAAGAAAATATAATATTTGCATCAGGCTTGCCAGGCATCTGTGCAAAGCAGGTCCGAACACTGGTTTTGATTCGCAAGCTCAGTGGTTTCCTTTGGCAGTTTTTTCACTCAAACATCTTGTTTCAGTTCACACCAGTTTAGTTTTGTCTTGAGTTTATAGGGGTTACAACAAACCTTGGAAATTCAAATGCAACGCTCAACTGAAACTGCTGCTGTCCTCTCTTTTGTTTCAAACTACATTACCACCTAAGATGCTAAAATCATCCTTACCCCCTGATACTTAGCTCAGGTTTGGTGTAAACCTCACAAACCTAGCATGGTACCTGCTTCATTTGGGAACATTTTATTAGCTCATTTTTAAACTAATTCTATGTCATAAATATGAATGTGACCTCAACAGCGGCTGATAATTTCATTTCACGTGATGTCAGAAATAGAAAGGCATTTTTTGTCATTATTTAAAAAATGAATTTGTTTACTCCATCTGTATCTGTGCTGTCGATGATGTGAAAGGAATAGTTACTGTCAGTGGGAGAATAAAGCAGTGGGGAAAGACATCACATTTGATTTCTGTCAGATGGATCTCAGCTTGCACAGAACAAGTATCCAGTTGTTATTCTGTGGATGGTCTTAATGCTTTGGGGAGAAATGTTTTGGTAGCATTCCTGCTGCGATCACATAGGTAAATATAAATGTTTTTTCTTGTTAAAAGTATGGGGGAAGATGCATTGTATGTAGGAATGTGAATCGGAAAGAAATGGGAATTGATAAGAAATGGGTGTTTTATAGATGCAGTGTAGCCAAGCATTGGTTTAGGTTCTGATTAGTGCCTTTGGCATGAGGCAGTTTCAGTTCTCATTCTTACATGGAAACAGTTATGTTATGCTCAAAATTCAGACTGAATAGCCAAATTCAGACTTCTTTTGGTCTTTAGATCCATTTTACTTCAAGAGTTACAATTTTCTATTAATGCATAACTGATAGTGAACATTTTTGTGTTAATCTCCCTGGTGGAATCATGTAGTATGACTTTTTCTACTAAGAAAGAGAAAATAGTTTTGATTGTTGAGTTCTGTTTGTTATTTTATATTGATGTTACACACAGCTTGAGGATATAGTGACTGACTGACTGAACATCTGAGTGAAAAGTACATAGGATTCTTGAATAAAAAAGAGATATCTTGTCAAAACAAGCCCTATGCGATAAAGATTTCCATGGCAGAAAAGAACGAGGAGAGAATGTACAACTGGAATATTGTGTATGGGATGTTAATTGCTGTGGGTGCTGATTGCTTGCTAATTTAAACAGATACTGTGCATGCTCAAAACCAGGGTATGAAATGCTGGCAGCAGCTTTCTCTGCCTGACAATCACGCAAAAGAATATTCTGTGATTGGACTTAGAGATAGAGGTCTGAGAGTATGGGCACAGCCAACAATGTTTTCACTTGGTTGTTGGGTTTCTTTCATGTCTTAAGTAATTTAATGGAAGATTGAAAACAATTGGGTCAGAACACAGGGACAAAGGTCTCAGGAGCAGTAGTGCTGCAGCAGTGAGCGAGTGATGCATCCTGAGGACATCACTGCAGCAGGCGACTGCGATGTGCCCAGCAGTGTCCGTGTGCTGTGACTCAGCCGCTGGCACACCAACAGATGAGTGCGGAATATCCTGAGTGTTTGTGCTCCTACCCATGCCTGCTCTTCCCGCTGTTTGGTGGCAGTCCTGCTGGCAGGCTCCAGAGCAGCCTAGGTGCTAGAGGGGAAGAGTTTCTTCTCCTCTCCAGGCTGGTTTTTCCACCAGCAAGCTTTTACCTCCTTGCCATCATACCAAGGCAGAGAAGGGCGCTGCTGCCCGCCAGGATGCACTGTGCCCAGGCTGTGCCCTCTGTGTGCCCCTGGGTCCTTCTCACCTGCCCGGGGAGCTCAGCCTCCCTGCCCAGCCTCGTGCCCCAGTGCTCCCCAGATGGTTCTGCAGCCTCACAGTCCGTCTGGCTACTCTCTGCCCTTTGAAAAATTAAGAGATCGAAGTTTTAAAGTATAAGACTGCCCTTCTCTCTTTGCCTGGTGCTAGTATGGCTTTGAAATCTAGCCTGTGTTCCACAGTACTTCAAAGAGGCCGCTGAGACTCTGGGCGAGCTCTCCCAAAACGCCTGTCCCGAGGGATTTGTATGTGTCTGTGTGTTCCACGAGTGCCTTGGGGCCCTGCTGTGCCAAAGCCAGGCAGCGAGGGGGTCCCGCTGCAGTCCCCAAACCCTCGGAGCGTGGGGAAGGCAGAGGTGGAAGGAGCTGGGTCACACACACTGGGTGAAGTGTGGGCTGGAAGGAGAAACCTGTCTCTGGTTTCTGCCTTCTGAGCGTTTGATTTCCATTTTGCGGCATTGCTTGGCCTCACCCCTCTGCAAGCACCGGGATTGTTTGAGTCCCTGTGGTGCAGTGACCTGTTTTTTTCAGGATTTTTCCAGTTAGGATCACTGGGAAGAACAAAACTTCTAGGCACAGCTGAAGCTCCTTGCAGTGATTAAAACTTTTGTGCATTGCTGTAGCAGCAAATGGTGAGAGAAATTTCAAGGGCTGCTTGATTGTGAACTGTTCCCTGCAGATGGGCCCAGAAGAAGTTTATTTAAAACTTGTGTTCCTATTTCAGTTTTCTGAGGGGGGAGCGTTCAGGCCCTATTAAATTCTGCTGAACAGAAAATAAACTAAGATTCAGTGTCATCTATCTTCTGTATCCTTATGATTTTAGAATTGATTAAAAACTTGTTTACTGTTACAAGGCCTGCTCTGAATTTTTCAGGTAGGCAAAGAGTGTGAGCCTTTGAATTATTTAAGGCTGTGCTGGAACAGTTAGCTCTTTACTTTCTATTGCTACTAAATTTCAGAAAAGGCTAAGAAGGGTAAAAATTATCTCTGTTTATTCATACAAAACATCTCTGCAAGTCCCGCTGTTGCCCCAGAGGAAGGACCATCCTTAAACCAATTTAAAATTTGGGGCTGTAAGCCCAGAGCCTTCTGTTTTGTTACTGCTGAGGTTAATGAGTCAAGGGTCATGGCATTAATCAGTGACTATGGTGCAGAACAGAGTTGCTAAACTTGTGGTGAAATCTGAGCTTGCTGCCATGGGAACAGAGTGGGGAAGGCAGCATTTGGGAAGAGCCTTAGCCTGGCCAGGGGGAGAGCCTGGCAAGGGCACCTCAGCCTGGAGCACTGCTTTAGTGCTGATTGCACCTGTGCATGTGTTTGTTTAGTCTTAATTTATGGATTTTCCTCTCTCCTTTAACAAGTCTGCTGGGGTCTGTTTCCTAAAAATTCAGGTCAGTCGTCACATGCCTGGTTATTGGTCTGAGTGGCGAGAAAGTACCAAGGAGGAAGGGCAAACTCCACAACCCCTGAAGTTTCTGAGATGTTATCTCAGTCCAGCATGACTGATGCCCTGAATTCTTCTTTACTCAGTTCACAAGTTTTCTTTACCACAAACAGCCCTTAAAGAAAGGAGCTGTTAGCAGTGCGTACAGCTTTTACAGTGCAGTTCTGAGTCATGATACTGGAAGGTGCAGAGTAGACGTAATGCCTGTAAATTTGTTATTATTAATTACAAGAGAGGACTACTTCATGCAGATTCTCCCTTTCTTTCGTGCACTCAGCCTGACTTATTTTTACTGTGTAATTTGTGATCAAAACAGGAAGATGCTGCTTTTGTTAAGAAATCTATCTAAATTAAGGGATTGTTATTTCTTTCTTCAGAATATACAAATCAAATTTCATGGTCTTATTCAAGGCAGAGAATCTTTTCTCCTGGGTATCAGCAGTCTACAGGGAAAGTTATTGCACTTTAATATAATTCCTGAAACATTAATCACAGGGACTATAGTTTTGCAAGAGGCAAAGCTTTAGTTGTTTACAGTCTGTTAAGCTATTTATTTACAGTGTGTTCTCACTCCTCCCTTAAGACCTTCAGAAATGAAAAATATAAGGGGCTAGCAGTTCCTTTTCTCATTTAAGTATGCAAACATGGTTTTCAGAGTTTTTTTTCCTGCGGCAAAAACAAGGTCAGAAGATCTAGAAAATAATGTGTCCAAACTAGG
Organism: Acanthiza pusilla; assembly: GCA_036630365.1. Taxonomy (NCBI): domain Eukaryota; kingdom Metazoa; phylum Chordata; class Aves; order Passeriformes; family Acanthizidae; genus Acanthiza; species Acanthiza pusilla. The sequence continues at coordinate 24,906,692 of JAXCHO010000234.1, forward strand.
TTCTGGTTATAATTTGAAAGCGTTCAGCACCAGAACAGTGCTGTCTGGTCTTAGTCCTAAAATATATAGGGATAACCCACAGCACAAGTCAGAGAAACCTGGCAGTTGCTTTAATCTGTCCACAGTCTCTGCCCATCGACCTGGGCATGATGAAGAGCTAATTTGGGTCTGGTCATGCCCCGTCTCAGATTGTACTGCATTTAAGAGAAGCATTACTCTTCTCATTTCGAGCAATTGTCAAAGCCCGTGATAGATTTTGTTCAGCCCCATGTCTGCAGACACCAGTGGGTGAGATACATCTACCCTCAGTGTGGTAGGGCTATTGGAGTTTACTTTCAAACATCCAGTTTGGCTAAAAGTGTTGCATGTATTACTGAGATCTGCAGTATCAGTTTTAGGATTCAGTTACTCTGTCTTGTAAGGCAGGATATTACTTGAAAAAAAACAGGAAGCAACATGCATTTCTGTTATGGGTTGGTGGGAAAAAGCAATAGGATACCTATTGCTGATGATAAACATGTATAGTCCCTAAAAACAAATTAAATTTTGGTCAGACTATTTCTAGCCTATATTTTCCTAACTTCTTGGTTTTTGGTGGATAAATTTTATTGGTATTCCTCTTGCAGATGGTTTATTTCATTTTAAAACCTGTTTCTCATTTTTAAAAAAATTAATACTTATATCAGAAAAATCACTTATTTTCAGTCTTCTATTTTTTACTGCCAGTTTCCCAAACTATTTCCTTCCTCAAGGGATTTAAATATATGAACTTCTAAGTACAGAGATAGACAGTTTCTCTCCTTCTGTTTCTTTTCTTTTTAGGGTATTTAATTTTTTTTTTTTAGTGCCTGTAAGGCTGGAGCCCTGGATATTTGAAGCTTCTTTCATCCTCTAAAATGTCAGCAATTTCAAAGAAGTGGGTTCCTGTACAGTTCTTTTGACATGCTCTATAGCACTTTTCAAACTTGGCCTGGAAGCTCTTTCTCTGCAGGTGAGAGGGAGTGCGGGCAGGGGACACCTTCATAACTGAGACTCCAGCTAGAGCAATCACCAGGGAGGGAAAGCACCCTGACACAAGCAAGCTGTGCGTAGTCCAAATGACTGACACAGCTTTCTGCATCTTCACCCTCTTCCTTCTGAAGTTTGCAAAGTGTCAGGCTCGTACAGCTGAGAGCCGGCGTTAGGCTGTCTTAGCTTTCTGTTCCTCTGGTGGGAAGACACATTAGAAACCATCAAACAAAACCAGCGGTGTCAAGTCCATTTCTGTCACAGCCTGTGGTCTACACAGAGCAAGAACTCTCAGCCTTCACCTAAAGTTTCTTCTTTCTGGGTTGCAAAGTACCAGGGGGCAGAGCTGGAGGTTTGCTAAGGCTCCAGCGCATCTCTTCAGTTAGACCAGAAGATGATGGGGAGTGAAGGGAAGCAGGGAATGGAAATAAATCCTCTTCCTGGTAACCAAACCCAGCAGGGGCAGTGAAGAAGCCAGCAATTGATAGGGCAGGAGAGGAATGTAATTAACGCTGCTGAAGACAGCTGGGCCACTTATTGGATTAGCAGGGAGAAGGGATCACGGCAGAGCGCACGGAGCTGCTGGGGCAGCAGCAGGAGGGGTGGATGAGCTGGGAAAGCTCTACATGGAAGCAGGGAATGCAGAGAAGAGGGGTGAAGAAGTGGGAACACAGAAGTGGGACGAGGCCAGAGTATACAGCAGTCTTTGACGTTAAAGCTATTTAAAACTTCTGAAAAGTTATTTTCTCTGCACAGGTGTACTGCATATTACTTTTTTCCATTTGAGGAAAGGAAGGTGCTTACCATGTTAACATGAATGAAGAGTTTCAATGCAAACATCCTCTTAGATTTGTGCTATCTATTCTGGGCAAAAATAAATGTTTGTGGGGTTTTGTAAACAAAATATCTATGTGCAACAAAAATATCTATTTAATTATTTTTTAAGATTGTATATTATGAGGTTGGGGAATGGTTGCTTTTTCCTTTTGGTCTGTGCTCTGGATTTCATTATTTTATAAAGTGTGAAGAGTGCAGCTGTTGTACCACTTGGATTTTAATGGTTTAAACAAGGGCATAAGTGTAACATAATTAGAGAATATTGTTTGATAATGCAGGAAGGGATCTTCCAAACATTTTTATTTGGGAGATGAACTGTACTCTTCCAAAGGGAAAAAACCTTCTAATTCTGGCTGAAACTTCCTCCCGCAATTTTCATCCCTTGAAGCATGAAAAAATTGATCCGCTATTCCTGAGCAATCCTTAGAATTTTGGTTCTTTTACATTCTCAAGGTGCAAACCATAGTTTTTTGATGTAAAAGCTGTTATTGCATCTTAATTGAAGTCTGCACAGTAATTTCCTAAAGGTAAGACTCTGCAGAGCATGAAGATACATGGTTTGAGTTTATTGAGGCTTGGAGTAATATTTATGGGTATAGACAGATGAATCTCATTCAATTTAAATATCCTAGAGTGTATTTAAAGCACATTAATTTAAACTAAATCCATAATAAAGTATTGTTCTTTCTCTGCTCACCGTCAATTTTTACAATCTTTTCTAATGGCGTGTTAATTACCTGTCAAATTTTTTGTTAATATACCAAAAGTTTCTATTAAAAAAAATATCTGGGATTATATTAAGAGAAAATCTACTCCTTTTTTTTTCTGAATTAAAAAAAAAGGAATGACCAGTTTATGAACAGGGTGAAAGGATTTCTAAGACTTAAAAAAATCTTAGCAGTTGTGAAAAGGATCAAAGCAGCAACCTGGAATATGTATTTTCATATGTGTTTTTAAGAAATAACATTTTATATAGAAGAAAATCTTGGATGTCCTTTTTTTTCATCTTGATGCTTTTTCTACTCCCATGGAAATAAAACAAGCATCTAGATGCAGTGTCCTGGCATGCAAAACTGGAGTCAAATACACAGTGCTTGTTCTGCTTCATGTTGCTTTATCCTTTGAAGCATAGAAGAATCAAATTTGGAAGCTCTTGTATTCTGAGGTCCTGAGGCTCCCAGGCTATCACACTGTGTGTCATCTTCTGCCAGGGGTGGCACTGAGTGGGACAGTTGTGCTACAGCTTCCCTACTGCATATAGGAATGTTTATTTTACTTATGGGATGCTAATTGCTTAGCTGTCCTATTTTGCAAAGCTGTGTGAAGATAAGGAGAAGGAAGAAAGGAGAATTCAAACCCTAGGTTTGGTGCTGTCAGAGGGAGTGGGTGTTGCACGTGGGAGGTAAAGGTGTAGGTAAAAGGAGTGACATTTACTGAACTTATTGCTCAGGCTCCTTGTAGTTCAGCTGTGCCTACTGATGGTATTTGTAAAGCAGCCCACATGTGAAAGAGGGAAAACTGACCTAATACTGAAAAAGGTAAAAGAAAAAAAAAAAAAAAGAAATCTCCAACTTTCATTCTGTCTAAATCTAAAAACATATTTGGCAATTCAGAGTAGTCCTTTTTGCCTTCGGAGCCATCAGATCTGTCACGTATCAAGCCTATATCAGCAAAGGGCATGTATTATATTAAAAGTGTTTAGTGCCGGTAAGTAAAACCTGTTGAAAACACGAGAGCAGGTGTAGGGGTCTTTAGCTATTAACTGCTCTGATTAGGTGCATGCCATATGGCTCAGCTGTGCAGCTCTCTGAACTGAAGCTTCTGCTGTCCTGCATGAGTGAAACACCTACAGCTGAACATGCCACAAGAGACTATTGGCGCAAGCAAATGGACCTGCTCTTTATTTCATCTTTAGACTTTTGATGGGCAAAATTAGCTAGGCAGCACTCTGACCGTGTTGTTATTTACTCCAGTGAAAAAAAGAAAATCTTTGGTGGGTTGTTTTCATTAAGCTCCTGAAGGCGAACTACTGTGAAGGAGATAATGTAATATGTAGTTGTCAAGTTTGGGATTAGTGCATTAAGAGGTGTAGTTAGTAAAAATCAGTACTTGTCACATCTGTGTGAGTCCCATGAGCTATAACCCTCTCGAACATCTCTATTGTTCCAGTCGCTTTCAATTTTGTTTCCTACTCTGCAGAATTTCCCAGGAGATGTGATGGGTCAGTAGCAGGCCAAAGATGGGCTTCAGACCTAATCTAATCAATATTGTGACAAACGTAATGAAAGAAGTGATGTCACCTTGGAATCCCAGTGCATTTTATCAGCTCTGCTCCTAATGGGATGTGACAGCAAGGCTGACCTGAGTCTCCTCAGGACAGGACAGAAGTTGTGCAAGGGCTGGTGCAAGGATGGCTGTGTGACAAAGGGTAATCTGAGTCCGTGACAATTGCAGCTAAAGATTGAAACTAGAGGTCCTTACATGTCAAAGCATTAAATAGATATTCTAATAACCTTCATTTCCAAGTGAACCGTTTATGCATTTATTATATTTTCAGTTCTTCTAATAAGTCATCTGCATGAAAAAATGGTAACTTGCTCTGTTTCAATGAGAAAGTTATAAGGTTGGTTTCACAAATTAGAAAGCAGGAGTCACTGTCTTTATGTATTCCACTTTCACCTAAGTTCTCTGTAATGATTTTTTAATTTCATTTTGAATTGCCCCTTTTTGCAGTCACACACAATAAGATCACTTGTCCTCCGGTATGTGACTTCTCTATGAGGCTAAAGTCAATGATAACTATTGCCCTGTGATTTCCTCCCTTAGTACTTTATCCTAAGTTTAGTGCTACCTTGGTAGACTTCACTGATGCATTCTGGTGTGCAATCTCAAATTTTTGTCCTTCTAGTTTAGAAACTGTTCTTTGCAGGTTTGCTAAAGATTGTTTTTATGATAACTTCATTTTCTCTGATCAGGATTGTATATATTACCAAAACTGACAAGTTTTCAACCTTAATTCTTATGTTTCTTCTTCCTCTGTCCAGTTAGGTTCAACTACTCACCTCATCTGTTACATTTGGCGTTTCTCTGCTCTTAAATGTTGTCCCCATTCTGTGATGCTCCCTCTAAAATGTTATTCTCAAGGCATTTGCTTGCTTTGTCTCTTTACCTTTAACTTTCCCCCTCAAGATGAATGGCAATTACTGTCAAAATGTTCTCATGCATAGAAATCCCGTGACATGTTGATTACTTAGATATCTGGAAAGTTGCAGAGATATTACTAAAGTAGCTATCAGTGTTGGTCAAAAAGCTCTTGAATGTTATTCTGTCTCATTGGGGAACTGACCTTTAAAGTTTCCCTTGAAAATTTACCAAGTTCTTCTCTACGCATATGATTCTTTAATATGAAAAAATGTAATTTGTTCCTTAATGTATGAGCAAGTTGTTTCTCAATCTCACTTTCAATTATTCAAGTTTTCTATATGGGGATTTCCTTAAATTGCCTTGATATGTAAACAGTGGAGCAAAGCTGCCTTATACTTTTTACTAATGCCGCAATTACATTCTATAGAGCCTTTTTACTTTCCTTAATATGAAACTAAACCCTCCTCTCACCTACTCCTTTACATAACCAATGCACTAAGAATTATGGATGTGACAGCTAAATCCAGCTTTTAAATCCCAGGCACAGTGGCTGTGTGCTGTTGCTGCTCAGTATTTCTTTCTAATAAGCTGTACGCAGTGCAATATCTTATTAGTTAATTTGGAAACCTTTTCTCAAGGGATTGCATGACTTATGTGCATCAGGCCCCTACCAATCCTCTTAAAGCTTAAATTCACCAGACAGAGAAACTTAGTCCAGAATTGGATCTTATTTGTTGCAGCAGAAACCTTAATTTCCCTGTACAGTACCACGATAGTATTTTTGATGTAACAAAAGTTAAAATGAAAATACCCCTTCACATTTTTTTTTAAAGTAAAACCTATTTTTTTTATCCCACAGAAAATCTTTTTCATTCTGTTTCATAAAGTAACAGAAGGTGCACATTGCAATTCAGATATTACTCTTGAAATCTCAGTGTTGCTGCTTAACTTGGAAAAAGGTGAACTAAGAGAAATCTTTGAGGAAAAAATACCTATCTTTGATGCAAATATCTGAAGTCTGATTGCGGATGTTCTGGAAAGCATCACCTGAGTCTGGGATGGGTTGACTCCAAAAGATGAATTCAAGCATCTCTGCAGAGGAACTTTGATTCTGTGTTTCTGATGCAGTGTACTGCATCGCTTTAAACCTGACATCTCACTTGGTGAATATTCATTCAAATCTGTTTCTGTCTTTGCTGTTATTCCACTCAAGAGCAAGGAAAAGTTCATGTACCACAATAACATGAAATATTAAGCTCTGTTTTCTATTTCTCCACACCACCATTTCATATATCTACCACCATGTGATCTTCCTTCTGGGTGTCATCAATTCATTATAAGTGACCTAATCATGACATAACACACAGAATAACCAGTGAATTTATAGCCTGCATCACGATTTTAAACATGCTTTCTCTGTAGCATAGCATTACATTTCTTTGTCACGCATGGCTGTGCGTGTGGGTGGCTGAACTCTGCCATGCCCAGCCCAGAGTCACTGTCACTGCAGTGTTCCTAGAGCTGTACGTGGCTCCTAAAACACCAGCAGAACGTGGAGCAGCAGTAAGAACAGCACTGTGCAGACTTACCTGGCTCTCCAGGACCATGTCCTCTCCCAGCCGGGGCACCCTGCAGCTGTCCCTGCGCTGCTGCCACAGAAGCCAAAGCTGCTGTGCTGCTCCTCCGTCCGCGCTCAGGCAGAGTGAGCAGGGAGTGTGGCCAGCCCCTGCTTTCCCTTACCATTACACCCAGAAAAAACGAAAGTACTGTGGGAGGTGCTGCACCGGGGGAAATTCTGAGTCTCAGCCTTCCATTACGTAGGTGTCATGTGCTGGGCACTCACTGGGAACTTCCATTCCTGCTGTCCTTAAGCTGCAGCGAAACCAGGGCTGTTCTGCTGTTCCCGCCACGTTTGGGGTTATAGGAATTGATATGCTATAGTTAGACCAGTGTGCAGATGTTGGGAAGGAAAGGAAGTAGATTTTGGGCAGGCATTTCTAACTGGCTGCTTTCTTATATCATTGCTGCTAAAATTTCTCCAAAATTCCTCTTTCGGTGTAGTATGTCTTAATTTGTTATTTTTCTGGGGGCTTTTTGTTGGTTTGGGCTTTTTGGCAGTTTTGTTTTGTTTTCTTTTTTAATATGAAATTCCTACAAAACTTCCTAGAAACTGTGCACAATACATTCTATGGAAATCTGACAGCTAGGAGCTGGAATTAAAATTGTTGACTTTACTTTTTTTAAAATCTATTTTCACTTGACCACTCTTTGTACTTGATTGTTGCATAGCAATGCCCAATGGATACCATACATTCTTTAAAAGCTCACTTAAATCAGACAGGAAGAATTTTAGATGCATTCTTTTTGGAGACCTGAATCCGTAATAATAAGAAATGAGAAATTCTCTGTGTTCCATGAATGTACAGTGTAAAATCTTCCAAGCAGAGGCAAACCAGTAAATAGTGAAAGGAATATCCTGTGTAGGTAATTTAGTTTGCAGTTAGTAAGGAGATCGTGTTAGTGGTGAGGTGGGTTTGGTTTTGTTTTGTGTAAAGGTATAGAAGTTTTAATAAGGATCTAGAAGTAAGGAGAGTGGGGAAATAATTGGCAAAGAATGAGGAAGAAAGTACAGATGTGATGACAAAAGACAATGACATAACTTTATGGAAATGGAACTGGCATTTCTATAGAGGAAATGGGAAGCAATAGTTTAGAAAGGGAAGGTAAGAAGATAGAGAATGTGATTATATGCTGGTAGAATACTCTTGGAAGGGCTTAGTGGAATACACAATTTAGGCTTGGAGAGGATGAGGTTTCTGCAATAAACACTAGTGATGCATAAGAATGGTTTGACTCTAACAAGTGAGAAGTGGATGACTGAGGAGCACAGAATGAGTCCCATAATCAGAGATTTGTCTGAAGTGACTGCAAGAAAGGATGGCGAGCAGGGGAGTGTGTTTGGAAAGCAAATATCAACAATATTGAATTCTACGATGAGCTGTTACTGCAGTGTCCTTGTCTGCATTTCCTAGTGCGCAGCTTGGCTTCAAATAGTTCCAAGATGCATTCCTCTGCTCTCTGATATCTGAACTAAATTTTATTCAAGTCTAAGACTGCCCAATGTGATTTCTGAACAATACAAATCTCTAACTATAAATTATCCTGCACCGGTGCTTTCAAATTTTAAAAAAACCCTTTTATGTAAGACTCATATAAAGTAAAATAATACTTACTTTGCATTTCTTTACAGCAGCATTGCACAGTGGTTCTGCCATCCAGCCTTTCCCAGTGGGTGGACTTCCAGCTATTTCACTCTATGATTTTTGTCATGTGTCTTGCCTCCTTCCCCTTAAAATGAGGGGTGCAATGGATTACTATTAGAACACACTGCTATTTAGCACTGAAAATGCATTGTAGTATCAGGGTAAAATTTGACATGGTTTTAGAGAGGGGAGGATCATAAGAAGGAAATAGCACAAAATATGGTATACAAAAAAGGGAAAAAGGCAGAATTTTAAATACTAGGTGCCAAGAGAAAGGCAATAGGAAGAGTCGGAAGGGTTAAACGCCCCCCAAACTCAAATCCACCAGTGACAGCCATTTTGTAATAGTCACTTAAAAGTTATTTCCAGTAAAATCTGAATATTTATATTGATAAATTGACTAGTTGTTAAACTGTTTCACAAAAACCTTGGAATTGAGAATTTTTTTCCTTAGTGCAGTTATGATCATAGAAGAATATGAATTTTTTTTTTCCTTCTTGAGAAGTAGTGTCATGGCATAAAGAAAAGTGACAGCACAATCATATCTCATCAGGATGATGGATACATCCTTAACGATATATGTTTAAATGTGACATAAAAATAAAGAATATAGAGAAACTGGCAGCCATTCTGTTGACACCTAAGATAAAATGGATTGAAGAGAATCTAGGTGTGAGCTGTTCAAAGACACATTGTACCTATTGTAAATACAGATTATTCACCACAGAACAACTTGAAAACAATCTTGTAGGTTTTTTAGTAGGACCTGCTTTTTTTTTTGCTTTTGTTTTTTCTACAGGAAATCAGTGTTGCTGTATTACTAAGCTGAACTTTATGTTGGATTAGTACTGCTGATTTGGGAGCAGTTTGTAGTTTAAGGGCTTCTTCTTTTTTTTTTTTCTTTTTTTCTTGAATATGAAATTAAATCAGAGCTGTGAGCGTCCTGGCTGGCACAACCACATGGGGCTCTTTGATTTCAGTCATGGCACTGACCTGAGCTGTTTTTCTCTGAGCAGATATTTCTTTAGCACTGAGACCTCTACCTTTTACACATTTGATTTACTTGCTGGAATGAAATATAGGGGGAACTTGACACACAGATGGAATAAGCACACAAAACTCATTTCCTTTGAAAATCAGACTAAAAATTAACACTTTTTGTCCAAAAACATAGTATGTGACTGGATGTAAAAATATTTACATCAAGCAGGGTAAGTGTCAGGTATGAGAGTGGTTTTATGGCCATGAGGAATTAAGGACTAATCTTTGTATACTTCAAGTCTGAATTATCCAGAGTGTTTCAGTGTTATCAATTAATTTTGTTTTCACTTAGTACTAGATCAAGCTCTTAGCTTAAACTAACTTTTCAATACTTTTAGGGGTCCCTGTGTTCTCAATTAAACTCTGAGTTAATTTTAATTCAAAATCAAATGTTTTCAAAGCAAAAATCTTATTTCTTTGATTTTCATCATTCGAACAGAAGGAAAGATAGGATGTAAGCAAGAAATATCAAAAATGCCTTTTTGAGTTGGATGTACATTTTTCTGTTGTTTTCATGGTATGCAAGTTTTGTACGTGTTAATAATGTCATTGAAGTAATGCTGCTTCACTTCATGCTGGCACTGAAGGGAAAATATTGGGGGTTTGATGTGCTTTTAGTTGCCGCGTTGTGTTAGGCGCAGGTGTGGATGCAATGAGCACTCTTTTCTTGCGCAGCTTCTTGTGTGACTCACGCTTGACTTTTGGGGAAGGCGGATGTGCCCATATAGGGTTAAAGAAGGCTGTGGCTGTGGAACACGCAGACAGGCAGCTTCCCTTTTTCTGTAAAGAGTGCAGCTTCCTGCCAGCGCTGCTGCTGCAGCGTGTCTGCGCAGTGGAAACCCCCACCCCTCTCAGTGTTATGTAGTGGAACCTACAGCAAGTGTAAAAACATAATAGTGTGTTTATTTTTGGAGAAGTGGGGAACTACTGTGAGAGTAAAAAAGTTCTCATGGGGTTTTTTCATCATTCACCCAGTTACAAGTATACAGTGATTTGGAGGAGAAGAGAAGAAAGCTGATAAAATCCCATGGGAATCAGGATTTTGGAGGGTATTTCAGTAAAACTTGTTTTTAGAGGATACAGCATCAATGTTTCTTCTGCATCTTCCTTGTAGAGATATTATGATAATACTAATGATGTCCCAAATATATTTTTTCGCTATTTAAGAGCTGTTTATCGGAGAACTCAAATGGTTTTGGTTTTTCCTAATATAAAAACCCATTTATGCTGCAGGCTTCAAATTAGAAGCTCTATACTTCCCTAGAAAGCTGTGAGAGTGCTGTTGAACAAAAGATGGGTCTTATGTGATTGTAATTCATACTTCTAATTGTAAACACAGACATAGTCTTCTTTTGCCATTGGAAGTCACTGACTTTGGAAGAAGTCACATTTTTCCTCTCTATTTTTGATATGTAAAGATTGGCCCCAAACATTCAGCAACAGAGTCAATTTCTGAATGTTAATACTGCGGTTTAGTTTTGATGTGCATTATCTCTGAGCTCTGGCAAGGCTGCTCCAACGTATGGATTTTTTTTTTTTTTTTTAATCTCCATAGTGGCTATATTTTTACTTGCCCTTCATTATACTACAAAAAGTTAAGTTGGTGTCTCCTCTTGCTTGGCATTGGTTTGTTACTATCATGTGTCAGTGCCATTGATTCTGACCTAGAACAGGGAACTGTTACTGGATTTTTATTATTTTTGCCAAAAGGGAGCAGATGCTTGTCAGGAGAGAGAAAGTACCAAGTGGCATGGTCTGATACAGGATGGGCAGTAATCTGGTCTCGGAAATGTGATTATTGATACTATTACTCTAGAAAGGGATTTGCAAGGATTGTAGGGACCAAGCATTATTTCATGTTGAAACTTTTATTTTTAATATAAATTTGGAAGAGTAAAAAGTGAAAAAGAATAGTCATGGGTTTTGAATATGTGGGAATTTTTACATTTTTAAAATTTAAAATAATTTAGCAAGTAGTGAAAATTTTGAGGAAATAGTTCTTAGGTGAATAAAACTGTGTTCCCTTTTAGCTTTTTTTTAAGTAGGAATGAGGAAGCCCAGAATAGAAAAAGACCCAGAATATAATTTCATGATGTCTGATTTGTGGCTTTCTGAAGATTGTCTTTGATTGCCTAATACAACTTGTTTAAGAGAGTGCTAGTGAGAAAGGGAAGATGTATTCAAGCACAGTTTCTCTATTTGGAAAAAAATTAAAAGCCTCTTTTTTTCCTGACAATGACAATAGGACAGGAGCCAGATTTGATTATGTTTGTCTGTTAAACTTTAAAAATATGACAAATGTGGAAATGTGTCAGGAAAACATACAGATTATGACTGATACTATCTTAAATTTTTCCTTTTAAATGGAGGTAAATTTCCCTTTGGCTATCTCTGGTACAATGACCATAGGTTAATGTCTAGCAGAGGAAGTGAAAATCGATAGTTCCTCCCAAGTGTGTGAGAGAACAACTTCGCTGAGGTGCAGGTGCTGCTGGCTGTGCTGCTTTGAGCCCTGCCCACCTGTGGTGCAGCTCAGTGCTGTCAGAAACACTCACTGAGTTACGGGAGTGGCACAGCAGCATCAGCCCAAGGCTTCACACCTCGAGTGGCACTTGGATTGTAGAGCTAATTGCAACTTTTAGACCCTTTAAAAATGGACAAAACACACTGAGCAAAACTCATCTCAATGGTTAATTTACGTGCATGTAAATGATGGAGTGAACCTGCTTTTTTTGATGGTGCTTGGAAAGCGACCCTGGGATGTTGTATTTTAACCTCAGGCTTTGTCTACAGCTTGTCTCACACAAAAAGCTGCTCTTAGACTTCCAACACTTGTTCCTCCCTGTGACACCTGTGCAATTATGTACTCAATTTTTTAACAGCATGGAGAGACACAGAGAGAGATAAAATGTTTTCTTCCATGGTGGTTTCCCTGTGATCTCTTTTCTTTTGTTGTTAAGCAGGCTCTGCAGATTAAGTGATTTCCATTGTTTTTTCTGCAGTTTGTTGGAGATGTTCTTGTCATACCAATGTAGATGGTATTAAATGTCTTTATTACATTATACTTCCTAATGCTTCTCAGAAATACTACATGTAAAATAAAGATGGAGGCCTTAGACCACAAACAGCATGATCCTATTCTGCCAGGACTCACCGAGCAAGAGCCAAGCATGGCCATTCGTGGGAACCTTTTAGGGTGGCAGTAAATGTTTCGGTCACCTGGGTAGGGAGCAGCTCTGCGTCACTGATGGCAGAGTTTTGTCCTTATTGGCAGTGCTGCAAAGACTACAATCCCCTGTTGTTCAGGTGTAACAGATCACAGCAGAATGCTGGTCATTTACAAAGAAATGCAATGTTTTGCTATCCATAATAATTATAGACAGGTATGGCTTGATTGCTCTCTGACAGTTTAGCTATATATAATACTATACTATAAACCTCATTAAAGCAGTGCAATCCTGGGAGTGTCTGAAGACACAAGCTGGGACCAAGTCCATTTGCAGGTTCTGCTGTAGATTCCTTTGCAAGCTGTATTTTAGCTCTCTTGTTTCTGGTTTGATACATAGCTCTATTGGTTGTGACCCTTCTTATTTTTCAGAAGCATGGAAGTGGAAAATGGAATATATATTTGTCTATTTCTTAATCTCCTCAAACCATGAGCACTTTTCTTTCAGTATTGAAAACTGGAAAATGGTGACTAATTGGCAAGGCTATCTATCCTATGCCTTAGTGCATTTTTTGTGTAGAACTCTTGGCGATGCTGAATCAGGAGCTCAAATTACTTGCGTTAAGTCTGCTCCTTTTTTTTGTTGTTGGTGTTGAGAAGCATTTCGTTTTGTAAGTCAAAAGGGGAACTTCTGGCTGTAGAACTGCTGTATACTTTTCAGGAAATAGCCTATTTACTGGGGTTTTCCTTGGTTAAGCAGATTACTTGGCATGGGCTCAATGTTTGCAAGTTTTCAGCCAGGTTTTCCTTGGCCTATCTCCATTCCTGTGCCCCATATCCACTTTTAATCATCTTTTTTTAGCACAAGTATGTTTGGTCACGTCACAAAGAACATTAATTTCCTCTAAAAACAAGTGTCATTTGATGAATCACTTGATACTTGCATTAATGATGAGCCATTATTTGTCTCTTACTAAAAACTGAAAAGTTGCATAACATGGAAAGGAGTTGGTAGGTTTATCGTATTTTGGAGGCTGTGTTTTGCTTTATTTACATTCAGGTGGTCCTCTATGGCTTGAGTGTTCAGTGGAAGCTCAGTGTTTGTGTTGGTGCTTTCAGCTATTCTCTGTGGCCACCGTCTTGTCTTTTCTAGTGTCCCAGAATAGAATGAGGATCCTCCCAAGAGTGTCATGCCTCAGGCGGCCACCACCTCATGTGACCAAAGCAGAAGCTGTGGAAAAAGCAACTATCCCTAGTTCTGAAAGGAAATACCCAGAAACTCCAGTGAAAAAAATCCAGGTTGGAAAGCACCAGAACATTTCCCACATAAATCTTCAGCGTTTTTCTTGCTTACAAACAACTCAGAATTCTTTGACCTCAAGATGTTTTATACGGTCACGATATGGAAATTGTTCTAAAAAGTATTTGAAAGTGATAGTGTGGGATAAGGTGAAGAGGTTTGAGAAAGCAGGCCTTATGCCAAGAAAAAAGACAATATAAAAGAGAGTGCCAGAATACTTCTGGAAAGAAGACGGGCTGGTGTCGCAGTCAGGATGTGTTTCATTGATTTGAAGGGAAAAGGAAGTGAAAAAAACTTGAATTTTGCACCTATTATGCAGCCATAAAAAGCCGGGCGTACATTAAGAGTTTGAAACTCTCTGCTAATAAAATATTGCTTTTATGGTGATGCAGGCTTACAAAATGAGTGTGGGCACTTGAGGGCCTGGGCTGAGGGCCAGCAGACAGTGAACTCTGAGTCTAACATGAGATGTTGTTGTTTGTCTCAGTGACACGTTGTTTCCCTGGTAGACACAAAGGGCTACTCTGTGGAAGATTGACTCCAAAGAATAAATAAATGTTGCTGTGACAAATGAGATCAAGGAGTGGGGAAAAAAACACCACAACTTGGTTGCTGTTCCACACACTCTAAAGGATATTCACCAGGAAATCCTCAGCCAAGCTATTCTTACCTTCTGGCTATGAGCCGTGTGCAGGAGAATGAGCACAATTCTCATACAACAGGCTAAAGTGGCATCCAAAATACGAAGGGGTTAATCTTTTTGGTCATAGCCTTCCTTTATTGAGAATTTCTTTGAGCATGTTTTACGTGTGTATGCTTTGTCATTTTTATTTTCCCACATAATTCAGGTAGAAGCATTCCCTTCCTCTTACAGTTTGTTTCTGGATGAGGTTTTCTTTGCTTAACATCTCATTCTGTGGGTTGTTTTAGTCTCCCACACTGTATTGTGGTACTTTTATCTATTTATTTATTTCAAACAGTGAGTATTAGGCTGTGCTCTATTGTTTTGGGAGCAAAATATCCTACAAAGTTAAAAACTAGAGAGAATTAGAAATTCCACCATACTTCACCCTGGATTAGGCCAGATAAAAGAGTAAGAAAAGTATTGGAAGCTAATGCTGTGCTGAGCATAGCAGGCAGCTTATGAGAACTAGATCACATGGTGTGGCATCATTGATAAAGTATTGCTGATTCAAGGTATTGAAAAGTTACTGATTCCTGTTGATTAATCAACAGCTTTCTTTTAAATTAGTTTCATGAGAAGGTTTTTTCCTGTTTTCTCCACCATGTTTCAATATGTAATGTAACTACTGTCACAAACTATTAAAAACAGCTTAGGGATTTTATTGATAAATAATTTAGAAAAGTTATCTAAAGAAAAACCAAAACCAACAATAACCTTTCCTTCAAGTTACTGTGCATCTCTCTCTACTCTCCTTTTCTCATAACCAGTGGGTGATAGCATAGATTATGATTTGGTGCAGAGATTTTCTCACAACAGAAATGCCTTCATTCCAGTTTACGGTTTGAAAAACTGCCAGTATATATTTCTGTTTCTTAGAAAAACTTACTAGAACTACACCTTTGCTGTGATGAGAAAAACTTGACCAAAAAAGACACCTTTGGTAATTACAGAAATGAGACAGTCATTATCACAAAGAGACACAGAAAAAAGAAAAAACAAACCACTATTCCATGCTGAAAATTATTAAGACCCGGGCTTCAAAGTTCCTTCTCTGTTTTAGCAAATACTTAATGCATCTGTCATCAATACCTTCTAGTAGTTCTTTGCATTTAGGTTTTCCCTTTGTGCAAGGTAATATCTTCTTGGGGATTTTTGGTTGGTTGGTTGGTTGGTTGGGTTGGGTTGTTTTTTTTGTTTGGTTTTGGGGTGGGGTTTTTTTCCTGCCCCTCCCCCCCCCTTTTTTTTTCCTTCTTGGACTTTTTTTTCCTGTTGCTGATGATGTGGGAGGTGCAAGTCAGGCATGATGAGCACGTTGGGTACCCAGGAATGGTTTTCCCAAGAGAAGCAACACAAGAAAAGGCTCCGCAGGCATCATGGCCAGGTGCTGGTGTGCTCACTGCAGCCCTGGGTGCTCCCTCCATGCAGATGTGCCCTTCCTGCCCTTCCATCCTCCCATTTCATAGTTGATCTCAAGAGAATCAGCCTCAATCTGACTGCCATGGTGGAATTCAGAAGTGACCAGGCACCGTGGTAGGTGTCCTTGAGCTTGTTTAACAGAGCATAATATCTGCTCTGTCATATCTTCATCTGTGCTTCAAGAGTGCCTGAGTGTGACATGAATAAACACACACTGAACTGATGAGCAGTAAAGGTGAGAAATACCATTTCTCTCCCACTTCATTATTGCAGGCATTTCTTTTCATAAGTCTATGTGCTGGTTTATGTCAAAGGTATGTGTGTTCTTTCCAGAATCACAGAGTATTCTGAGGTGGACCTGATAACACTACGTCAAAAACCAGCTTTGGTCTTTAGCTGAAATTAAACCTAATCAGCTGATTTTGATGGGCACAATGACCTGGCCACCAAAAATACATTATCTAACTGATTGATTCATGTATGAGCTGATGTACTGAGTATGTAGTATAGTTCTGGCTACTGCTGTAGTCCCTGGAATGGATCAGGACTAATGCACATCTAAATGCCAACTTGTATAACAATAAACTTCAGAGTCACTGTTAGTCACATTTCGTTTTAACTTTCGCGTTCAAGAGAGTGACAAAATGGTGAGATTCTCAGCTGAATTAATTCTTAATTCCACTGAAATCATTGCAGCATCTGAAAATGAGGCTCAGGGCCATACGAGATTATATAGGTCCAGTCTGAGAGCACTTGAAGGATTCTGCTCTGCTGCTGAGGCCGCAGAGGGACAGATGGCACAGGCCAAGTGCCATCTCGCTCTAACGCTCCTGCTTTGCACACTGCAGGTGGCAGCTGCCAACACCCAACTGCCAGAGACGCTTGGCCCTGCTCACACACACTGAGGCTGCTTTTACCCCACCCTTCGCTCATATCGTCAGGGACGTCACCAATCCTTCCATTTGCAGTTCCCTTTTGTTCTTATGTGTTAAAACAAAGGCTTTGTGAGTGTTTTGTTCCTGAAATCAATGCTTACCATTTCTGAGGCATCTTTTGTCTCAGGACTCTGAAGCATGCTACAAACAGTAACAAATTCATCTTTCCTGGGGGAGCTGGACTTTATTTGATTATTTTTGAGCAGCTAAGTTTGTTGGCTACGGGATGCTGAATGAGTTACTTAAAATAAGGTTGTTAAAGATAGTACTTTTCTTCACAGATAAGGAAGAAAACATAGGGAGTGCCACTAACTTTATTTTTCAAAGAAAGGAAGGGGTTCTCTGTTCAGCAATTTTTTGTCTGATGCTTTTCTGAGTTAATGGCAAAGCCAGGCAAACCATCCAGTGGTTGTGGCATCCAGTGCAGTGACCCACTCAGTTCATTTATTGGTACAAAACCTCCAAAGAAACCCATAGCAATACTGTCTCTCTTTACCTTTCATCACTCCTGTGCAGGTACATGGAGGAAAACTCTTTTCCATGCAGTTTTACAGTAGAGATAATCTATGGTTTGTACAGGCAAAGTCATTTCAAGCATCTCTTAGCTTTCACTGAACTGAAAAGAGATTTCATTTAAAATTGTGTTGTAAAGCTTTTTCATAAATAATCATAGCACTATGAAAAAAAAATTCAGTTTCTTACAGGTAGTTAAGGTAGGCATGTGATCTCCTGTGGAAAGCCTGATTTAGCTGGCATTTAACAAGCCTAATGCAATTCCATCTGCTGAGGGTCAGTGCCAGACTGTCAAAATATTTCTAAATGTGGTTTTTTTCTGAATCTTCTTAAGCCCTTCATTATAATTACATGATACTATGCATCTTGGTTGATTTGGAAGGCAGATATTATTATTAATTTCATTTTTTCTGCAACTGTAAAAGGAGTTTTTCCCTAATTATTGGATGTTAAATCTGAATTAAAAGTAGCATTCATTTCTCCTTTAATTTCTCTGATTGTTGGAGCACGTAGAGGCACACAGAGCAATTCCTTTTGTAAGTTCCTTGACTTGGTGTGCTCCTCTTGAGAAGAATGTTACACAGTTTAATTTTAGATTTGGTATAGATTAAGTAGATTTTTCATTTTTTACTTTTGAATTAGAGAGATTATGTAATTCAGTTACATCTTTTGCAGGTCTAAGCCTTTCTTCTTTTACATCTATTTTATACAATGAAAGCAGTGCTGGAGTTGGGTTTGGCTTGTTGGAAATATTTCAGAAAAAGCATCATAGAAATGGGGCCTGGAAGTGACCTGAGATATCTCTTGAAATCCACCCAAGATTAGGTACAGAGTATTCATGGCACATAGCTTTGAAATGGCCCTTGAAAAGTTTTAATAAAAGATTTGTTTGTGCATGTTGCAAACAAATACAGTCTTTCTTTATAAGATACATTCTGGTAATTTTTATCTCTCTTGCTTTTCTCTGGATGCTTCCCGGGTTTTTGTAGTTTGAAGCTCAAATTTGGGTACTCTATTCCAGCTGAGAGACACTAGCATTAAAAAGAGTGGGTTAGTTATCACTACTGCTTGCACATAGCATTGCTTTCATCTCCTAAGATCATGTTTTAACAATCACACTGAGTTACACTGCTGGCTTGTGCTGTGATCTGCTGCACCTCCTGCTTGCTGAGCTCCTCTCTTGTGAGTGTATTTGTGAGCACTTCTCTGGGCTCACTGTGCATGAGTTGAACTTTGTCCTGCTGTTTTTAAAATCTAGTTTGCCAGGAACCCTTTGAATTTAAATGCTGTCTTCCCAAATACATCTCCTCCTGCTTTGGTAATATTCCTAAAATTCTCATGCATAATTGACACAATTTTTGAAGATGTTAAACTACCGAGCAGACTGAGCAGAATGCAGCGTAGACAGCATTCAAGCCCTCTGGAGACAGCTCACTGGCACAGGAGCAGGTCAGGGTAACTGTGGCTCCATTATGATTCTTCAGCTGATTGTGGATCCTGCTTGTGCTGTTTCCTCTGGAGGAAGCTTTCATGGAGTCCATTTGAGAATGTCCTCTGGGACAAACCAAATGGCGTGAGGGTGCTTTAGAGAAGTCACTGCTACTGCTGAATCCTAGCTGCTAGGCCAGTTATCCTGTCCAAGAAGGGAGTTAGACTGCTTTGACGTGATCAGTCCTCGACTGGACAAGTTGGTATGGGATATTTTTCATTGCCTTATTGTGCTCTAAGGGTTTATAAGTAAATAGTTTTCCTTCCTGTGTTTTCCCAAGTGCTGCAGTTGGCATCCCTGGATGTAACACAGTGATCCCTCCTGCTTCCACCAAGGAAAATGCTCTGCTTACCTTTCTCCAGTAATCTAGGATCTCCCCTTCTATGCTTTTTGCTGGTGGCAAAGCAGTCTTATGGAATTGGCACAAACGGAATATTGGAAAACTAATTACATATCTCTTCTCACGAGCTTCTCACCTGAGTACTGCAGCTATCAGAGGATCAATTAGCTGAACAAACATCAAATGTTTACAGCTAACAGAATTTCAGATTTACATCACGGACAGTGCTACTGTGCTACATTTGGTGTGATTTTTGTGCACAAACTCCAACAACAACAAATCCTGGGTATAAAACAGTTGGTTTCCAGGACAGCTTCTGCTGGTTTTGCCCCAACATAGACTCCCACGCTGAGCTGCCCTGTTCCAAATGTGTGTTTCAGACTGTTCACCAGCTCCTGGAAAATTGTGTCTGCAATCCACCTGAACAGCCATTGCTCAAATAAGTCCAAGTGTCTTTTACAAAAATGACTAACAACAAAAACTGATGCTGATTTATTTGCATTTCTAAGGCCTAAAGATCCATGAAAAGTAGGGTAAAATAGGGCTGTAACTCAAAGTGTCATAATCCAGGGGTTTAGTCCTTTTCTGTATTTGCATCATCTGTGCAAAACCACAATTTTTGTGTTTTGTCTCCTTTCTCAAGTCCTTACTTATAAAGAACACACGTAGCCCCTTAACATTTGTTGTTTCATTCAAGTTGCAGACATTATTCCCAAGCTTAGCAACAAGTATACTGACAAGGACTTGAAGGAATGTGCTTCCAGGAAATCTACTACATCTCTTGTGACTGTTATCACAAATTCAACTGACAGCATTTAAAAGAGAAAATCCTATGAGTCCTTTTACACCCATCCATGATATCCTGTTTCATTAACTGTAGATCCTTTTATCATGCTTACCTGCACTTTTTAACCCTCAAAAATGCTAGTGTTCATTTATTTTAGGACTACAGATTATGATAAAGGGCTCTCTGACTCTCAACTAACTGCATTAGTTGTACTAAAAACATCAAGATGTTCTCTAGAAGCAAATTGTTTGGGTTATATTTGTAGAAAGAATTCATTTGTGTCATTTAATGTCAGCTCTGCTTTAGAACTGACTTTTCAGACCATTGCTATCAGCTTTCTTCCTAGCACCTCACAAGCCTGCTGTGAAAGGGCTTGTCCCAAATAAAGACAAATAAAATTTATCATATAGAACCTGTATCTTTTGGGATTCTCTGTCAGCCAAGGAGACAAGGCCCCTTGTTTCCAGCGCTGCATATAACCAAGCACAAAAGCAAAGCATGTAATTCAGAAATATTAGGGAGTTATTCTGAGCTTTTGTCTCTTGGGTTTGGATTTGGCTTTCCTGGACTTGATCTCCTTTCAGAGCTGGAAGGGGGAGTTCTGTTGATATCAAGGGGAAAGTGATCAGACCTTTTGTGAGATGTTGTGGGCCCAAGATCACCTAAATGCTCTCAGCCCAGAATAAATGTGTGCTTTAATCACAGCCTCTGCTCTGTTGATCAGCATTTACCTATGCAAGGCTAATGAACAGAAGCATTGATAATGTGTGTGAGGACTTGTGAGCAGAGATTTTGTAACATTACTCCAATTTCTGGAGAGCAGAGAATCACAGTTAGGGCAGCTTATTAGGCTGTGAATTTATTTTTCTGTGTTAAGAGAGAAATGTATATTATTAGTCACACTGCTCTGAGAATAATGATAAGTATGCTACGAACCACTGTGTGTTATTCCCAGTTCTGGGAAGGTCCTGCACGAAATGTTCAAGGTAGAGTAGCCTACAGAAACTTGCTGAACTTGCAGAGCTACTACTTAAAATATTATGTGTGAAGAGAGGAATTCCCTGCTGGGTATTAAAAATAAGCTTTGCCTTTTAAGAGTGTAAATTCGTATTCTCTGACCTTTTAGAGCATTGCTTTAACTCCCAATCAATTCTGAACATAACTTTTTATATCTTCAGTCCTAGATGTATTTCCTTGTGTGATAAAGTTTTTTGTAACTACATAGTTAAATGTCTCTTCCATTTTTTCTTTTTTCTTTTTTTGTTTTTCCATCAGCTTAGAAAAGGAGTGTTCTTCATTTGGACAGGCTCACAGTCTCTTTTGCCTCCGTTCATTTAAATGTTATTCTTGCTGGAAATTACTTATATATTTTGTTTCAGAAAAGTTCATCTGACAATTTTGAGTTTTCAGTTTCTAAATTGGCTGTAAACCTTTCTCTGTACTGTAGTAATTATGATCTTTAAAGGCAAAAGTGATTAGCTCATCAAGATGGCTTTAAGTTCCTTGAGTTTGGTTCGTGTTTTGTGTGGTTTTGGTTTCCTGTTTGTTTGTTTCAGTTTTTATTTCGATTTGGTTTTTACCATATGCAGAATAGTATTTTCTTTGATCACTCAACAGTTTTGTTGCGTTTTTTATTGTTCATAACCCATTGAATAAATCAAAAGAAATGTCTTGACCCCAACTTTACTATTTATCCAGAGGATGGCCAGCCTATTGAATAGGGCCAATGTACTGTGTGTGATGGGCTGGTGTTAAAATTTAACTGCTCTGTGAAAATTCTATGGATGTTGATGTTTTTGTGTGTGTACATATCATATTTTCATTGGAAAAATGATTTTTTTCTTTTGGCTTGTCTTTTTTTTTTTTCTTTTCTTTTTTTTTTTCTTTTTTTTTTCTTTTTTCTTTTTTTTTCTTTTTTTTTTTTTTTTTTTTCACTATTCCTGGCTTATTTGGTAAACTCCTCTTCCAAAAGTATGTTTTGTTTTTTTTGTTTTTTTTGTTTTTTTTTTCCTGGAATGGTAGTTGACCTCGAGTGTTCTTTCCCTGTCTTTCCCTGTCTTCCAGAGCAAAACTGATACTCCGTGCAATGGGCATATAGAGTGCAAACTCAGTCGGTTTGCTCTGTTAGCCTGTATATTTCATTAGTAAAGCTAAGAAACACATGCTTTTGTCTTGCAACATGTCCAGGAAAAGTTCTTTCCAGTGTGAAAGTACTTTGGTTCATTAAAATGTATTGCTAGAATGCATGTTTTGATATTTTGCAGCAAGAAGCAAATGGTAGCTGTTGTTAAAAGTGCACTGACTTGCCCTTGGTTGCTGATTCAGGAGATAACAAGGCAATCTGCTTTGCCAATTTTCTTTCAGTTCATACCCTGGACAATGCCAAAGGATAAGCCTTCACTCTTTGCTTGCCTTCACACCTAAGAAGCCTCCAGCTAGATCTGCTTCCAAAAGTAAGTACAATTTCTGCCTCTTTTTCTAGTTGCTGTTGCTGTGGGGTGGGCAGCGGGGATGAAATCCCCAGAAGCAATTCCAGGCCTAATTGCCATCTATTCAGCATTCATTGCCATCACTAAAGGTTGTGAGGAAGCTATTTGCTTTTGGTAGTTTGATGAGCTTCCCACTGACTTTGTGCTTCGAAATGGCTTTGTGAAAAATGGGATCAGTGGTGGGAATCAATGTGAAAGGAAGCTCGAAATACATGGCCAGGAGGGAGTGGGTGCAGAAGCTGGACCGGAGGGGAGGGCAATCAGGGTTAGTCTGCTTTGGAACTGCAGCCTCAGTGACTGCCTCAGGTATTCCCCTCTCTGAAATCTGGTGTCCAAAATGAAAATCACCTTCAGTTCTTGTTGTTGCTTAGATTCAGGGACCTCTGCTTGGTTTTGGCCCAGGATGCTGAATTAAATCATACAGGAAAGCTGTACAGGGATTGTGAGCAGAAATTCATCTGCAGGCTGCAGGAGAGCTGCTGTGGTTTTCTTGCTGGTTTTGCTCCTATTTACAGGTCTGCAGAAGACTAGAAGCAATCTCTTCCAGTTTTACTTTGTTACTAGATGAGATTGGTTTTTTGTCTTCAGCTGACAAAGAAGTATTCTACAAGTTTTGTTAATGAACATGCTTGCAATGGAGGATCTCGCATAAAAATGCATTTTGACTAAGTTAATACTGTAAGGCTTGCAAAAAAGTTTGGTATTCCATAAAATTTGTCAGTTTGATATGCGTCTGATAACCAAATATCTTGGAAAGTCTTTCTCAGATTTTCTTTTTTTGGTCGTTATCTGCCATTTCCTGTGATTAAAATAGTACTGGGATTTAATGATGTATCCCAGGCTCTAACTTGCCTTCAGTACTGTCCCTGTACGTGTTCATGTAGGTGTAACTTTTGGGGCAGTAAGACTGTAGTATGGAAATGTGGTTGATGAATATTGGTATTTCTAAGTCTTTCCCAATGCTCCAGTTAGTAGCTAGTTTTTCTCGCTACTCCCAGTTACACTCCTATAATTCACAGAGATGTGGTTTTGCATCTTCTATGGAAAAGAAAGAACATCTTATATGTCATAGGACCCTTCTGATTATTTTATGTACTGCATTTAATGAAAATTTCTAGGAAATGCAGAGTAAACTCTGCTAAAAATCTTATGGTAATTTTTGGCATTTGTTGCTCCACAAACACGTTCCACAAGGTCATATAAAAGGATTTCGTACAGGGCTGATAAGAACCTAGTCTGTAAACAGTCTCTTGCTGAAAACACCATTATACTTAGCTTTTATTCATTATGAATTTCCCATAAACAACAGCATCAAGGGTTTTAATTTTAAGCTCTGTGAAGGGAACCATAAAACTAGTTGCCCAATGATGGTGCGAGGAAAGTTTAACCCTTTTTTCTTCCAGAACTTCTAGTGTGAGCACAATTGGAAGATAGTGCCAATTATTATAAATCATGTTTGCAATTTGAAGGAGCTGTGTTTTGCCAAGTTGTGCGAGTATGTACTGAAAACATAATGTGCTGGTTCAACCAAGCACTGCTCAGTGTATAATTTTAGCCTGGTGAATCATTATGTTGTGCTAAAAGCTTGCTACAAGCTCACTGCTGTAAAGCATTAACGCAGTGTCTGTAGGCCTCCATCTCCATTAAGTCAAATCCCATTATAAATGCATCTCTAATGACATGAATTTGCTGTGGACTAGTAAATGC
Organism: Acanthiza pusilla; assembly: GCA_036630365.1. NCBI lineage: Eukaryota > Metazoa > Chordata > Aves > Passeriformes > Acanthizidae > Acanthiza > Acanthiza pusilla. The sequence goes on from JAXCHO010000234.1 coordinate 24,930,812, forward strand.
TTTTTCCCCGCAAAGCATTTCACATCTGCATGCAGGGCACTGTGTGGTAAATAAAGGTTATGTGAATTAGTGCAATGTGGGAGATTCTTAAAAATCTATAACCAAATCTTCCCTGTTACTCCCAGCACCAGTGCTTTGACTGGAAACCTTACAGGTTAATTCATTAAACTCGGAACCATATGGCAGTGATGAAGCAAGTACTCTGCAAGTTGCACACACAGAGCAGTAACTGGAAATCATAGAAAATGAGGAAATCATAGATCTTAAAAGCATAAACAGCAGCCAAACATCTCCATAAAATTACTGTGTCTGTATTTTGGGCTTCTCTTGCTGTCTCTCATGTAGTTTGTTCTTTTGAAAAGAATACCAAAATGGAAAGGTGTAAAATATGTGTTAAGTCTAATACTGTTTTTCAAGTAAATATGGTAAAGCTTGAAAACATGCTCATAGAAACTTTCTGCAGTAATCTGTTTAAAAATAGCAGCTGTAGAGTAAAATATGTACAATAACACACAGTGCTTGAAACTTCGTGTTCTAAAAGATATGGTGAGAGAACTGCCAGTGATACATGCAGTTGTTATAACAACTAAATTTGTTACAACTTTTAATGTCAGAGTGTATTAGAAAACTTTCAGTTTTTTCATCATTGATGAGTTGCTGAAAGTTGCACAAGACTCCTCGTAATGGGTACTACCAGGTAAGTCAAACAGCAGCATTTTCCCTGGCATGCTTATTCCTCTCAGAGCTTCATCAAATCATTGCAAAAGTGTTTTTCTGGAAAAATAAAATAAAAGGGATGCCATCCATTCGTTCACTGGAATGGAAAAGAGCCATTTCAGGAAGATAGGATAACTAATTTGCCAATACCATCTAGGGTTCCTGCACAGGAAATGAGGGAATGCACCACATCCAGATCCACACTGTAGAGATATTTTAAAGTAGGAAAGGTATAAACGTTTGTTCATTTAGAAGCTGAAACAAGCAACATGCATTGTCCAAACTCCTAAAGATGTTAGGCAGAAGCCATTCAGGATCACTGGAACACTGCCCAGCACTTTGCTGAGGTGACAAGGTCACGGCTGGCAGGCAGTGCATTACTGTGGTAATTATAATGGAATTTGATTGTGCTGGCTCTGAAATGCTGCACAGCAGAGGGGAGTCCTTAGGAAACACACCCACTGGAAAACAGTGCAATTGCCATCTCTTTGACACCTTTTAATATTTCTGTGCTAAAAATTTATTGGAAATTTGGAAGCACCCTGAATTTGCCTTCAAGCCCAGATGAAACTAATAAACTGGCTCCCTTTGGGTTTAAAATCTTTAGGTGATCATTTTCGTTCAAGGCAAGGAGTGAAATTTAAGTCATGTGAAAAGGCACATATGTTGACCATTATTGCTGCTTGAATGTCATCACTGAAACACATTTAAATTATGTTTCAGAAGAAAATAAACCAACCTAAAACTCCATTAAGGTGTCCATGTTATAGCAACTTCCATTAGAAATTGAGCCTCATTGCTCTCTTCCTAATTATCTCACTTAAAGCTGTGTTTTAGATCCTGTAATTTATTCTCAACAATTATTTTTCCCCTTGCATCTAATAATAGAATAATAGAAAGGAAGGCTTCTTTCTTCTCAGGTGATTAACTAGTTCAGCACCCTACACAGAGGAAGATCAAATTTGCCTTCAATGTTTTCTTGTGCCTTTATTAATGGTTTTTTGTTTGTTTGGGGTTTTTGGGGTTTTTTTTTGTTTGTTTGTTTGTTTTTTCCACAAATATGAAGAAAGAACTTTTCTAAGAAATTTCTTTGCCATTGTTGTGTAACTAGGGTATATTTTCTGTAAGGAGCCTCTTCCCATTCCTTATCCCCTTTCTGCTTTTTAGTATACAGTGGTGAGTTCACTTCTGTATTCTGCAAAGTTTGCACTGTTTTGTCAGACCAAGATTACATCAATACCTACTCTGTTCACAAACGGGTCAACACTTAAATAATATATAATATTAAAATTTCTTGCTGCAAAAAAAGATCTTTGCAACCTCCTTTTCCCTTCCCTTCCTAACCCTGAACATACATGTGGCCATTCAGAACAATTAATGTTGTCCTCTTTATAGAAATATTTTCCTTATTGGAAAATAAAATTTGGTGCTCTTTAAATGAAGTGATTTATCTACATTTCCCAAAAAAAAGAACTTTAATTTCTGCTTCTCTCCCCTGGGCACTGTGTGTGGTCTGTGTCCTTTCTGTTGTGAAGAGCTGCAGAGTGAGCCCAGTGTCCCCTTTGAATGCATCGACAGGAAAGGGTTGATTGCCTCTCCAATCTTGCATGTAGTATTCCTGTCATTACCCACCAGGATCACTTTTATTTTTTCTGCAGTGTTACATAATTGACTCCACTATGATTCATATCAGCACTCTGGTAGTTTTCAGCAGTGCTGCAGTGTAGGCTGACAAGTTCTCCTCCTCCACCATTAAAAAAAATAGTATTCTCTCCTTTAAGCCAGTGGCTTTATTTCTGTGGTGGTCTCCACATCCCAGCTGTCTTTTGGAAAACTCAGATATTAGAGATGCATCTAGTGGTATGTGCTAGTCTTCCATGGGAAACTACTTGTAAGTACCAATGCTGAAGTGATTAATTTTAAGCTGTGTGGTAAAATAAATGCAACTGCTGTTCAGGGCAAAGGTATAAGTGAATATGGGGTCAGCCAAATTGCTGTGAAGAGCCAGTTGTGGCTGAGGAATGACATTTTTCCACGTGCACAGCACTTGCTTGTAGGCCAAGTACAGAAATGGCAAAGTCTTACTGTTGTAAAGTGTGTTAATGGTTGCTTCAACTCAGTTTGAAAGGTCAGGAGTTCCACAGGTTGTCAAAACCAACCAGGATTAGGCAGAGATTATATTGACCTTGAAAACTGAGTTCTGTCATAGTTTACAAAGTTGATCTATTTAATCTCAGCCACATTTGTTTAACAAAGTACCTTGTATGTATTTCAGCTGCTGCCCGAGTGTGTCTGACCTGTTGCTTTTTTTAGGATATTGTCTTAGTAGTAGCAAAAGTACAAGCAGATGTCCTTTTTCATTTTCCCTTGCATTTCTTAATTTCTAATGTACACAACTTCTGCTTCATTGGAATTGCAGGGGAAAAAAAGGGCCAATAAGTTTTCAAAATTTTTGGAGGTTTATAGGGTATTCCAAAGGTGAGTGTGTTCCATTAGCAACCACTTGATTAAATTTGCTGCTTAAATCACTATGAAAATTGGTCTTAAAATGTGTGCAATCTTGTTGCTTTCTTTTCCTTGAGATACCCATTTGCCCAGAAGTTATGTGGCCTAGTATATCAGCTAGTGACTTTTGTGTTAAACTATTTTGGTTTCTCTCTTTAGTGTCTGTCTCCATTAGTAAACCATAATTTGTCTTGATTAGAGTAACTGTATTTCTTGCCTAAGGGATAAAATCTCTTGGATCACTGTACACTGGAGAAATCCCTTTCATTTCACAATTTCAGCTATGTAAATGTATCTTCCTTTAGCTTCTAATATCTAAATATTTTAAAAGAAGTTCTGTGGTTTTAACAAAGAAAGATGTAAAACATGCTGTCTTCAAGAGCAATAGAAGCACTGGAGGACTGGACTGAGACCTCCAAAGAATTGTTCTAGTCTGAGGGCTCAGTCTCCTAATTTCTGTCTCATCTGCTTATTTTAAATGCTTGTTTCTCCCCCTCATATTACGGTTGCTTTTGCTGTGCTAGCTGGTCTGGTTTTATTCTCTTTATTATCTATGCATGCTGGAGAAATACACTTTTTAATGTGTCATGTCATCCCTAAGAGAAAAGTCTACATTTTCAAGAGTTCCTCCAAGATCTGAGAAAAGCTGGTTTAGGCAAACAGCCTGCTGACATTGTCCTGGGTTCAACATCCATCAAAATTAAACTGCTGTAATGTGCACTAGGAAAAGAGAAGCCACTGCTTACTCAGTTCAGGTTGCCATGTCTGCTAAATGGACTGGTTACAATCTAATACCAAAGCATAATTATTTGGTCACCTGGTTAAGAAGGTGGCAGCCCTACCTCGTTTTTAAAAAAGCATCAGACTAAGTTTCCAGAGGAAATTTCCTGCCCAAATATTTTCTCACTAAGAAACACAGATTTGGATAAAAACCCTTTAGAATTATTTTTTGTACTATTCACTTGAAAATTATGACTTTTTTTCCTTTAAAATACGTGAATATATAAACAAGTTATTTTCTGCAGTTCTTTTAATCTGTTAGAAAAGTTAAGGTGCATTTTATGTTGTCATTGGAAAGCAAGGATAGATGTCAAAAGAGGGAGTCTTGTGTTTCTCAAGGATGTTATCTTTCTCATTTAGAAAGATTTTTCTTGTCCTTTTTCTTTTTATAAAAATAATTTAACAGTTTCTGTAACAAAACACTGTAAAAAGTTGCTCTAAGAATCACTAGATCTTCCCTATAACTGACCCTAATTTCTGAGTGAGCTGTTGCATTCCTCTTTATCTCTCAGCAGTACTTTGAATGTTTGGGGCCACACAGTTTAATTTTGTAAAAAGGCTGGGATATTCATCTTTAAAGAAGTTTTGTGCAGTTCAAATTTAGTTTCTTTAATCTAGGAATGACTTGTCAATATTTTTTTTGTCACTTGAAAAAAAGTCAAAGTCACTTGATTGAAATATTTGGCAAAAGAAGGAATTTAAACTAGTGCCTTCAGAAGCTTATGTAATGGGCCAATGTTTTCTTTTTTTCCCTTGATTCTTGCTGCATTAAAAGCAATGTGGAAAATACACAAGTATTACCAAAACTTTCAGAACAGGAGAGAATAAAAGTTGCTCAAAACCTATGGGGAAATTAAGAGCAACTATGTTGATTTGTTCTGCAAGACCAATACAGTCTATTGATTCCAACCCAGTAAGAGAAAGACCAGCTTCGAAGAAAATGACTGAGACCAGGAGGATTTTGAGAGAATCAGAGGATCTATTGTGTCATGCAAGTTCAGATTTTTTTTCAACGTCTTTGATTCTACAAAGGCTCTGTAAAAAGTTGGGGATGAAGCTGCTTGGTTGTAGAACAGGACAGCTTCAACTAGAAAAGTGCTTTTGGTTTGGAAGGTGTTTTAGATGTTTGCTACTACTCTGATGGAAGTGGGCTTGTGAGATTTTCTGCACTGGGTCTTGAAGCTGCACTCCAAAATTCAATGCTTTACTTGTATGTGCAATGATTGCTACAATAATTCTGCATCCTTAGTAACCTTCTCTTTAACATGCTGATTTAATTGTGATTTTATATTTCCTCTCCTCTTCATGTAGGAAGATATAGGTTTTTACTCAGATATAGTTGTTCCAGATTTCTCAGTCTAATTAAGCAAGAAAAAAAAAGCCATCTGAGAACAATGACCCACAGCACACAAGTAGAAGACTCAAAGTATTTGTATATAGTTTGTTTTCCCTTTGATTCAGGTATGTGTTTGCATGCATAAGTTATAAAAAAGAAATTACCTCTTTAATATTTATTATTCCAGTTTTTATATTTAGCTATTTGTCTTTTCCCTTCTCTCTTCTTCCCCTCCACCCAATAATTTTTGATCACTATGGAATGAAAAATATCACTGAACCAAATGTAAACTCTTCAAGCTATCAATGCAAATTCCTCACATTTTTCAGGGTAAGAGAGTTTTTGGCATGCACCATCAGTCTGTGTGATGTCTTTATCTTCCACAATGCTGCAGTTTGTTTAATGGTTTATGTTGTTTGGCATTGCCCGCAAAAAAATAGAAATGCGTGATAACAGTCCTTACTGATGCAGTGTTCCTCTTCCAGCAATTTAACATAGACTTTTAATGCTAAGCCAAACACCACACAAAATCTGCTATGGAACCAGCTCTCTGAACAGCTTGAAGACTAAGTTGCTGTTACGCTAAAGCATTGTAATTTGTAAGTAAGATTGTGAGCTTAGCCTTACTATTTCCTTTAGTTTCTGCTATCTGGATTGAAGCTCCTTTATTGACCGGTAACAGGAAATTATTTCAGATGCAGTTGCATAGGAGTAAAGGGACTAATTTGCCTGTGTGATGTTCTGAAAAGGCAATTTTTGATGGGAGAAGTAATAGATGAGTCTTTCTTTGGAGCTGCAATGTGCTGCAATGAAGTTATATTTGTCCTCTTAGCTCTATGTTCTCTGAGGAACCGAGCAAACATATGAGAGGATGTAAATGCAAAAGCAGTTGGAACCTTTCCTCACTGCCTGCTGCTGTTGGGCTGTTGAGAAACACCACTGTAAATAAGGTTCTTTTAAGAAAGGACAGGGAAAAGGTGTATTACACTCTTTAAAAAAACAGAGTGAAGCAAGGGATGAGAAAAGCTTTCTAGTTCTTACTGTGTAGTGTTGCAGTCAGAGTATTTTCCAGATCAGAAGACTGGAGATCTGTGAATATATTAAAAGATACAGTTTGCCACTGCTGTGGCAGCAGCATGAAGTATTGGATGTATAGACATGTATTTATGCAAGGAAGTTGAGAAATCTCTCCACCAGTGTGCTGATCAGTATGTGCAGAATGGCATTGCAGAAAGTGCTTATTGCGGCCTAATTTAGATTGAGTCTATATTCCCTCCTCCCCTTCCTCACTCACTGAACAGTTACCATATTTTCTCAGCAAGACTTCACTTAGGGCCATGACTGTTCCTGACTTCCATTGCAAAACCTGAAACAACAATTCAGTGACAAGGCTGAGCCTATTTTCAGTGTGGTGCCGTTTAGAATGACCCCAACATGTGATGTTCTTGCGTTAGGCAGCTCGGTCATTTCAACACCACTATCAATATTTAATGCAGTACTGCAAAGCCAAATCATTGAATTTTCTTTTGGACCAGATGTTTCTTTTGTAGGAGCTGTTATTTAGAGTGAATTGGAATTCTAGTTTCACTTTATGCTATTTAAATTCTAGTCTTGTTGACGCCAACCCTTTCTTGAGGCACTCTGTCCATTAGCTACTCATTTTTCAGGGAATGATATAATGCTTTTCCAGATTATTATTACAAAAGCAGCCTTTTTCTCAGATTTAATTGTTGCTTGCACATAAGCAATCATCCAGCCTTCTTCCTACTAAAGAAAATGGTATTGTTATTAAATGAGTAGCAGGACTGAAGTCACTCATCTTGAAGATAATGTCTATTGTTGACAATGCAGTTGAGTTCCTGTTATCTTGCTGAAGTGAAACATGAAGAGGAAAGCAGCAGATCAATGCTGTTTTTTGGTTTTACTAAAGAAAATAATTTTAGCCTGGAAAAGAAAGTTAAAATCCTTTGATCAGTGCCATATGCTTGAGTTTATAATAGGCTTTTGTGTTCCCACTTAGCTGGATCAGATTGAAAGTTGGATAATTATCAGTGAGGGTTAGAAATAAAATAATCAGTTTGCATGTCAAAATATCTTCATTTTTATGTCAGTCGTGCTGTCTTTCTGGTACAGTGAAAACTGGCTCTGGGTTTAATAGCGACAGCACAATAATCAAGCTTCAACCCTTTCCTTGCAGTTGGTTATTTTGCCTTGGGGACATGGGAATTAGGACAAATATTGCTAACTATGGCTGCTGGGCTGCTATTAAGGCTGAAAGGCTTCCAGTGGTAAAAATTGTAAGCGCATCTCACTAAAGCAGAGACTAATCAGGATGTAAATGTTCTGTTCCTATTTCTCTTCATTTTTTCACAGTAATATTCACATGTGAACCATCTGTACTACAGAGTTAGACCGGAATTGTTATTTCAGTGTTAACTTGGAATGCTCAGATGCAACAGGTCTGATTGACTCGGACAGTGCCTGTTTTGGAGACAAATCACTGAGTCTGCTTGGTGTGTGAGACTAAAGATGAGTTTATTGACATTACCTGTACTGATGTAATGACATTTATAAAGATACAAGCAAACGGTGCTGCTGTATGTCCTCTTATGTGCCTTTGCTTGGCAGCCACTCTGAATTTAAAAAAAACCAAACCAACAACAAAACTAACAACCACCCCCAACAACAAAGTGAAAAAAATCAAACCTCTTAGTGGTTTTGCAAAAGTCAAATTTTTGCCTCAGATTATTTGCAAAAGAAGCAAGAGCAAGCATCTGGTCTTGTAGCTGTTGTCACCCACTCTTTGTTACTTCATTAAGAGTCTATGCAGGTGAGCTTATCTCGGGAAATGTGTGCCGACATTGGGAGCACCTGCTTCTAATTAAAGAGCTTCTAGTTGCCTAAGAAACATTATGACCTAAAGGCTCTTATAAAACCAAGAATATCTAAGATCCATGAGGGAAGCACTAAAATCTCCATTGAGACTGTGTTCTTTGCACTGTTTTATTATATAACATCAAGCTAAGCTCCAGCAGTCGTAGGTGTTGGGAAAAGATAAGAGATTGTTGCTGTGCGTGACGTGTATTGCCATGGAAATACTGCTCTTCAGAAGAAATAAGCCTCCTTCCTATTGTGCATTATGGACTGCTAATAAAGCATATTTAAAAAAAAGAAAAAGGGAAAAGTAAATGAACTTACTTGAGAAGTAGGCAGTAATAAGTGGTTTTTAGAATATTGAAATAAGATATTGAGGTTGGATAACAAAACTGCATTTGTTCCACAATGAGCAATAACATGATTATCAGATGTCTTTGAGCACTTCCAAAATTCATTTGGTAAAGAAGGGCAGAACTTGAGTTTGGAACATTGTAATTCATTTCATGAAATCTGTATCTAAGAAACCTGTTTCCAATGCTTTGAAAAAAGGTGGGAATTTCTTCCCCCTGGATTTCAATTGTGCTTATGTTATCCAATAGGATAATAACTTTTGGATATTTCATACCAACTAAAGAATAGGTAGCTAAAAATTCTGCAATAATTCATGTAGAAATGGGCTGTTTGTTCTTCCTTCTGGTTTTTATTTTGGGTGGGAGTAGATGGCTGTTGTTCTTCAGCAAATGGATAGCAGAATCAATACAAGTGCAAAAGTGTTTGGGAAGTGTTCTTTAGTGCATATTTTAATTCTTGGAAATTCCATTTAATGATATCTGGGAATAAAATTCTTTCCCTGATTTCCTGTCACACTGCTTAGAAATCCTAAAAGCTGTTTTCAGACAGTTCTTAAGGGTTTTATTTGTTTCACTATCTTTTTTTTTTTAATCTATATTTTTAAAAATGTTGAAAGAAGGATGAGAGGAGAGAAGTATTTAAATTTATTCTCCAATTTGCTGAAGGCACTTAGGAGTCTGTTTGTTGATTGTAGTAGGTTTTCGACTTCCAAAAATGGGGACAGATATTTCATTCTTCCCATTTTCTGTGCTCTACAGTATAAGAATAAATGGATAAAAAAGCAAGATATGCATAAACAATTTTGTTGCTGTAGCTAACTGGCTGAAATTGCTGTCATCAGATATTACCTAAGGCAAGTAATTTATCTGTGTTCGAATAAGTATGAGCGAGACAATTTTGAGTACCTCAACAAAGATAACAAGAAGGCGGCAAGACAGTTCTTGCTAATGAAATGCTGTTTTTATATGGAAATCAGTCTGATTTTTGACAAGTCTTTAAAATTGTTGTTTAATTGAAGAAGTTCATCATTACTATTGCACATCTACAGATTGTCATGATCCCAAAAGGCATATAAAATTCCTAATGGCACAGGAATAATTCTAGCTTTTTTAGGAATGAGAAAATATCCTGATTCATTGTGATTGGGATAAATGATACCATCTTGGGGTAAAGGAGTCCTTCAGCTATCAATTATCAATTCCTTCCCTCTACAAACATGTGTTATTTTAGTTATGTTAATTTCCCCCTGTATTTCTTTGTTGTCTTTTCCAACTGACAAAAGATATCAGCTACTGACATGAAGATAAGATATGCAGAAGCAGGATCCTGGATTTTGAGAACTGACCAAAAAACCCCCAAACCCCCAAAAAACCAAAACAAAACGAAGAACCAACCAAACAAAAAAAAAACCCCTAAATTAATACATTTCTACAAATCCTCACGGATTGGTCTTTAAAAGTCAAATTACTTTTGCTTTTTTATTTATTCTCTTCCTGGTGTTTTTGCTAGGTGTGCCTTCTAACTGTAAGAAAACAAACTAGGTTCCATTTTGCAGTCTTTGCCCTTTGTTAGAACCCTGAACTCCTAATGCTATGAAGTGCAGACTATATCTACATCCTTTTATGAAAGAGGGCAGGGAAAAAATTGTGCTGTGTAGGTTTTGTTTTATTCAACCAATTTTTCCAAGACAGCTTTAAAAATGCTTAACTCGTTATAAAAAAGATGTGCTGCAAACACATTGTATATTGTGAGGCGCTGTCTTCCCCTGAAGTGCTTCCATACCCTGGTTGCCATGGCAAGAGAGAAAAAGAATAAAAAATTCCTGTAGCAAGTACCTTTATAATTCCAAAATCATCGCTCAGCAGGGCTGTGTGCTTAGTAACTCATAAAAAACACTGTGGATTTTTCCCAAAGGCTGCGAGGGAATTTCTCGAGCTCTGCCTCACCCTTTTGGGCTGCTGGCAGACGCTGCTGGGGGCAGAGGTGACCTGGAGGGGACAGTTCTGCATGGGTGGCTTTGAGCTTTGCCCTGGCTGTGAGAGGAGGCTGCTGCCCTGGCCATGGAGGCAGGTGGGATGGAGCAGGGATGCTCCCAGCAGTGGGAGAGGCGTGGGAGGACGGGGCTGCTGCAGCCCCTGGTGCCTCACACCCCTCCTGGCATCCTGATGGGCCTGGATATCCCTGGGTTATGCTGTGTACAAATACACAAGAGCTTCAAAAGCTCTGGGCTTTATGCTGCAACTGGGGCAACATTTTCACTTAGGGCATTTGAATACCTTGTTTTGAATACAGGGCACAGGTCTCCAATATCCTGACTATGTTAAAAACATCCCAAGTCCTCCTAAGCCATAGGAATGCAATCTTTGAAGTTTCTCCAGAGAAGCCTGACCCAGGGGCACTGCTACCAAATAAATCATGTTAGTGCTTGCAGCATTTTGCAGAGTTCAGGTTGAGACCTGCGGTAGAGTGATGGCATTTTGAGACTTTCAGTGATAGATGACAGTGCCCACAGTCACAGCAACTTGATGCAGCATCCTACTGCTAGCACCATCTGCTACGATTTTTAAATATAGAAGGGGATTTTTCTTAGTCAGCATGTTTCTGTCAGAACTAGCTCTTCATAGGTCTAATCTGAATGCCTCCGCAGAGCTTTAAACTTCATCAGCTTTCTAATGGAATAACCCAGTCTAATCTTCTCCAAGTGTTTGCTTTTTCTTAGCAAATGGAATCAATTTTTACTCTTCAGTGATTTCTGTGGCTGTGTCTGCACTTATGTCTAAAACATTTCCTGTCTTTGCACTATCATTTGTATTTCTATCACGAAAAATTTTAGGGTCTAAGAAGTCATCAGCTGCTGAAATATGTGGAGAGATGCATTTTTGCTTGATATTGCTACCATAAAGTGAAATGTGTGAGGATGTCATCAAACAGCTCTCTTAGTTTCATCTCAGCTCCAGTTTTTATTTAATGGGTGCCTCCAAAATGTGTGTGAAAGCAGTGCTAAAGCCATGGCAACTATCTGTAAAATGCTAGGTAACTTTACTAAGATCATTTAAACATCTGCCACCTAGGAGTCACGATGGTTAAAAATATTTATAAAGCATCCTGAAGGCCACAGGTGAAAATACCTGTGTGTATAATACTGCTTGTTGGTAGTTAAGATACGGCTGTGCAGGTCCGGATCACAGCCCTGCAGGTTGCTCACTCTCTGCTTGTTGTGCCACCTGACATTGTCACTGCTCACGCTGTCCCATGTTCCTGTGCTGTGGTCTGTGTGGAGAAGGGTCTGATTCTGAACAGAGGATAAACACTTGGAGGCAACAGCACTACACACTGCCGGACAGTTGTTTTCCTGAGCGGACACAAGGCTTAGGCCAATACAAGCCATCAAACAAGCTAGTTCAAGCTACTGGCTGTACTTCCTCCTCCCTCCCCAGGAGACAAAACTGCTCCGCTCACCTTTGAAACCTTTCACATGCAGGCTTGGGATGGGCTCAGGCCATGGCCAGGGTGGAGTGCCACTGCTCGTTTGCCCTAGTCTGTAAGGCAGAAGTGATCTTTGAAGGAATGCACAAGTTGTCCTTGCATTCAGAGGCTTCCCCTTGCCTCCTCCCATGTCCTTTGGACCCCAGGGAAGGTGTGACACAATAGGGGTGTCCCGCAGGGTTGACACCTGCACGCCACTTCTTCCTCTGATTGTTCCCCCACAGCTGTTCTGCAAACATTTCCTGCCCTTCCTGCCCCTGAGTAGCAGCTCAAGATACTAAATGTCCAAGGAATTTCTCACTGTGTAAATGAAATATGACTTTACGTATGTATGTGGTGTTTGCACATCTTAGGGCTTTAGCTTGCTCTGATTAAGAAAGATTTTGTGTTTAGTTTTTGTTAGGGTCTTGCTAAGAAGTTGGTTGTTTTGCTGAGAAGAATGCCTGTTTGTCATCTCAAAATATTTTAGGGCATGATTATATTGTATTGACCTGAAATGCCTCAATAATTTGAATAGGTAAACAGATGACTTGGAGTGTGAATTTGTTTAGGTAGCAGACCTTAGTTCTCCTTCCTGAGCTGTTAGCTCATGCTGCAAATGTACACCTCATTTAGATGTTGAACTGAGAATTTATATGTATATTTAATAAAGAGCCTCCTGAAAAATAGCTACAGTAATCATTCTTCATAGATGATATCATGTCTGACACATAAAATGAAAGAACAAAGTCACTAGCTGAAGCCTTGGACGGCAGATTAAATATATTACTAATAAAGCCTGAAAGCCAAGATTGGTGGCAGACATTATGTTCATCATGGCCAATGTGAGTTTAAGAAGCCAGAGATTATTTTACTTGAAGAGCCTTAATGAGAAAAAGAGTGAGAATCACTTGCTAGCAGAGCAGTGTGTGCTGGATGCTCTTTGGTGTGGACTTGTCAGACCTGGAGGAGGTTGTTGCTTTAACACCACTTCTTCTCTGAATAAGAACATTTGAAAAATAGAAATGACAAATCCTCTTTTTCTGCATCTTCTGTTCAGCAAATCCTTCTGCATATATTGTTTGTTTGTTGGGTATTTTACCCTTGTGAGTTAGCAAAACAAACTTCAGCCTCAGCTGGCCTAAGGTAGTGCTGCAGTGAGATGCAAGCAAAACACAAGAGAGGTGACTGTCTTGAAATATAATGGCAGCAAGTGGGAGTGTTGAAGCTAATCTATGAAAATTTGTTCTTACTTTGAGATTTGGGTTCAGTATTAGCCTAATACGGTACGTGACTGCGAAGCAGGGCTCAATATCTGGGTTTGTTTGAGAAAAACAAAATCAGCAGTTAGATTTCCTGTAATGGTACAATGCACAGGGTAAGTACAGAGGGCAGAAGACCAGGAATGAAGGATTATAGGATGCTCACGATAAAAGGGACCTCAGACAACCATATAATCTTCCCTTCTGTGCACTTGCTCTATTTTTTTTTGCTTTGCTATAATTCTTGTTTGGTTTCATGTAGCTGGTCCAGGTTTTCTGTGCTTCCCTTTCTATTTCAACAGAGGACTAATGTAAGATTATTGGATGCATAATCTGAATAGTGGACAAGTCCAGGAATCCTTGTGAGAGCCAAGATAAGCAATATTTCTTTAAATCTGCACACTATTGTTAATCTATATAAATCGTATTTGGCACCAAACAATTAGCTGAGTGATTGGAAACAATTTCTGTAAGCCTGCATGGCAATAACCGCAGTTACTGGCAAAATCAGAATTCTGACTCAAGTGGTCCATCACAATTCCAATGCTGATTTCAGTTCAAGAATTGTAGTAGTTGAGTGCTCAAACATAATATTCATGAATGTGAAGCACTTTTCTGTCTGTGAAGAAGACTGCATTTCTGATCTAGCCTTCCCATTGACATTGCTAAATGTGGTAAGATGTATTTGTTTGATTTGAGAAATGTTGGGCTCTGGTAAGGCTGCAATGCATGTTGAACTTGCAAGGAGCCCAGAGGTGATCTGTGAGCAGCCATGGGTTCCACTGACTTGTGTGTTAGCTCTCTGACTTGTAGGGCAGTTATTGTGGAGCCTGAGGTGAATTCTGGCCACCTCAGGCAGCTGCAGCACCGAGAGGAGCTGCATTGCAGGAGCGAGTCCTGGAGCAGAGTTGATGCTGGCTGACACAGATGATCAAATGATCGAATTGCAGGTGATATATAGCACAGATTTTACAGCTCTGTCTGCTGTGGAACGTTTGGGGGAAGCTGAAATCCTCTAGATTGTCTCAGGAAGGAAATATTTTTAAAGCAACATAACTGATGGAGACGTGATAATATATTGCTTCCATATAGCTCCTATCAGTAAATTATAGCTGTAAGAAAGTTGCTGGGAAGATAATACTGGACACTCAAGGATTCATATTTTTGAAACAATTGTCACGAAACTGACAGCTGATGTACCATCTATCTTGGTATATTTGCTTTTGCTGGGTGATGCAAAGATAAATACACAAAAGGGAAAAATATTTCTGCTGTATAGTGTTAGGTATCAGTAAGCGGTCTTTAAATAGTGCATGACCTTAATTTCTGGAGTATGACATTCTCTAATGCATAGCTCATGATTTCACTTACTTTTGTGTTTAATTTTTATTAGTTTTATGTTGGTATGTTTTGTTTCCCGCCTACCACCCATCATACACTCAAATTACATCAAGGTCCTAATTTCAGTCTCTGACGAAGACATATCATATTCCTACATAGTTTTTTAAAGTCAAATCAAGACTACTAGAATTGTTACAAATCACTTTTGAGGCAAAAGGAGAAAGTTGATCCCTAAAAACCATTACCTTAGCATATTTTAAACTCTAAAATAACCTTGATTTATGTCTTTTTACTAAGAAGGCAAGTAATGATGAAAATTTTCAGTTGTTTGAATTTGTTAATAAATATGCATGTTTATTTGGGAAGAGTTCCAAAATGTAGGTACTTCTCTAAAGTTCACACAAGGCTTTTGCCTGTATTCTTGACTAGAAGCCCCTCCATGTTCCTGCCTTGAGAATTTTGCTTTTGCTATTTGGGAGCAGACTAAAATCACTCATTTCTTTCCCCAAGTCTGGCTTGTGCTCTGGGGTGGAAATTTGATTTGGTTCACAGTAGGACATATTTGTTTTTAGCTGATGTGCCAGTTTATTGTTTGGGTAGTAACTGTGAGAGAAGTAAATTTTGTATTGTGGTTCTTCTTTTTTTTCCTTTATAGAAACTTGTGGGGCATTAAAATTATCCTGGTTTTACCTTATGAACTCCAATAGAGTCGGATTAAGAGCACTTACTTTTTAAAATCAGTTATTTGGAAGATAACGTGCCCGTTCAGCAGACTTGTCTCCCAAAGCCACCAGGGTGATTGACAGATCATGCTCCTTGGAACTCATCTGCACTTCACAAATCTGTTCATGAATGCTTATCTGTCCCCAACAGATGTAATGAATCTTTCCCCTGCTATTCAGGATCCTATTATTTGTACCCACTTTTTATGGCTAGTAATACTAAAAGCAACATTTTCAGTGTACAATTTCTATGTGCAGATAATCACTAAATAATGAGGAAGAATCAAGCCTATAAAAAATTTACGATGGAAAACTTGTATTTTTTCATTTTAATTTGCTGTTGAAAATGGACGTGGAATGGAATAATAATTGGGTTCATGACAATTTTCTTAATGTGATTCCACTTATGATGATATCAAAAACTCAAAACCTGGAAAGGAGGGTTTTTAAAATTGGTTCTCTGTGTACTTACTGTTGGATAATTTCTCAGCTTGTGATGACTGCTATGGATATATTTGTACATTGTTTTGTTTAAATTCAGCCATTCCTGATAATAAATTCAGTAAGTGCCTGGGCTTCACACCCTGTGCTCAGTGAGCTGACCAAGCCCAGGAAGCACTGAGCCTCTGGAATGGGGAAAATAAAGGTGTGTTGGGCTTGTGCTAATCTAAAGGATCCCTACACTATCCCAACCTATTCAGGGCCATCTATGAGTCCAGCTAAGTTGTGTTTTTATCCCCTAGAAAGAAGGACAGCAGCTACAGCTGCTTTTGTCAGCCAAAACGCTCTGTTCTTCATCAAAATCAAAAAGGTTTATTCACAGTTGGGTGTTTGCTTTGCTTTCTTTGATATAAATTGCAGTCTAAAAATGAACTTCAGAGAAAGAAATTTCATCTTACTGAAATGACTCCTGTGGGTTTTCCTTTTTTAAAAAATTTTGTATTGACTGAGAGATTGTTGAAATTGATTTGTTTCTATGGAGTTTTACAATGCGAGTAAGTTATCAAAATCTTTAACAAACTAGCTCACTGCTGCTGACACTGATTTCACTACAGTGTGACATGTTAAAATTGCTGGGTTTTTTTTCTTTTTGTTCTATGTATGAAGGCTGTATTATACATATTATTACATTTGTAGTGTCAAGTGTTGATAAATTGAGACCTTCCATTTTAATGTTACTTTCATAGCTTAACAGCTTTTGCAACTTCTGGTTTTTTTACAGATATATTATTAATACTTTTTAGTTATTGTAGCACTTTTTTCACTGGGTTCTTTGATTCATTTAATTGTAGAGTAGCTCTCCTTTATGAGCATGACTATTTTGTGAAATTTTGGATTGTTACCTTTTTGGAGAAAGAAATTCCTGAAGAAATGCAGCATCTTAAGCTGTTGAATGCTGTCTTGGAAAATGAGTTTTCTCAGTCTTTATCCCACGCAGATACTATCATGATATATGTGTATGGAAAAAAAAGCAGATGGAAGGGCTGTAGGGTTTTGTTTTGTTTGTGTTATGTTCCACCTTCCTACTGTTTGATTTGGCAACTTTAGCAAAGTTTTTCTAACATGCTTTTTCCTAATGTTGCCTATAAAGTATGACTGAATGACTGCGCTTATAAAACTTTGTATTTCCTTCTTTTTTGTTCCTGTTGTTGCCACTTAAATCTCATTTACTTGTTGCTTCAGTTACATTGAGGAAATTCTTTCCATTTTGCAATAAAGTCAGAGAATGAGAGTGTTTGTTCTGACATTATTTTTTTGTTGATCTGACTAGCTTACATAATACTGTATGGCTGATTTTTGTGCTGCTTATTGCTTGCAAAAGTTTTGGGAATGTTGATCTCCTCTCTGTGGTTTGTTCAAACAACTATGCAAATAATTCCCCTGCCTGGAAATAAATGAAAAGTTTTTTGTTTTGTTTTTAAACATCTGTCTCAAATGGCTTGATAAAAATTCTGCTGGAGCCCATGTAGAATGGAAAAAAATTCCTGCAGCTCCGTCAGGTTTCTGGGATGGTGGTGATCTTATAACTAGCATGGTAAGGTCCTGTTTCCTAAAAAGTGTTCCAAAACCATCAACTTATTCTAAAAAAGTCCAGGATTTTTAGTCTGTTTATGGTTAATTTAGCAATGCTGAAATATATGCAGATCCTTTCAGTAACAGAATTCAAATTAGAACTAATAATTACAAATATATAGGTGTGGCTTGAGATTCAAAACCCCAAATAACAATAATTAATGTTTCAAATATGTGTCAGTAAGCAACTCTCCATCTCTCTCTGCTGTGGTGTTTCCTAGCAACTGCTGTGTTTCTCTGAACCTGTGTTGCCTTGACAATTCTCGTGGTGTATTGTGCATCCACACAAGGCACTTCACTCCAAGGGCTTCACAGGCCAGGAATGTGTTTGTGGCGCATCCTTGAAATGCAGCTGTTGTTTGGTAAAAATGAAAAGTAGACATAGCACTCTGTTGCATGATTTGCTAAGAGGAATGGGTGAATATGAAACAGGAGTTTGGGCTAATCTTGACAGGGTTCCCTTTATCTGTAATGGAGAGAAAGTCTGGCTAAAACTTACCCTTTCTGTGTTCGTGTTATCCGAGTGCCTTTTGGATGGTGAGGGGAAGCAATGGGCAATGTTCTTAGGGCACCATTGGAGCAGACCAGTGAAGTTCAGCTAAATCATTTTTATTACTGCTTTGTTCTTGGGCAGTCTTAGAAACCTCTTGTGCTTCTGTAGTGGAAGGCCCTTCCCAGGCTGTGCTGCAATTCGGAACACCCTTCCCTCCACCCCGTGTCTGCCCGTGGGTCCGAGGCTCCAGCTCTGCTCTGTTTGGAGCTGCCCTGTCTCTGCTGAGCTCTCTGCATCTCTCACAGCCCTGACAGCTCCCACATCACGAGTAAGCAGCCACTCTATTCCTGTGCCTGGGGTTTGGGTTTAAAACACAGGCAAGGTGCTGCCTTTCTCGAAATCTGAATAATACCATCCAGTAGCTTGTGTTTAGGGGGTCTCACCAGGCAGGTTGCTTTAAGTTCCTGTGTTTCTGTATTCTAATGTTAAGAAATTAATGCCTTTGCTGTTATCTTTGGATCTGGCCAAGGATTTGCAAATATTTCCTAACTCAGGGGAAACAGAATTTTTTGTTTAGAGTAACTTGGGTCCAGACAGAGAAATTGGATTGCTTTCCAGCTCATCTATCATGATTCTTCATTGGTATTATCTATTTAATGCCTCCTAAGACATTCTTAGGAAGCATTATAATGCATAAACACTCATATACTTTAAATTGTATGTTTCTTTCCACTTTTAATGTTTGCAGGTTTTGTTTCTTTCTATTTTTGTTTGTCTCTTTTCATTTTTTTTGAGCAGAAAGAATTTTGAAGCCTAAGGCTACTGGTCTGGAACTGGTCATCATTTAGACAAATTAGCTATGGATTGTGATTTAACATTTTGCTTCATATATTTTCCTCAGAGAATGATTGGAATTTAATGTTCTTTTGCATGCCATACAGTTGTAGATTTCCTGTCTGTTATCAGATCATAAGACTTCTTTCTGAGCTCTGACTCCTTCAGTAGCTCTCCAAACTTCTGTCATTTGAGATGCTAAAAAGTAGGTTGAAATTTCAATGCTAATTTGTTACAGAGAAATCCATGAAAGGTGCATAAATCAGCAAACTGCTCTTTCCATCACCAACAGATTTTAATAAGATGAGCATTGTTAAAAGTTTAGTTTATGAATCTATTACTGACTGCAAGTTGTTTTGGCACACTACCCTAGAAACGCTGCCTTGAAAGCAGTTCAAGAGCTGAAAATAGGTGTGCAATAAAGATTTTAATGGAAAATTAAGCAAATATTATGGGTTGTTATCTGATTAAGCTACATGAAATGGCTTATCATTTTGAGGCTACGTATGCCATAAATTTGCATTGGAGAAATGGCCTTCCACCTTTGGGAAACAAAGCAAAACAACTAACAACCAAACCCAACCGTGTTTGCATAAATTGGAATATCAGCTGGGAAGACAAAGCAAGGAAAGCGATTGCTTGGGGAATTACTGCTGGCTCAGACACAGGGGCAGAACAGTAAGACATGAAGTACCACAGCTGCTTCTGTAGTCTGCTCTGCTGACTTTTGTGCTGAACTGCTTCCACCCTATGATTAATGGTAAAGTTTATCTTATGGAGCCGTCATTTTGGTATCTTTAACTTGTACAGCAATCACTTTAAAGAAAGAAAAAGGGACTCAAATTGGCCCTTTTATTTTTGTAATCAGGAACAGGATGCACCAGCTTTTAGCTCCAACTGACCCTTTATGTACATTTGAGAAATGAGTCACGGTCAGAACCTCCCCAAAAACGTTCTGGTTGGTGGGAAGACAGACAAACTCCAATTCCCAGATATATAAACATGCTTCAATGTTTTTATATGGCAGTGAGATCCAAAGCAGCAAGGGAAGTACTTTGAAGTTCTTGGTTTAGAGTTCTTAGATATGCTGAAGTGATGATAACTTTGGGATGCATTTATGGTGACACAGGGACACCATTAGATGTGTCAGCAACATGTGAAGCGCTTAGCTACTGAGGAAAAGTAAGTGTGTTAATATTCCAGTGTGGTGCACTCCATCTACATTCTTTTCCTCAGAACCTGTTATCTTTGTTTCATAAATATATTTCTAAAAAACAATTATTTTGGAGCATGCTGAGTTTTACCAAATTATGTTATCTTTCCTTTAATGTGTGTTTTCATTTAAGGTATAGACCAAGGCTCATTCAAGGGTTTCTGGCTCTTTCTCTGTCTTTGGGTGTCTCTCTAATTCTGTATGAATGCTGTGTTTGAAATGTGCCGCCCTCAGGTTCCAGAAGCTAATGATGGAAAGGCCCAGGCTGGACAGTGCAGATCTCCCTGCTCCTATTTGTGACAGATTCCACTGTTTGGTATTGTGTTCTTCTCTGCCACTCAAAATGCCATTTCCATGGCTGCCTTTCTGACTTCTTATCCTAAAGCATTCACTTCTAAATAGAGATTACACCCACTGAACAAAAACTGAGCCTTTAAATCAGTCAAAAGGCTGAGTAGCCTTTTGGCAGCCAAATAGTGAGGTATAGGCCTTATTTGTTCACGTGAATGACTATGAGTGTGTAAAATTGAAGAGATGTAGAGTCAGTTCCCTTGTTAAAATTTGCCTTCTATATTTACACAGAATCAGTTTTGATTCTGTTGCTAAATTCCAGAAACATCTACCAAAAGAAGCTACTTACAGGAGCAAATATTCCATCACAGTTATGCTTCTGCTTTCATTGCTTTTGGTTTTCCACATGGAAAATGCTTCTTGGCAACAAATGTAGCAGATGAATTGCAGAGAACTCATTTCTGATTTGGAGCAATCTGTTCCATTAGATGTGCAGAGCACAGGGGTTTGTGCCTCCTTCTGCTGTACCCCACAGTGACACCATCATTTGCCACTCACTGCAATGATCTGCAGCCTGGGTCGGCAAAGAAATGCATCCCAATGCCTCACACATTACTGCATTTTAGTCAACTCAGTCAGTGGGATGATAAACACTGTCTTGCTTAGAGCATTAATTCTGAACACAAGTACATTCCAATTAGTTTCTAGCTAAGTGCTTATCCAGAATTATAGTCTTTTGGAAAGGGTGGTCTCTGGGACAAAATATTTGCTAGAAGCTTCTTATAACTCAGCTTCCTTATCATTAATGATACCTGTCAAATTGGTGTTTGTAACAGTACTGGATGATCAAAGACACATTCTAAAAGAGTATCTTCTCTGTTTGTATCTTGCTCTCCATCCTCAGTACCTTCTTAATTTTCAGAATGAGTAAGAAGAAGGAGAGCAAAATAGGAGAAAAGCAAAAAAAGCCCACAAACTCTTTTACAATGCTCTCTTCAGTGAACCACAAGTAGAATCTGACAGATCTAGTGAGAAGCAGTTGGAATAAAATAATCTGGATAAACTGCAGTGCTTCAGTAGGATTTATGAAAAAGCTGATGCTTGAACCCTAATTCTGATTCCAGCATTTATAATGGCTAAATATTAGAGCTACTGTTCTATATGTTTTAACATTTTCTTGTTTGTTAATTATTGTTTGGGGAAGGCTTAGAGTGCCAGAAAGATAGCAGTTGAATAACTTACTGCCATGTTGGTAAGGTTCCTCTTCTGCTCCCATTATCATGTAACCAGATCTTCAGTGTGAATGAAGGGCAGACAGGGAAATGTCTGTATTTTCTGGGTTGTTTGCAGTAAATAACTCAGCTCATGACACAACCCTGCCAAAATTATTCAATATTGTATTCCTATGTTACCTTACATTAAAATTAATGCATAGCAGTGTGTGTGGTTTTCTTGGGCTCTTTGTCTGAAGAAATAAACTTTTTGATAAGTGTTAAATACAATTATGTCTTTCTATAGTAGGAAACTTCCAAAGCCTCAGCTCGAGGTTGGCTTGTGAAAGGATGTTATTATCTTGTCTGCAAAACTGAACCTTTTGGAAAAAAATGTAACTGCTATAATAATGAGTATTTGGAATTGCATAATTTAAGGACAAAAACCAGATTAAAATTATAGGATGAGACCTGCTTTTAAAGATTTCAGGCTTGGTCTAGAGGGTTAAAGGTTAATATGTACAAGGTATAACTCTTAGTCTGAAGAGCTGTTAAAAATCTCACAAACCCTTGGTTCAGGTCTGTGTTTGTGAAAGCTCAGCTCAGGCTCATTCCAGTTTTTGAGGCTGGAGCATCGAATGGCTTCTTTCTACTAAGTGATCAGGTACTTCATGTGATTGCTGGGGATATTGGGAAGACAGCACATTGCCTATTAAAAAATAGCAATAAATAAAATAATCACTAGTGTTATGCAATGAAAGCCTTCTGAGTTATTTAGTTCCAGATTATATAAAGAACTATGACAATATTGCTGAATGTTGGTGACCATGTCTGTATGGGAGGGAGGATGGCACCCCAACCAAGCAGAGAGCAAATGCAGCACTTGGACAAATGAACAGGAAGAAAAGGTAAACCAGAGCTCTGCTAGTCTGTTGTCTGACTGTGATGCTTCATGAGCTTCATTTCATGTACTTTAAATAGATAAATGGAATTACTTGTGGCTGGGCAGAAAGTGGTTTATTGTGTTATTCAGGATCAGCAGTCTGTAGATTGAGGAGCAATGGGATCAGCAAACTTCCCATGAAGTGAGTTAACAAGTGGCTGTGAAGTACTTCAAAATAGTTATCAGTAAAATTCATCAAAGGGGAGATAAAGTTATCTGTTTTCTCAGAAGGGATTAATAGATTTCCAAGTCTATTTGTACTCCCCATAAATTTTAGGGATTAGAGAAGCCCTGCAGGTGGCACCAAGCTGAGGGAGGGGAGCTGGCAGGGTGGAGGCCAGTTTGGTAGCTGAAGAGGTGGCCTCAGGCCAAGATGACACTCAGGAAGACAAGAACAAAGTGCTGCACTAAGACACAAGGCAGAAGTGAAGAAGAAAAAAAGAGGCAGCAGCTGACTAGACAGCAATGCAGAAGAAAAGAATAAGGAATTTTGTGATGGACAACAAAGTAAGTGTGAGCTGGTGGTGTGATGGTCTGTGACTATGGCAGAGCTAGCTCTGGGTGGATTCAGCAAGGTCAGAGTGTGTAAATCATGGGAAGCAATCATCTCCCTCTGGTCCTGCCAGGGTGTGCAGGGGGTGAGACTGGCCTGACCATGGGCACTGCCTCTAACGGAATGCAGAGCAAGAGCAAAGAGTGCAAGAACTGCAAGAGAATGACTGAAATATTTAGAAAATGTGACTTGTGAGGGTTTGAGGAGCTGTTTCGTTGAATTTAGAGAAAAGAGAAGGGTTTTAAAAATCTGAAAAATATTGTCATAAGGAGAGAAGAATTCTCACCAAGGGCAGGACTAAAGCTAAGTTGCTTAATTGCAGCAAGGGAGATTTAAGTAACAAATTAAGAATGCAGGTTTTGTAGATCAAGAAGTAAACTGTAGTCCAGTCTCCTAAGGAGACTGCAAAATAGCTTTCCTTGGAAGTGTTTAAAAATGGATTAGATGGATATCTGCAAGGATACTAATTCAAAGCAGCAGTTAGCTTAGATCCTCTCCTCACCTCTCCCTTCCAGCTGTGCCTTGCTACAATTCTGTGATCTTTAGAAGAGTCACTGCATTATTTATTCTGATAGGAATGGCTCTCTTCCATGTGTCCAAACAAAGGTACCTGAAACTGCAGTTTGGATTGCTATTCCACTTGACACGCAGCATTTGATTTTATTTTTTGGCAACTAAAGTATAGCAAAAGGTCCTTGGGAAGTCAGTCTTGTCAAGGACCAAGTGACTTGCCAGTGTTTTGTGAATGCTGGAGAAACTCAAAGTATTAGTCAAGATTAATTACTCCTCTCTTTTTCTACTGGAAAAGCACTTACATCAGAAAAATCTGCTGCAACAGCATGCAATGCCTGATAACACAAAATAAAGAAAGAATAATTTCTTGGCTTTGGGAATTTGTCATAAAATTTTATATCTATCTATCTATATATATCTATATCTATCTATCTATCTATCTATCTATCTATCTATCTATCTGTCTATCTGTATTTGGGTCTTTACTGGGTGTCAGTTCTTGAATTTGGACCAGAACAGAGGAGGAAATCATAAAAATACAATTACTTTGCCATTTTCTGAATAAAGCAGTGAAAGTCTGTGGCATCCATAAATGAAACTTGGAGACAACAGTGATTTTTGATAATTTACAATAATGGTTCAGAAAAAAAGTTTTTATTTCAGTAAACTTTTAATGATATTTCCCTCTTGATAGCAACTCTACTTTTCTGTTCTCTCATTACTACATACTTTTGCAGATGGACCTTACTGCAATTGTTAACTAAATATACATGCAACTTGTTTTATATTTTCTGCTAAATTTAGAGTTTGGTACACAGGATTATATCTGCTTAAAATTTAAACATTTACAGCACATACATATTGCAGCACAAAGGTAGGATCTTTTACTTAAGTAGAAAAGTAATGCATGTTTATGAAGGAAAATTAAAAAAACATTGATCATAACACTCATTATGGGAGAGGATGCATCCAGGACCCCTTTCTTTTATGTATTGTATCCAATGTCAGAAAAAGTCTTAGTTATTAGCACAAAAATTCCATCACTGCCTGTTAATTTGGAATCTGATAAGAATGTTGCTGCTGGTCGGCTCATGGTGATGGCTGAAGGCAATGCAGGAAAATAGTTCAGATGTGTGTGATTCACAGGTGGTTGTAAAGGGTTATTTTGAGACCTGAATGTATGGCAATATTTTCTAGAATGGTAACGCAAATTAATGCCCATGAATGTTTTATTTTAAATTTACTAATAATCCATAAACTAAACTAGAAGCTTTTTCTTACAAGGTTTGCTGTTTTGCTGTGCTTGAGAAAGTTTTATCTGCCCTGCTTTACAGTGATTCAGGAAAGCATCAAATGTAATAGGTTAAAAATGATTTTGCTGTTATTTCCTTGTGCTACTCCCTATCAAATCAGTGGTTTAGCAAAATCAAGTAAATCTAAAAGTATAATTAAATGCAGCTGATACTTAAAGTTACTGCTTCACAAAACTTGTCTGTTTTTCCGAGCAATATCAGACTGTCTAATTAAAAATAATAAAAAAAAATTTTTGCACAAACTATATGGTAGGGGAAAAAAATTCAGTGAGACAGCCATCCATCAATAGAGATCTTTCTTTATTACACCTACTTGAAATCTTCCAGTTGCAAACACGCTAATGACTTCTAGTACAGTAGCAGACTGTTTACTTTGCTCTAATCTCCCTGAGATGAAGGAAACTCCCATTACAGTCAGGTTTTCCAAATGCATTATCATTTCCTTTTGTGGATAACCACACTAAAATCCCTAATTCTCAGGGGTCAGAGGACTTGGCACTTTCTCATAGGGAGGTGCCTCTCTCTGAGCCAACATCTCAGGATCAGCTTAGGAAAAGAAGACTGCATTTGCTATACTCCTGTTTTCCCATGCTCTGTGTTCCCCTAATGATATGCCTCAGTTTTTTCAGTAAATAATATTCATAGTAGACCCTGAAGAGTGCAATATTCACGCAGTTTTTGACACAGTGAGGATTCTGGAAGTATCTTAGAGCTCCCCAACTTTAGATCATTCAGCGAAGATGAAGCCTCTCTCACAAAGGGCTGTTGAGGCTTTCTTGCTGAAAACAAATGTGCCTTCAGAAATGTGTAGGAGTTAGTAAAGTATTAGTTTTGTCAGTTTTCCCCACAGATTTAATGACATAATTGTTAAGCTGCTCTTGTCTTGACTAGGTTTGGGAATCATGAATCTTGCTCTTATCTTTCATCTCTCATCTGAACCATGAAGTGTTGCACTGCTCAGATACCACTTGACTCGCAATAAAGGAGAAGGTGATCTTGTAAAAATGCGAAAGCAATGCTGCAAGAGGAGTTTAATGATGCTGGTAAAATTAGAAATATGTTCTTCCCTCATGGTGTTACAGTAACGTGAGTGAACAAACAGCTTGTTCTACCAATTGGGGTGAGATGGTATAACACCATTTTCTTAAGCAAAACAGGGATTGTGTCAGGGTGCTGAAGTAGGTTGTTGATGAATTTTGGAGGCAGGAAAAATGACAAAAATTGTTGAAATGTTACACAACAATTGGCCAGAGTATTTTGATTATTGTTTGAGATGAGAACATCAGCCTGGAAAACCTGATATTGAGTGAGACCCCTCGAGCAGGAGCTCTGAGGGCTCCATCACAGCCTCCTTCAGCTCACGGACATTTCTGAGGGCTCTGGGCCACAGTGGCACTTCCACCCACAAAAGAAACAGGGGTGAAAGGTATAGCTGAAACACTTTTTTTTTTTTTTTTTTTTCTTTTTTTTGGTTAATTGCAAGGAAAAATCCAGATCTGTGTGCAAAGAAACCATTTAGTTCTCTGCACCTGTAGAATGCACAGAAACGGCATTTCTATGGCTGTTATTATTGTCCTTTATTTGTGCATTCTGGTCATTTAAAGTGCTTGTCTAAATTCATTCTGTATTTGCAATTTGGTAGTCATTATTTGACTAATTTCTTCCTTTTTTTCATGCCTTCAGACTCTCACTGATGGATGAATTTTCTTTCCAAATGTATTTCACGGAGAATTTATCAAATAATTTCATCAGATCATTTACAAGCAATTGTGAATATTTGGTATAGAAAAACTGGCTGAATGTTCTGTCTCAGCTGCATGGTCCTAGATCTTGTTTTGACATAAGAGGTGTTTCATTAACTTCCACCATGGTTTATTCCTCTGCATTTATTATTTTTGTTACTTCACTGGAAGATCTCCTTGCTCAATTTGGTTTGGTGTGAATTCTTGCAAGAAGTGAATTCTGTTTACGTGAATTGTGCTGCCAGTAACTTTATTCATTTAGAAATGCTGCCAGTAAATAGACTATTCAGAGAAAATAAACACAGATGCTCATACATACAATGGAGATTAATTTAAAATTTCTACCAGTATTCATAGAAAATTGTTTTCAGTATTTTTGCAGACCCATTTGCAGTAGTAAAATAAAAATTGTTTTCCTTGTTCATGATATTACAACTGTGCAATGGATGTTGTGTATATGCTCTTGGTCACTCACAGAGAACAACTAGAAAATGTCAGGGATTCATTTTCAGTATAACTTGCTAGTTTTTTGGGAAAAATTTGTAATATTAACTATTTTAGAAGATAGTTTTAAAATAGTACGAAGAGCTTCAAACAGTTTGAGGCTGAAAAGGCAGCAAAAAGGGCACTTTTATGTGTTCATTTAAAATTTGTCTGTGGTTGGGAATTTAACTCTATCAGATCTTTACTTTTAACTTTGGTTAAATAGTAATCTTCTTCCTGGTGGGCGTTTGCATTTGGTGAAGTGGTGATTATCAAATGGCTAAATGCTATTATCTGACAGGAGCTCTGTGCTGTAACCAGAGCACAGCAAACATGGTAGAAAAGAAATTAGGTGAAAATCAGTCCAACATTGCTTTTTGTGTTTTGCGCCATGCTGCATAAACTTTTCCCACATATAAAGTAACCTTAGTCATCTAAATGTAAGACAAAGGAATTGTGACTAAAACTGCAGATCACTTGAGGCTTCTTTGGTGCTAATTAACTTACTTAGCTCAGTTGGTTGGCAGATTTTAATCACTATAAAAGCTCCTGTGGATATTTTAATTTGTTTTCATTTTAAAAGCAGTAGCATATGGTTCTTTAAAAGATGTGTGGCTTTTTCTGTATTCATTTGAGAAATCATAATTAATGTTTTCATGTGCAAGACATACATTTACTTTCATAATCACTCAGTTTCAAACTTAACCCCTTGGAAACACTGACAGTTATTGTGCCAAGAACAGTCAGCATATAACTTCATTTCCTGAAAACCTTGCCTTTTTAACCTTAATCAGGGAAAAAAAATGGGCATTTGCAAGTATTTCTAACAAAATGACCCAGATAATAGTACAGTCTCTTAAGCTTTCAATATATATTGATAATTTTCTTTAAAGTATAGGGTTTATCTTATTTAGGATATTAAAGTTTGTCCTTTAGTAACAAAATAATTAGAAGAACTAAAAATTAGAAGAACAAAATCCAGGGGATAGTTGGTGTGCTTTCGGATATGCTCCTTCAGATCTTGGCCTCTCTATGCTATTCTTCAGATTTTACCCCACCATCCATATTAGAAATTGCTACCCAATCCAACTCTAAATGACTCCCAGTGTTCTCTAATTTTTTTTTTTTTTTTTTTTTTTTTTTTTTTT
The DNA here is from genome assembly GCA_036630365.1 of Acanthiza pusilla. NCBI lineage: Eukaryota > Metazoa > Chordata > Aves > Passeriformes > Acanthizidae > Acanthiza > Acanthiza pusilla. Next base: position 24,958,978 of record JAXCHO010000234.1, read on the forward strand.
TAAGTTGAGATAGCTGGTGTAGACCCACCCCAGTCTTTTGACACTGCAGACCCAGGTACTGTATACCCTTCTGTGAGTAGGCAAAAAAGGCCACGATCAGGCAAGCAAATGAAATCCTCCTGGGCATGATTTAGCTGTCCATTAGTCAAACTATTAATGATCCATTGATGAAACTTTAGAAAGACAACTTGATATGCATGATTTCATGAAACAGACATATGCAGAAGTATTTCTATTGCACATTCTGCATGTGTATCAAAGACTTGATAAATATGTGTCCTTATTTCCCAATTTATTCCATTCTTTCTGTGATTTAATTTCTAGCTTTTTCCTACAAGGCAAGAATGGGAATCTCAAAGTTATGGATATTTCTCCCTATGAATTCCCTGAAATCAGGTTAATGATAAATGTTCAATAATCACTGATGATTCCAGGTTCACATCTTAGAGTTTGCGAGTGCTGACAGAAGAATAAGATTCAAAACATGGTGTCCATGTCTCTTTTACCAAGTGTTATTATCAAGTGATGTTTTTAAGTGCAAAAGATGGATTTAACAGTGTTTTATTACACTTGGACTGTGTTTTGAAATTTTGTTATAAGAGCTCATAAGGTGCAGTTTAGAATGATTCTCTTGAGTCTCACTATTACTGTTTAGTATCACTGTTAGCATTCAAAGTATTTTTAATTTGGTGTAAATCGTTGAACAAAAAGTCAAAAAAAGCTTGGAGAAAATTTCTGTGTAGAGTGCACTTAACGTCATTTCACATGTTGCTTGAAATCAGAGTGTTTGGTGAGATAGTTAATATTAATCAAAATATATTCCCCGCCTCATCCCAAGCCCCAAAACACTGCAGTAAGGTAGCCTGCAGTATTCTGCACCAAACTAATTCCCTTGCTTGATGGAAACAGTAGGAGGGAGCCCAGGAAAAGCACATCTTCGCTGGCTTTCTCTCAAATCAATGCTGTTTGCTGTAAAACACGTCAAGAGACCTCCACTCAGTCACTGTTCCGAGCCCCTGTGGCAGTGCTGGCACACACCCAGCCGAGCTCTCTGCGAGCTTGGCTGCGGCAGCAGTGCAGCCCTGGGCTGTGGTGTTCTCCCCAGCTCTGCCAGAGGGAATGGGTTTTCTGCGTGCTCTGCCCTATAACCTGGCCTGCTGATCCGCCTGTCATTGTCCTTTGGAGGAAGGAACACGGGGAGAGGAAACGGGGCCTGGGCTGTGCTTGCTCTCCCGCACGGCCACATCTGTGCTCAGATACTGGGGAGCAAGGGAAGCAAGGATTTCCACCCATTGTATTTAGGGAATGTCTTCACTGATTACGAGGGCTCTTGAGTAGAAGTCCTTTCCTGCATTTTCAGTTAAAATCTAGTTTTATTGCATTTCCATTGGGGACCACCTCAGTTAAGTCAGTATCGGCCCCATATATGTTTCTGTTATGCTGAAAAGAGCTGAACTCTGCTCTACACAAGCATTGCATCAGAAAATACAGTTATAGCTATGGCTAAATGAGAAGGATGTGCCACTTGCTGTGACCAAATGAGTTTGAATGACTGAAGAGAGTGAATATATGTGGCTGTATTCTTCATTCATCTGTGTTTTACACAATTGTCTCTTTTTTTCTATTAGTGATGTGCATATGACTGTGAACATATTAGCTGCATTTGTACTGGATTTACTTTTTGCAGCAGTCATCGAAAATGTTCCTGAGTGTTCACATTTAGTCACAATTACACACCTGGGAATGACTACTAATACAGTAGGATTTAAAATCGCCTTTCTGGATGATGATTAAAATATAAGAGATTTACACATCAGTAAAAATCCATATTGCCTGGAAAGTTAAGGACCAAATATATCTAAAAGAAAAAACAGGGTTTTATTTATGCAATATTGCCATATGTAAATGTCAGAGGACAGTGCAAGGTTGTCATGCAGGGAATAGCTGCATTGAGGCAGTCCTCTGCAGAGCCTAACAAACCTCGAATTTCCTCTTGGAGTGCCTGACTAGTGAGGCATGGTTGCTTCAGAAAACGCAGGCTCCTGCTCCTGGGAACACCGTGTGGTGAGCACCATGCAGGCATCCCCAGGTTTTGCCTGTCCCCCTCCGATTTTCCGGACTGTGCCACAGGCTGCAGCGGCCTCTGTTGGAAAATCGCCATCTCCTGTGGCTGCCTTGAGTCAGAGCTGTCCAAATCCTCTCAGCACTTCCCCACTGCCTCACCATCCCCTCTTCCTGGGCTTTGCAAGGGGACATTGTCCTTGTTCCTCAAGCTCTTGCAGGACAGAGCAATTCCCCTGGCTGGCAGGGAGCTTTCATTTCATCACAGATTAACTACGCAGCGTTTCTTCAGGAGTAAGGAAACCTTTCCCTGTTTTTCATGCTGCAGTAATGCTGACATCAGTAATGCCATGCAGAAACCCCAAGTATTAAAAGCAGCACATTTTTGCATTTTGGATGTAAATTGATCCTCTCTGTAAAGATGTTTCAAATGTACGGTGCAGCTGGGGAAGCTCAGTATTCAGCATGATCTCACTGAAGCAATAAAAGTAGGGGCAGATTCTGGACTTGGTTCAGGGTAGGATATCTCAGCTTGCCCTGCTTTCTGTGACATTCAAGTGATGTAATTGATATGGCAGCGATAATATACAGAATGAGTGCTCTATTAATAACTTCCCTTTAACAGCCACTTAACCCAGAACCTTGGCTTGGCATTGCAGCCTCCACTGATAGTGCTCTCAGCGAGGCACTGACAGCGTGTCTTGAAAGCTAATGGGATGCCTGGGAACAAACGTTTGGCCAGATTGGCAACTTTTTGAGGTTTATTTCAGGTACAGTTTGTCCTGGTGTAAGAGACTTGAAAATATTTACCCAGTGTATTCTGGTTCTCTTTCACCCTTTCTCTCAGTTCTGACTGGAGCGATCTCCCTGCTAATTTTGCAAAGGTATTTTTCGTCCCTTATTCTCTATCTTCTGTAATAAATCTCTTCAGTTGTAGCACTAATAGAAATCCAGCTAATTGTATACACTTACATTATCTCTCTCTCTCTCTCTCTCTCTCTCTCTCTCTAGATATATATACACAAACATATTCAAGTACTATACATTTACCTTATATAAGTTTGTATTAGTTATACCTTGAAAAAAATGCACATTGTCCTCTGTAATTTCCATTTCATGGTCTATAATTTCCTTTATTTCTCTGTATTAAACAGCAGTGTGTACGTTAGCAATGGTACAGGTGCACTCTGTACCAAAATGTTCTAAAAAGTGGTAATATGGATAGAAAAATGTAAAAAACCCACCGCAAAACCCCACAAATTAAAAAAACATTAAAAAACCCACCACAAATCAAAAGCACAATAAATACTTTTTACCAATCTCAAAATAAAATGAGGGCAAAATTACATTTTTTCCTTTGGGAATGCTAGTATTTTGCATCTTGTTGGAATGAAGTCTTAGTTACTTGTTTTCCTTAATGTGTTGGCCAAGCCTTAATTATTCTTGCACATAGGTTTTCCTGCATTTTCTCAATGGAAGAATGAGAGAAGAATGCATGAGGTACATCTTTTTAAGCACATGGGCTGCCTTTGGTGCAAGGAAATGTTAATAGAAGATTTCCTTGGTGCAGTGGTTCAGATCTGAAGAGTGAAATGCAGATCTGAAGTGTGCAGTGCCTTACTTGAAGCAGTGCAGGCAGCTGACAGTCAGGCTCTGACACCTCTGATTCTGCAAATACTCAGTGGGTCTGAGCTGCTTGAAGATCAGCATGACTTAAGCATATATTTCATGTTAATTGCGTGCCCAAGTGCTTTGCAGAACTGATGCTTTAAGAAATTGAGTAGAACATGTGTATTGGAAGCAGCCATTACCAATCCTGCAAATAATGCACTACAGTTTTATAAGTCCTCAGTCTTTGCAGTGCTGTTGCAGAATTGAATTATAACCTTGGTCAAAGCCTTCAGTTTTATTCTTATCCTGGGATTTTTCCACCTTTTGTTTTCATTTTCTGTTACATAACTAGTATTTTAATTCTACATTTTCTCAGGCTTTTTTTCTCATCCCTTTACACTTACACTTAGAAATAAAGTACATGCCTGTGGGGAGAGGAAAAAGGAAGGGGGAGTGCAAGAAGTAAAATGAATCATGCCTGTGCATGAACAGGGATGTGGTAGCTATTTCTACTGGTATAAATACCAGATTAGTAGGATTTAAAATGTTATTGCTCTGTAGGTTTTAAAAGGCCTTACAAACTCTAGGTTACTTTTGCTTCACTTCTTTCAAGGTAGAATTATTTAAGAAGACAGATATTTACTTTAATTTTCAAGAAGATTAATAGCACATAATGGTTTTCTTGGACTCATAAACTACTTCCCACTCACTGCTTGCTCTTTGAAAGAGAGGTTGTCTCTCACTTGCCAAGGAGAACTGCCCCTTGCTCCTAATCCCACTGGTCTCAAGTGATTCATTGCAGATTGGTGGATTCTGCTCTTGGGAGTCCCCAGACCCACCGGGCAACCTGTCTGAATGATGCAGTCACTACTGGATATGGATTTGCAATTCCCTAGGGAGGAGGCTACTCTTCTTGTCCTGTTTGCCCCAAGCTGTTTGTGTTGTTTGTGGGAAATAGTTTGTTATTTCTTGCGAAGTAAAATAGTAACTTTTTTTTATTACGAATTTGCCAATGAATTCCTGGAAGAACAGAAACAAAAGTTGTCAAGATGTATTGAAACATGCCTCTGTGCTTCTGAGTAAGGGTCTTCCCTGTCAGAGCAAGCACCACAGTCCCAAGATGCATGATGCCATTCTGGAAGTTATTTTTTATACTCAGACCCTTTCCTTGGTCTGATCCTCTTTATTAGGTAAATACTAAATGCAAATCAATCTGCAAAGCAGTCTCTGGAGCAGAGCTCTCTTCTTATTATTCCTTTCAGACTTCTAGCCCTGTGTGGTAGTAAAAAAAGCAAATGAGGCTTTTGTAGGCTTGCTTAGCACATGGACAATTCTGGTACATTGAGAGCACTGTGCTATATATAAATTCATTTCCTTATTATGTCCTAACCTAGGAAGTTTGATTCAGCTGATACCAGGTTTCCCTTGCAGATGTCTTAGAAATAAAAAACATGTCTGTCTCTCTCAACATTTTGGCATACAATTTATTCTTCACTTGACGTGCTTTATTTTATCTGTTCTACATCAGACACGTTTTTTGCCTTGATGATTTTCTTGCCTGTGTGGTGAGAGCTAAATGTCAGTCAGTGTGCATGGCAAATTACTTCTCTCTTGTGTAGATTACCTTGAAAACGCTCAGGGTGCTGCTGGCAGGAGAATAGACTGATAACAGAGCTGAGGAGGGGATTCTTGTTTCAGCAGGAGCAGAAGAGGGTGAGAACTGACTGCAGGCTCGCTCCAGAGGGGAGGCTCAAAAACCAGTGTGGGCTGTTTGTGGTGCATGCTGAGAGACGTCACAGTTGTGGGAGGAAGCGTTCTTAGCAAAAATTATTTGGGAAATGATTAGGAAAGGAACAAGTGTTCTTTATGTCTCATGAGTGTGCAGCAGCCTCAGGCTCTTTTATTTTAGTCATTTATTAAGGTCTGGAAGCAGAAGTTGCTGCCTGTGTTGGAAGCTGACTAGACTGAAGGCTGGTGGGCTTGGGGTAGCAATGTCCTCAGCTGGAATGGGTCCTCTGATTTGAGGATGAATATGGCATTGATGTCATGGAATCCTTTAGCTTGGAATAGACCTTTAAGATCAGAGGCCAGCTGTTAACCCAGCACTGCCAAGTCCACCCCTAACCGTGTCCCTGAGTGTCACAGCTACACCTGGTGATTCAACCACTTGCCTGGGCAGCCTGTTCCATTGCTTGATAAATCTTTCCATGAAGAAATTTTTCCTAATATACAATCTAAACCTCCCCGATGCAACTCTTGTCCTATCACCTGTTACTTGGGAGAACAATGACCCCTGCCCTTGCTACCACCTCCTTTCGAGTATTTGTAGAGAGCTATAAGATCTTCCCAAGCCTCCTTTCCTCCAGACTAAACCACCCCAATTTCTTCAGCTGCTCCTTATAAGTTTTGTTCCCTAGACCCTTCACACTTCATTGCTGTTCTTTATTGCCTTTGTTAAACCATCATCTTGAACTGGATTTGAGTCTGGTTGTAGTGCCACGTTTTTAACAGTCCCAGTAGAAAGTCTGAAAAGAGAAGAACTGGCAAGTAATGCTGCCAGGAAAGCTATTGTACCCAGGAAAAAGGACATTTTCCATGTGGTTTTTGTAGGTGTCAGGTAGAGACATTGACATGGGAAGTATATGTTGGATTTTAGCTTCTGGCATGACAAATCACTGGAATATAGAGTAGCAAGGCTGGGGCCAGCGGTGCCTTTTGTCAGGCTAATTAGTGGTTAAGCAAAGCAGTTGTAGCTATTAGATTAGGTAGAACTCATGTGCATCTAATAGGTGTTAAGTGCTTGCCATACCATGTTTTAAGGAAATCATGCAAGTGCTTTTGTCTATGGGAAGTAATTATCTTCTCACATAATCTTCTGTACTCATGACATGGCTCTAACCTCCTGGGAAAATCTGCAGTTTGTTCTCCGACAGTGCCATGGTTTCTTTTGGGGAGGGGAAACCCCAAGCCCAAAAAAGGCCCCAAACCCATGGATTTGCTGGGGTCTAAATATTGTCATTATTGAAAAAATAGTAATATTTTTCCCTTTTTTATGTGGTCAAGGGTATAATATGGATGATTGATTAGGTCTTCATAGACTGGAGTTTTAGTTGGAGGTATCTGCAGTGGTCTGATAGTCTTGGATTTGAAAGATAGGAATGTAATTCCTCACAGGCTGTGTGAGCCCTGTGCTGCTTATGGATGATATAGAAAGGGACTGGAATAATTTTGTAGCACTCTGGGAATGAGTCCATGAAAATGCTCAGCTGATTCCTCACTGAATGGAGTCACACTCAAAGAAAAAGGATGCAAGTCTGACGATGAAGATCAATGCAGAGAATTCCACGTAGTTCTTTATTTCTTTACTCTGTTTCTCTCATGCTCAGGAATGAAACAAGTGCTGTCCCTGAAGCACTGACCATTGAGTGGTAACTATATTGTTTCCCTCCCTTTTTCACTTACGTCTTAAGAACAGTGGATGAATGTTTTCAAATCAAAATTGCTGCTCTGCAGGGTTATTTTACTATGTGAGGTGCATGTTGAAGTGTGCAGAATTTCACAGATTAAACCCACAGGCTTTCACCTTCCTGTGTCTAAAAACATGATCTATAAAGAACTGATTTTGCCTGGCCTGTTTCAAAATGCAAATCCATTTTCACCTTACTTACAGAAATGCATATTTGAGATCTATATCATCAGAATCCATCTTCAGACTCAACATATTTGTAGGTAAAGGTGAATAAGAGATGAAAATAGAACTCTTCAGTCTAACTGAAACTGGAAATTAAGCCAATTTCAGTGATATTCTTAAATACCTCAATAATAACAAATAGTGTCAGTTTCTAGAAGTATTGCTGTCAAGTGAGAGATTTTTGTAAATCACTGTTTTCAATTCACCAGCTATAAAGGATTATATAATAACAGCATTCTATCTAATTAGGGAATATCAGTGTCTCTGGAGACAAGTAATAGCACACCAGGGCTTTCATCTTTATACCTCTGGTTCAGCTCCAGGATGGGACCATGCAGTCCCTTTCCTGGAAGGCTTTAACAGGGAGATGTGTTTCTTCTTTGGATGGATGATTCAGCACCAGAAGAGGCTTCCTGCTGTGGCTCTGGACTCTCATCCTCTCATGCCTGGAGCCATGCAAGCCTCCGAGCTGTGGCTGATTTAATTTATAGCCCCATGTTGACCAGGGGCTGGATTTGATGACCACCAGTGGTCTCTTCCAAATAATGTTCCTACTCTTTTGTGGTAAACCTTGCTGTTCCGAAGTGTTACATTTATGTGATGGACGTCTTGGAATAACTAAACTGCAGGGCTTGTGCTATTACAGAAGAGACAGGAAGTTTCCTCTGCCTCTGTGCCCCCTACCCATCATGACAGTGATGACAAACAGGCATCCTGCTATCAGTGCCATTTTCTCACCTATCTGTGTCTGTCAGGAGCCACATTTTCAGCTTGCTGCCGCTGTGGTATCCTTTCTACCTGCATGCTGAAACTCAGTTCTGAGCTGTCATCACTTAATAGAGTGGCAGGCAGGGTTTTGTCCACGGTGGAGAATTTCCTTTGGTAAAAATATGAGATGTGTATGTGTACATGTGTGGTACCCATGTGACATTATTTCCTGGGCATAACACAGATCCTGACACACTGTTCCAAGCTCACCAGCACTCATTTGCTCTAGATTTATCCCATCCCAGAGCAGAGAAAGTGCAAGAAAGTGCTGGCTGCCCAAATGAAAGAAACTGGATTGTATCTGACTTCCTGTGGTTGCTCTTTTCCTCCGAAAAGCACTGCCACACCCCCTTAATCATGTTCAATAGCTTGGCCACATCGCTGAGCTGAGCTGCCTGACCCACGTTGTGTTTTAATGAACTCCTCGTAAAGCATTTGCAGCAGAGCTGCTGGGGACTCAGGCCCGTGGGCTGCTGCACACCAGGGCTGTCACCTGCCCAGGACCACCTGGCTGCAGGTGTAGCTCAGGCACCCGAGCCCTAGGAGCCATTCAGGCACAGAAACATCCTTTTGCATGTTCATGTTTGCTTTACCCATGCCTAATTCGCATGCACGATTATATTTTTCGGTTGCCTGGCAACCAGCTGGGGCATATTGGATGGAAGGTGGGACCTCAGGATATGGATTTAGGTTTTTTCTTTTTCAGGCAGTGTCACAATAGGTGTTACTATCTTCAGGTTGATTAAAATTCAGTTTGCATGTATGGTTGCATGACTATTTTTATTATTTATTAGGAACTGTGCTAACTGCCATGGCTGCTTGGGCAGAGCTTGGAAGAGCCCACGCTAAGCAGTTCTGTAAAAGCCATCCCCTGAGAGCTCTGCCCCTGCAGTGTTCTGTCCCAAACATTCCTGTCTTGCCCCCTGAGCACACACCAGTGTTCCCATGGATCTAAGGGATCTTTGGAGTGGGTGTAAAAATACCACACCCATGGAAAATGAACAGACAAAAAGGAAAACTTTCAGCACGCTGTGTTTCTCTTATGATGGGGTTTTGGTTTCTTTCCTGCCCGTGAAAATGAACTATTAATGAACCAACTTTCTAATCAAGGCCTAGTCAGCACCAGTATTTTTGTTGGTATAGGTGTTCGTTTTTTGTTGTTGAATTCTTTTTATTCAGGTACAAAATAAAATACTTGAATCATTAAAATATTATATGTATGTACATATTCATGTCATTAATTTTTATTAGAAAATGAAAGAAAGATGAAATATACTCAGTGTCATACCATGGTAACTGATGTCCTTCCTGGCATGCCACACGATGCACTGCTATGGTGCAAGGTAATAAGGTCACAGTAACATTTAAAACTATTTTGTGTAAGACAAAGAAAAGGGGAAAGGGATTTTGAATGTGTGATAAGGAAAAGTTTCTGAGAATTTTGATGTGTTGCCATGCATGTGGCCAAAAAAGTACTTATGAGCTGTCTTTTTTTTTTTTTCTTTTTCTTTTTTTTTTTTTTTTTAAGGAAAAAAAGAAGAAATTCTGAGTTGTTATTGGTTCCAAATCTTAATTGGTTTGATTTTTCAAATGCCTTGAGCAGTCAGTGAGACACTGTCACTAAGGTCAGTGAGGTTGGTTACGGTGTTATGTATTGCCCAGGGTAGAAAGGCTGCTAACATTCAGGTTGTGCACTCTGAGTGTGATTCCATTTTCTGGACAAGAGGACAGCTGCCAGAATGAATGTTTTTGTTACATTTACAAATAGCTATCTGAATATGATTATTGAGGGGTTTTACAGTTGGTGAAGGTTTTTTCCTTCTCCTGGTGAAATACACCTGTATTAGATGCAGGCAAAGACATCTTTTTTGTAATTTTCCTTCTCTCTCACTTCTAATTTGTGAAGACACTTTTGGACTCTGAGAAGTATAAAAATACGTCAACATAAATATAAGGAACAAGATGATAGTTGGTAAAAGACCCAGGAATACAAAGCAGTAAATAGAGAAGTGCATCAAAGGCAGTCAGAATAGTTCATTATTTCCTAAATGAAGTGTGATAATTACAGAGAATGGATCTTGAAGGATTCTTTGAGCTAGTACTGAAAGAGATATGAAAATTAGATCTCTACCTGTGGGACAGAGTGTAAATTTGAAATCTTAAATTTGAAAACATAAGTGTAGGGTTTGTGATTGGTTTCTATTCTGCTGGTTACTGTTGGTTATTTCCAAGGTGGTAAACAGGAACTATATAGTCTTACAAAGTGATTTTATCCCATATGATCTGTGCTTACAGATAAAGTTTCTGTAATTGCAGCTAGCAATTATATTGCTTTGTGTAATATCTGTGTGAGTTGTAATTGATGTCTGACAGTTTAGAAACAGGCCCTTATCAAGAAATACTATTTAAACCATTGGTGGCTTAAATCATGCTCACAGAGATTGTCTTATGCTTCCTATTGGGTTTCTTTCTTTGACAGTGCTTAACATACAGGCTGACACTGTTGCTACAAAGCAAACTTCATTTGCCCATTTTCTAACGTGTTCGGAACCACTATGTGCTTGCCTTCAGTACAATCAGGACCATTTCCTTAATAAACAGGGGCTTGTTAAAGGAAATGAGCATTCAAAAGATAATTCATTCCTATGGCTGCTGTATTTCCTACTCCATCGCTTGTATGGCTGGTAGAAAAGGAATTTAGCATTGCTAAATTGTGCCTCTGCTCCTGATACCATATATTCTCTTTTTGTCACCAACGATTGCTCATATCTCTATTTATTTAATGTGTTACCATAATAAAGCAGTGTACAAGCTCATTGGTGCTGGTTCCTACTCCTAACTGCTTTATCTTTTTGGGATGTTGGGGTTGAACTTCATACTGACTTGAAGAAACCAGTCCTGGAAACCCTTACCACACTCTAGGTCCTTGGACTTGGCTAAATATTGCTACATGCATGTTAAAATCTTTAAGTCATGATGTATTACACAAATGAATAAAGTAGGATAAGAAAAATTAAAAGATGGAAAAGGTATTACTTGTAGCAGGGAAATGGAGTCATATCTTTGAGAGTATTTGACAGACACAGGAATTACATGTGTACCAAATTTAGGAGTGCAGTGACCACAGTTCTGTAAACTATAATAATAATAATGGATTGGGGAGACCTGTGGCTTATGAGCCATGACTCTGAGTTCTTGTCAGATGCTGCATAAGGAGACATGATAATGCTATGTCAGGGATTAGGCAATGGCTGCTAAAGGTGTCGAAGGTAATCCTACTTTAGGAACACCTCCCATGCCCTTAATATTCCTGCTCTGCGCTGGTATGAAAGAGCCCCAGGAGTTGTGTCTTCTCCTGCATTGGTGAACCTGCCAGTCTAGAAACCAAAACCTCCCATTTGGGAATGTAACAAAAGCATTCACAGAAAATTCCTGTCATTTTGTAGCACTATCATTATTTTTTGTGCTGCTAGATATGTGATTGACTTGTGGAACTAGAATGGCTAATTGTTAACAGGGTATGGCACACTTTTTTTCTTCATCAATAAGTTCTTTTAGAATACATATGTGTGTTGCTTAAATTATAAAGGATACAACTCAGTTAATAACTTTTTTTCCAGTAGGGTATGGCTATTCATCAATATATTAAGGTCAAATGCTTGTTTGATTTTCATGCAGACTTCAGGGAGAGTGAATTGTCTTTTATGTCAGCCTAAGATTCCTTTTTTATTTCTGCTAAGCAATTTATTTAAAAGCTTGGTCTAAATTACAGACATTTGCTATTAGTTATCAAGTTTGGGTTCTATCTTCTCACTAGAGAGCCTGTGCTTTACAGAAAACCAAGCATTATCATTTGACTCTCCAGAGGTAATTCAGCACCACATAGCGCTGCTGCTCCACTGTGCTTCTGCACGTGAAGTGAAAGAACATTTAATTTGCCTGACACGCACCTCTGCCACTCAAGATGGACAAAATCAGCTGAGTAGCTGGCATGCTGCAGTCCTACATTTGTACTTAGGAGTTTTTAATCTAGGGACTCTCGGCTCTGAAGAAGTGACTTGTTCCCCTTTGTATCCTAGTGGTTAATTAATCATGGCTGCAGAATGCTGTTGCAGGCAGCTTCCTATAACATTTGATTAATAATAAGTGCTGATATGGGGAATGTGTTACAGCAAGCAGGATCACATCTGGCAAGTCATCATGGCTCCTCACTGCCCTGCACTGTAAGCAGTTTTTACCCCCAAAATGTGTTGACCTGATTCTGTGCTGTTAAATTCTGGAGTTAGAGTTACTGCCTCGTGGTGCACATCATACATCCAACTCACAGTTTGTGACTCTGGAATGCAGACTTAAGCTGAGACTGCTGTGCAGGCAATTAGATCTCTCAGCTCACCAACTTTCCATTTTATTTTTTCTTTATAAGCAAAATGTTGTAAGTATCAGATGTGCAAATTCGTCAGTGACTGCAAATTTTGTCCACATCTAATCAACACTGTGATTATTTTTAAACAAATGATTCTGAATTTAAAAGAGTCTGGATTCTGAACTTTGTGATTAAATATTTAAGGAAAAAGTTGACTAAAATAATTCAGTGAACTGGAGTGCTAGAACACTGCTCTCAGGAAAATGTGGTCCCATTCTTTCTCAGATGGGAGAGGTTAGGTGCTTTCACAAGCAAATGATCCTTTTCTGGATTCCTCTTCTTTTTATTTCACTAGGCTCTTAATCAAGCTCTTCTTGCGTGGATCTTCCATACTTTAGATGTGTGAACCATTTATCTCTGTATATTAAATAACAAAACAAATTCTTGTTCATCCCTTTAAAAAAACCCAAAAAAATCCACCTAAATTAAGAAAAATATCTACTGCTTTGTTTTTTGTTTTTGAGCCCTTTCTACATCCACAGTAAGGCAAAACTAGGAACGCTAGTCAAGTGCCTAACATTAAAGACACATTTTTTAATAGATGCCTGAATGGGAATCATGTAACGCTTATTTTTGTATTATAATTATCTACACTACTAAGTGAAGAATCTCATGAAACTCCAAATCAAACACTAAATGAATCAAAATCTGAATCATAAGCTCTGCAAGACTACATTTCTGGTGTTTAAAGACAAGAAACTTGGCCACAAGTCTTTCAGCCTGCTTTATGGATGTACCTTTGAATCACTAAAGGTTTTTTCTTACTGGAGATTGAAATTCTTGTAAAGTGCAATTGAATATGTAACAGATTGCTGAGGGAGTTCTGTTGTTTTGAGATAGAAGATTGTACTTGATGCTTCTTTATGTTAGGACTGAGAGTCTGCCAGAGTATGTTAGGTCATTTTTAGTGGCTAAGCTGACTTGGAGTTAAAGAGAAAAGGATTTGTACCACCTTTCTCTCCGAGCCATGGAGGGAAGGATGAGCATGATGTTAATATGAATGCTCGTAATTAATTGTGATTCTTTTCATGATACATAATGAGAGTTCTGTCCTCAGTTCAGGGCTATTTTTGATACTGACTCAGAATGGGCTAACACTGAGATTTATCACCAGCCTACATCCTTTCCTCCTCTTACCATCAGGGTACATTCCCTTAACTGTAAATGCACTGAAACACTAGTCTGTAAAAGCAAAGCCATCCTGGTAATTGTGCTGAATTGTTCCCTTAGCCCTTGTCGATGGAAGGTAAACAAATGACTGACTGCTACTGTAGCACTGCAAAAATTAATTCTCCAGCAAGATTCATAGGATGCTTATGGCAAAGTGGCGCCTTCAAGATGGGCCAAAGCAAACAGCAGTAAGACATTAAGAAGGTTATCCAGGTTCTGTCTTGACAATGCAATCCTGATAGTGCTGAGGTTTTAAAATTTAATGAACATGTTCAAGTACAGTCTAAAATAGTGAAGGCCTGTCTTACCACCCTTCACTTTATGAACTGACACTTTTATACCTCTGAGAAATAAGTCTGTTTAAATGACATAAAAGGGCTCAGACCATATTTTGACATAATAAAAGATAACTCCTCTAAGGTGGAGAGAATACAAAGTCTAAGGGTGCAAGGTGGAGACTCACATATAGGAAGAAGAGGTAAATTTTTCTTTATCACAATAGAAGAGTCTTGGAAAAGATACTGTAGGCTTTGTCTCTCAAGCACCGTCTGTTATTCTTGAAACATAGCCCTCCAAAGGTCACTTTTAATTTCCTGAATTGACTAATAAGAACAGAGCAACAATATAAGAGAAAGGAATTATATTAGCAGAACTCATTAAATTAGTACAATAAGCATATGTGCAAGCTATATACGTTTCTGCTATCTTCTTCAGTACCTACTTGTATCTGCAAATATTTCAAAGCTAAGATGCTCACTGACAGAAACTGATGGTCCTTAAAACTGCATGATGTCTAATTCATGTTAGGGCTGAAAAGCATTCCTGGGATCAGGAAGTGTAATCCGATCATGTAATAGGATTGATATAAATATAATCCTATTACTAAACCATGTGTTTGCATGTCAGAATGAGCAGTGAATAAAGGCTAGAAGATGTTTGAGACGTTGCTCTTTGCAAACACATGATCAATGTACATCATTGTAATATGCAATGATTTAAAAAGGTGGATTTTTGTGTAGACAGCAACTTCTTGCCATAAACTAATTTTGCTAAAGTTCTGAGCTGTTAGTTCTTGGAGGTTGTTTGCCCTCTCTTTTCCTCTCCAGCAGTATTAAAAAGAAGGCTGAAATGATTTATTTTTAGCGAACCTCATTTCCCATGATAGATGCAAAACAACAAATGATACCCTATGAAGTAAACCCCTGTAAAGTGTCAGAAGGCAGAAATCATCTAGCCGTGAAGAAATACCATTGTAGGCAGCTGATAAGAATAAAGCTATGTGGCTCGTGTCATGTCATTGCCACAGTTATAGGATATTAATCCCCTAACAATGTAAAACCAGCAAGCATTTGTTGAAAGCCAAGTACACAGGGTGATTGACCTGGATTGCTGAGTCTCTTGAACTGTAGTCATTGAGAGGTTAGCAAATTAAGTGCCTTTGCCCTTTCCTGACACATTAATCTTGCAAAGAAGACACTCTGAACATTTTATAGGCTCATTGTGCCAAGGAAGTGCTGGCTGTAGCTTTTTTTGACCCATTTCTTGCCATCAGTCTTGAGGCAAGAGACACCCAAAAAAGGGACTGCACACCACATTTTCTCTAGTTTTGAAGCCTGGATCAAGATAAAAGTTTTACAGTAGTCTAGTAAATATCCATTGGAAGTTTCTTTTCTCAAAACACACCAGATATCAAATCCCTTTATGTACCTTCATGATTTTGTTCTGGAAGTAGTGGTAAACATATTTTTTTGAATACTGTGTAACATGGTTTTGTCTGCCTACCTGGTATAACATTCTACTCTGCTAATTTGATTTTGCTGACCAAACTTCTAAACTTTGCCCTCATAAGTAAGCATGCATGCAAGCATATTTATGTATGCAAATGCTTTTTAAATTTTAGTTAAGTAAGTAGGAAGTGAGACTGAATTATCTGCTCAGCCCTTGACATGCTGCTTCCAGTTCAGGGTCTGCAAAGACTTGCGTGGAATCTTTGTGCCACTGCCACCAACCTCATTCCTGTCTTCGGGTGGCAATGTGTATTCCAGATGGGAAAACATTTGAATCTCCATCCTTATCAGCATGTCATTATCTGGTAAAGCAGGAGCAAAAGGAACTGAAAAAACCCTCATGGTGCATGCCACTTAAACATCTAGAGGTGAATCTGCCTCCTCTGACTAGAAAAGTTTTTTCCAGCTTTTGTCTAAGTAGAGAGATACCCTGCAAATACCCCAAGACTGGTCTGGTAGACATTGAGGATGTGCATTAATCACATTGCTATCTTGAGTTACCTTGATTTCAGTTTTTATCTTCTATACTTGGGAAATTTAATACAGTAGGAAGAGACAATCCCTCAACAGAAAAGTTCAATAATCTAAGCAGACAATGGATTTATATTCTTTCTAAAGGTAGCATCGGAAAAGAGACAGAAAAAAGCTTGGAATTTAGTCCATGTCTTTTAAATCTCAAATAAAGGCTTACAGTCTCAAGACTCTCGGGTCTCTAGAATATTTCATTTAGTACATTCATATTTTATACTTTCATCTTGAAGCAGCCTATTTTGCATCATTACAATCAGGACATAAGGATGTGGTTTTGTGGGTGGGATAAAGGAGGAAATGTTTCTCTGGTGTTAGTGTGATTTATGTTAAAAGCTAATATTAGGTGAATGTGTATTATTTCACAAATCGCACACCTTTTCTCAGCCTAACTGAGAAATTCACAATGGTTTGTCCTCATCATACTTGAATTATCTCCCGATGTAAATATATGATTTATTTGTGGTGACAAATACTGCCTTGCTTTTGTGGTTCCTATTACGTTAATGGATCACACTTTGCTGGAAAATGCCTTTTCTCAAATGGCCTGTCCTTGTTCAACAGCACTGAATTATTGTTTCACTAGCTTTAGTTTCTTCTTATAATTGACTTTCAAATGTGCTCTAGGAACACAAGGAGCAAACAAACTCATTTTACAGTGACCTGTAAATAAAACCATTTCCAAAGTAAAATTGACATTTAATACAAAGCAGTAGTGCAATTTGCTGCCACTATAGAGACTCATGAAATTAATTACCCACAGATGTGAAATATTGATGAATAACTAACACTGCTTCACTCAATCTTTTGTATATACTGTGCACAAAGGTGTTGGGGATATGGGCAGGGGAAGGGAACAGAACAGCTCTCAGAGGTTCAGGCAAGGGTGGGGTTAACACTGAAAATAAAATAAGTGAGAATATCAGTTTCACAGATCAGGAGGAAACAGATCTCAGTTTGATCAATTGTAGGGTCATTTTTTCTGCATTAACAAGACATAACTTTTTACAGCTTGAGAGGAACACGATGTAAAACTCAGAACCAGTGAAGGCAGTGTTGAGTTGTGGTTACCATTTGGTGACTTTGTGTGAGGGTTGGGTTTCAGGTTTTTCTTTTTCTTTCTTTTGGTTTAGTGTTTCAAAGCAGGGAATTTTTGGATTAGTGTTTCCTATTTTACTTCTGTCGGGATGTTCTGTTCCTGCAAGCTTTTACATTTTAAGAAACCAGCAGATTTGAAAGTTCTGTTTCTTGAACCAAGTATGCTGAGATTTTCCTCTACTGCCACTGCTAGCAGTTGTTTAAAAAATAAAGCTAAATAAAAAGCCCCTTGACCAAATCAATGGTTAAATAAAAGGTATTTATGCACCTCTTAATTTAATTTACACCATACCAGATTTGTCTTCCCTGGGAAACCAATCCTATGGTTAGAGGAAGAAGTCTTGCAGCATGTGTTTCTGTGTTGAATGTGTTAGAGTCTGAGGATGTAACTTCATGCTTCAAAACCATGCTGTTACCATTACAGGTCAGTTCTACGGAGTCCTACATTGCAATTAAAATTTAAAAAAAATCAGGCTTACCTAAGTCCTAAGAATGATGATCTTATTCAGAAAAAAAAAACCAGAAATGCCAGCATAATTTGTGCTCTAATATAAGTTCTACTCACTGCAGAAAGTAATAGGGAAAGGCTTTGCAGAAAAAGAGGAAATATTACCTATCGATAAACAATTGATTTGGTTGAATTTTATTAGACTGTCCCTCTGCTGATTTTTTTTCACCTATGAAGACCTGGAGGAAAGGTTAAGTTCTGATAATGTGAACGCAAATCACATCCAATAGCTAGTGTGGTCACAGGAGCTAGGGATTGCTCCTCCAGCCATCTAATCAGGAGCTGATTCCCACAAAACAAGTGGTGATATACTAGGAATGCAAACAGAGAGGAGCAAGGTCCCTCTTATCAGCTCCTTCAGACTGTACTGAAGATAAGCTTATCTGAGGCTCTATTACACATGGAGTCAGATCTGACTGTGGCCTTCACTAAAAAGATATTTTCCTCCTCTCCCACTTAGAGCTGTTCTTAAGAAATAAGGATAAAACAAACAGGTGCAGATTACTGACAAAAAGTTTTATCCAGAACCAGTGTGTTTCTTCATCTCAGTTATATCCTTTTTCTTTTGTCTGTAGTGATTGCACTAATTGCAGTGCAGCTCTTCTGTTAATGTACATGGAAAAAGCACTCCATAAAGCTGAGGCTTGACCCTTTGAGTTGCTGAGTGTTCAAAACTTCCATCGAATGTACTGAAAACATTTGTCTAATCAACTTCAATCATCTGGGGGTCTCAGTAACTGCTTTCTGTGACTGACATTTTGTGTAGCCCACGGTCATGATTGATTACAGCTAGGAGATTGCCTAATTTACTCAACACGTCTTTTCACTGACAACTGTGTGGCAAACCCACAGATCGCTTCTCATAATTAAATGCTCTTTCAACGTGAATTATAAACTGTGCTATTGTGAAACATAGAGAACAGCTGGTCAAAGACAAGTGCTTTGGGAACATTTCTGAATTTAGGGCTTTTAAAAAATATATATTTATTTAATCTTCTCAGTATTCATCTGTACAAACTGGAAGATTAGAATTTGTTTTAGGCTCCTTCTTTAAATTCATTTGTTTTCATCTTTTCTTCTATTCTTTTTATCAGTGTACACTAGTTGACTTCTCTCTAGAATGGATTCCTTCTGTATCAAATTGCCGAAGCAGTTTCTCCACTCAGTGCCTAGAAACAAGTAAACCCAGACTGCCTCACAGCATCTTCACAATATCACAAAATAATCATATTCCCGATATTTACAGATTTTACCTCATTTGTGTTACGATTACAATAGTGAACTCATCCGAATGAGAAGCTTAGTGGGTTTTGCTCATTACTTCAGCCAAGTTCTGCCCTCTATGGTGGCAGATAGAAGCAAGTTGTTGGTACTGAAGTTGCATGTATGTGGTCAAAAAATATATTCATTTCCCCTTGTTCAACTCTTTTTTCCCCACTGAAGATGTTAGTACCCATAAACGAATTCCTGAATACTTTGTGGCATCTCAATGTAACTTAGATTGTGAAGGGTGAAGTAATTTAGAAAAGTACATGGTGAAACTAATTTTTCAAACCAAAATTGGTCTCTACAGAGTAAGATGTTTGCCTCTTAGACTGTAACATTTAATTTGGAAACAATCTTTGGTAACAATCGGGTTTTGTGGTTTTTGTTTGTTTTCTTTTTTTGTTAACTCCTCATCTGAAATAAAAAATCCCAAGGCTAAAGCTATGCAATTGAGTCACACATCATTGACACAGCACTAGAAATCAAGTAAATAGTAAATTTTTTTCTTCACCCCTACCCTTCTCCTCTCTCAACTCCAAATTCCTCTTATCCATTATTCAGCCTAAAAATCTTCCTACTAAATCTTGGGGTTGTACTCCCAGTTAGGACTTTTAAAGTATTTTCTGTCTTCCAGTGGTGCTTCCTGCATACCTGAAAAGTTGCAGGTTAAATGTAATTAAAAATTACAGAGTTTATATCTGATACCTTTTATCTGAGAAACCTAAGAATTATTTATAAAAACATTAAATGTTAAGTAAAATGGGGTTTTGCTTAGCAAAATCTCTGGGAAATCCAGATTTAACTCTGTGAGCTACAATGGATTATGATTTGGGTCTGTCAAAACCTCATCATACCTTTCAGCAGCCAGCTGTTGGAGGGCTCAGTCACACCCCTTCCAATCAGTGTGTTGATTAATTAATTAGCAATCAAAACCTCTGCCTTCAAATGAGGCCTGTGTCTTGAGACAGTTTCTGGTGAGCTCTGTTCAGACACAATTAACAATAAGCAGAAAATTGTCTTTCCAGTTGACATGTTGTAAATTAGGACAGAGTAACACTCATCTGTCACCTGTGTTGGTTTGATTAAAGCATACTTTAGAGAGCAATGCAGGGAACACTTAATTATTGTGTTCCATGCTGTGGGGCTGTGTATGGTGACACTTTAGGCAAGTCGTGGTTGGTTCCACTTTGCAGCAGAACAGGGATTTCGTGGATCTCTTTTCACTAAGTAAAATGGCAATACTAACGTTTTCTCACAAGATTTGCTGCCAAGTTCTGCAGACTTGGAAAACTTCGAGAAATGTCACATTGGTTTTTTGTTGTTTTTTTTAAAAAAAGTTATATTCCAAACATCCCTTGGCTCATGATCTGTTCAAGGTACTCCATTTACCAGTCTAAGCACACACTCAGAGTCATCCAGTTCTTCCAAACAGAAATCCCACCAAGCAGACAGATAGCTAATTTTGTCATCTGTGGTGAGGGTTCACATTTTTTAAATTGGCGTCAATTCTGTTGTATAAACAGAAATATTTTGGGCATGGAATCTAGAAAAGGAGGCCTTGCCAGTGCTGCCAGTCGCTGTGCAGGGTCAGTGGGGAGTGGCTTGCAGAGAGCAGCCTGCAGGGTTATCTGTGAGGAATGGCTGACCTGGTGTGAATGAGGGATATGTGGTTATTTATGCAAGTGCTATTCTTGTAATGCTGCTGTGTGAGAGGGCAAAGAAACATGAAGGATGTCTGGAACAACATGAAGAGTGTTTGAAACTGATTCCAGCAGGATGTGCTACAGCTGCTGTGCTAGAGCCTTTCCTTTGTGGAAGCATCCCCTGAAGGTGATGGAGCTGCTGCTGGTCCTGCAGCACTTAATGCACTGTGCAGAACAGAATCTGTCACATGGTGAATAAGCTATTTGAGAATAAGAAAAGATTCCCAAACTCTCCAAGTGCATAACCTTAAAGAAATTTTAATTAATGTCAGCAGGGAAATCTCTGTGAGGGGAAAAAATGGAACTGTAAAGTGTTTGTTCTGGTTTCATAAAGCCTTTCTGCCTCTCCCCTCCCCAGCTGGTTTCCTCCGCAGATAAAAACCACAGTCTCCAAATGCAGAGAGATAAATATTGGCAGCTCTCAGGTTTGCTTTTCATCCCATGCCTGATGGGAAAATGCCAGTCAGTTTTCAAGCTTTTCCAAGTGAGCCTTTAGGGGCTTATTCACCAGACTTTGAATTTCTGGTAAACTGTTCCCTGCAGCTTTGGTCGTGAGACACAAAATTAATTTGTATCCTTTTTTCAGTTTTTTGATTTGCTGCCTATATTTATTATGAGCAAATTCTTAGAGGGATTTTTTTTTTAAATGGAGCTGGTTTTGTTTGGTTTTTTAACTCTCTGGAGCTTTACTCAGATTGTTGTAGGCAGCTTTTTTAAAGCATACCCACTAATGTGTCTGTTGCTTACCGACAAACCTTATCTTTTTGTTTCCATTAAAATATCCATTAAGGTTTCTAAAATGTTTGCAGATGAGAAGTGATATTTTGGCTGTATTTTATGAACTCTAATAAATCACCGTTGTTGTCAGGCCAAAAAGGTGCAGTAGTTATTGCCAGTATAACTATAAAACAGGATAGGTGAAAGGATATGGTACAAATAACCCCAAAAGACTGTAGCTTGTAAAAAAAATTTCAGCCAGTGTTTGATGTGTTGGTTTATAGCAACAAATTTAGGTAAAGGAAGTGGTGTTGGTTTTCAAGAGAGCTCCATATGCATATTGCACCTAAAGTAGGGCAGCCCCTGAAAAGAGAACTATTTCCATGATAGGAACAGTTCAAACATTTAATAAGAAGAAAAATACAATGTAAGGAATTGAAGTTCTGTCTGCCTCATTTCACTGCAGTGCACATAGCACATTTAAATGAGCCTGTGGTAGGAACCATGCTGCATTTTCAACTGATTAACCTTTTTTTTTTTTTCTCTAGGGAAGCCTTTTTGCTTTTATCACATTTATTAATTGGGAGGTTTTCCATTTATGTAATTCAATTGGATAAAGTGCAGACATGCAAATAAAGGACTGAAGTGAGCTGATGCCTGATAGTCGGCCATGTATTTGTTCTTAATCCAAGAAAAATTGAGAAATTTAAGTTGAACTTTGTTTTACTAGTGGCTTATCTCCTCTGGTTGGTGTTACTTGAGCTGAGAGCACCCAGAGACCATTGCTGTTCAAGGGCAACTTCTTCCTGTCAGAGCACTAAGTTAGCTGGGCTCCTCTTTTACCAGAGAAAAAAGAAAATGGTGATTTTTAAAAGATAATGGTGATTTTGGTGTCATTCCAAGAGCTTTAGAGTCTTCCTTGTTGATACCTTCCATTTTCATCTTTAATTGTCAAATCTGTTTTGTAGTCAGACATGACAGGTTTTTTTTTCTTATTAACACTTTCCATTGTAATTTAGGTATCTACTCTTATGAAGGGACTTATTTCCTAGTCTGGTAGAGATCTGTTGATTTTAAAGGGAGATTACATTTTTCCTTTTGATTATGCATAATATATTGATGTAGTATGATGATCCAATTCCTTAATATAAACACAAGATTATTAATTGTATATCAGTTGTGTAGAGTCTTATAAAGCTGGTGCTTTTTAAGGTCTGATGCTATGTATTTGATGGG
Organism: Acanthiza pusilla; assembly: GCA_036630365.1. NCBI lineage: Eukaryota > Metazoa > Chordata > Aves > Passeriformes > Acanthizidae > Acanthiza > Acanthiza pusilla. The sequence goes on from JAXCHO010000234.1 coordinate 24,981,545, forward strand.
AAAAAGATGTTTTCAATAGGTGATAGACTGGCAGCTAATTCGTAAGGCTGTGAATGGAGAAGAACCATTGATCTAATTCCTCCTTCATAGTCAGACCGTAATTCCCCTGCTGCTGTGAGACAGAAAACCTCAAGTGAAGGACAGCACCAAGCAGACACAGGAACAAACCCACATCTTTACTGATGAGTGACACTCCTTCAAGGAATGATCTCCCAGCCAGATGGCACAGGAGGCTCTTCCACACACTGCTTAGATCCTGTTCCCTCAGACTGATCTAAAGCCCTCAGTCTAGCTTTCTAGTGGGTGCTCTGTGGTGCTTCTGACTTCATTATCATCTCAATTTTATTTAAATTCCAAGTGTTTAAAATAGGAGAGCTCTAGGCTTGCCAGAGTGCTGATCTTGTCACCTTTTTTAAGGGTATGTGTTTTATGCCTCAGGACACGAGGTTGTCTAAACTGTGCAAGGCTTAAAGGATGCATTGGAGGACAGTGTAGGTTTGAAAAATGGATAAGCTGACCCGGCCTGGCCTGTGCTTTCTGCTGGGAGCAGTTCTGCAGTGAATTATCCTTCAAGGGAAAACATTATCTGTGAAGTAGTGGGAATTCCGTGAGCAGGCAGGTATTAGAGGAAATGTATTTCTGAGCTTAGGGACTAAGTGGGAATGTTTTTACTCCTCATGGAAGACATTTTATCTGCTGTTACAAGGCTATGCTGCTATTTAGAATGATTTCTTTTCCTGGACCTGAGTATCTTTGCCTCTGAAAGTGTCAGCAATTTGGTTTTATTACAAGTGCTATCGGGAGAAGATGTGCTACAGATAACTTTGCAATGCTGGGCAAGAAGGGAGTGGAGAGACACCAGCCTCACAGCAGTGAAATTGGCACGTCAGGGTTTCACCATTTTGCAGCATGGTTAAGACCAACAAGCTTTGATGTGGTGCTACAGAGGTCAGAAAATATATCAGTAAGTGTGGAATAATTTGATAAGACAGAAATACATTACTAGATTTTAAAAGAGGTAATGTTTTTGCATATACCTGTGCTTTCCCCTTTTATTGGAGGGAGATTCAGATTTCTTGAGAAAACTGTAATCTCATTGCCCCTCTGAATTGGCTTGAAAAATTTCATTTCAGTTTTATGTCTTCTACACATCTCCCAAAGATGTCATCATAAAATGGCTGACTCTACTGGGGCTAAAAGATGACTCTTTTCGTTGGATGGTAATTCTATCTAAGAAGAAAAGATGTACTCTCTGAAATGATTAAATGGGAACAATCATGGATTAGCTGAACTTAATCTGATAAAGACAATTCAATACCTAATTAGTGTCTTGTCTTTGTTGCATGTTTTGAAGCTTGAGGTTCATCATTATTGAAAGTAATTAGGTGAACAAGTATTTTATCACCAGGAGCATCCTAAGAGAAGGGAGCAGGTTGGCAGTGAAGGGGTAGGACAAAGGCATGGGGGGATCAATGTTATGCAGTTCTGCCTTTCCTAATGACGACTACTGTGCTTCCAATTATAATTGCTTTGATGGCATCCAGGGAATCTAAGTTGAAGTGAAGTGTGCAGAGATAAATTGAGATTAAGGGTTTATGCAATAATGTTGGAAAGGTGGCCCCTGTACTTTGACTTGACACTTTTTTTGTAGCTTAAAGAACTTACAATAAGTTATGTAACTTCTTAGAGCTTGTCCAAGGGACAGACTGAGTAGGCTCTGCTTAGCGACTCTTAATGTAGTTCTGATTATCTCGACAGCCATAGTTAAGCTGCAAATTTGCACTGCAACTCGTTACTGTCTGCAAACGATTGGCCTTCATATTGTCATTCTTGCTTCATTGTATAAAAGGTTATTTGCCAAATGTCACTCCTAAAAAGTGAAGAGAATCTACACCTTACTTAAAAAAAAATCACGAAACTATCCTGATAAAGACAAAATATTTAGAAAGGTTAAGAGTAAGATGCTGACCTCTGTTGCATTTGCTAGTCAAAGCACTGAGTAGATAGGGTTAAAAGGTATTTTGATGGATATTATATTTTGACCATGGAACAGCCATTAGAAATTATAAATTTCACAGACTTGAAGACAAATATCCATATGATAAGTCTAAAATTTAATATTTAGTGCCCACTGAATCTGGACCATTCAGAAAGACCAAGAAATTTCCAGTGTATTAGATGAGGAAATACAAAAAGTGTGCATTAGTTTTGGATAATCTTTCCACCCAGAAACACAAATAACTCTCAAATACCACCCAGTAACTTATGTCCTAACGAAAGGAAAAATTTGCGCTGGAGTGATGATGGAAGAAAGTGGAGCTGCACACCTTTGCCCTGCAGTTGGTGTACGTATGGAATGTGGATGACAGTTTCTCATGAACGTCTGATTGTAAATGTCCACGTTGGAGCTCAGGAACAAGGAACATTTCTGAAAAGTTTTGGTATTTGTTTAGACACCTGTTAGCATCAAAAGGTGCATGGGGAAAGGCTTTTAGTCTAACAATCTATATTTGGACCTGTGACTTCCATCAGACGTGTTTAGAGAAGAGAACAGAAAAGCAAAACCAATAAACACAGTAACAGCTGTAGAGCTCAACTTGAGAGAAAATTATGAGAAAAGGGCATACTTTCAGAATCCAGACATAATTGGGATGTAATTTGCAACTGGGCAGTAAACACTTGAGTCATTCCCAGCAAGCCGGAAACTCCCTGTGGTAGCGTGACTCAGAAATGAAGGCATTTGTAAGTATTTCCATGGCAATATTCTCCTCCACAACTCTTATTCATATCTTGCAGCAGTGCACAGCGTTCCTCAGACAGGCAGAGCCTGTGGCAATGAGCAGGTAGCTCTGGCAGCCCTGTTAATAACATCTGCAATAGAGAAGCTCTTGGTGTCAAAGACCTTTTTTTTTTTCCCCCTTTTTTGAGGTACAGACTGCTGATTAAGGCCTGGGCTTGGAAGCGAGGTGACTTTTCAAATATTAACTAGTGACATTTTTTAAAAAGCTGGGGAAAGAATCAGGATGAGGACGTAAATAATCAGCAAGTAGAGATGATCAGGTGATTATTAAGTTTATCTATTATATCTGTCATAGAGGCTCCTGGCTGTTGTGGACAAAAGTGGTCTGGTAAGCATATCAGAGGAAGGCCTAGAGTAGAAGGAAAAGACATAAAACAAGTAAAGCAAAGGATCAGCTTACAAGTGACTGAAAAATGAAGTTTTTGCCACAATGTGAGTTTTATAGCTCATTGATCCTTAAACTGTTTTTGACACTCTAATGGCATATTGATTCAAAATGTTGTTACGTGGGAAAAATGGCATCTAGACCTGCAAAATGGTTGCTAAATTATTTAATAAAATAAGTATTATGGGTTTATGGGCTTTTGAGGACTTCAGGCTGTGTTCCTCTGGTTTTGGCTGGGGTAGAGTTGATTTAATCCACAGTGGCAGGTGTGGGGCTGTATTCTGGATTTGTGCTGAACACAGGTTGATAATACAGAGATGCTTTTGTTGTTGCTGAGCAGGGCTTGCCCAGACCCAAGGCCCTTCTGCTTTCTGTACTGACGCACTGGTGAGGAGACTGGGGGTGCATGGGAGGCTGGGAGGAGACACAGCAGGGACAGCTGACCCCAAGTGGCCAAAGGGACATTCCAGCCCATGTGATACCCTGCGCTGTAGATAAAGTGGGGGGAAGAAGGGGGAAGGGAGGGCATTTGGTGTGATGGCATTTGTCTTCCCAAGGACCTGTTTTGTGTGATGGGGCCCTGCTCCCCTGGAGATGGCTGAACCTGCCTGCCCGTGGGGAGCAGTGAGTTAGTTCCTCATTGTGCTTTGCTTGTGTGTGCAGCTTTTGTTCTCTCTATTAAACTGTCTTTGTCTCAACCCCCCTGGCTTTTACTCTTCTGATTCTCTCCCTGGTCCCACTGGTGGGGGACTGAGTGGCTCCCTGGGGCTTGGCTGCTGGCTGGGGTGAAACCACAACAGGTGTAAAATGAGATTATTTTACTAGAAAATTCTTGTTAAAAGTTCTACTTGCTATTGCCAAAATCCCTGCTCTGTCACAGCAATTAGCCCCTGTAATGGTGTGCTGGCAGGGGACCACTGAAGTGAACCGCAGTTATCCCAGACTTCAAAACACCTGCATGCCTGTGCTACCTGGGAGAAAATAACACTAAAACAAAGAGATTTTAAAACCATTCTGTTTGTGCTGTCTCAGAAGCAGAGAATATTCAGTTAATCTTTGTACGCTAATGATATAATCTAGAAACCGTGTGCCTTTCTAACTCCCATTTACCACTGCTGGAGCAATTTATCACTAGGTGAATTTGTGTGTTTCTCTATTTTTTGGAAAAGTAGGGGATTGTGAGGACGATGGGGGGTGTCTTTAAAGTGTTGTAAGCTTTTTGCACACAGACATCTCTACAGTGTGGGGTCTGCAAAGGAGGGGTGAAAGGAACCAGCACAGCTCTGCAGAATCCACTATTGGGAGGAATGAGGTGCTGAGCTTCGGTCTGGTGCATTCAGATTCTGTGATGTTACTCTGACAAATCCAGCTCAGATTGTCTCAAAAATTCTCTTCAGAAAACATTGTACAGTTAAGGTGAGGGACTCTCTGAAGGTCCCAGCTGTGCTTTGCAGATGGAATTGTGGTTGGGTATATACAAGTGTTAAGGAAGGATGATTTACTGCTGCGGGTGCCTTCAGAGATTCCTCACTGCCCTCTCTCTGTAATCTGCTCAGTGCTTCAGGTAAGAGATAAACAGTGAATTTATCGTACTTACAGTGACACGAAAGCCATTTGTGCTAACTGTAGTTATGACTGCTGGCGGTGACGGCCAGTGCTTGATCTGGAGAAAGCCTGCATCAGCTCGTGCCACATGGCTCAGTGGCACTAAATTGGGTGTTATGCAGGTAAAATATTAAACACATATTTCTTAGTGCACTAGTTGCCAAGTGAAGACTGGGTGTGTGTGAAATACATATAACTATAAAATATTTTTATTTATAGTCGTCTATATGCACAATCTTTTTATGTGGATGTTGATAAATCCCATTTTGAACCTGTGTGTAGAAAAGATCTTGTATTCAGTGCATCTCTACATTTCAGAATCTAAAAATTAGAGCTTTCCATTATGAAATCTAAAATAAGGCTGACAGTATTAAGGATTGTACATGGAGCCTTTCAGCAGTAACAACTAGAAGGAGTCAATTTCAGCAATAAGCAGAAAGAAATTCAGTCTGACAATTAGGTGTCTAATGATTCCATCTTTAACTCAAGAAAAGAAAGATGATTTTATTAATGACATAAAAAGAGCAAGTGACCTTGTTAGTTTTAAATGTTTGCAAATTTGTTAATAGCTTGAGTATCCTTAAAAAACGTTAGTGGAGGCAGGCTAAGTTTATTTCCATGTATTTCAATTTAATTTAGCTTAGTTAAATGGTCGACGACATTGAAACTTTTATGGTATCATAGTAAAAGAATGTGCCTGCAGAGTTAATCAATGGCGTAAGATAAACTGGTTAGAAATTGGTTAGAAACTAGTTAACTAGTTAAATAGGTTAGAAATTGTACAATTTGGATACATTAGGGAGGAGTGTGTTGAAAAGAAAGAGGGGACAGCTGATTTTCTAGGATGTTCTATGCATATTAGAAAATTTCATTTGTTTTCTTTGAGAATTCCTAATATATTTAACTTCCAAAAGTTTAGTTTCTTCAAGTCCTTTCTGGCATTTGACTATTTTTGTAGTCTTGAACATGTACAGAGGTGTGGTTTTTATCCTGCATGAAGTCTGTGGAAAAGCTGAAAATCACACATTTAAACCGAGGAATCTTTGATAAATTTGATAAATAGTTACAACTAGGAACAAAATATACTTTGTTAAAATATTTTTGAGTTCTTTCTAAGTTATAATTATTTTTTTTAATGTCTGTTAAAGAGCATATAGATTGGACTTGTTGCAAACACTTTCCCACCACTAATGAGTATTTGATATGCTAATTGTCATTATAGAAGGAACTGTGGATGATTTTCTTATGAAAGCTGGCAGCATGCTAAGAAACTCTTAGTCTTTTTCAATTCCCAGAATAGGTTACATCAGTGTAATAGCTTCTTATATTTTGTCTGCCTGTTGGGCCTTCTAATTTAATCACAATGCAGCAGAAGAGTACAAGGAAAAACTATAAAATTAAAATGAGCAACAGCTTTCTTGGATAAATAAGAAGAACCCCACTCTCTTTCTGCTTTAACATCCAATCAACTTCTATGATCGTTTATAACTGAGTAACATCTCTCTAAATCCACCATTAGGGCAAAAAGTGCAAGGATACAATTATCTAATAGCTTGCAAGCTTGCAATGCTCCATGCCCATAACTTTAAAAAAAAATTAAAAGTTTATTTGATCTTTAAATAAAAGGAGCAGAAAATTACAGCTCTACAGTTATAATGGCAACAGTAAGGTTCCCCCAGAGGATACCTCTTGGTTAACCTCAAATTTGTCTCTCTTCACCATATTATAAAACGTTAATAAGACTTCTTCCATAAAACCTACCATGAAAATATCAACATTTTTGAGAGATTTGAGGAGTTCTCAAAAACTTACTGAAGTAGCTTAGATGTAGCTTAGCACACAGCTAAACTTGGAGTCTCACAAAAAAAATGTAAGTTCAGTCATGAGATTTTGTATTATGAAACAATTAGCTATTGATAGAGAAATTTAATCACTATAAAGGGAAGTGATTTTTATGGAAGAAATTGAAGTTTGGTATTTTGTTCACTCTGTCTACACTATCATAGTAACTCAATAAAATGTAGAAATCCTAGTAAGAATTGAGTCCTAAATTTATGGTGTCTTTTTAGTGCACATACCTGTGGCAAATTTGGGATGGGTGGATTTTGCAGCCCTTCTGCTTAAAAAAAGTCCTGTTATGACTCCAGAGTTTATTCAGCAAGAGATAATAGCAACAGTATTTTTTTAAAAAATTATTACAATTATTTTTAATGTGACTCCAGATGGGACCTCTGTCTTCAAAAGGAAAGAATTAGTTTGCACTGGATAATGACTGGTTACCAGGACAGACATGCTTTTTTGAATATAATTTTTTTTCTCCAAGAACTTCAGGTTAGAAAACACAGCTCATCTAAAGGATACTGTTAAAGAAAAAAGGCATCAGTAAGCTTTGGATTGAGCCTGTGGCTAAGTGCCAAGGGAAGGTGTGTCCTGAGACAGTCCAAGGAGCATTAGGGAGCTGAAAACCATCACAGGTCTGGATGACTGACGTGTTATGACACTTAGCAAAAGAAGACACCTCTTGGAAATGAACTTATGTGACCTGAGAAATTTATTTATGGGAAAACAAATGAATGTGAAGAATAAACTCATTCTGATGCTGTCAGGGAAACTAAAGCAGCCATGAACCTGAAAGTAATGATGAACAGAAAGTTTGGTACAAATAAGGATTGAACTGCCTAGAAAGCAATAAGAGCAGAAGTGCAGTGAAATTTAATGAAAACTATTTCAAATTCAGAAATGCAGTCAGGTTGTGCTGGAGTTGCTAGAGTTCAAGAATGGTTAATATGAAAGAGTTTTTCATCCTTTCCTAAAAAGAAGGTGACAAATTTCAAATGCAATGCTGATCCACAAACTTGGAGAACTTAACTATGCGTTTAGATCAAAGAGAAGTGAAGAGGAACAAACATGTATGCTTAAGTGCTCTGTTAATACAATGTAGTACAGCAGAGTATCAATGGTAGGGCAATATACTTGTAAGGCCCATTCTCATAGAAGTATTTCTACCCTGTGCAGTTTCCCACAAGGAATTTTAGATTTGCTTTTGAGTGTTGAGGTACAATTTATGGATTCTTTGCTCCCCAATTTGAGCCCCTAACCAGCTGTCTAAAACTGGGGGAGATAAAGCAAGAAACAATGTTGATTAGCTGAGACAAGCTTTAGTCTTAATGAGATCTCGTGTTAAGATAGATGACTGGGCTTTATCTGGAGGAAAGAATTCGCTGGTGACCATGTTCTGTATGCTCTGACAAGAGGAATTTGCAGGAAGCATTTGTGCTGTTGTCTTGGTTACTGTCATGCTCTTGCCACGAACCATAGGGCTGGCATGACCTCATCTGCACATGTGAATTGGGATTCAAAAAGCTCTGAAAGACTGTACTTCATTCTTCGTACTGCAGTTTTGGATTGTAGCGTGAGTTTTGCATAGCCAAATTTCAGTGTTAGCATTGGAAAGTTGATGCTCTGTCATTTTGTTCTTTGTAGGCAGACGCACACCCCTTACTAAATTATTAAACCTGTCTTTTAGTCCAAAGGGAGATTAATTGTTTTTATATTTAGTTCATATTCTCTTTAATAGAACCTACTATGTATTAAGGAAGATATTGTTTTTCGTCCAGGCAAACGTCTCTGCCTAAGACAATTACCTGTTTTCTGTTCCCACAGTACCTGAGCAGTTCATATCACAGCTGCACGTGTCTCCTCCATGCTATGCCTTTGCCTTTGCCTAGTCACAGAGAAATGGCAGTGGCAGGGTGTTGGCTCCAGAGAAGGCCAGTGGGTGACTCCAATGGGATGTTTCCTTCCTTAGAAAACTGACAGTACAATACTCAGTTATCCTTGCCCATGTCTGTTCTGAGTAGCTTATGGCCATAGTGGGACATGTTGTGTTTATTTCTAATTAATATTACTGGTGCATGGCTGATTTTATTTATTTTTTCATACTCTCAGAAGTAAAAAGAGTAAATCAGTCCTAAGTGAGACCTGCATGAAGGTGTCAAGGATAGTAACATAAATGAAGCTGCTGAGTGAATAGCAAACTCTTTTGTAGAAGAGTACTTTTGTCCTCTATATCTTTATTGATGAACTAATCAGATTGGACAGGCTCCAAATTCCCAGACCAGACAAAGAAACTTTGAAAAGAATGAAACAGTGCCTGTGAGCTCAGAGGAATGCACACTGATTAAATCAGGTTAAGACAAAGGCTCATGGACAGCCATTTCATCTGTTCCCAATTATGGTAGGTACTTGGAACAAGTGGGCCTCCCAAAACTTGCAAGAAAACCTTGCCTATAGGTCCTATGCACTTCTTTCTTACCCTCTTCCTCTTGTCTTACATTTCCTTGAACAAAAAATGTTTAGTTTTGAAGAGTCACTTCACATTTCTCTAGAAATCAGTAAAAGAGATCAAAGTTCGATTACTTACTGAGATAATCTAGGTGATAATTTCATCTGAAGGTTCCTCTTGTTATAATGTTTATGCAATGAATAGAGGTGAAATAAGCAGTAAACTCAAAACTAGTCCAACCATCATGGTCATGTTTCTTTTGCTGTAGCTATGTCCACACACACAACCTAGAATGGTGTTAAAAGCCTGGCTTTAATGTTGATGTGTAATGAAGGGTGGGCACAGTTAGCTAATGATGTTAAATGCAAATACCCTCTGTAGATTTGCTGTATGTTTCCTGTCTTTAGAGAGGAGAAAGATGTCTCTCTTTGCAAGCACATCCTTTTTGAGGATATCTGTTGAGGGTGTTGGAGATAAAAATGTTCTGTCATGAAGAAACATTCAGTAATTTTAAACTTGAACTAGATGCACTGATAATCAATAAGGATATTTTCTCTAGAGCATGAAAAGATATCTTGACTTTTGTTAGAATAAAAAAAAGTGTGGCTAGTATATTGCATGTTTGTCAGGACTGTGAGCTGCTGTACAGAATCTTCCACTTCACAATATTTTTCATTTAATTTGATGGTCATAAAAATGCTTGACTGAAAGTTGTGGATAATGTATCTTCTGTGCTCCTAGAGCTAAGGGAGAAATACTACGGAAGGTTTTCGTTTGAATATGCATTTTAATTTTTTAATGAGACTGCTTTGGTAAAGGACATTACCCTTTGAGGTTTGTTTAGCCCAAATGTTTGTGCAACGAAGCATAAATGTTCATACTGGTGGTGATAATTTTTTAAAGCTTTCTTATTGGCAAAAAAGATGGAATTCAATGAGTAAAAGATGAGTGAAAATAAATGCACCTTCATGAATGTTCACTGCACTACATTAGGTTAGGAATCTCTAAATATGACTGAGACCAACATTGTGTATGTGGGGATGACCCATCATTCTCTCTGTAAATGCACCTCCTAGTTTATATTTGTTTCTGTTGCTGTAACTCTGATTAAATCTATTTTCCTAAAGTTAATTATTAATAAAATTATAGTGTCTCTACATATTGAAGAATTTAGGAAGTATGTTGTACGCTAGCCTCTGGATGGCATCCAGCTTTTCATTACTGTGGCATCTGGCTCACTGCGAGGTGGGTTAGACATTGTGGCACTCAGGGACATCTGCAGCCCTGTGCTGCTCTTCATGGGTCAGCATTCCCAATATTGCTGTTGCTGGTGGAGTACCAGGTGATGGAAGTGCTGGTGGGAAATTACAGAGCTGGCCATAGGTTAGGAAGCAATCGGCAGCAAAGAGGGACCAAGGACAGCTTTTAAAATAAGTGTGGCTTTACCTGGGGGAGTATCCAATTTAGACAAAACTGGGAAAGGGGAAAGCTTTCCCAGAGGTATCCAAACTGCAGTCCAGCCAGGACACTGCCTGATCTAGTTGTGACCTACAGCTGTGAAATTATTCAGGGATTTTGATAACCAGGATACCCCTGATTCATTATCTTCCCAAATTACAATTTCCTTGAATATGGGAATTGGTTTTCTGCTTCTTAATACTGAGGCAATTTTAACCTGGCTGTGTTGAAGGTGTGATAAGTGAAAGTGAGGTATGGTTTAGTTGCAGGCAGAGGCAGGTAAATTAGGGAAGGGAATAAAAGTATAAATCCTGTGCAATTTAGATTTCTGGAATGGCATGAATTGCTGGAAACATGGTGCATGATTCACTTTGCTGAATTTAATTGTGACTGAATTCAAATGCTAATGGGAGCTTTAGAGTCCTGGATTCACGCAGCCTTTTCTGACATCATAAATAATATTTTTGGAACAGCAAATATGCAGGTTTGAAGCCATTTGCATACAAAATCTGATGTAAGCCCTTTGGTTTTGGATCTAATTATTAGCTTACTACTTCTCTGTAAATGTAGGTTCTCTGCATATTTTTTCAATGTACAATTAACAGTACACAGATACATTTAAACTAAGTGTCATATGAATGAAACCCCTAAAAAACATAAAAAATATAATTCCTTGTCAAGTATATCTTGTTGGAACACACTGCCTGCACTGAAATGCAGAGATCAACATGTATGAACAAGAATTTTACTTGTTTTCCTAACTCATTTGACAGCTATAAAATAGATTACGCTTTCATGGAAAGCCATGAAAACAGCAGTAATGAAAAGCTGGCAGAGGTTTTTCAACAGGCCTATTGGACAGCACTTACATGTTTAAAAAAAACAGTATTGTTTTTATCACAAGGCCAATACACCTCCGATGAATGAACATTCCTTATAAAATTTTGTGTTTAAATATCTTGTGTTCATGTGTATTAAGGCTCCTGGATTGAATGTAAGCACAAAAGGAACGATAGGCACATAAAGCTGAACAATAAAAATGGTGGATGGGACCTCACGACCAAATTGTTAATGTAGCAATAACAGGTTTTGCATCTCTCTTTACAGATAATTCTTTTCTACTTGTTCAGTAAGGCCAGGATGGAGGAGGTGGTAACAGGTGTGCAAAGTGTGGTCAGCCAGTTTAAAATTCTTTTTCCTCCTGATTTCCCCATCCTGTGTCAGTGAGTTCCAGGGTCTAGATAGGTTGAATGAAATACATATTATTGCAAATAAATTTTTGGACATAGATTATTCTTTCCTTTGCACATTGACCTTCTACGATTAATTTTGCTGAGTAGTGTGAAAGCATGGGGAATAAAGTCCACATTTATCTGACTACTCTTTTGTTTTAGGTCTTATTAAAATCACCATTTTTATTACTAGGAATAATACTATACAGCATTATCACTAAGTTTGAAAATAATTTTCTACAAAATGATACTTATCATTTAACTAGAGGTATTTTTTTGAAGTTAGTGAATTTTTACTATAAAGAATACACTTTTTATGCTATTCAAAGAATGCTTCTGTTTCTATTGTTTTGTCTGGCTGTGTTCACCATTCTCTATTAGTGCCTTCATTCTTCTCCTCAGTTTCCTTCGCATTATCTTTTTGCTCTGGCCTAACCCTGATAATGAAGATATCCTTTCTATTGGGTGTTATGCTGGATGCTTTACTACTGTAGCTGTGCATTGGTGTTCATGCAAATCTTTTCCATGTCCATATTGTTATGTGTTTTGCAAATTCATCACTTTCTAGGGTGAAATGTTCTGCTATGGGGTATCTATTTTATTTATTATTTATTTTGAGTGAGTGGTGTGGAAATTGTTGAAAATGCATGGTGTAGGTGTGGAGGGATTAGGGAATGAGAGAAAGTTTAGCAAACAGCGCATACTTCTAGAAGTTAGAGTTTATTTTAGGGAAGTATTTATGAAGTCAAAACAGATTTTCCATTTACCCTTGGTGCTCCAGGGAGACTGATCTATATTAGCTGTAGAATTATAAAAGGGAATTTTGAACTGTTCATTCTGTAGAAGTTTGCCAAGAGCTAAATGCTTTTGTGAGACTGAGCACTTCCTTTACAAATTCATTATGTATTGCTGTTACTTGTCCACAGTTTTCACAGCTCTCCTTGAGTTTGCTGCCTGGTGAGGCCTGACATGTGCTGTACAAGGAGTTTAGTACTGCACAAGGAGTTCAGTAGTGGTATTGTGTGTGAAACCTTAGGGCTCAGAAGGACCTGCTCCAAGAATCACATGCAAATCCTAATGCTGCAACTTGAGCTAAACAAAGTTTTCCAATAGAATTAGCACGCGGCAGGAACACAGAGGAGAAATAAATGAGGTGTTTTAATGCACATCTTGACCCCTGGGAGTCAAAAACAGCCGATGTATAAGATGCTTAAGTCCACCAGGGATAAGTAGGTATGAATTGGGTGTAAAACACAAGTATCTGTTTAACATATCAGAACACTGCCAAGCTGTTGAGGACAAGTAACTTCCCTGCTCTAGTCTGGAATATATTGAGCAGCTTGAGCCAAAGAACAATCAGTGTATTGGCAGGGAGTGGAAAAATGTACTTGGCTTTCCCCTCATATAAATAAATTGCTTAGAGTAGTACACTGACATGGATGAAGAAAAACAAACAGAAAACCAATGTATTAAAAAATGTGTTGATTTATATCCATTCGGATTGAGAGCAGTTTAATCCATCTAACACTGCTAAACATGAGGCAGCTTCTGAATATGCAAAAAATTTTAAAAAAAATTCTCGAAATAGACGAGTTTATTTGCATTTGCTACCCTGACTTGGATGCAGAAAAGAAATGGGGAATGATGTACACATGGCCACACAGTGAAGATGCTAGAAAATTGCCAACTTTGACATCAAGCGACAGGAAGATGATGATTAACACCACATGTCACACTGAAAGGGTAGTTTTGCTTTCAGGATGAATCACAGAACAACAATGTGCAACTTGCCTTTCACCCACTGACTGAGAGAGATAAAAGGAGAGAAAGAAAGTGAAGACAAAGCTGGTGAGTATTGTCAGGACAGAGAATAGCTACTAAACTTTTAAGGAGTGAAAAGGACAAAGTTTTCCTTGATTTTACACCTTGCTGATGCAGGGTGAAGACTTCTATTGTTCATTTGGTTTAGTCTTGAAATGCGTCAATTTTCCCTGAGATAAAATATATAATTGCTGTCCTCTTATCAAGGAAGTAAAACTGGTCTTGGTAAAAATTATATTCATCATAAGCACTCTGTAAGGAGGATATAGTCATGGGACAATATTGATGAGAAAGTATTACAATTTTTTCTTCACAGGTGTGGTAACATTTCTTCTCCAAACAGAAACTTTTTTACATTGCAAAAGCAAAGTTAATATATGTCCATATGCATCTGAAAGAGCTACGTGTAAGGCTTTCCTCTCTGTTTTATACATGCCTTCTCCATTTTGACTGAATTTTTCATTGATCTTTCCTATGCATGGATTGTTTTTCTATAAATATCTCTGGGTTATTTTTGGCAGATCCTAGGATCATAGGATAAATCACATTGGAAGGGACCTCCCAAGGTCTCTAGTTCAAACTCCTGCTCAACTCAGGGTCAGCTGTGAGAACAAACCAAATTGCTCAGAGCTTTATTTGATCTGGTCTTGAATACCTCAAAGGAGGGCAATGACAGAACCTCTCTGGGCAGCCTATTCCACTGCTTAACATCACTGTTTAAAAAACTCAGAAAGGAATACCTGTTGTATGAAACATGAGCTAGTATGGCAGAGAATCTAGCATTTCTGTTTTCTCTCTGTTGTTATTATGGCTGTCCTCTTCAACAGGTCTTGTATTCTGTGCATGTTGAGATAGCAGGAAGCCATGCAACACTGATGGTGATTTCCTTTTTCTTGGCACAGAAATGAGAATAGTAAAAATCAGGCAGTAGCAGTATTGAAATGGGGCAATGTCTTTTAAAGAGTCTTAGCAGCAGAAGTTAGGGCTGTCCATGGTTCAATCACTGCTGCTTTCCACATACATATCACTAACAAACTATGCAACTGGAGGCCAGCCTCCCTCTTACGGGTGTCTGCTAAAATAACAAGACAAAGGGCTCACAAGATTAGCAATGGCACAAAGAATCTTTTTTCCTCCGTTTATTATGACCAAAATTTATTACGATCTGTCGTCTGTTTGGCTCTTTGTGCTCAGCAAACCGATGGGTCTGCCTGACGGCTTGTGGGCAGCTGCCCTCACCATGCAGCTGGCGCTCCTGACAAGCCTTCAGTGAGGCCAACTTTTGTGTGGCTGGAGATGTGCAGTGCTGCCCTTATGCTTCAATCCATCCCTCATGGCCGCGATTGATGTAATTTGGCTGTCAGGGCAGTGCAGGCAGCTTGCACTGCTGCTATCTGTGCTCGGCTTGTCTCTGCTTTAATGGAGTGCTTCAATTTCCACGGCTGTATTAGCCTGGCTTCTTTCTCAAGCACAATAAAAATTCCTTGAACATGCCACATGTGCACTTCTACTTAATTACCAAAACAACATTCCTCAAATAAATTAAAAAAAAATACGAACTGACTTCTCATATAGAATGTGATTTGGTGAAGTGGTAATGTTACAAAAGCCAAAAGGCTTATTTTTTTTCTTAATTTTTTAAAAAAACCCCTGAAATCTGCCAAAGCTGCCTACTGCTTTAAGTCTTTGGGACATAATTCAGTGTCATGCAAAGATGCCTTATCCTGACCATTTTAACAAGATGCTTCTCAAAAGGATTAATGAACCTGGATGGAGAAGTAATTAAGGCACTTCTGCTAATTTACTGGCTGGCATGCTTACGTTAGTTTGGGTGTCCCTGCATGGCATTGCACTGTGTGGCACAGACAGAGCATGGCACATCTAAAGAATAACTATTTGTCAAGCCAGAATTTTAGTCCTCTTGTAGTTTAGCTTTGATGTTCTACTGCCAAGGGCTCTGAGTTACTCAGTGTATGATGTTCTGCTTGAACTTCGAAAGCTCAAATATTTAGGTCTTGCTTGCAACTCTGGCACGAGGTTGTCTGCCTGTGGCCAGTTAGGTAAGAAGAAAAAGCTGCTGCAGAAAAGTATTTTTATTGCGTATGTTGAAGATATCTGGCTCCCCTCCCCTTGTCAGCTTTTATTTCAGACACTTGCCTTGCAATGCCAATATGTGTAAGGTAAATAGAGGAGAAAACCTTGAGCCACATCACTCCAAAATTATCCCAGCTCTCCTCCAAACCAGCCTGTGTATCATCTAGAGCTCCTTGGAAAACCAGAGAAAATGTAGCAGTTAAAGAGTGCAGTTAAACCTGAACCATGCAGCAGAGAGATATTGGCAATAAACCTCTCTCACTTGTCATATTATGAAGGGAACTTTCCTGAAAACAGGCACTGTGGTTTCAAAAGACATTTCTTAGTGTTTTGAAATAGGGACTTGCCTGTCCCATTTAGGTACCCTGGCCTATTAATTATTGTGGGGCATGTTTCATTATAAATCAAAATGTTTATTTTTGACTGGAGAAAGTTCAGTCTTTTCCAATTCAGTGTCTTATGAGAAGTTAAAATTTCTTTAAACAAAAAAACCCCAAACAAACAAAAAACCCCAAACAAACAAACAAACAAACAAAAAACAACAAAAAACAAACCAACTCCCCCCCCCCCCCAAAAAAAAAACCAAAAAAAACACCCCCCCCAGAGCTTGTAGCAATCCTGGTGAAGAATGCTATTCTGTGAAAGCTGCTGTTAATAAGATGTAAAATCAATACGGTTTAAGCTGATGGACATTTAACATCCGTTTGACAGTTTTTACACCCTTGGTAGTTTTTAATCCTGTAGTCAATGTATCACCCCATACTATACAATCATAGCCTAATATATATCTACCTAAATTCTCTCTGAAATGTTAGGTGGGCATATTTTTTTTTCATTCACAGCAATCCTCAAAATATACCTTGTGGTAGAATTGAAAGCTGTCAAGCTGCTCTGAGTGCCTAGTGTAGATGAAGTGAATCTGCTCTGTGGTATGTTAAGCTTGGAAGCTCTTTTTAAAATGGAAGCTGTTCTATAAATGTTTTAGGCATAATCAGAATGTATTGGGAGAGAAATCCCAGTGGAAATGAACACAGAGTGTGATTGGCTCATGCAAGCTCTCCAAGGTGCTGCCTATCAGAGGCACATAAAACACATAAAGAGCTCAGTCAGCTTTAAAGGTAGGTGAAATAAGCATCTGCTTATCCTAGCAAGGTGATACATCTTGCAAAGACATAAAAAAAGGAAATTTGCCCTGGTGGCTCCTGTGCTATTTGTTGTCACGGAGTATTTACTACTAAAATTTTCAAAATGTTGATGCTGATCTCTCTAACCCTTCACAGAGACTTGGGAGGCTAATAGGGGAGGGAATGAGAAAACTCTCGGAAATTAGTCTTCCTAGCAGCACCTATTTCATCTTGGATTTGCAGCATTTGTGTAAAAAGGAGGAGAGTGGGCTTAAACAGCTGAACAGAAGTTTATCTATGGCTTGTTAGTTTTACAAAACTAATCAGATAATAGATGGAAAGGTGCCCAATGGAAAGAGGATTCATTGCAGAGGTAAAAAGAAATTGTATGCAAGAAGAGTAGAGCCTTCCCCTCTGTACTTGCTTGATACAAAGTAAGGTAAAACAGAACTTAATTTAATTTACCTATTGTATCCTCTGTATAATTGTATCTCAGGGCTGTAGTACCTTCCCCAGGTAGGAAGGGACAGTGAAGTGGAAATGCATAGCTGTAGAATATAAAATGCTGCCTGCCAAGTGTCATGAGAGTGCAATTGTATTGAACAGCTTTTGACATGGTGTTGGTTAAGAGTTTGGAAGAAAGCCATATTTTAAGCTAGTATAATAGCTGTGTGAAGTGGAAGGTAAATTTAATGCAGGAGCTAAGTCATTGCTTTGGCTGAGGAGATGAGATGTAAATTCAAAAAAGATACTTCAGCCAGCTAAAGTTTGTGGCTGTTTTTTAAGCAAGTGTCTGTACACATACACTGTGGTTGTTTTTAAATAGATCCATAAATTTTTAAATATGACATTGTTTGGGAAACTTTATCTGTCTTCTTCGGCTTATAAAAGACTGAGCAGGTGCTTAGGTATTCAGAATAGTTAATCACCTCTTCTTGTTTACCATGGTCTATGGTTTGTTACGCCCCATCCCCTTAAGATGGGATCTTAGTTTGTTCATCCTTAAAATGTGGCTGTATTTCCAATTAATAGTTTTGACTGACACTTGAGGTGCTTTGAAGAAAGTATGAAGATGGAAGGGACCAGAGAAGTGCAAACTGTTATTGCTATTGCACTTCAGCTAAAACCAAAATTTTCTCTGTCTAGAAACAAAATCTGACAAAGTTAATATTTGTTATAGTGGACGATCAGTAATTTATTCTAAACCCATCCAATGGAAATGTTCAGGTGTGGAAGACTGCAGAATTTAGCCTTCATAAATCTTTTTAAAGGAACCAACACACTCCTCATTAATTTTTGGATGATGTACAGAACATTCTCTCCCCCTTTCCATCTGACAGTGAAGATTATCCTTTTGTTTGCTTTTATTTTTCTGCTTCAGAGCAGCAAAATTGCTAAGTAATCCTGAAGACAGGAGCTGTATTTATAGCCCCCCAGTTAGCTCACTGAGAGAAACATTAATGCAAATCAGTTTATGCCTTTTAAAGAATGCTGCAATCATGTGATGCCTTCCTAAGGCATGAAAGACAAGGTATATCAAATTTAGAAGCTCTTGATATAGGTATATCCTCTTAAACAAAAACCTTTGCTATTATGAAATGAGAAGTATGCAATAAGGGAAAAAAGTGATATATTAGTTTTAGCTAGAAAGTGTGTATTTTGGAGGGGACCTAATAAAAACCTGTTAGGCTATCCCCAACTCCTGGCAATCACATCATTTGTGTAAAAGCTATGCTGCTATTTGTTAACATGGTTGCTATGGCAACTGAAAACCTTCATCTCTTCAAGGTAAAATCAGAAGTGCAGTGAGTGTGGAATTGCAAGAACTGACTCTACACATACACAAATGCATGCTTTGCCTCTTATTCCTCATTTCACAATACAAAAAGGACTAAAGCTTTTCCTTCTCTGTCTCGTTCTGGCGCTGGGAAGGGCACTTGGGAGTTCGGAGTGGTAAATGTGAAACCCACTGAGAGACTGAGGCAGCACTGCCTGCTGGACTGCCAGGGATTTCAGCAGATGGTATCAGGTCTCAAAAGAGTCTAATTGGCTTATCACAGGCAATGCACGTGTAACAAGTGCTCAGATAAAGCCAGCAAATACACCTTAACTCGGTGACTTGATTTTGTACTTCTGCTTTTAAAGTCAAATATGGCTAAGACAGTATGAATCCATTTGAAAGAGCTGGATTCGAGCTTCTCAGAGGCTGCAGCCTTTGGCTGGAGCTGTAGCACAAATTACTGAAAACCTCTATGGTGGATGCTGCAGGCTGGCACAGCCTGTGCCTTTGCATGGGAAACTCTGTGCTGTCCCTACTGTAGGAGTTGCAAGGGAAGATCAGCTAATGGTCCTAAAGAATTGTCACGATCTGTACAATATTCATGGAATCATCTGCTCTAGCACAGAATTCAGAAAATTGTAATTTTGTCAGAGGTGATATAGTTTAGTTAATGAGCTACATCTATCAGTTTTAATGAGCACAAGGATTTTCCCCTGTTTCATTCTATAGGACTGATCAACACAATAGGTCCTTGCTGTTGGTACGGTTTTCTGAGTTTTTAAGTTTTATTTCAAGACTGCTATTTGAGTACCTAGTGATAAGAAAAATAGACATAGAAATAACTTTTCATTTATGTGTTGTACAGTCACCGGGTTTTCAAAAATCTCCATTGTCCTGGTTTGAAACTAGGTTTTTTTCTTATTTCAGGAGCTCCATAATCTGTGTATCCTCATTGAGCAATGTAACTTAAAACCAAAAATAATAAAAAAACTCCCGAAACCTGTCAGAGAAGCTAATTCTTTGTCTTTGACATATAATATGCCATCTAGGAAAAAGTATCAAACATTAAAACACAAACAAAAATACTCACCCAAAACTCTTGCCAACTCAAGAGGATTAAACCCTGATCTTGAAAGAACCTACAGGCTTGTACAGACTATAAAGGGGAAATTATACTGAATCTAAAACTAGAATTAAGAGAATTTATTCATTGTGAAGTGTTTGTAAGATCTGAAGCACAGACACTTTCCAATGAGTCTGGGCACAAAGGTGCTCCATCAGATGACAAAAGGAAATCCCCTTCTGCGGAGTGACTTTCAGAGAGTCACTGGATTCATGGGGTTACTGTTCTCACACTGTGAGCAGGGGCACAGGAGCTGCTTTTGGTGATTCACGCAATGAGATTATGGAAGAGTGTAGGTTACAGAAAGGGAGCTGACCCAGTATTATTTGTTGACTATGACACTGAAACACAATTTCCTACAAATCCTTATTCAGTTCCACAGTTCCTTGAAGGGTTAGGCACAGGTTCACACACATTTTGCAGTTATTTGCTGGCTGCTAATGGGATAGGGCTGTTTGTAACACTCCACAGTCTGGTCACTGGTCTATATGACAAGTAAGTAATCTGGTTTTTGTTATTCTTGGATTTTGTCTTTCAGTTTACAAGTTGTTTTCAAATCTGAAATTTGTTTTGCAGTGGCTATCATGTTAGAAAGTTACAAAAACAGGAGTATAAAATCAGTTAGCTGCACTGTTCTTAAATTGCTTTTTGTATTAAACCTTAAGGCTTGCAGTTAAGCACTTGTGTATGTCCATTCTTCCGGAAAGAAACAAGTATTCCAGAAGGTTTCTCTGAACTACTTATATATAGGGAGAGCAAGTGGTCTATAGAAGCCAATAAAGTGGCACCCCGTGTCTCCAAATTAGCAAGCAACTAGAGTTTGATTAAAATTGATATTGGATTCAGTAAGTCAGAGAGTTCTTACCTAGCACTATCTATAAAATTAATCAGCCACAAAATACCCCATGCGGATTGGCAAGCTCTTCATCCAAGAAGTCTTAGCAAATAAGCACAACTGGCACTTCAGATCCCCAGCACGCAGGAGAACAATATGCTGCTTCCCAGCAGTCAGTGACACAGCAGCATGAGTTCCAGCAGTTCATTGCTCATTAAGGCTGTCACACGTGCAATAAATGCACGTACAGATAGTGCTGCTCCTGGCAGGCTGCTCCATTGCATGGATTGCTGATGGCATCCATTGCCACTTGCTGTCCCTTCCCTGAGTAGTTCCTTGTTCCTGGTTTCACATGTGCTGTTTGGAGCGCAGCAGGGGATGAGCCTGCACAGGGAAGTTTGCTGGGAGAGTTTAAAGGCACCAGCATCGCAAGTAACAGTTATGTGTTCCCAGGGAACACTAAAGGAAATAATGGGATTATTCATTTGGATCTGAAGTTGCGTGGTAAAGCCTCAAAAGCTATGGCAGCACAGGCTAGAGGAGTTCCTCTGTAACTCAGCATCCCAACAGAGACCCGGCTGGGAATTCAGTTCCCACTCCGTGATGATATGAAAAGAAGGTGTGTGTTTCTCTAGTTGCAAAAAGCCAGATCTCTTCAAAGCTCCGTTCGGTGTCTCATTAGTGCTTCTCACACTGGCATTCATTAACCTTTTTCTGATGTGCTGTACAAGCTTTGCACAACAAGTGAGTCCCACTCCTTGCAATTTACAGTTCCAGCTAAACACTTTTTACAATAATATTAAGAATCTCTATCTCAAGTTGATCCAGGATGCCCAGGATCTTGTTTCCCAACCTCTCATTTATTAACTGTGAATTAGTATTGATGTTAGATGGCTGAGAGAAGGTAATTTATAGACTCTTATACTGGGTGGGCCTTTCTTTTGCCATACTGTGATGCTGGAGGAATTTTTTTTCGTCCAAGTCTTTGATATGTTCAGGTGAGATCATTTCATGCTGAGCTTCTGGGGCAACTACGTCTGCAAACCAACGAGATCCTACATTTCCCTCATTAACCTATTCCCCAGGTACACAGGGAAATTCTATCCCAGAGTTGCCAAGGTTTGGTTTATAACCTTGGAAGTTTCCTGTGTCCTTATGCATTATTGCAATCCACAAAATGGTTTTCCTGGGCTTTTTGTGCAGCGTTTCTCTGGACATCCGTCCACATGTGTGCATTTGCTGGCTGCAGTCAGCAGGGTCCCTGTGTCAGGCTGTGCCCCCAGCCCTCTGCAGAGGGACCCACAGGGGATGTGCCCTCAGTGAGCCTCACCAGTGGGGTGGGCAGGAATACAGTTTGCTCCAGAGCAGAATGATACTTACTGCAGGTCAAACAAGTTTATAATAAAATATTTTGAAATAGTCCTGCAATACTGGTACTGTAGAAATGGGCATTGTTTTTTCTGTTCCCTCTTTTCTGATTGCATGAGTCTAGTTGTTTTGCTCAGGTGATTCTGTAATACAAGGTCAGTTCGTTCATTACTAGAAAGCAACGTTTCTTTCTCCCCAGAGTTTAATTTCTAAGCCTCAGAACTGCTGCATTGTAAGACAATAGATGGTTAGAATTGATTTTAGAAAGTTATTGCTGAAGATAATTGTTCAGTATGTTCCAAGGTTGCTAGTTCATACTTTTTTATAATTACAATCTTCACCAAGTTATTTGTAATATTTGGGTGATTTGAAGTATGTTACAGTTTCATATGTTGTTATTTTTTCTGTTTTTAGTTTCACAGTCCCCCATGCCCCCAACAAAAGCAATTTCATCATACAATTTAATTGAGAAATCAATTATAGTAGATAAATAAGTCTTATACTGAATGCCATGTAACTATAGTGTGTAATCATTTGTCTAAATAATGCTGCATGTTTTGACTTGAAACAATTTGTCCCTCATAGTTAATTTATAAGTTTTGGTTGTGTTCAGGCTTCAAATGAATTTTAGCAATGCTGGGAAGAGGTAGGAGCTAACCACTCTGCAAGTTTGCAGCCTGTACTTGGTGACTTCCAGCAAGATATATCATTACCCTCAAGAATTTGTGATTAAAAATTACTCCTCCTCTTTTCAGTTCGGTCAGCAGAACATTGAATCTAATTTTATACCAGCACTGACCTAATTTTAGGCAACGGAGTTCCTGTGGGTCCTGTGTTACTCCCTGGTCTATTTTCTGCCAGCCCCTCTTACAAGGGAATATGAGGCTTGTCTTGGAGTCTAAAAATCTTGACCAAAGGCAGCACTAGCAGCTGTTTTCATGCAGGCACTTGTTGCTTGCACAAGCTGTACCCTGCTGTAACCTTTCTCTTAAGGCTCTCTTTAGGTAGCAGTTATTCTGATTTGTTGCTGCTTGTGGACACAGTAAAAGATGCAGCACAAAGGGAAATCAAATTGCCAGAATTCCTTTCAGTCCAATATGTTTCTCAATCACACTTATTTCAAATGCTGCTGTTCAAGTCTGCTCGATATGGCTCATTGTGATGTGAAAGCTTAGGTCTATAAATAATAAATTAAATGTATCATAGCTTACCAAACAAATAGTTTCTAGGAAAGGGAAGTGATTCCACTCACTTAGATCCTTATTTATTGCACAAGCATTTATACAGAGAGAGGGAGGGCATTAGCTTCAACCATTTCTCTTGGATTACAGACAATCCCTTCTTTTTTTAAAGCAGTGATGACTCTTACTGAAGTAGCTGGAGAACAGAATGAGCTAAAAGAAAGTTCTTTCAGGGAAGCTGAGCACACTGTGCCTGCTTCCCTTAGACACAGCAAAATGCCATTGTTTGGTTATTGCTTACACACTTCTCCTGTTTTAATGTACCTGAGTTGTCGCTGTTGAATAGAATCCATTGTCTGTGATAAGCATGAGTAGGGGATGATGAAGTGGTGGTTTCCTGGAAAGGTGCAGGATTAACCTTCAGAATTCCCCATCCCTTATAAAAGGCCTTCTGACAATTTGAAAACTGACAAGTGTGAGCATTGTAAAAATTCATGTGGCTTGGAAAAAAGCCCTGTTGTATTGTCCATTTAAGCACATTTTTAGGCTGGAAGCTTTTACACCAGTTACAAATATATTGATTTTTAAAAAGAAATTATTGACCTTTAAAACCCTGGAGTCAGCTGCCGCCTGGCCTGTTGGAGACATTTGGTTATTTATGTTCAAAGAGGCCTAGGTAAGAGCTGGAGTTTGCAGGCAGTGATCAGAAGTGAGGGGGGGATGATGAAAGTGCAGTATTTACATTAAATGGATGGTGAAAAGCACAGTATTTACATGAAATATAATTACACAAGACTCACTGCAGAAAGCTGAGATACCTCTTACAGGACATCAGTCTCTATTCCAGAGTGGGGACCTTAAACTTAATTTCCTCGCTACTTCTACCTCATCTCTGGGACAATTCCCATACCATCTGTAATTCGAAAAAGTTTAGTTTATTCTTCTCTTCTGTGCCTGTCCCACTTGCGCTGTCATAACAGTAATAACATTTTAGCAATATTTGGCTCTACTTTCCAAGCAGTTTAGTACTCACAGACACGTATGACTGTATGTTTCTTAATGAGGGATAATATGCATGTAACGCTAATTTTCATATTTACCAGAGGATGACTGGGCTATTTCTGCTGTGCCTTGTCGTATTTACATTTTCACCTCAGAAAATAAATTGTTTCCTAAGTTCAGGCAGAGTAACAATTTTGTGGCTGTCAAAACATATCAAGAAGTGATATATGAATGGGATATTAGTCACTGTGTGTTAACAGTACAGATCTGAAGATAAAAACAATGCTGGTATTTAGTGACTATATATTGATGATAGATTAAATAATACATATTGGGCTGCCTTTCTGCTGATTTTTCTTCTGGTTTTCCTTACTTGAAATGCCTAGCTAGTATCAGGGGTTTTTTCATCCCCAGCAGGTTACAGGTTGCATATCCAGCAACTGACATAGAAGGCTTGGCCCTGGCAATCTCAGATGTTCAGTGAAAAGAGGTTGTAATGATTTAGCATGGCTCTAAATCACAACAGGTGAAAATCAAATCCCCACTTATTCCTACAGCTTTCAATTTTTATACCAGTGATATACTAGCACCCACATTTCCTCTCTGCAATATTTCTTTCTTCAGCACAGTATAGATCTATACTACTTCAGTATTTTTAGGGAGATGTTTGCACCGTGTTCCTTGTATTTCAGTGATTGTTCCTAGGCCTTTTCTTTCTTTTGTGCCTCACAAAAATCACTGTTCCATACCTCCACCATCTACAATAATCTGTTCCTTCTGGATGGGCACCTTTGTGCACTGGCAGTGAGAGACTAAAATACAGTGTGATTTCTGCTGTCTTGACAATTTATGGGCACTGAACTGTCCAACAGAAGGATCAGAATTCATGATCCCTATCCCACAGTCACAGAGAAAATCCATTTGCCCTGCAGTGCCTCCGAATGTGGTTGGCAGGACGATGAAAGATGTTGAATTGATTCTGTAGTGTGCAATAAACTAATGTGCGAGTGACAGGCAGGTTTTGCTCTGGTGTCTGGTCTCTAACAGCATCAGCCCCATGCCTACCTCTGCTCTCCTCCGGCCAGCATCATCCCTGCTTTCATTGCTCAGGGACCGTGAGCTGCAGGTGCAGAGGCTTCGGCAGAAGATGTTGATCTAAAGACAGAAGTTCCAGTTCCTGCCCACAGTAACAGACCATGGGACAGCCCTAGCTTTCAGGGAGGGGACATCTGTTACAGCACCTAAATATTCTAGATGGAACTTTTATTTCATTCCATTTGTGTCCAGTTCTGGGTCCCTCACAAGAAGGACATTGAGGGGCTGGAGCGTGACCAGAGAAGGGGAAGGAGATGGTGAAGGGTCTGGAGCACAAATCCTGTGGGGAGCAGCAGAGGGAGCTGGGGGTGTTCAGCCTGGAGAGCGGAGGCTTGGGGGAGACCTTCTCACTCTAAAACCACTTGAAAGGAGGGTGTAGCCAGGGGGGTCAGTCTCTTCTCCCAGGCAGTGAGTAACAGGATGAGAGGAAATGTCCTTAAGTGACACCGTGGACATCAGGAAGGATTTCCTCACTGAAAGGGTGGTCAGGCATTCGAATGGGCGGCCCAGGGCAGCGGGGGAGTCACCATCCCTGGAAGCATTCAAGAAATGACTGAATGTGGCCCTCAGTGCCCGGGTTTATTTGACAAGGTAGTGTTCAGCCAAAGGTTGGATTTGATGATCTTGGAGGTCATTTCCGACCTTAATGTTTCCATTACATGTATTTTTCTTCTTTTTCTTTTGTATTCATTTGTATCTTAATCCTTATTTCTTTATTGATCCCTAAATCCTCTATAAGTATCAGAAGTGTTGAGAGTAATGAGGGGAAAAACTACTTTTTCTTTTCTTTTCCCCTTTCCCTTCTCTCTTTTCTTCCCTTCATTTTCCAGGGTGCTCTATTGGCTGCCTTTCTGCCTCCACTGTGTTCATTTTACTCATTAGCAGAAGCAATCCTGCAAACCGATTTTTCAGGCAGCTTTAGGGAGTGCTGAGGGAACTGAGGAGTTTCTTCTGTCAGTCCTACCAAAATGCTGCACGGGGTTGTCTCTCCTTGTCCTATTCTTTCCTACTGTGTAAAAGCCATCCTTCTTTTTTTTTTTGAACCTTTATGTTATGTATGCATTTGGCTCCAGACAATTTTTTACGTTCTCTTTGCAAGAAAGTGCACAGAGTTAACACTTACAATTACCTTTTGAGCTGCAGCACTGACAACTTTTTGATTAATGCTAAATCTAGCAGTTATGCTTCTTTCCCCATTATGTTATCCAAGAAAAAATGCTGAGGAAAAAGTACATTATTCAGGCAGGAAAACCCCAAAATTAGTAGTGGGATGTGGTTGCAATTTTCCTGAGACTTCTGAAATTATAAGTTTGGGGGTTTTTTTTAATAGCAAGCAGTAGAAGTGCCTGTCACCTCTGTTGATTTCTAGCTCAGGTCCTCTAACCAGTTCCTCTTTCTTTTTAAAGTTTCTCTTAGCTTTCTGTAAGAAACATTTTGAGGTTAAATTGCTGTGTTTAGACAGGATGAATATGTTGCAAGGTAGGGGGCTTTGGGGTGGCTGGTTTGAAGAGACAGGAATGATCCCACTCTGTTGTGATCAGCGCCTGCAAGGTCCTGCACTTGCAGCTTGCGTTATCATTTTTGAGATCTGAAGCCATTTTTATAATAATGGACTTACCTATATAAGATACTAGGTTTGACATAGGTAAAATTGGATGAAATGACAGGGTTGCTGTGGTGTGCTGGAAGTGAGACTCATTCAGTGGTCCCATCTGACTAATATTTATGGATCTTTCTTTCTAGGGTTTTAGTTTTTGGGTTTTTTTTCTTTTTGTTTCATCAAATATCAAACTTCACTGCAAGCACAAAAATCCAACTTAATTATTTCCAGCTCCTGAGGTTTCAAACCCATTAAACAGCAGAGAGGCTCAGTAATTGTTTTATTACTAATACTGAAAGTGTAATAATACTAGTGGCAACAGAGGACAGTGAGCAAAACAATGAGAGAAATGTAAAGGCATAAACAGAATCATTAAAGCTGTTTCACACAAGATAAACACCAATGTCAGGTTAATATTTCAAACCACAGGCAGTGGGTTTAATTAACTCTTTGTTTCATTTCCCTTGTGAAGAAACTAGCTGTAGGAATATTTGGCTTTCTTAGAAGTGCAAGGCTTTCTGTGTTTCTTCCTTTCCTGTCAAATCAGTTGCCAGCTATGAAGAAGTTAACAACTGTAACATGGTAGGTGTTTTCTGCAGTCCCTGTTAATATAGAGGTTGTCTATTTTAGTTCTGTCCTGGCCCAGTTCTGTCCTGTTTTGCTCTCCAAGAGGAGTAGGTGGGATATGCACAGTTCCAGGTGGCTCCTGGCAGGGTATGGCATTGCTCTGCTGCACACACCCAGTGGTGTCCCCAGGAAGGAAGCCTGAACTGTGTCCTGGCATGGCTGGGACCTGTGTGTTTATGACCTGAACTGTGTCCTGGATTTTATGGGATAATTTCTCGTCTACTATATAATTCAGCATGTTAGACATAGTAGTGCCGGTAAAGTTGCGAGGATGTGGGTGTAAGCAAGGCAGAGTTTATAGGTGTTTAGGAACTGAAGAAAGGCTACTCTTCCCAAAGCTTCCGTGCTCTTTTCTATTTATGTGAGGATGCCTACTTAAATCTATTATTTTCCTAGAACCTTACCTCAACAATGACCAAATGTGATTTGTGAAGCCATGGCTGTATTTCTGTTTTGAGGGTGGTTTTTTCCTTCTTTTGGCTCTGGAACTTTTATGGTGTCATACATGCACATATACGTCTATACAGCACACAGTATCATAGGATTTTTGAGTGTTTTATCTTTTTGAGTTTTGTGATGTTTACAACTTAGGAAAAAACTTGACTCTTGCCATTGTAAAAGACGGAAAGGAGTCTTTAATAGAGAGCTATGTATCTCATTTCCTGTTACCACCACACACTTTGTGCTCTGTTACATCTTGATGCACTGATCTTGTCCCATAAAGCTGCAGTATCTCTACAGCATGCAAAGCCATTTGCTATATGGTTTCAAGTACCATATGGCTCCAGGCCCCAAGCTTCCTTATAAATCAGGAATTTACTTGACTTTTACTCTGGCTGCTTCACTGGTGGATCATGGTACTGTCCTCTGTGTAAGCTACAGATCGCTTGGATGATTCATGTTTCGCTAAACGTTACCCAACATTGCTGCTGCCCTGAGGAATAAGAACATTTTTCTCAAACACACATCATTAACATGAAAAGGTTGGGAAAGACACGAGGAGAAATAGGAAGGAAAAGCTATATAGGCCTTGCTGAGTATAACCAGGAATTCAGATTATGTCTAACATCCATTTTGGATGTGTCATTCAGGAGAACTACTCTAGAGAATGTACCCTTTGCTCTCAGAAGTGTTTCCCTTTGGACAGTTGCTCGTTTATTCACTCAGATTGTCTTTAACACAGCATTCCTGAGCTAGCTAACAACTCAGTAATGAAATTTCCTCAAAACCTAAAGAGAATACATCTGGCATACTTAGCTTCCTCATAATTTTTGAAATTTGAATTATGATAAGAGGAACACAAGCTGATATTGAGTGAAAAGACTTTTTACATGTTAATGAAATCAATGAGAAGAAAAAAAAGTATTTCCCTGTTGGTCCAGTTGTTGAAAGACATCAGTTTTCACAAATCCAAATTATATGACAAAGCTTCAGTATGGGAAAAGCTACTTTGTGGTAAAGACAATATTGGTTTTATTTTGTTTGAGCAAGAAAGGACTAAAATGGTGACTTGGAATCTGCATCATCTGTGTTTTATTTCAGAGAAAATACAAACCACTGTGTGGATTAAATACAGAAATAATACAGATTTTAATGGAAAAGCAATTAACCCTTACAAAATAATTAAACAGAAACCTCAAATTCCTGACTTTATTTTAAATAGAGTCTGTCCAAACTCAGTTGTGATTGAAATTGGACTTACCGCCTTGTATTTATATCAGATTGTGACACAAATACCACACATCTGTACTGAGATACACTACACATTTGTTACGTTACTCCTTTATGGCTCAGTTGGATGGACTCTTCACTGTAGTGTAGGGGATTCAAGGTTCAAATTCTATTAGACTGAAAATGCTAGAAGAGTGTGGTAAAGTGTGTTGGAATATGCAAGAATTGAAGGTAAAGAGAACAAGAGTTCTTATCCAACAAGTACGTTCATCACTAACCTCCAGAGTGTTTGAAAAACACCAGGAAAACGTTTTTTTACCCAGAGGGCAATTGGGCTCCCCAGGGCAGTGGTCACAGAACCTGAACAGCTCTCAGGCACAGGGTGTGACTCTTGGGATGGTTCTGTGCAGGGCCAGGAGTTGGACTCAGTGATCCTGATGGGTCTCTTCCAATTCAGAATATTCTATGATCTTATAATTCTGAGAACTTTTTGCTTTCATTAAAGAAGAATGGTCTCCTCAAAAGGTTGTGCCTAATCATGGGGGTTGAATACCTGTTTTGCATCACATACATGCCTTACTTTGACCCCTGTAAACATCCTCGGTCTTAGACTAAGATTAGATTTGATCTGAATTGATGAGAACATGTTACAAGGAGGTCCTGGAAAGCCATATAACAAGTGTGCAAAATGTCCCCTGCTCTAAAAGTAGGCCTATGTAAATTCAATGTGGAGTACTATCTCAATGATGATTAATGGGACTGTTCAAAATGTTCCTTGCAGGGGCAGTTTGCTCACCTAATAACAAAGCACTGTGCAGAGGGGAGGAGGTAACCTCGACTGTTCAGGGTGCAGGGAATAGATCTATAGCTGCTGGAGCTACAGTGACATTAACAGAGGACTATGAAAGTGGCCAAGTGTGTTTGTTGCAATGGAGATGAAACTTTATCAATTTTTGCAGGCCTCTGTGCAGAATATGGTTTATCAAGTAGCTGGGATGAATTTGATTCTTTTCTAGAGGTTGTAATCAAAAGCTGTACATTCCTGAGGTGTAAAACCTTGATGATTTGTTTAGAACTTTTCATCTTTGGGCGGAGCTTTATGTTCAAATGAAATATACAGAAATACTAGAGAATTGAAGTGAAGCACCTTCTATTTAAGCTGATTTTTTGAGGGGAAGAACTTGGCTGAACATTTTTCTTTTCTAAATGAAATTGGTTATTAGACTGAATCCACTTAACTAACCACAGCAAAACTCCTGCCTCTCCTGAATTGTTTGTGGAGGTGAAACACCACAAGGATGTGAAACTCAGAGCTGAGGGTCACCCATCAGAGCAGCTGCCTGACTCTACTTGTAGCTGGTTTGTGGCTGGTTTAATCTTTTAGGCTCAATCAGAGCTCCAGAACTGAGCTGTCTCTGTCTTAGGGATGTTTCCTCCCAATTCCAGTGTACCAGCTATGCATCATCTTCCTCCCTGAACACGTTTCAATGATAGTGGAGTGGATTCTCCATTTGGAGTAAAACAGGCAGGACAGAGCTAGCACTGTGCTCATTTTTCTCATATTGCCCTCCCAGCTCCCCAGCAAATGAGCGACCCAAGAGCCTGACCATAGAGAAATAGCACTGGAAGTGCTTGTTTGTTTATTTTAGTGACGATATTACACCAGAAATGAAGCTTCACAGAAAGACCCGTGATAACCCCGTGCCACTCATACAAGTCTTGCCACCTGGACCACAGCCAGACCATTTTTCTGTCAGTGATACTAAATGCCATACGTTCCCTTAATAATTCATGTTGCAACAAAAAAGACTCAAAGCATGTGTTTCTGCTTTACAAACAGCTCCTTGCACATGTGCTGACTTTGCAGCTGTTTCCTGCAGGCTTTGACTTCTGTAATTAGAACAACTGGCCAGCCCAGCTAATGATATTAAACTGACTGGTCTAGAGTGTCATTTATCTCAGGGGTTTAATTTGCTGAGTACAGGGCAGCACAATACAAGGTTTGCATGTGTGATGGATGAAACTCGGGCTTTTTTTTTTAGCTCTTGTTGCTAAGTTACAATAAACTGTTATCACAGTAAATTGTCTGCATTTAAATGGACCGAGATTCCACCTGAAAGGAGCCACCCAGATGGAAACTGATAATATACTGATGTCTCAGAAGAAAGGAAAATAACACAGGAAAACCCAACTTGTGAACAGGATAATTTTGTATTCTAGACATTAGCCAGACAGGCTCAAAAATAGCTGTTCAGACCCCAGAGACTATGATATGTGCTTTACTTGCAAGTGACTAAGAGCTCGTGTACAATAAATAGGTACTAATTTAAAAGTAAGTTGCATGAATATTATCAACTGCTTAAAGACAGAATCACAATGATCTGTTGTCTGAATTGCACTTTAGAATTACTTTCCCTGGAAATAATCTGATACCCTTGTAGTCAGATATCATATCTAAGTGCTAAGAAAAAGTAGTAAATTTAAAAATAAAAAAGAAAGTATTCGAGTCTCTACACTTGTCCAAATAACTAGAAATAATCTTAAAGCATAATGTTGGTAAATGCTTTCTACTTTTACAAGTGGAAAATTGTACGATATTCTGATGGAAAATTATGTAGAATCCACGCTGACACATCAAGATGTTGTCCTACCTCTTCCTGAAGCTCTGTACTAAATTCCTGAAAATTCTCTGAAAGAAGAATCTTTTCTCCCCTAATCTATTTTAAAGAGTGTATGGAGGGGCAGCAGCCCAGGGGAGTGTTTGCTTCTTGGTGCCATGTTTGAGTTCACTCCAAAAATATTCCTGCTGGGTCAACAGACTGTGGGTCTTGGTAGCTATTGGGAAGCTGAGTGGTGTTTTTGTTAATTGCTGATATCTGTTTGGTCACCTCCATGGGTGTGATTAATGTGGGACCTGTCATTTTCCTTGAGCACAGAGCCCTTCTCATGGCAGTCATGTCCGGGCAGTTATTTGTGGGTTTAAAAGTCAACCCCTAATAAACCTAGTTGCTGGTACACAGAAGGTCTGAACAGATAGAAACATGTAAGATATTGCAGAAAAATACCATATAATGTATAGGAAACACAGATAAATTCAGTAGCAGTTGTGACACTTTCCACAGTACAGAAAACCTGTAAAGCAAACCAAATGTCTTCCACTGCAGTCAGAGCATTAAAGATCCAAGGGTAAGGTTGTGGAATTCTGCAATGTGCACTAGCTAGTCTGATACTCTGTTTGCAGATCTAGAAAAGCATGACACTGGGTTAATTTTAAAGGTGTCACCCTCTGAAGAAAGCCATTTGGTAAAAAGCATTGGATTGACAGAAATAAAGCTGTAGACATGCAGTGAAAGATTTCCATTAAAATCACAACTAAAAACTGTCAATCAGCCCCAGCAGAAACCTGCTTAGATAACTCTGCTAGAAATACTGTACCTCCTTGGAAAATGGAAGGATATTTTGCCAGGATTTCAGAATGGGGAGAAGCAGCTTCTCCCTTTACTTTAAATTGCTGTGCCAGAGACATTTACTGTCCTTGCAGAAATCCTCCTGCAACGCTGGATTTTTGATTCACAGCAGAAAAACCAGAGAGGAATGCAGACAGAATATGTAGTGCAGCACTGCCTGTGCTTCAGTAGACTTGTTCTGGTGCTTTCAGCGAGCACTACTTTTGAAAAGCCTGAAAATGGATCGCATCTATACGAGAAGCCCTCCGAGAGAGGGGGAATGGCAGGGAAGCGTTTCTGGGGACTGTGGAATTTCAACTCATTAAAGTGATGAAACAAGTGCTGTGGGAATGAATCCACACGGAGTCCATGACAGACGCCTGGTATGCTCCATTCCCAGCAGCACGGCACAAAAGGCTCATCATTTAGCAATATTGAGAAGCTTCTTGTATCCACGGGAGCAGGTGGTAGTGCAGCCGCAAAAGTTGGATTAAGGGGAGAAAATGCAGTCACTAGGTTACGTTTTGACCTGCCGTCTCTGCCCCCGGGGGCAGCCGGGTGGTTCACACGGGGTTAACAGCAGAAAGACACACTGATGGCATGTAATGCCAGGTGTTCCGACACCCACCGAAATAGTGCCAGCGCCAGCCCCTGCGCACAGCTCGGCACCCTCGGAGCGCAGGGTGGGCGTAGGGTAAAAAAGACACTTAAATCTCTTACCTTGGTCTAGTCCAGTGTAGCTTTTGGGCTGTTCTCCGTCCACTATGAGAAAAAGAGAAATTAACGCCAGATTCCAGTGAGTCATCCTAAATGACAGAGTAGGCTCACTCCTCGCACCGGCTGCTGGCTGCCTCCGCTGTGTGACAGCTGCCGGCTGGCTGGGGAACAAGCGTGTCCCATTCTGCAGCCTGCGGCAGGGGGAGAGGGGAACGCAGCGCCGGCGACACAAGGTGCGAGAGGAAGCCGGAGAGAAGGACCAGGAGAGGGAGAGGAGAGAGGCAGAGGCAGGAATATACCATGTGGCTGTGTGCTCCCCTTCCTTCCCTGCCTGCTGCTCAGCCCCGCAACGCGCTGCCCCAAAGTTACTTTTTAATATGTGATGCGCTCTCCGATTTTAGAGCCTCCCTGCTTCTGTCTTCCCTTTAGTCTGCGCTCGGAGGGACTTTTCGGCATTTCGGCAGTAACGCTGTCATCTCTCTCCTTTGGAGGCTGGCGTGGATGCTGTGCGCAGAGTGTGCTCAGTGAAGGAAGTCTGTCTGTGGCTGTGGGAAAAGCAGCACTTGGCTCCTTGCAGCAATTTTATAGGCTGTTTGTCTGGGAGTGGGAAACCAAGGGCAAGGGCGGTAATTCTGGCATCAGAGCGGGGAAAAAAAATAGGAAAAGATGTTGGGAGCCACATCCACAAAATCGTACACAAGATAAGTTGGGGAGAGAAATATTTCTTGGTTAGTACTAACAGAGCAAGGCTGGGATAATTTCTGAGTCTCTGGTTTATAATCTTAGGACATGTCTGCAGATGAGAAATTGGTGCTAGAGACAGAACCCCTCCTGGGGATTCCCAAAATCATTTTCGAGAGGAAAAAGGAAGCTGTTGGAGTGGGTAACATTGCACTAAATGGCAAAGATTTCTCTGGGCAAACACTGCTAGTTTCTAATCACCCTAAGTCTCCAAAGTATGGTTTAATCATTTCATTACACTCACACCCTTTGTATGCATAAATTTGTTTATACAAATATTTTTTTAGGCAACTAATACAGGACAGCTTCAGAGAAGCTGGTGAGAGCTGTGCTTTAATGCCACTGGAAAACTGGGAGAAATATTTATGTTCTCACAGTTTGCTAACTAGTTTGCTAACTCTGCAAGGCTTTTGTGGGCTTTTGAATGCCCTTTATTAAATTATTGGTAGTACTACCTCTGTGTCAAGCTATGCTCAGATGCTCTGAATATTTGTCAAATATATCTGTGTCTAAAAGGGGTGATGGTGCTTCAAATTTTATATTCCTACAATATTAATGTGGGTGGATGACCTTAATCCTGACTAACTGGCACAAAGTTCCCAAAGAAAACTAGGGAGAGAACGACAACAAAAGTGGAAGAGCTAAGATAGGTATACATTCTTGATTAGAAAACTGAATGCGGGATAGTTTCACAACCCCTCCAAACGGCTGCACCAGTTAAATATCTATTAGATGTTCTGCCTGTGTTTCCCTCTGCAGAGAACTAAGTGATGATTTTTTTTCGTTTTTTTTTTTAAAGTTCTGGTCTTATTGAATAAGGATGGTCCTGTGAGAATGAGATATGAGTTCTTCAGATCCTTTTTTAACATTTGATTT
Organism: Acanthiza pusilla; assembly: GCA_036630365.1. Lineage (NCBI taxonomy): Eukaryota > Metazoa > Chordata > Aves > Passeriformes > Acanthizidae > Acanthiza > Acanthiza pusilla. The sequence continues at coordinate 25,016,411 of JAXCHO010000234.1, forward strand.
AATTATATATATAAATCTGACTGTGCTAAAGGTACTAGGGATTTACTGGACTCTAATTCATGATGAAACAGAACAGCAGCCCATATCCAAGAGCTTAGGAAATGTTTCCTTAGGCTGATTGCAGGCAAAATCATGCTTTGGGGTATTTTTCCCCCCTGAATATTTGAACCAACATGGCAACCTTTTTTAAACCCCTTATAATTTCCACATCTAACACTGCATGGTGGCATGAATAGTAAATACCTGTGAGCCATGTGCTGCTGTAGAGTATAAGGAGATTTCTCCTTCAGCCTGTGAGTGAACAGCATGAAGAATATCCACAAGAGTGTTTAATCTGAGCTCTCTGTGGACTTAAATTCATCAGGAGAAATAGATCTTTGCACCTCTGGGTAGTAACCATGGAGAAGTGCATCATCATGGATATTCGACTGAATTAAGATGTCTGTCCAGGGTTCATTCAGATCTCTGAGAAGTCAACCAGAACTGTCAGTGAATTCAAGGTGTAACAGACCTCAGGTGGAAAATGATTGGGTAGGAGAAGGGAAAGATTTTGTGCCATGGAGGCCACCTGCTGTTTCAAAGATTACTCTTTGGACACTGTGGGTGGTGCTGGAATTGTCCCTGAGGATCCTGGGCCACTGGGAATGGTCATGGAGAGAGACAATGTAGGGACAGGTATCTATGACAGAGGATATAACCAAATTGTCTAACACATTTTTCTGAAGTGACAGATGGCAGTGGCTGAAGTGTTCTCCATGGCAGGATGGGAGTGAGCAGAGCAACTGAAGTGAGTGTGACTGACACTCTTGCATGTCCAGAGAACAGCAGACTTGGTAGCTCGTGCTTCAGTACAGTTCTTTTTACCTTTTACATTGACAGAAATGTCACTAAATCACCAACTCATGTTCATATCAACAAGACATTAATATAAAAGTGAACATGAAAACAGTTTAAAAATAGGAAGGACTTGGAATCTTTCTTTCTTTCTATAGCCTTGTCCTTAAATTCATGGGGGGATACTTTATTAGTCCTTTGCAAATTCCATTCGCCATTGAAATCTGACCCAATGCAAGAGGTTAAGGAAGAATAGAGCCAGTTTGTCCCCAGTTTGGCTGGGAGGGCTGCTGCTATTGTTTTGTCAATGACTGTTCTTGTCAGAGTAAATATGGAGTAAATTCTAGTTCCAATAACACTTGTATAGTTACATATTATAAAAGCTGCATGAGTAAAACTCTCTCAGATATCTGTTTATTTAGTTACCCAGGGTTGGGTTTTGGTTTTTGTTGTTTTTTTTTTTTTTTTTTGGTAGAAGCTCTAGCCGATGACAGGAACTTTATTTTCTGGAGAGGTTGATTGACAACCTTCTTCAGACCTGATAGTGAGGATTTGCATATGTCAGAATAGTCCTTAGGTTACTTATTGCCAAAATAATTATGAGTCTTTGCTGCAGAGATAATGAGCAGGTCAAGAATGAAACTGAGTTGTAAGTCAGAAGTTGGCAGTGTTGCATACAAAAACTTGTAGTGCAACTGAACTTGTCTGTGGCTGCCATAAAGCCCAGGCTGCCTGAGGGAGCTGTGACATCTGCACCACTGCAGCATTCAAAACCATCTCAGACAAACACAAGAACACGAGAGGGCATCCAGGAAAAAAAAAAAAAAGAAGAATGTATTTTTACTTGGAATATGGCTGCTGTGATTTTCTTTTTTTTCCCATGTGCTAAATAGTCACTAAATAGACAAATGCAATGAGGTCAGAGCTGGTCCTTTTCCTTGACTTATCGTTGAATGCAACAAAATCACTTCATTGCAGAATTACTCTTTGGACTGGTTAATTTTATCTGTTGAGTGGCTGGGCACCTTCCAAGAAATGACCAAAGCCTCAGGAAAGCAGTGTTTTTCCCAAGTTCTGAAGCAATATAACCCATGTACTTATTTCTTACTCTTCCATATCCAAGTCATTACTCCTGGATTTTATCCCTTCACACATCTTTGTCTTTTTTTGCAAATAAAGAGAGAACAAAGCATTTTTTTCATTATTATTTTGCCTTTTTGCTCCACAGACATATACTTTTGTGTTTAGTCACTGTTAAGACTCTACACTTAACTCAAAATTTTGCACTTCAATTCAGGTGCTGAAAATTTTGTTCTTTTAATTGCCAGTAACAAACTCCAAGCATTAGACCTGCTATATCTTCTTTCTCAAGCATTATTTTGAGGTTAAAGTAATGGAATTTGAGTTCAGGAAAGTAAGACAGACTTGAGAGAAACTTTAACCTTGACTGTTAAGGGCAAACCCACCCCAGTGGTGATCCACTATGTACAGAAATCATTGACTTACAGAGTACGATTCCAGAATGCAAAACCAGTGCAAAAGTTGTATCTTTTCTTACTTCGGTTTGCAGCCCAAAACATTAAATTTAATGTTAGAAATGTGTTTATATTCAAGAATCTGAACTTACTGTGATACCAGTGGGTTTTTTTGAATGACAGTTATTATGTCCATATGTCTATAAATATGAAAAACTATGTTTTCAAAACCAATTAAATAAAGGGTATGAATGATTGATTTGGCTGAAAACATGGCTGCACACAGCTGCCATTAGCCCTGTGTAGATATTTGTGTTTCTGTTTACTTTTTAAAAATGAAAAACCGCATGGAGGCAGAACACAAGACCTTGTTAAGAAAGAAGGGACTTCTTGTAGATAAATAAGCTGTAGTATTAACTGGGGAGAATATTTTGTGGAAAGATGATGATTTTTAAAAATCACAGTTTAGAAAAAAGGCACTGAATTGGATTGATTTCATTCCTGTACCACAGTGTAGCTCAGCCCATGTTTTTTGTGGGCTTTGTCTGCACTCTCTGAATGCTCTAATGGTGCAGATTTCTGAGTTGCTGTCGTCATCCTATTGCAGCAGTTTAGTATTTTTGTTATTAGGAAGTTTGGGGTTGGTTGTTTCCTTTCCCTGATGTCTAAACAGTCATCAAAGCAGTCCTGACAAAAATCCATGGATTGTCTCTGTCCTCATCATGGATAAGGGGAGCTGAGTAATTCTTTTCTGTTGCTGCAGCAGCTTTAAGCAATTGTTGTGTCTGCCCACATCTCAGTTTATGAGGTGGGCAACCCACCTCTGAAAACATTTGCCTCTCACTGTGCTCTCACGTGAGACAATACTTTAGAAAACAGAGGGGTTTGCCTTGCTACAGAATAGTCAAGGGAACTTAAGTCTGCAGTGCTGAACCAGTGACTCAATATCCCCGAGCATCAAGGAGATGATCTCAGGTTTCTAAAGCAATGGCCTTGGCATATAATGTGCACCACCAGATTTTACAAGGATGCTGAGCCTTTGAAAAGAGATTTTATCAAATGTTTTTAATATGGTGGCTTAGTTCTGTTGCAGATCCCATTGTGAAACAACATTTTGGTGTCTGAAGAATTCCTGAAGAAAAGGATCCCTTTGGTTCAGTTGTTTTAAGGACTTGATGCTTAGTTTTATTCTCTCTCTCGTAAATTGGGACAAAAAGTATTTTGGCCATGGGTGCTTTTAGAAGACTTCACTGTTTAATTAATACGTGGTTGTAAAACCAAAACTCTCAACATTTACCTGGAATTGAGAAAGATGCAAAACTCTATGGCTGAAAATTCTTTAACAAAATATTTTTTACACTGAAAAATTACCATTCCATTCAAATGCTAGGCTAGCACTTCTTTCCTCCTCCTTCCTCTCACCAGAAGTGTGCCCATTTTGGAAATAGTTGAAATAGTTCATCCAGATGAATGAAAATTTGCCTCAGCTCAATGATGGTTTCAGATGCAGCCAGTATTTGAAGTTAAGACTCTTCCTGGAAACCAACTTTAAATTTATGCCTTAAATTGAATGACAAAGAGCCTGTCCCTGACTCAGAGGAGCTGGGAAATCTGCCATGTCAATTGTTATTCCAGAATACTAAAAGGTTTTCATTTCAGATTGCCAAAGAAACCAAATAAATTTTAAGTTTAAAATAACCGCAAAAGCCCAAGGAGTCTGCTGTCCGGGGAGCAGGTAGTTCGATAACGGGTATTTCTGTGGGTTCAGGGATAAATTTGATGCCTTTTCTCAACAGTACACTTCAGCTTTACTCTTATCAGGGGCTGGCATGAGCGACTGTCTGCTGTTTATTCAAAAGCATTAGAAGGGCTCCGTGGTGAGTGCGCTCCTACTGAGGAATACTCAGACTGATATTCGGGTGGTGCTAGCTGTTCCAGAAACCTGAGGTAGCTCGAACTATGTGCCCAAAACGGGCAAATGTACCTCTGATTTCCTTTTTATGTAATGGTGATGTTCACAAGGACCTGTCTCTCAGAATCTCAGTGTTCTCCCTAAAATACTGTGGAAGCATCTCTCTCAACCTCAGACTAGCGATGTTCACTTCGAATCATTTTCGGTTGATGCAGTGTGGGAAAAGATTCAGAAGGAAGTAAAATTGCAATGTTTTGTTTTGTTAATGAAATCAGTTAATTTCAGTCAGAGGAATATAATTATATTTCAGAATAAGTTGTTCAGAGCCTCAAAATTCTGAGTGGTTGGTAATCTGCTGTCAGCAAAACATTTTCATACCTTTACCCCAGGAAGAGTAGTTAGTTGAGAGCTTAGAAAATGCAGCCTGCTCCTCTGAGTTGGCTTTTGTTGCTGCCAGAACTGGTGCTTGGTGCCATGCCGGATTGCTTTTGTAGGGGAAGGTATTAACACAGAATTGCCAAGCACAGTGGCTATTTTGGGCTCGAGGGCTAATGAGAGGTTAAAAAGTGTGAAGCAGGGTTCCAGCTACCTGGTTTTGATAGCCCGTGCATCCCGGAAATTTAATTACATATTAACGGCTGCTTTCCGTGCTATTAATGTTGTGAAATGGCCTGTGAGGGAGATGGTCTCAATTAGCCCTTGCATTAACTTTTTGTCATTAATGTGTGTCAGTATTGATGCTTTTAATTGCATGAGACTTGAGGAGAGCTTGAGTAATCACGCAGGGATGCCTGATTTGACTGAAGTCTGGCCTCTCAGGTCACAGCAATACGGAACAATTGGGTTTGGTTTAAAAATAATAAAATCCAGAAATAGGGCAACCAGCGGAAAGAGATACTCTATTTTTACAACACTAGGAGTGGTTTAGAAGCTGTTATTTCTGAGTAAACCTGTCCTTTGTAACGATAGAGAAACTATCTGTGACTTTGTTTTTAAAATCTTAGTAAAGTTCACATTGGTTTTCTTGTCTGTCCTTCATTTATTTTCTGTTGGCTTTCTCTCCCTTTCTCTCCCTTCCTCCATCCCTCCCAGTGGCTCAGCCTTTTAAAGATTTCCTGCCTTCCTGTTGGATACGTTAGGCATCATAGTGACAGCATAGCCTAGTCACCATGGCATCAGGCTCGAGGGTTATCCTTTTCAATGCAAGTAAAATTTGAGGGAAAATTTATAGTGCCAGATGATTCTGGTTTTATCTGCTTTAAATATCTGGTTTTTGAATAGGAAGCAGAGAACTGAGAAAGATCTACTTGGAGTATGGGATATCTTGGTGTCATGCATTCATTAAAGGAGTGATTTCCTTTTTCCAACCCTATTGTATTGAAGTCACAGTGATATAAGGTGTTTTGGGTTTAGGGTAAAATATTAGTTTGAAATATTTCACCCTTTTAAATTACAATTTACTCCTAAGTCTATCTGCTTTTACATACTATGGAAGTCAGACCATGTAGTCTCTGTTTCTTAACATGTCCTTTCTTAAACACAGTTTACTATTTTTTCCTCTTCTCTAGTTGTGCTAGAGACCTGTAGAGCCAGTTTGTAATGTTTTTAGCAAACCAGGTTTATGCAGTTATAATTTCACGTATTTGCTCCTTTGCAATCTGGCCCGGAGGTCATCCAGGCCTGTTAGCCTCATGCTGCTTTTCCAAGTTTTGCCTCCACATCAATGCGGATGTTTCCATTTCGGTTCACAGATGCTCCTGTTTGTTTCGTCAGTCTTGCATGGAAAAAAGGCAAAGGATTTATTTAACTTTTCCTCGGCATCTTCCAAATGTATGACCACTGATATTTGTTTCAGTATAATTTCCAGACTTTTACTAGCTTGACTTTCAACAATTATTATCTTTCCTATAGCAATTTAAAAACCACATAGTATTTGTCTCTACCTTTTGACATCCAAAGCATACTACTGTTCCTTTTTTTTCAGAACCAACTTGTTATTGTTCCACTTAATAATATTTTCCAGCCTAAGAGAGCTCTTCTCCAAAAGCAGTCTAACAAAAAAGTAGAGGCATTTGTCAGTTTCAAAATCAATAAATATCTGGATTGTCATTGTTAATTCTTTTTTCCCTCTTTTCCTCTCTCTTTCTTTTCTTCCCCACCTGGAAAATCTTTCTTTTAGAAGACAAATCTTGGTTCTTTTTGTGTCTCTAGTTACAATACAGAGATATCTATGTGCTTATATTCTGTCCCGATCATACGTAAAACTGTCTCCATTTTCCTCCAGAACCAGCTCTATATAATCATTCCCTAAAGGGCTATTGTACAGATTGGCTCTGTTTTATCCATGCTGTGGTTTTACGAGCAGAAATGCTGCCTCATTCTTCGCGTTCAGATCTGTTACACCCACTTGACTCTTCTTGCATGCAGCACGCACATTTCTTCCCTCTCTCTCTGTCTGGCCCTTCTCAACGCTCTGTTTCTGCCACCTTGTTCCCTGCTAGCCCACGAGGTGTTCTGGGGTGCCTTAAACCCTTTCAGTAGTGAGCACTGTGTCCTTACCAGTGTCACTTCAGTTTTATGGCCATGGAGAGCATGGCCAGGCATCAGCCCCAGTGCACTTCAGGGGCCCAGGCCTGCATGTTAACCCTCAGCCTCTTTGATGTCACACATCTTGTCTGATTCTTGTCTGATTTTTAAAGTTATTATAATATTTTTATAAAGTAACACATATTTGTAATATTTTTTCCTAATTTATTCTTTTGTATTCATATTTGTCAAAATAATTTAATATGTTATTCCTTGCTAATTCACCAGTTTGTTCCTAAGCTTGAATAAACTTGTATGCTAGGAGAGAACTTCCTTGCCCATGCTCCTAAAATATCTTTCAAGAAAAATCCAACTGGGTTAATGAATTATCTAATTAAAATAGTGCACTTTCTTGTAGGTTTTATTTATATGGCAGTAAATCCTATCTTTAGCTAATAAATAGGGAAAAAACTTCCTCAGGAAAGTTCACTTACAACCCTAAATTTATAATCCTAATCCTTCCTGTGTTAACAGAAAAACTGTGAAGTTTATAGAAGGTTAATATTTACGGAGTTATTAACCAAACCAAAACCACTACTCAGTATGCAAATGATGGGTCTGCTAGAGCGTGTTTGTGTCAAAATTATAATATTGCCTTTTATAAGGGAAAACTCTATTTTCCCTTCTGTTTCGTTGCATATGAACATGCATGAACACCTACATATCGAATTCTGTATCAGAAAAGTGCTCAGCCTAGGAAATCACAGCTCACCTGATCAGAATTTGGTAAAGTCAAAAAAGAGAATTATAATGGAGAATTTAGAGGAAAGCTTTTTTTTCTATCTTTATAATGTCTTTTACCGCTAAAATGTACTATAATAGTCAGTGACCCTATTAAAAATATGAGTAACAGCAAAAATTAATCATATTTTATGCAATTAACTCTAAACCAAGTGCCATGCAGCTATTTTTACTGTGAATTGGGAAATCTTGTTGAAAGGCTTCATGCTAGAATTGGTCAGAAATGGTTTGTAGTATCAGGAATATAATTCTATATAATGACAGAAATGGAGAGAGGTGTAAAGAGGGCGACAGTTGGATTAATGATGACAGTTCTGAGTGTGCTGCTTCTTAGCCTTGTCCAATTATGACATTTGGGTGTCATTTTTAATTTTCACAAATGTGAGCTAGAAGACATGGTAGTATGAGTCTTTCCAACCTGGTGAAGACCAGACCTGTACATCTGTTAGAAAAACCATGGCTGTTTCTTTCACTTACCTAATTGAATGGCAAGAGATATTTAAGTGCAGCTGTATTCCTGTCATGCCTATTTGGGTGCTAGATAGAAATATTTTCACCTGACTGCTGAGTAAGTTTGCATCTTTTTTTTTTTTTTCAATTCAGAATCTGCAATCAATGTTTTATTAAGTATGGTAAGAGTTTAAAGTTTACAAATGAATAATCTGGGTAATTTCCCTAAAAGGAGAAACCTGTTGAGTTTCCTGTGATCTTGTGTTAATTCTGATAGCAGCAGAACTTGAAATTGGAACGTCTATGCTTAGGACCTTGTTGATATGATTTTAAAAATGCATCTTTTCATTGGTATTGATACAGCAGTTAAAACAGGACAAAGCCATTATTAACTTTCCTCAGGTGTGGCATCCAGCAGTTGTAATTCTGTCTTGTTCTTGTCCTTCATACAGTGAGGTGATCATGCAAATGAAGATCAGAAAAATAAAGTGTAAAAGTAAATGGTGGTAATTTATATAAGCTTAGATGTTTTAGAAGTTTCACCCAAACATCTGTCTGCTATTTCTGCAACAACATTGTATTCTCTTTCCAAAATAGTTCAAGTAGTGGAAAAATAATCATAACATAACGTTATGAGGAGCTATTCTTACATCCAAGGCTTGCAGTGCAGCAGCCTTGTTTCTATTTCCTTTTGCTATTCTGGTCAGGAAGAAGCAATCACTGAAACTGAGTAACCTTGGTCTTCCATCCTGCTTTGGGAACTACTTGAGGAGTCCTTCTGTCTGGCCAGCCTGGAGCTCTTTCCAGACCATAGAATGATAGAATCATACAATGGCTTGGGTTGGAAGGGACCTTAAAGTCACCATCTCCTTCCAAGCCCCCAGCCACAGGCAGGGACACCTTTCACTGGCTCAGGTTGCTCTCCAAGTCCCATCCAGGTTGCTCTCCGAGTCCCATCCAACCTGCCTTGAACACCTCCAGGACTGGGGCATCCACTGCTTGCTGGGCAACCTCTTCCAGTGCTTCATTATCGTACGAATAAAGAATTTCTTCTGTTGCTTCTAATCTAAATCCCTCACCTTTTAGTTTTAAACCATTCTCCTTCGTCTATCACCATCTCCCCATGTAAAAAGTCACTCTCCCTCTTTTTTATAAGCTGCTTTTCAGTACTGGAAGGCTGCAATAGCCTTGGAGCCTCCTTTTCTCCAGGCTGAACAGCCTCAACTCTCAGCCTGTCTTCATAGGAGAGGTCCTTCAGCCTCTGATCATCTTTGTGGCCTCCTCTGGACTCACTCCAACAGGTCCATGTGCTAGATTTGTAATTTTTCAATTTTGCACATAACTCAGAAATAATAGTTATTAATTTGACTGGTTTATGGCTGATAATATACCGCTATCCAAGATGACAAGTTCAGTTGTCAGCAGGTGTTTTATTTGCAGGAAATGGACAGCAGGTGCTCAGGAGAGCTGATGTATAGAAAGGGCTACACCCAAAAAGCAATATTTTTTTATTTCTCAACTTTCTAATATTTCTCCAGCACTCAATGAAAGTTTCATTCTCTTTACTTAAAAGAAATTTTGTCTTGTAAATGAAACTTGTTATTAGTATTTATTTTACACTTATTAGTATACATTTTACACTTATTTGACACTTCAAAGACACAGTGTTTCTAAAGAAAAGAGGGGAATATGGGCATAGTTTCCTGTGCAATAAATACTGCTTTCTATTTTTCCATAAGACTTGTATGAATTTAAAATACATGAAACTTTAAAATTGATATAAAGTTTACCAGTCTTAGTAAAACATTCATTCATCCAAGAAACCAATTAGACCTCAAACCTGTGTTCTTTTCCCTGACTTTGCAGTTATCTTTTCAATTATCTCAAATTTATCTTTTTGTTCACCTGGTTTTGTGCCATTTTTCAGTTAAATGTGATTTCATTTCTTCTGCAAATGATGTTTGATTAGAAGGAGTAATTTGTTTCCTATGTGAGTATTTCTCAATTAACTGATTAGCAAGTTTGGCTGGGAGATTTTTGTCATTTTTTTTTCTGCTTCAATATTCTTTCCCTGCTTTAATCAGAGGTTTCAAGAATCCCCATCACATTACTGCTCTTTTGGTGTCTGCTTCTTTCCAAATACCTGAATGCTCAATTCATTTTTAACAATGTTAGCAAATAATGGCAGTTGTGGTTTGCTTATTCATCAATTTGATTTTTGTTTCAAAATCTGCTTTATGAATGAAAGAGATTTTTCTGGAAGACTGTAGTAAGAATAAACCCAAGCAGGACAGGTGATGTATATTATTGCCATAGATAATCCAAAACACAGGATTGCACCAGCTCCTAGGAAGAAAATTAATTATATCCCAGCCAGGATACAAATACACACAAATATTTACCCAAAAGATTTCCCCAGATGAGGCTTGCATCTTGGGGGGTAACTGCGTTAAATCTTCCCATTATTTGGGAATTTGTTTTTCTTAACGAACTTTGCTTTGTGATTTATGAAAAATATTGAGGTAAGTAATCAACATCTAGATCCTTTCTTCAAACTGAAAGGGCAATTTCTATGTGAGAAAAGTGTATTTGGTGTTTAGGAGATTAAGCCTTCTAGAGGTTATAATGTGAGATTTCCCAGTCATGCACTTGAATAAATGACCCTTATTAGCAATTGCTATTAGATCAGTTTAAACATGAAAGGTGACAACCTGCTTTTATTAAAGTTGTTGGCAAAGCTTCCAGTGACCTCAACAGAACCAGAATTTAGGTGGAGAAAAGGCATCTCGGAATTATGCGCTGAGAAATTGAAGTTTCACTCTTATTTTCTCAAGGGAAAAAACCTGGAAATTCGATAGACTAACTATTTTGTTACAAAATTCTGCTTACCTCTCTTTTTAGTGTGCCTGTCTCAGCTGGATGAAATTTTTCAATCTTTACATACTCATTAGTACTGAGCATATAGGTCTTCACAAAAGGAAAACTGAAACCCAACTAGCTGATCTTGTGAAAAAACCTCCACAGGTCTGGAACATGGGCTGGAAATTGCAACAAACCTGATAGATTTTTGGATTTTAATTTGAAAAACTTCTTTTTGTTGATATTATGGAAGAAGATAGGAACACAGAACTTTAAAATCCGCACTTGCAAATCTCGCTATGAACCCTGGCCGAGTTGCTTTACTGTCTGAGATGCATGTTTGGGTGTGTATAATTTCATAGATTAAACCCACAGGCTGTCAGTTTCCCTGTGTCTAATAAACATGATCTATGCAGAATTGATTTTGCTTGGCCAGTTTCAAGATGAAAAAATATTTTTATCTATTTTTTTAATGTGTTTATTAAGGTCATTTCACATACTGCAGCAGGAGAGGTGAATGTTCAGGATTTTCATGAGATAGATGAGAGGCAAGATGATAAAATCTTGCTTGAATTACTTGGTCTGCACCAAATTAGTCCAATCTCAATACAAAATGAGACTGGGGGGAAAAAATATGTGCAAGACAAAACACAAGGAGAAAGTCTAATTTTTTTCATAAGCTCCATGTAACAACATTTCATCTTCCCTTCTGCACATTATTTGAAATGTGCACTGCACTGCCACCAAATGTTGGGGTGGAGGAAACTAAGAACCTTCTAGGATTTTTTTCCTTCCAAGTCTCTGCTGATAGAGACTGGAGCAAAATGGACAACTCTAGACAATTTTTGGTGATATATAAAAGGCTATACTACAGAACAAAATTACCTGCACTTAACATCTTTTGTGGTAATATATCACATTTTCTCCCAGAGGTGACCCTCTGTTTACTCAATCTATTTACCACTGTTTAAATGCTTACATAGTATGGAGTACCAGCAGCCATTTAGCCCAAGCAGGGATGGCTTAAAATAATTATTATAACGGAATTTTCACATTTTTAGCTCTTGAATATTTGGTTTCTCAATTAACAGGGTTTGTATTAGGGGAGCCTGAAATAGATGTGATGACCTAGGAGAGCATCAGGATTCTGTTGATCTGTGAATTCATCATGCTTTCCTACCTACTAGGAGAGGCTACGAGCAAAAATCAGTAGTTCATTATCAGCTAGTTAATCAGAAATAATACAGGTAGATACAGAATACATGTTTTCAAGTCCCATATATATGTTTGAATAAAAATACATTTAAACTGACTCTTACGCCCCATACTTTTTAATTGGCATTACATCAATTTATTACCATAATAAAATTGTTACAGCACAGAAACCTTATATGTAATGTTTTTATCAGTAAGTGCCAAATCTGGGGTGTCACTTAGGATGACCATGAGTCTTTGTTTTTATATTTAAAATCTAAAAAACAAGAAAAAAAGAAAATACTCTCATCACAAATATAACTGCAGAGGTTCCTAAAGCATGACAGTAAATTTTCCTCTTTGCTCTTACAGCTGGCATCACTGGTAGGGTTAAAAAGAGAAGTGGTTGTCTAGCAACACTGACATCTTTATTTCTTGTTTTGATAGTGCTAATCTATCAGCATCTGCAGCTAATGGGAACACATAATTTAGAGTTTTTTCTTACAGCTCCATATGTGAAGCAAAATGCAATTTTAGTGGTAGGCAAGAAACTGAATTTGACCTTTTTTTTTAAAAGAGATGGTGTTGTCATTTTAATATCACTTAGTAAGCACAGTAATTAATGATTAGTGTATGTATAGTAATTTTAAAAAGGTAATTAATAAAAATTGTATTCTTCAGAAATAATACTTGGCTGTAGATTGGCATAACGCTAATTCATAAATTACAGTAGGTATTATCCTTTGGATTAATTTTTGTATTGTTATAAAAAATAAGGTGTTTCCAGCTTTTTTTTTCCTCAGATGATTTTTATCAAGTGACAACTAGATTTATAAGGTGATATTTTCTGCTGAATTAGTATTCTTTTCACTTCTTTGCCTCTGTAGACTGATTTGTGTGGTGGCCAAATTTCTTTAAAGCATGGGAACAGTAGGCTGAAAGCATAAGGGAGGAGATGATTGAACTTGGAAATGGGTAATTTCAAGGTATTCATCTTAAACAAAAGACAAATTCTTAAATGTGGAAAGAGTTCAGATGCTAAAGAACAGAGAGAAGTGGTGCATGAAAGGAGAAATAAGATACAGTCAAACCTTAGAAGAAACAACAAGAGGTAGAGAAGGTCTGTAAACAGTAATGTAGTTCTGAATTGGATTCAAATGTGAATTCAGGTGTGGACATTGTAATTAATGTGTGACTAAGGGAGTTAGAGCTCCTTGGTGTTGTGCTTGCAAAGGGACAAAATCAGTCAGATAGTCTTAGTAAAACTGTTCAAAAGTAGGCTAAAATACAGAGGTTCTGTTTAGTGATTGCAACTTTGGTAATTGTAGAGTAAAGCACGTGAGCTCCTAGGATAAAGGCAGGGTTTTTTGGAGGTGATGGAGTGATAGTTACTGTATTTCATTTTGAAGTATAGAATTTTGAAAACAAGCAAAAGACAATAGCTGAGATCCTGAGTTTGATTAAAAGTTCTCCTTGTTCAGCATCCTGCTTGTGACAGCAGCCTGTGAAGGTGAGAAACATTACACATACACGAAAACCTGTCTGAGGGATATTTTCCTTGCATCTGGGGAGTAATTTTGGGACGTCTCAAATGAGAAGCTGCACATGAATAATTTTTTATGGGTATTGTCGGATGTGTTTTCCTATAGTTATTTCCTTCCATTTTGGATCAATGTCTATTTTGGGTCTTGGTGCTATCTCAATATAGAGCTTCAAAGTGTTCTTTTGTGCATTCTTTAGTTTGTTTTAGCCTCACGGTAACACTGATTTGCCTAAGCGTCTTGTATGATGAGAAATTCTAAATATTAATTTCCCACTTGCTTTCTTGGTATTATTCATAATTTTATAGCTTTCTGTGACAGTTCCCAGTCATTAATTCCTTGGAAAAGGCCCTTCTTGTGAGGCAAGTGCAGTGCCATGGAGCCAGGGGTAGCTGTCTGCCTCACCCCAGCAGGTCGGGCATGGTGCAGACATCCATTTACAGCAGGTCCAGAGAACAGATGGCCAAGGAATATGGCTGTGGGGGGCCTTTAAAAATGGAAATGACAATCTGGGACGTTATTTATCCCATACACGGTGAGCAAGATAATCAGAAGTACTTTATACAGCATTAGTGGTCTTGTTACTTGCAATTGTTAACATTATGAGAATTCTTGGAGTGGTTCTTCTTATATGAGAAAGAAATCTCTTTTTGAAGACAGCATCATCACTCATTAATGTTCTCAGATATTGAATTTAAGTCTCCCAGAAATTTTTGTAAATTTTGGGCAAATATTATCAGCCCCGCATAGATTATTCAGTAAACCTAATTCTTTTGGGATATCTTCTCCAAGATACATGTGTAAATACAGAGGATTCTCAGCTGAAGCTTAGAAAGTCAGTGCCATATATCTTATACCTTAAGAATATATATCCAATTTATCACATAAAAGTACCAAGTGTGAGAATGATTGAAAATTCAAAATATTGGCGTGTAATATCAGAAATGTTCAAGTTGAGCATTGGGAATTTGGGAGCAAAGGAGTTGAGGGAGAGTAAAATAACTCAGGACAGGGCTGAATATGTTAGATGATGTTTGAGGCATGAGATCAGACCAAAACTGGTGTGAGTTCAAGGAATGAGGGATTCCTTTGCCTCACTGAGTAACAGCCTAGGGCTCAGTATTTAAAACTTATACCGGAGCCCAATCCCACATGCCAGCATACTTCAGACATGGGAGTGTGTAATTCATCTTCTCTCTTCATTGTTAATACCCTTTCAGACTGTTATGTCTTCCCATCCTGTCTCCATTTTCAGCTACCCAGGTTGATAAATATTTAATTATATAAATTTTCCATCATAAATCATTTCTTCCATGCTCTAATCTGTTCTGCTGGTCTTTTCTTAACACACTGCAATTTGTCAGTCTTACAGCTAACATTATGTCCTGCACTGAATTAATTCCTTGTAGTGTGTTCATGCCAAAAACTGTCCAAAGGTCAGGCAATTATCATTTCTGCAGTGCATTGTCTTCATGGATTTTAGTCTGCAACTGCACTAAGCCTGTGTTGTTTCTTGGTATTTCTGCAACGTGGGAGTTTCTATCACCCACACTTCTCTTTTGTTGTATTTTCTAGATTTCTTCCACTCAGTGAATAGCCAGCCACACGTTGATTTCTATGTCCCTAGGTGTTTTTTATGTGCGTTTTTCTAAATTGAAACTCACGCTGTCATTTTCTGCCCACTGGTGCCTCTGGCTCTGTCACTAACATTTCTCAGCTCTGACTGATATTCACAACTCTTTCTGATTTAGTATTGTCTGCAAATTGCACCAGAGCATTATAAAGATATTTTTAAAAAGGCAGAGCTCATTAAAAAATTCTAGAAGACATTTTTCCCCAAACTGACTACGTTCTCATCAACTGCCTTGTCTGTTGTCCCCAGAGGATATCATACTTTGTGGTATCAGAAATCAAATCTCATGCTTAAGAAGGATAATAGCCTTCAGTTTTAGATAGGTACCTTTTTTTTCTTTTTAATAGTATTCTTCCTTGGTCTCTAAAGTACAAAGTTGAATAAATATGTGGCGTGCATAAGAAAACCTGGCAAGAGATTTGTCTCATTGCAAGATTAAGGCTAGAAGTCACAGCTAATTTAAAGGGGTGATCTTATTCAAAAGGAAATGGGGAAATTCTTCAGGAGGAAGAGAAAAGATGAAGCTTCATAAGTTCTTCATGCACAGAAAACTGTAACATGCTGTCCTTAGACATATTTTGGAGAACTGCAGTACTCCTCAGTGCTATTCCTGTACAGTTCTAGTAATTTGGCTACATTTCTCTGGCTGTCCTCCCAGGTGTCATGGGAAAATAAAACAGAAAATTAGAGATTGTGAGACTTCTCAGCTTGGTGCTTAGAGTGAGAGCACAGCACATGGTGGGTGAAAGTCAGCTGACTCGATCAGGAGTTCTGCTCACAAATCTGGCAGGGTGGCTGCGTCTGCTGTGGTGATCTGTAATTTACTGCAAAGATACTGTTTGGACGTATTAGGTGGCCCTGCTGATCAGCCCCTCTAGCTGTGACAAATAAAAGCTGGTGACTGGCTCTCTGAATGGGGCACCGAGTGCTGCTCTCTGCAGAGGATTATGGTAATCGTGCCCAGGAATAATAGCAAGGGACAGAAGGAGCAGTGGGCAGCCTTGCCATCCCACTTGGAATTTCTCTACCTGTTTCCAGTGAGCCTTTCAGTCCCCCCAGGGCAGCTGCACATGCTTTTGTTAGGAAGGTGAGGGATGCCAAAGGGCACCTGGCACTGAGAGGTTCTCCCAAGGCCAAATCTCTCACCTTTCTGGCAATTTGCCACGTGGCTCGGATGGTAAGTGGGAAAGCCGAGAGAGAAGCCCCAGGCCTGCAAAGTGGCCGCTGTGCCACGGACACATGGCGGCTCAGTGAGGGAGCTGGCGTGATCAAATGAATCACCACAGCCCCCCGCAAGGTAGCTGGGATGGTGGAAGAGATCCAGATCCAGGGGCAGCTGGGAACAAAAGCTTCCAATTTTCAGTGCGTCATTAAAGACACAAAATGAGTGTAACGGTAAAAGGATCCGTTTAAGAGGAAATTTCCTTGTAACAACAAAAGGCAGCCCACGTCCTCTGATTCCTGCTTACAGATGTGCTTTACCACCAGCCTGAGAGAGGCGCAGGGATCCACAAAATCTCAGTGTCTTTCTGCGTGCAGTACATCTCACAGGAAACTACAAATGTATTATCCATTGGTATAAGAATTCACAAATCAAGAAACTGATGTTCTGATGTGGAATTTGTATCCTACAGTAAGCTGAAAAAAGAACAGGTAAAGTGGGAAATTAAAAAAAACCAACAAACCAAAAACCAGAAAATGCTCTTCATAAGCCTCCAGTGTCTCCTCTCGTAGAACACAATCTCACTCTTTATTTCCTTACTATTTTTAATTTCTTAGGGTTCTGCTGGCTTCTGTTCCTTTGCAAGGTCGTATCTAACAAAGAGCAAGCACGGAGCCAATGGAACAGCTTGTGCAGTTATTGCTACTGAGGCACTTTAATTCTTGGACTTGCCCCCTTTCCTGGGGCAGCCATTTAAGAGACAGGTCTCCCACCAGGTGCACAAAATACTCTTCCAAGGAAATGCAAGCTAATTGCTTTCATTCTGCTTCTGAACCTCAGAGCCAGGGAAAAGTCATTGGTCTAGAAGAGTGATAACTTGAGATACTGAAGTTTTGTTGGCAGTTTGCTTTGACATGTGCAAGAATTCGGAGCAAGGTTCATAAAAGTAGGAATGTTCATGAAGTCTAATATCTTTAGTTTTAGTTTAAATGTGGTTTAAGTTTATTCCACTAAGGTAGCTAAATAAGGAAGCAGATGTCTGCTGTGGTTTAAGACAGTGGAACTGCTTTTCATAAATGTTCTCCTGGGTCTTAACGAAATGTTTGCTGCAACTGGAAGATAAGTGGTGTTCTCATTGGTCTCAGCTTGTTGACTTTTTGGAGTTTCTTCACTGCCACAGATTTCTGTCACATCTTTTTTGTCAAAATAGGATGATGCCTTTGTTTGACCGCTCAGGTACGGATTTGAGCAAGATTTCTTTGTAGCCTTAAACAGTCTCAGGACCAAGAGGACTTACTGTATTTGGAATCTTGGAAGTGGTGTGGATTTTTGTTGGAGTGTTATTTGTTGGTTATTGTTAAACATCCTGAGAGTGTATCCATTAAGAATGAGGGTGCAATGGCCAATCTGAGAGAAACAACATACATATAATATGAAAGTCTCTAGTCATATTTTGGAATAAAAATATAGAGTGAAAAGTTTTGCTAAAAGGTATGATTTAACAAGATTATCTCAGACTCCTTCTAGAATTTGCTATGTTTTCAGTGTTACAGTAGGCTGGATGCAATGTACAGGTAACAAGAGATAGTTCAGTATAGTTCAGGAAAGCTACACTTAATCTTCTAAATTCTTTTGGTACTCTAAGCCTCTGGAGCATTTTCTTGGAGAAGAGATCTGGTCTTTGGTTAGAATTAAACAAATCAACTTGTACTGTAAAGCACTGTTACTGGCTTTTAACTTGGATGTCCAATTAAATATAACTACCAGGAGAAAGAAGATGACCTACTATGAAATATTAATTGATCGACATGAAGCAGTTCTGCTTCCCACCCATTCTGCTGAAGGAGTTCTGTCTGATGATATTTATGCAGGAGACCTAGCAAGAAAGAAAGACTGCTCTGGAGAAGAGTATTCACTAAGTAAGTTTCCAGCACTCTGGATTTGGCAGAAATGCCAGACTAGCCAGTCACCCTCTTTCTGGGTCTTTTTTTAACATCACTTTCAGTGTTACCTTAGTTTGTTCACAAAGTCTGTGCAAAAAAAATCATTGTATAAAAACTAAACAACCCTTGTCTGTTAGTAGCCTTGAGATCTTTTTGCCATTTCATAAACTCCCATAGCACGGTTCTGATAGTCGCCTGAGTTCTGCAGAGATTTACATAAGATGTAGAAAGGTATAACGGGAAAAAACTTATCGTTCCTTTCCTTCTCCCTCCCCCCATCTTCTTTTGTTCTGTGAGCACTTTCCCCCAAATCTCACCCTTTTAAAGAAGCTAATTACTGCTCTTCACTGGCATGCATTAGCATTATGCTGTTGTCAGTCTGTCAGGTGCACTTAGTCAGGGTTTAATAGGCTTGCAGTGAGCTACAATTAAACTCTGGAATTAACATTTAAAGAGTGTTTACATGACTTCCTCTTCCCTTCCTCCCCCGCAGCAGTTTGCTTAAAGAGGCAAGCAGTTTTCTGCTTTGCTCTAATTGTTATGTGAGGGAAATACTGAAGAAATACATGAAGTTGACTTTCGTTTAAAATTTGAGCTCTATTTTTTGCAGCTCTTGGGAAGCATTACAGTGCTATTTTTCAAACGAAAAATTGCAGCAATTTAAAACCATGTGGTCAAATATAACTCTGGTAACCATGCTAGCAAATGTCAGCAATTAGAAAGAGGAAGAGTTGTTGCTCACTCAGAAGCAGTGCCGTTTTCCTCTAAGCCCTGAGAGGAGACAGAGGCTCTCTGGCATCCTTCTGGTCTGGAGGCAGAGGAGCCTTGCACGTACATGAATTATTGCTTTCTCTGTGGCCCCCGTGAGCTTCACTTTGCTGTCTGCAGATCTCAGTGCTTTGGTCTCTCAAAAAGTTCAGTCGTGTTTGTGTGGATTTAGACATTCTTTGTGCAGATGCGCTTCTTTCCCAGTCAAGGGAGGGATCCCTTTGGCTGTATCAGTCCAGTTGGGGTCCTCTTGGCATTCATTTAGATCAGTTTTGTTTCCTGACTTGACTGAAAACTTTATCGAAGACCTCAAGACTCAAGAAAGGTCTGCCCACTCCTGCCTCCTTTGCAGAAATCACCTGTGGGATGAAGGAACTGTAGGAATTAAATGTTAGATGCATATTTCATGCTATGAATGCTCCAGAGAGCACTGGTGGGAAGCCTCTTAGTAATGGGTACAGAGGGCTGAGTTTTGAGAATTCAAAATTCTCAATGGGCAAAAATAAAAATTATGTTAGACCTGTGTCAGTGCCCCCCCAGCTATTTTATCTTGCTACAGCTGAGGATACACCCTGGAGTGGGGGGATTTTCTTCTTGGCTTAGGCATTGGATGGAAAAGAAGAATCTGTTGCCTTTCTTGTAAATGATGGCTTTGAAATTTAGCTCTTTGGTATTTCTTATATATCCCTACTTTTCAAACCAAACATGTGAGTCTGAGCTTTCACAATTAGCAGGTTTGTTGCTACATTGCACATTGTCATTTATTTATTAATGGTTATTGTCTATATCCTCTTTACGTAAGGCAGTTGTGACTCCCTGGTTTTTTGTGTGGAATGTGAGGGTAGCAGGGCCTCAGCTTGAGAATCTCCAGAGAAGTTTTGTTCCTCAGATGACACCAGTGCAAGCAATCTCCCTTATTGCTATTGTCCAGGGATTAGATCTCCTCCATCCTAAATTCTTCAAATTAAGAAACTGTTCATCTCTTTACTGCTTGCAGATATATAGGATGGTAGCTGAGGGAAATGGGAAGGTTTTAAACCAAACAGATGATATGGCTTGTCCTTCAATATTAAATTAAATTTTCTTTCAGTTGTACATGAGAGAACTTTTTGGGAAAAACCCTTGAATTCTCCACAAAACCCAAAGAGCAGCACTCATGCAGCTAGGTTACTGCTAATTGCTGCACAAGGGCATTGGCCACAAGTGATGAGACCAAACCAAGGGTCACCTTCAGTTCCCCTTCCACCATCTCTCTGTAACTTCAAAACTTGTCCCATTTCTCGCAGCACAGCTGTTATCAGAAGAGTTTATATGGTTTCTGATAATGAATTCTATTAAACCAGTGGGGAACTTGAAAACCATTCAAAAGGTGCTGTAGAATCAGTGTTTGGGCAGATATAGTGAAGTCTAAATTGAAACAGAGGACTTTAATGTCATGTTGCTGGGATAAGTTTTTTTCCCACTGTGGAATGAGGGCAGAACACAAAAACAGCCATAGGTGCCAAAGCCTTTTGTGATCCACCATTTGTTTGATAGCAATAGCTGATTAATAAGTTTTTGCTATCCAGCTGGTGATTGATCTCTTTTAGCTTCTTTTTGACTAGACTATTTAAATTATGCCTTTAAAATCAGTATTTAACATTACACAAGTCTTTCAATTCAGATTTTTAATGTCTTAATCTCCCAGATCAGTTCAATTTCCAATACCACAGTGAAGTCTGAAAAAAAGCAAATTTTTTTTCAATATTGAGAGGTGATGCTTGGAGCAGGAAATGCCCAAAATCAAATAATGTGCATGAGAGAGATGTGAGGGTTATGCAGTCAATATCTTCACCCTCAAGACAACAAACCTGTGACACAAGAATGTTTTCATTTCTCATCTACTGTTAGAAAACGGACCTTTTTTTTTTGGTATGGGAATCTTCTGGCCACTGACAAGTGTGATCTAGTGTATAATGCTAGAGAGGTTTTCTTTCCTGACCTTAGCGCAGTCCCATCCAAAATATTGCAGCTATGTAATTGTCTCAGCAGCAAGAGCACAGCACAGACTGCAGAGTGCTGAGTGTATGAGTCACGCTGCAGCCAGACATGGCGCAATTTGGCAGGAAAAAATGACTGAGAAGAATATTTTAGATGAAATACTTTCTGACTCCTTAGCTTGAGGGCACATATCAGGTTACAGGGCAAATATGCTTTAGGATGGATGATGCTCTAAAAAGAAGTGGAGAACTTTGAAGACACTATGCTGTAGGCCAGATGAATTAAAAAAATACAGGAGAAAATAATCCTATTGTAATACTGTGCCAATCTTTGAGTAATTCCTCTTTGCTTAGACAGGAGAGATGTTGCTTTTTTTACTCTTTTTTTAATGCTCTATGTCATAAAAGATACAAGGTTTGTGGTACTGGGAATCGAATAATGTGTATTTATTCAGGAACAGTATTCAACAGCAAGGCATTCCTACACTGTCTTGTTGATGTTGCTGAGCTCTGAGATGGAAGATCTGCAGCCAGCAGGACGGAGCTCTGCAGTTCTCAGTAGGATGCTCTGCACACCTTCGGGAAGCTCCATATATAATGCTGTGTGAAGTGCTGCCAGCAGGCAATTGCCCTCTGCAAATTGGACCAAACTTCAGCAGGGCAAACTGACAAAGGCAGAGGCTTCATCATCTCTGTGCAGAAGGTTCAGCAGGCCCTAAACTTTCTTTGTAGTTCCAGAATTTTAGTTTGGATTGTGACTGTGGAAAAATTTTCATGGTTCTGAGTCTTTATACTCAAGGGCAAGAGTTTAAAAGGTGTTTGTTGAAAATGATTGCTTTCATCTCATGTGTCATATGAAAGAATGTTTTTAAAAACTAAGTTTTCAGAAAGTGCTGTATTTTTTTGCTCCTTGCTGAGACCCAAACTGTTTTATTTCAAAATAGATGTGTCTGATTATTTTTTTATACTAAATGAGGTTCCTGTGAAAAGGAGGAAATCTGGTCTGAATTTAGAGTGGCAGGCTGTTTTTGCACCTATAGCTGTTGAAATGATGCTGTGGGGAGTCTTTTGATATTAGTGATAATCTGTGTTCATTTTTTTAAAAAATAAGTCTGTTCAGTTAACATTTCAAAATGAAGGATGGTCAGTGGTGTTGAAAGCTGGTTTTGCTGTGAGCGTTTTCCTTGAAATGCTAGACAGAAAAGGCAAAAAACCTTGTGGAGTTTCAGTGATATTCTAGTCTGTCGTGGTTTTGTTACTTGTGATCTAAAACATCAGATAAATGAAATACTGAAATATTTTAATAAGAGGAGGCACATCCCTTTTTGAGGGTGTTTGGACAGATTTGCAGCAGTAGGAAAGATATTTGGGGTGACTGCAAACGCTGGTTGCCTGCAGCCAGTCTCACTGAGCTACTGAAACAGCGGTGTGGGAATGGGTAAGGCATTAAGGCATTGGATGATTAACAGCAAGGACAATTTGTGTTGGTATATTGGACCTAAATCATCCTACATCTTGTCACACTTTTCCTAAGTGAATTATCAGTGTTTGTCACTGGAGATACATAGGCTGCATATTAAGGAGAAGTCATTAACCATCTCGATTGCTCTGTGTTTTTTGCTTTATCTCTTCCGCAGTGAAATCTTAACGTACACTAATGTGATAATGGAGACGTCATGCCCAAGGATGTAGGCCAAAGCAAATAATTATGCAATAAACCCTTTTCTGATCAGCAGGCCAGGACTGTGATCACTTAGGAGACAGAAAAGAATTGGAATAGCGAAGTCAGACGTAGAATGATAGTGGTTTACTTTGCCTTTCACGGTCTTGCAAGGAAGAAGTTGTGCCTCATCTGTGGAGGGCTTCGCCTCCCCCCCGCCCCTATTTTAAAATACTAAAAATTTTTAAAGGAACTTTATAAAAAAAATTTAGAGAGGAGTTTGTTGCTGGCTGAAATGTGTTGAAACAGAACTAGTGTGTACATTGATAGGATATAAAAGAAAAATCTGTTTTTTCATCAGTATAATCCCTTCTCTCTACATGCAGTTCTCTGATAAATCTTTAGCAGGGGAGCGAGTTAATTATGTTTCAGAAATAAAAATTAGATTTATAATATGCACACACCTTTAATAAAACTTCTAGATTGATACACCAGCAGTAACTCTTGGAGCTATGAGATATAGGAGTTAATAAAAAGCCTATCAATTTTAATTCAAAATGACAGAATACATCCTGATTTATTGTGATGTAAAACATGATCTCTATGATATGATATTCCCACCCTGAAGAATATTCTAATTTAATCATAATTCTCTTATATTTCTAGCAATTAAATAACATCCCATCAGTTACAAATAGAACACTTTATGCACCAGATTTTCACTGCTTTATGTCTCCTTCTGAGCAGTTATGAGCAGTTACAGTGCAAAAGGATGAGGCCTGGTAGCTCACTAAATCTGGAATATTCTAACAAGAAGTAAACTGATTTTCAAGAGTGCAGTGTTTTTAAATAGTGTACACAGCAGAAGCCTAACTTTTAAAAGGAGAACAGGATTTTTAAGGTTTGCCATAAATACTCGGAGAAGGATTTTCTCTATGGCCTGATAAAAGATGGAATGTTTTTCTTATCACTGGGTGCAAGCATTGTGACAGAAAAGATGAATCTTGGAAAGAGGAGAACCCTCCTGAATCCCCATGAATTCAGCTGGTGTGCTTGTCCCCTCAGTCTGTCATTATTATTACCCACCCTAATGGTCATTAAAAGAAATGTATGACTGCCAGCCCTGCATAAGCAGGCCTTGAGTTAGGTGAACTGGAGAGGCCTTGGTGATAACGATTTACCAGTTCAGGTGTTAATAATGTTTCAATGCAATGCTTGATGAACTGTAATGGCTTCAAATTACATGCTCAGTAATGCTGGGGCAGCTTGCTGCCAGCAGAATATTCCATTGCAGCAGCAAGGTACACTGTGTTGAGAGCTGAAACTTAGAACAATAATTTGAATTTCAGAAGCTGCTACTGATACTGAAGGAAATTATAACCAATTTGGCATTCTGCTGCAATATTGAGCTGCTGTTTGCAATAAGAAAAATTAACATATATGTATATTTGTGTCTGTCTTCTGTCCTGGGAGATCAGAAATATTGAATACATGCAAAGCTGCATCAGTCTATGGTGGCTTTATCTTTGGAGCTCTGACAGCACTTTAAAATATATTCAGTTTAGTTCACTAATTTGTAGTTATCTGTTTAATCTAAAATATCCTATCTTCTGTTCTTCTTTAGCTCATGTGATTCTGAAAGAAATATTCTGTTCTATATTGGACCATTCCCTCAGGGCATATAGTCACATTCCTCCCTCCCATGATAAAATCGGTTGCCCTTGGACTCCTAGGGTGAGAAGAATTGAAGCATTGTCTCTTTTGATTATTAAGACCTTGCAGTCTTTCTAAAGAGTGCAGTATTCCTGAAATTTAATCAGTAGCTGATACTAAGATCAAGATATTACCATGGCTTCCATCTGCTATTTGAATATTTCAGCTTGAAATAATCATCTGTGGATTGGTGTGCTTTAATGGAGCAGAGAACATATTCTGTTATTGCCTAATCCATTCATCCTCACTTGCCAATTTTTAAAGCCTGTCCAAATCTAAGTCTTAGCTTTCTTGCCTTCTTCACTTACAGGGAAGTAATTTGGTGACTTTGCACACACTAGCATGACATTGCTGCCAGGTCATAGTGTCACTGGGCAATGTTGGTGCTGCAGCTGGTGACTGCCACCTCTGGAAATAGAGGGGGAAGACACACAAAGGGCTGTCCTGCACAACATATTTTGAAGAGAATCTCTCTGCAGGAGAGCATTCCAGTAGTGCCATGGATAGGGTAACTCACCTGAGGCCTGATTTTGCAAATAGGATCCATTTAAATATTTTTCCCTGGTTGGTTTGTTTGTATCTGTATTTGCAGGCTTTTGCTCCCAGTGAGTTCCGCCACTGAATCTCCTTTTCTCAACCTGCTCCGTTTGTCTATATGCTCGTATGTCCTTCCATCCCTGTCTGGTTTACACTTTTTTCTTATTGCCTAATAAATGGCTTACCCTAAAAAATAAAAAGTGGGATTTGGGAAGATAGTGCACTTTTTATTGACATAAATTAAGTGTGTATTATTTTTATTAGGGGAGTATTTGGCAGTGTTGCAACATCCCAGGGTTTGCCTTTTTATCCTATCCCCTCTCTTCTCTCCAAGTGTTTCTTTCAACTAGGGATATAGTGGATGATCAACCTTAAGCAAGATATTTTTGATTAGACAGTATGATGAAAAATGCCTCACACAAGAATCACTAGACACCTTGAAAATAATCTACAATTATAAAACTTTCAGGTTTTCTTGTCATTTCTTCTTAGCACCTTTTAGCTTTGCTCTGTTTTTGCTCTCTAATTTTCCCTTGGAACACTTTTCCTTACCACCAGTCCCACTTTCAAATGAAGCTGATATTGCCTTGCAGTTACTTTTATCTGGGTTGTACGGCTTCAAGTAAAGCAAAACATGCCAGAAAGGCACCAGTGTTGGTAGGCACCATCACTCTGCACGCTGCAAAAGCCTGCTGGTGATTCCTCATAAACTGAAAAGGATTAGATAATTTGCAGTGGTAATTGTCCCATCTCTGCCATGCACCCACACTGTCTGTCAGTGAGCTAAAGACAGCTCATTCCCTGTGCAGGTGAAGGACCAGGGACCTTATTACTGAGTTCCAGGATCAGTCTGCTCTAACCTGCCTTTATTTGACTCCTCTCTGTCCCATTACCAGGATATATTAGGACAGAGCAAATCTCCTCTAAGTAGACATTCAATTACGAGGCTTGCAATGTGCTGCAATTTGGTGATGCATCCTGAGCTTGCTGAATTTATAGGATAATCAGCTGGTGCATACTGATGAACCTTGCTGGGAGACAGAGGTGTTTGTAGTGTGCCGTTTGGATTAAGACAGCCATTGCTTGGGATAGAGATGGAAAGGAAAGCAGACTTGTTTTTATTGTGCTAAGTGTTGCAGTAAAGATGCTGCGCATTTTCTGCCATCCTGCTGTGCATCTTTTGAAGCACTTCATAGTCCCAATCAATCACGCTGCAGCAAATCGGATTTATTAAAAAATTTAATTGGATTGGTCTTACATGAATAAGTATTAGGAAAAGTCCTTTATCTGTTAAATAATCTGGTAAATGTTGAAAATTTTAGGAATGTTAAAATTTAATTTTTTGGCGAACTTTTTAACTGGCGAAAATGTAAATTTTTCCCATTGAAGATTACAACTCTTGAATCTGTTTGAATAAATGAAATTTCTTCAAGTGAAGAGTGACTATAATGCAGTCATTTCTGGACATTTTACTTTCTGCTTATGATTACATTAATAACATTTCTAGCTTTGCTGAATATACAGATGGATTAAGTTTTGTTGCTCTGATTCCTCATTTGAGCTGTGTGACTAGTTGATCTGTGAAGGGGAATTTTATTAACCAGTGTAAGCCAATGATGTGACAGATTAAAATACAATTGATTAATTGATTAAAAAATAGCTGCTTGTAAGTAAATAGTGACATATTATGACAGAAGAGTAGAGATTATCTCTTGCATTAGCATTGCAAGAATACAGCCCTTATGAATTTAAAGTTCTTGCTTATGTAATTAAGTAATTATCTCAGTGACTCTCTTGAAGAAAAGTACAAAAGAAAACATGCTGTATATGAAAAGAACAATGAATATTTTAATAGTTACATTAATACCAAAGAGAACCCTCAGGGAATTTTCTCTTGGTGGGTAATTGACAGTAATACAGATTTTAATTTATGTCTTGACATTCCTTCTCCCTGTTTCAAAACTGAGCTTGCTGTTCTTTATTTCTTCAGGTTTCTTTATGGCAAATAAACTGATAATTTTTCTGAATGAAAAGCCGCAGCTAGGTGTGCTTTTGCTCATGTTTTCCTCATGTGAATAAACTCTTGTGTGTTCTGTGGTCTGTGCCCACTGTTCTTCTGCAGCCCCATGTGGATCAGCCTCTTTCTGTGGCAAAAGCTTGTGGCAGAGTCCAGGTTTACCTTTCCCTTACATTTTTCAAGTCCAGCTTCAAGTCCAGCAATGCATTTTCTGCCAATGACAGAGTACAGAACTTTCAATAAACAATGCTGACCTTCCCCAGGTTAGAAACATATTTGGGGTCTGGTTGTGCAAACCCTTTTAGTGCTGAGCAAAGTTAATCACATCCTTTTAAGCATGGTCATTATGAGAGCTCTTTGGTAGGTAATTATTTTCTAAAATGGAGTATTTAATAACTTTTTCAGTTAGGCTTTTCATGGTTGTAGCTATTCTGGTGGTGTTCTTGGTTTCTTAGTGGTGTGGAACATGGAATAAACTTTTAAAATTGTTCCTACATATTTGTTTTGCAATCCTTCCATAGCACTAGTAACTAGCATGCCAAATTTGAAGAGTTTGTATGTTTTGTTCGGTTCAGTATAAATTCACATCAGGGATTTTAGGAGCACTGAGGACTTCAGTATTTTTTATTTTAGACTTGTAATTAGCCTTACTGAACTAATAGATTCTGTGGCAGAAATTAAACTGTTCAAATAGTATGAGAGCTCACATGAAAGAAATTTTTCTCAAAGTATTCTGAGGTATCATAAATGGACCAACATTTCTGAATCAGAGAAGATTTTTTATTTCCAGATGTCCTCAGAATATAAAATTTTCCCAGAACAAAGCCTGTAAGTTTCTTAGTGAAATCTAGGAGTTCCAGCTTGCAAAATAGTTGGAACATGAAAGCAGTTCAGCAAACTGCAGTGCCAACTCCCAGGAGCTGCGTCCTGCGAAGTTTCGTTCATGAAAGATTTTTTTCTCCAAATTCCGGACTTATTAAAAGTTTAAGATTTCAACAAACTGACATTTTCTGTTTAAAAAAAAAAAAAAAAAAAAAAAAAGGGAAACAGAAAACACCCCAAAAAATCCGGTAAGGCTGAAAATATCCTAGTTAGTTCTTGTGTTGGGGTATTTTTCATGTTTCTAAGGGCTGGTCCAGGCTGCAGTGACTGAAGTGCAGCAGATCCAGCTCAAAACCAGTTGGCTCAGGAGGGAGAATAGTTCAGGCACGTGGTTGGTGATAAAAGCCACTTGTGAAATTGCACAAACTTTCAGAATATTATTATGAACTTCAGGCTCCTGTGGGAACACAAGATAAACAGAATTACAGGGGAATGTTTGTGTGAGAGCAGGGCTGCAGCAAAGCAGCGCTTTAAAATACTTTAATGGCGAAAGCCTCTCTTTGTTTGTGCTAGACTGGCTTTGGTGTGGCCCTTGGCTCTTCACCACCCCCAAATATTTCCCAGTGAGAGACTTTCCCCTCCCTGCTCTTCCCTGCTCCCTGTTCAGCCTTGCTTTGTCTTCACCTCCATCTCTGTCACTCCAAACATCTGCTAAAAGAAAACATTTTTCCTCCTCTGTTCTGTTTTCCTTTCATTGCTCCCTCATACATGACTAGAAGTCTTGGAAAAAACACCGTGGAAAGGTACTGAAAAAATTAGTGGCATTGAAGGAGGAAGTGTAATTATTTTTAATGTGTTTGTCGAACTCTTCTGCTAATTGAATCAAACGTATTTTAAAAATCAAAGATATTAGAAAAGGGGGATGGGGGCAAGGGAGGATCTGTAGAGGATGGTAAGAAAGGGAGAGGAGCTAGGTGTACATCTGACTTGGATTCCAGAATTTCACACTGGAATCTAAATTTTATCATGTAGCCTTTTTGACTTCTGATACACACACAGTGCAGCTCTGTGGATGTGGCACACAGTATTTCCTTGGCAACATATTTCATGCACCTGCATTGCTTAATCATTCTGGGAAAGGGTTTGCTTGTCCTCCCTGTGATCGTATATTTACACAAAGCATGATCCCTGCAGTGAAATTCAGACTTTTCTTTATGACCGTCTCTAATGGGAAGCGGTCTGGGAGGCCCAGGATTCTCCAGTGAAACTTCCCTGGGGTGGTACAGCAGCACTGGAAAAACAGCTTCAGACAAGTCTCTCCATAAAACTGGTCGTGATGGTTTCTTAGGCAACCCCTTCCAAACGTGGCAAGCCTTGGCTCTGCCTCAGGCTGCTGAACTTTTTCATTTTCCAGTTCACTCAATAAAAATCTCACAATTTAGTGGCCACATATTTGGTTAGAGCTGATGTGTGCAAATAACACACCAAGGAATCCAGAGTGGGAAATCCCATGCAATTTCTCTTATGGGTGAGGTAATTTCTTTAGCCTCAGGTTTCTACTTGACAAAGAAATTTGTCCCAAGATGGGAGGAATCCCTCCTGTCTACAGCAACCTGACCCAGCCCCGCTACCGCATGCTGAAATTAAGGAAACCATAATGGCTTAGGCTTGTTTCGTGACTGACCCTTTATTCCTCTTTCCCAAGGATAAGCTTAATGCTTTTCTCTTCTGGAGATGCTTTTCAGAGTGGGGAGGAAAATGAAAATATTTGCACATATCTAACTTCTTTTGGTTTTCTACATTTTTGCAATAAAGACAATGAAAAATTGCAACATTTTTTTATTCCAAGACATCTGCCTATACATTTTTGCGTTATGAAAAATAAAGTCTGAAGAAGTGAAGTTGGAAAACAGAACAGCATTTTTTTGTTTCCAGATCTCCAGTGTCAAGTCTTAATGCTCTGTGTAGAACTCTCATTACTATCCATACCACAAGATCACAATAAATAAATTTAAATCTGTGTGTTCCAGCAGTAGGGAATTTATGAAAACACCTAATGCAGTCAAAGTGCAGTGTCTTGCAGAAACTGTCTTGCCAGTAGTCCTGGAAAACAAAAGTGTTTATGCAAGGAATGGATGAAAGGCATAGTGCTGCTCACATTCGGTTTTATGTGGCTTTGCAGGGGTTTATGCTGGCTGGCATCTTTTCAAGCCAGGATGCCTTTGTGTTATAAGAGCTGTTTGGTACTGCAGGACAGAAGTGCTTTCTGGTCTATTTTTAGCTGTATTACATCTCAAGCAATAATCCAAAATCATGAATTTATGGAAACGGTTTTGCTTCCAAAGTTTCTTGCCCTTCCTTTCTGTTTCCACCACTCTCTTCTCCCTCTCCCTGCTTCCTCCCCCAAGTGTTTGATATCAGCATTTCTTAGAGCCCAGTTAATTAGTGTTTGGTGAATGTAGCCAGAATTTATGTTGCATGATTTTATGTGAAGAATTTCCTTGAGATATTTTTGTCTGCTATTGCAAATATACAAAATGGTCCCAAATGTCGCACTCAATTTTGTTCTCCTCTCCAAATTGTTCTGTATAACATATGCAGAATCAAAGTTTCTTTCATTGCTTTTTAGATGGATAATCAGCACTTTTCAGCTGAGTTACTGCATCAAAAGCAGGTGAGGCACTAGAGCACGTGAAAATAATTTCAAGGAAGGATACTGTTCTGTTCAGTGGTTTGTCTAAATTATACATTAAATTTTCCCTTCAAGAGACAGAGGTATGTTTTGAAATTTTAGGCTATAATTTATTTCCTCTTAGCTCTCCAACAGTAATCACTATATATTGATAATTTTGTGCCTAAAATAAACAGACCTTTCCCTGAAATATATGAAAATTTTGTTTTGGTCTTGGCAAGCCCCATAATTTTAGCAACATGTTTATTCATCTCCTTGTATCTATGGGCAGGGAGTGCTTGTGCAGCAAAGGGCACATGGAACAGATTCAAACTGTACACTCTGTCTTATCATTTCCGCTCTGATAAAGCAAAGGGAAGATCTAAATGCAAAAGAGAGGCAAACAGGTGAGTGGACACTGACACGGCTGCTGTGCTTTCACTAATCAACACCAATGATAATGTAATATCATATCGTATCATATCATATCATATCAAGTGCTGTATGTTCAGCCACATCAGGTGGTTTAGGGATTTTGCTCCATGTTTTTGGAAGGATGTTGATGTTGTGTTGTTATGTTGAAAGCAAAGCAGCCATGTGAGCCATCTGGAAAGGGAGCATTCCCTTTGACTGAGGTTTTAGCGTGTTAATGTGCTTTCTTCAACTCATCACAAAGTAGGTTGAGGTACAGCTTGTAATTCAATAGAGCTGATTGAATTATGAATTTTTGATCAGTAAAGATGAGTTCTTAGATGCAAAAATTAATAGAAGCACCTCTAGTGGGATGAGTAAAGATGAGAATAAGGCTTCTGTCAGCTTTCCCTTCACATTAGGTATCCATTAGAGAAAAACAGAGCAGAGGCACCCAAAAAGATGCCTACAACAGTAGTTTGTAATACAGAGAAACCTTATGCTTCACTTTGATTACTGTTTGCATTCCGAGCAGAAATAAATATGACAGAATAACTGTTCTTCATTTGAATTAATGATAGAATTCCCAGAAGAGTAGCAGGCAAGAGGGGCAAAAGAATAGGTTTTTAAACAAAATCCTTGACTAAACTTTTGTAACATAAGTAGATGGCTATTCTGTCTGTATTTTTATCATTCCATAGCATCATGTTTCACCATGCAAGCCAAGGATGTGGATGCATAAAAATCAACTGCTGCAGTGTCTGTGGTTGTAGAAACAATTCACTTTCTAAATGTAGCATTTTTTCCCTTGTCCTCTGGTGTGTCAGAACAGAAGTAGTTAATATGAACAGAAATGGGAAATGTGCACAGGAGAGGGATGCTGCACATCCACGCTGCTTCCTCAGTGGCCTTTGTATGCCAAAGGGTCTCGCAGCAGGAGGTAACGGATGTAGCATGATAGAAAACAGAATTTCATAAGGTAGAAATCTGAATTTACAGTTGTTTTGTCTCTACAAAGTACAAGCATGTGCAAAAGTAGTCCAATAATCCCCACCCAGCTGGGAAAAGACAGAATAGGGAAGGGAAATAGGCGGAGCGTGCCATTGATGTCCACGATGATGAGTAACAAAATGAACGCTGTGCCTGTGAATGCATCACTCGTCCTCCAGGTCCGTGGTGGGCTCAGGAGCAGGGTGACAGGCAGTGTGTCCTGGATCACCTCACAGCGCTTCACACCTCTGCTTAGGAATGAAGATTTCTTAGCAACTCTGGTTTAGTAAACACCATGAGCAAAGAGGACTTGGTTAAAAGGAAATTGCATGAAATTTTAGTCGAACCAGCACAGAAATTGTTCATGAAAAGATTGTAAATGCTGAAGGCTGTAAATCTGTGTCAAAACCAAAACTGCTTGCATTGAAGAGGGAGAAGCATGACACAATTGTAAATAGTGGAGCAGCAAGAAAATTGGAAAACTAGGATACTCTGCTCAAAGGTGTGAAAATGACATAAGTATAAATGCCATCCACAGCTTGTGAAGTGACTGTAAGTGCTTTCTTGTCACTTTGCTAATTGCCTTACAGGAGCCTTGATGTTGCAGCTGTGGGAGAAAGTAAATACATGCCTGTTAGCACCTGAGAATAAAACTTAATTCTTTCAACAAGAAAGAAAGTTAATCTGTCTGTGTTTACTGTTTATTTTATATGGCAAATTATATCTTGTGTCAACAAGTTACTGCTCTCAGGCTATATATTTATCGAGATGTTTGTGCTTCGTTAACTCCATGAAGGTGCAGTCAGAAGCTGAAATAGCCTTGTGTTTTACCTGTTTGTGCACTTTCATCCTTTCATCCCAACCCAGATGAAGTGAATTAATAGCAGGCTGTGCCAGCTGAGCAAGTGTAATCTCACCTTTTTAGGTAGGTTTTTTTTTAAGCATTTTTCCTTATTGGAGCCCTAATGTGTTGACTTCACCACCAGGGGAGAAAACAGACTGTTTTTAATGCTGGTCCCCTGTATTATTTTATATCTAAAACACTAGAAAAGCTCATTGTTACATACCAAGAAAATGATTTTGCTCTGGACTTTACTAATTTCATGTTTAAAATCCTCATGACAAAAGAGTTAGGAACTAATTTCAGACAAAGAAAATGACAAAAACCTACAAAAAGACAAAACCTACTCACTCTCACACTTCCAGATCTATGCTTCCTTTTTGGTATCTGCCTGGCAATTAGCAGCTGTGAAAATCAGCTCATGGTAGGCAGGAGCTGATGCACAATTGACACTATTTAAAATTCTGGGCTCAGCAGCAGGGCCAGGAGCAGAGTAACCCCAGCTGCCCTTTCGGCAAGAGGAGCTGCTTCCTCCTGGGCCACACGTAAGAGCTGCAGCTCCTCAGACCCCAAGAGCTGACTAGCTGAGTACAAGGGACACTTAACATTTGTGCTGTGATTAGATTTTTAAAATATTGTCCAGGTATGAAAAAGAAAAGCTAAGCAGAATTAAGAAACAAAGAAGGACTTTTTTGCAAATGCAGTCTGATGACAGTTGTGTGGCCTCTGATCTCAGGTCTGTAAAAAAGACTTAATTTTCCACTTAATATGACACATGTTATCAAGTATGAAATTCTATTGCAGCAAATTATTTTGTGGCTGTTTTCTTTTTCTTTTCCTGGTCATACAGATTAAAGTCTGCACTCTATTAGATGCTTGTTCACTCTTCAGTAAAAAGCCTTTTAGGAGTCTACCGTACTATAATTGTCAGACTAAGTTTAAAATAATAATTGAATTTAGGATTTTAAAAAGCCAATGTAACAAAGAAATAAATCTGGAGTTATTAAAAAAGAAACGTGGAAGGAAGGTAGATTTCCAGTTTCCCTTCCGAGGCACTGGCAGTCTGTTTTGGCAGGTCCCTCAAGCACTAATACTGGAGAGAATTTTGCTTCAAATACAGTGTGTAAATGTCTATGAGTTTATGCTCTGACCCTTCATATCCCCTGTATCCTGTGGAAAATGAGTATTTGCCGTAGGGGAGGGCTATTCTGGGGCCTCAGGATTTTGAAGTTGAATGGGATTGGCCACATTGTCTATCTGCTCATCTCCTAGTCCCTCATGCTTTCTGTCAACTTGCCTATTCATTATATCTGCTTCCACATGAATATTGAGGCGCACTGGTTAGAATCAATCATCTATAATTGATGACTGTGTCTGATTTTCGTCTTTCTGCCAAAATTATTTCTTTAAAGATGCCAAATTTGTATTGTAAGCTTGAAGTGAATTATAGCTGCCTTTGTTCAATTACAGTTCTTAGCCTGTTTCCTATTCCAGCTGCTGTTTAAAAAACTTCTGTTGTGAGTTCGCAATCTTGCAGGCAAAAGTGAATTGTTCCTCGAAGAATTTAGAGGATACTTGATGGAGGATTACGTGACCAGCATTAGAAGGAACACACAGCACTGTGAGAACTTATGGTGCTGTGTGTGACCCTTAGATAAAATGGTAAAGTAGCAGCCAAAGTTCATCTGGGGGGTTTAGTAAGCAAATATCCCCACTAGTGAAATAGGATCATTTTTCATAGCACTTTTCTTTCCCCTTTGGGGCCTGCTCAGACATCACGCTGTTTCTAAATTATTAAATTAGGTCTTCCTTGATCATCCAAAGGTCACGGTGCCTAATGTGTGTTAATGTGATGGAAGTGTCAGGCGCAATTAATTTCAGCAGTAAAACACGGGTTTATAGTCCTAAATGCAATAAATTAAAGTGTGCTGTGGACTGCTGTAGTTGGGGAAATTTCTGCACCATTAAGGTTTGATGAGGAAGTTCATGTCCTCTCTAGGTGGGAAGGGGAGGAGGAGGGAGGATGTGCTTCACCTCTGTGATTACTCTTGCTCCTCATTTGAGAGATTGTACATCAAATGGACATATAACCTCAAAATTCCGCTTTTCTTCTCAGGCAAAGCCAGGCAGCAGAGTTTTGCACTGTTTGCATATTCTCCTAGCTGGTATCTTTGTGCTGAGAACATTCCAAGGCACATTTTAGGCACGGAAAAATCTTTAGTCTTGATTCTGGGAAGAGTACATGCTGTCAGAAACAGATCTGCTGCTGAATTTCAAACTTCTGCCATGAAAAATTCAGGTATTGATAGCTGTGGATGATGGAAGTGGATAACCCAGGGGGGAGTAATAAAACTGACTAAACTGGCATGCTCTGTAATCTGTCTAATGGAGCAAGATATTACAATCAACTGTAACAGCACCCATTTCCTGTCTGCAAGCAGGAGGCAAAAAGCCACCCCACCAGCATTATACAGATAGCAGCAGATAAGCAGAGAGAGGTGGATCAATTTTAATTGAAATTTCTGGTAGCTTTGACATTGAAAGACAAAAAGCAATGTCCAGCTGTGGTAAATATCACAGATAAACAAAAGATCCCTGTATAAACTCATTTACATTTGCAGTATGACCGGAATTGTTGAAAATTTAAGACAACATATGCAGACACAACCACTCTCAGTAGCAGGGAAGTAAACAATTTTCCCTTATGGAAAGTGATCCTTCTGGGAAAATATTCCCCTCCTAAGTGGCCATTCACTGGTTTTAATAGTCCTGTATTATTCATGGGGAATAATTTCTCATGAGTTGTGGTTTCATAATGGAAAAAGAGGCTTCCTCTTCTCTGGGAAGAAGGAAGAGACCATGCAAATCTGTTCACACATAAAAGAAGTTGGCCAGATTTGGATGTCTGGCTTCTTCTGACAGAGGAATTTTCTTTGGTTGAGTGCAAAAATGAAAACCTCAAATAAAAACTTTCAAATATGGTGAGGAGCAGAAGTCACACTCCAGCTTAAAGGTTCTTATTTCAGTGTAATGCAGTTTTCCAGGGAAATCTGCTGAAATACACTGGTGGCACAAATAATGGGAGCAATATCTAATTTTGAGGCAGACAAAGATATTCCTAGAAAAAGCAGAGAGCAGTAGACAAATCAGAAGAGTGGGCTGAAAAAGAGTAAATGCCACCATGGTCCCTTTGGGAGCAGTTAATCAAATGTATAAATATAAACTCAGAAAGTGCTGGTTAGGAGATGGAAATGAAGAATTGATGGAAGGGAAGATGTCATTTGGGGAGGGCATTGAATTGAACTTGAGCCTATGAGTCAGCAGTGCCATGAACTGCAGTGTCGCAGTGTGTAAACAGAAGAATTTGGTGTGCGAGGGCTGTTCCACAATGCTTCAAGGATACCTGGAAAGACTCTGCACTTGGAACAAGAATTCAAATGAGTGCTACAGAAACAAGGAAAATCAAACTTGAAAGATGGAATCAGAGTAACAAAAGCCCTTCTTGTCTCATTTGTGTAAAGAGTGCCTGGCACACTACTGCCATCATAAAAAGTTAGAAAACAAGATGTGTAAACTCAACCAGTAGTGTGAGGTTGTGCTGTGTAAAAAGGACAGTGTTTATTCCTTTTTCATCCAAAAAAAGGAATAAAGCTTCCAGAATCCATGGAGGAACACAACGCTTTTCTTGAAGCATTTAGAATATTCAGTTCTAAGTTTAAGCTTTTAGTTCCAGTAAAAAGCAATCTGAATACAGAACAAACAATAAGGTCATGCTATGCTGGCAACAAGGACGTTAAACAAGCCCTTCAAGAGTTATCAGTAACAGCAGATGTTGGAGGCAAATCTTGCATAATTTCAACAGCGATCTGTTTTTTAACAAAACCCAAATTTGAAAAAATTGAGTTTCTTTCCAAAACATGTCAAACTATTTGTTTATAGATAAAATATTTACTGCGGAAAAACTTGACTTCATATTTTGATGAGAAATACAGAATGTATTCTGGTAGGATATTTATCTCCAAACTCTGTGGCTGATCTCACTAGATCTCTTCTGGTTGGTGGATTTGGATTTGTTTTCTTTCTTTTCCTAACATTGATACTAAATGTATTTATGAAAAACAAAAATGAAAAGGCCTATGTAAGTCCAATTTAAAAAGCTTCCAAAAAAAAGCTTCTTAGGAAATCTGCCCAAATTTCCTCAAAGATGCTCCCATGTCCATCTTACTATCTTGGCTTCCATCTCTTTGTGATGAAAGTTGAATTCAAGCAGCCTTGCTGATCTGGAATTCATTAGGTTAGGTTTACTGGTTTCCCCTCTCCAAGTGGTATATTATTTGTGGTGTCTCTAAACCTTCATAGCTGTTCATGTGGCTCTGAAGCTCTCTCATTGTCCTCAGTCCTGTGTGTGGTGCACAACAACAGAACTCATCTTTTTACTTCTAAGAAACCAGGATTGCAAACAGGAGCTTAAAACTGCAAGGAAAAGAAAAACAGACTGCAGGTTTGAATGAGGCACAGCAAGAATTTCTAAGTCTGCTCCTCTTAGGGCTGTGTTTTGGCACTCTGACTCTTGGCCAGCATATGTCCCTGTTCAGCAGAAGGAATCATTCAAGCAATCTGTGCTAAGACTTGTCAAAGTCTAAATTAAAATGCAGCTATCTTATTCTGTCTTTTTTGTCCTCGGCTTTTACAGCATGTTTCCTACTAGTAAAGTAGAGGGCGGGAGCACATTTATTTTGGCATAATTGAGATTATTGATTATGTATTTTACATCTTGTGCATCTTTTCATCTATGAAGTGACAAGGGTTTTATCATTTGCGTCTCAAGGGAGAAAGAAGCTGGTGATAAGATGGCTTCCACAAAAGGACAGTCCCTCTAGCATAATGGTCTTTTGAGACAAATGTAAATGTACTTCTCTTTTTAATTAGTTGCATTTGTGATCATGATTTTGTATGTGTCTCTTGATCCACAGAATCTCCACAGAATGGTATCAGACTTTTGTCCCATGGCTCCTAGCTGCGTTGCATTTTATTGCAATCACCTTCATTATAAGAAAACCTCTTAATTATGCTCCAAATGCTTTGAAGTTGAGAACAGTGCTGTAATGAGTCAAAATGTATATATGGTATTTTCCCAAATGGCACAAAAGTGAAAAGTACAAGGCGGTGTAGGAACATACAGTGCTATGTAACTTGAAGAGTTGAGTTATTTCGGGGAGCAGAGCTGTTGACTAGAATTCCGAGCTCGTAAATTACCCTCCCTGTGCTGCAGCTGACTGGTTGAGTTACCTTAGGGACTGCCCTTATTCTTCTTACACATTTTCCCCTTTGATAAAATAAGAATAATGTGACCGCAGAGAGGCACAATGAGGTTAAATCATATCTTCACTAAGTGCTTGGGGACCCCCTAAAGAAGGGTGTGTGTAAAAGTGATTATTTATTTTTTCATCATTTTAGTCTTTTGAAGTGCATAAGTGTTGCTAAATTGTGTCAGTTTAGAAGCATTTAGGTGTGGCAGAATTATTATATAAAACATGTATTTTTCTAAATAACAGTATTAATGATGTATTGAATCTGCAGTTCTAAGGGAATTGGGCAAAATTTAGGGTTGCAGGTGTAGTGATAACTATCACAGAATATCTGTGACAGAATTTCAAATATAGTCCCTGAGGAGAGATGCACAGGGTCTTCAAAGAGCTTTAAGAACAAATATGGCAAGCTGGTCTTCTTTGTTCACCTGGTTTCTTACATTTGTTCTTTGATGTTTTAATGTGCAAGGATTGGTATTTTAGTCTTAAGTGTGCTTTGGATTATATTTGATTTTTAAGCTTGAAAAGTAATTACTTGAAAGAAAGCTTGTGTTTTTTGTCGGTTTGGGGAGGGGCAGGTGAGAGGGGGAAACCGAATGTAAAAATTGTTTTCAAGAAATCTGTGTGAGATGCTACAAAGCTGCCCCTTACAAAAATCCCCATATTAGCTTAGCAAGAAGTGCTCCCTGTCGTTCAGAAAATTGCAACTTTTTCAAAGCACTCTGGCCTCAGAAAGCAACCATAATAGCCAATACTGACAGATGGCATTAAACACGCAGGCAGGGAACCAACACGGTTTGGATACTTTACTCCCATTACAGCTCTCTCCGTGCATGTCTCCTGGGTTAATTGCTCGAGCTCTCACAGAAGGAATCCTGGCTCCTGGTGCAGCAGCTTGTCACAAGATGTGGTAAGAAATGGCGCAGGATTCCGAGCCTGGAGCCTGTGAATGTGTCACCCTGGTAACCACCCGCACCTGCAGCAGTGAGTCATGAGAGCCGAGGAGCTGGAGGGTGATTTTTTTGTAGTCTTCTGAGCATCAGAAATTCTTCCCAGACAAAGCCACGGAGAATAGAGAAGAGCTTTATTTTGGCATTCCAGCTGCTGGGTGGGCATGACCAAATGAGGGTACCTGCTCCTGTGGTCTGTGTCCCACTGCAGGGTGGGAGTGCAGGGACCAAGGTCCAAATCCTTCGTTTGGCTTGCACTGTTCTGGGTGGGGAACATTATGTCTGTACTTAATATATAGGAAAAAGAGACAGAATCTGTCAGTAACTACGGCATTTCATTTCTAAGGTTGTCAGGCACTTGTTAAAAAAACCCATTATTGCAGTTTAAGAAAGTCACCTCTCAGCAGTGAAGTATCTTAAAATTCAGAGTCAGAACTGCATCAATATTGATAAACTGGTCTTTTATTCTGCATATATTTTCTAATCAGAATGGTATTTGTCCTCTTATAAAGCCCATTTGATTTGAGGAGCAGGTGCTTATAAATTGGATAGCTTTAGTGACTTTGGAGTGGAACAGACAATTAACACCAGCTGAAGATTTGTTCTTGAAAGTTTTACCAAGCAGATAGTGCTGTTTTGTAGCACCTTTCATCCGTGTCTCACAGTGATTTGCAAACATTAAGTCTCATAGCACCCCTCTGATGTATGTAAGTGTTGTTAGTCTTAGAAATGTGTGAAATATGCATGACAAAATTGGAGGCATTCAGAGTTTACCCTCCTCACAAACTCAAAAATATTACGGAAATGCAAAGTTATTTAAGGTTATCTGCATTGGCAACTTTATCTTTTCCCTCTCTTTGCATATATCTGTTCACGGCCAAAATATCTGTAATATTTTTGTATAGCCTCCTTGTTATTGTTCCAATTTGCATTAGGAGTGATTGATTTTCTTTCACATAGCTGTTGTATTTTAATTCTTTGCACTTCCTTGTTAGCCAGTTCAAAATAGCTGTCCACTGTGAAAGGAAATCAGGTGGGTGCCTCCTGTCCTTGGCAAAACTGCGTCCCTGGGTAGAATTTATCTGGTGAGATTTACCATGAAAGTGTAATGGGAGAAGGAACATGTAGAGCAGGAGAATTGCTGTTGTTTGATTCCACCACAGCTATGAAGGATTCTCCTCTTTATAACGATGTGGGTGTGTCAGCGTTAGTAGCTGAGATGAAAATTGGGATTCTGAGGTGAATTTCCCCTTCCCCCACTTTAATTCATAGCACAGAGAAGTCTCAGACTCAAACCTGGTGTTTCTTTGGGATGACACTGAAATAAAGGTGTACCCCAGTCTCAAGTGGCCATCAGCATGTGGACTGTGGGACTTGGCCACAGATCTTTTGTTTCCCAGAACAGCTCCTCTTGCTCTGCCCTGATGGGGACCTACCCCATGAATCCCAAATATGCCCTGTCTTCCAAGCTTTGTCTCAGCTCCCTGGTCTTTTTGAGGATGGGCAGAGTTTAAAGAACCAATGCAGGTTTTTTTTGGGTCTTCCTCACCCCGTGTGGTAGGGAAGGGATGCCAGAGTGATTTGAGTGACTTCATTTATTTTCTGCACTATGGTTTTTTTTTGTTGAAATATTCTTCAGCTTGCATAGGAGTCTGATTTGTTTACTCTCTGTGCCATTCAAGTGCTGATTTTTTTGTTTGGTTTAGTAAGTAATTAAGTTTGTTCTCTTTAAAACTAGTTTGCACGTTGTAGTGTGGCTCTAAAATTGTTTGTGTTTTGCTGGTCTAACCATGCAACTAAATTAAACTAAACTGCACATGTTTTCCAGATTGTCAAATCTCTCTGATTTGATATAGTTTTTCAGTATAATTGAGCAAGCAGCAGGAAGGGGAAGTAAAGGCTACTGAGAAAAAGGTTATATTGGAGCGTTAGGGCTGTCTGCATTATCTGCTGGGCTGGGATCTCACAAGTGTGTAGCCAAGAGGACTACAGTGAAACCAAGATCCAAGATACTGAATGATTCATTGCTTCCCATGTCTGCTGAAATCCATATAATTTATTACAACTGTCGCTGGGACCTTTGCTCACTGTATTAGGGTCACGATGCTCTACACCCTCCATCTCAGAAAGCAGTGCTTTGGAGACTTTTCCTTTAGGAACAGTTGACTTCCTAATGAAAATAAGAAAAAAAGAAGTTATGGCCATTCGTATTTTCAGGACATTTTGCACTATGTAGTTATTTTAAGCTGGGGAATGACCCTTTAATATGCTATTTTATTCAGCTGCTTTGATAAAGCTTTGAGGGTGAAAGGTTGAATTAGTGTGCAGAACACTGAAATAAAACTCCAAAAGACCAGGGAAAAAGACAATATTTCAGTAGTCTATGCTACTGTGTAGCTCAGTGTCAAAAGGTGCCTTCCTACCCACACACACATCACAAAGTAAATAGCTGATTGTTATTTTGTTTGCTTTCAGTTAATGGTTTGTGATAATGAAATTTCACATCATCAGGCAGATTTACATTAGCTGTGGATGGCAGAGGAGGAAAGGAGGCTCTGTAGCCATGTGGACATATGTGAATGTGCTAATTTTTAGCCCTTTTTTTGTTTAGATACCTACTGGATGGAATTTGATGGGTTAGCAGAATGTAGGAGATGATTTTTTCTCTTTGATTATTTACTAGTAACGTTTTCCTGTAATGCTAATACTCTGTATTTGCCAAGAAAATTCAGTGCTTTGCATTAAGCATTGAGTGGTAAAATGCTTTTAAAAAGAATCAATGTTATCCTTTTCTTATTATTAATAGAGCGATAATGGTACCGAACTACTATTCCTGAAAGATTGCAAGCAGCTTTTTGGAAATCAATTGCAGATTTCCTTGGTCAGAAAATTCTGCACTTGCTGAAGGCATATTTGAGCTAGGAATGGTCACACTCTGCAGTTCTAGTGCTGGAGGTGAGCTCAGTGTTTTCCACCAGGGAAAACTTTGGGTCTCTGGCTTGGGTCTCTGTGTCTCTGTAATGATGACTGAGCACCATTTTCCCATCTTGGAGCTGTCAGGTGATTCTGCTGAGAAGGAAATATGGGAAATTACATCAGTTCATATAATAGACCTAGGGACACGCTGCAGAATTGTTCTGCTGAATCACCCTGGTAACCAGCCCAAATGCAAATCAGAGTTCTGCAAAAAGGGGAAAAAAAACCAGTCAGGACAGAAGGGTTCTCTAACAAAAAGGAAAACCAACCTATCAAGCCCAACAGGCTACAGTGGCATCTTGAGTGTGTACGGGACAAGGAGGAGAAAAATGGGGTGTTCTGTAACTGAAGTGTTTGGAAGGGGAAGACGAAACAAGCTTGGATGCAACCTTTCAGCTCCCTAGTATATTGAAGAGGTTAGGCAAATATTAGGCAGAGAAAATCAAATATAATTTGTAGCTGTTGATTGTAAACAGCAAAAAGGCAGAACGTTTTAATTTCTAGTAGGGTTCACATGGTAGGCATAATGTTGTGTTGTGCCATAATCATTAATTTGAAGAAGAGAGTTGTGTTTGGATCTAATCTAGTTAGGATCAGTTCCCTTTTCAGCTACTACTGTATTTTAAAAAGGCAATTTTTCAACCCTTTGCTAACATAATTTATCACCTACATCCATGGCTCTGACAAGGTACTGGCTCTTGTCTTATGCATAGTAATTGCTGCTGCCCTCTCTGAATTTACTCTGTGGTTTTATAGCTGGGCTACTTCTGCTCCCAGGTCTGCTTTTCTGTCAAGGATATTATAATGAAACACAAATGTCACGATTTTTCATCGCATGTAACATATCCAGTCTGTGATTCTCTTTTTTGTGAAATGAGGCATAAAGATACTTGGTTATAAAGTTTGTTATATCCTCAAAACGAAAAGGTAAATTTGTTGCATTAGCTGGGTAGGGGAATGGCATATAACAGGGTAATTCATTAGGGATCAGGTACAAAAAACTGGTAATCAGACCTCTGATTAAAGCTACTTACCTACCAGTTACTGCTCCATGCAGAATTAAGGGAGAGTCTTTGCAACTTCGGTTCATGCAGGATGGTTACAAATACTTGGTATTTAAGAAGTTTGTTCACCTAATAATTCATTTTATGCTTCTTTAGCTCTTTCAAGAAGAAAAGGCATAGCACTAACATAATTTA
The DNA here is from genome assembly GCA_036630365.1 of Acanthiza pusilla. Taxonomy (NCBI): domain Eukaryota; kingdom Metazoa; phylum Chordata; class Aves; order Passeriformes; family Acanthizidae; genus Acanthiza; species Acanthiza pusilla. Next base: position 25,059,584 of record JAXCHO010000234.1, read on the forward strand.
GACACAGAGTTCTAAGCTCAGTTTCTCAGCCTGAGAATCTGAGTAATAAATCATCCAAATTTCAATATTTACCAAATATAATTTATAGTTACAAATAACTTTGAGAGGTCTGAAAATTAAAACACAACTCAGCTTTGATACATTACTAACTTGAAGTAATCAACCAGAGTAACTGTACCATATCAGCTATCCTTATGGATAATGTAACGGTAAATCGATAAGATTTAAATCTATAGGATTTACCATTGCAAAACTTTCAGAGCATTTTTGTCTCATTGCCACCCAGGCAAATTCGTGTGGTAGAAATTTGACTGGAAAGCAATACTCGTACAAATATTGCTTACAATAAATGGCATATAGAAAAGTTCTTCATCTGAGCCATTCTATTAATTATAAAAGCCCTGAGAAATCCTGTGTGCATTCTTGCAATACATCTTTTAGAAGGGAATGCAGAGTTCTTGATCCTATGCCTGACGAATAATCAAAATTCTTTTGGATCCTTACTATCTCAGATGCTCATGGATAGAATTTGCATCCTCTTCTAAAAGTGAAGTTCTCATGTTAGTGCAGCAGAGATCCAGAAACTGCAATCTCACCATGAATGTGAACATCCAGCTGGGATTTAAATCCCAGTAATGGAGCACAAAGGGCAATGCATTAAAGCTGAATTCTCATCAGTGAATTGAACCTTCCCATTGTGGTAGCTGCAAAATGTTTGTGCTAGCTGGAAATTAAAGGAGTAAGAGTAGAAGCAAATGAGCAAAGCTTCTGAGAATGTGGCCTTGAAATCTACAAATGTGTTTGTTCAGGAAGATGTTTTTAATGAAGTGCTAATACACCAGTCATACCAACTCATTTTCCTGCAGCTCGGATAATCAAGGTCAGAACTATTTTAATCTCATGTCCGCCTCTTGAACTTGGTGGCATAGATACATATGTCAGCCTGAAGACTGTTCTGTTCTGTAGAACTTTTAGTCTTCTGACATTTATTACCTCTATGCTCTAAGAGAAACAAAATTGGACTTAGGGTTTGCATAATATAATTTTGTCTAAACAAGCATTTGCTTTTAATTTCTTTTACTAAATGAGCCTGCAGAGCTGTGGCCACAAGTATTTTCTTAATTAAAGTGTAAAATTGGCATATTTCCATGAAGTAGGTGCATGTGTCTTTGCCAGCCCACACCGAATGTTGTGAATGGGGAAGGTTTTGTAAACCACGACCTTTACGAGAGCATTCACTTCATCTGTTGTAGGCAGCTCTGGCTGCTGACTTCTGTGAACTTGGTTCAAAATTATTGTTCTCTCCAGAACTACAGCCATCGCTCATTGTCTGACAAGGCAGTCCGCACAGAGAGCTTGGCCATCTAAAGGAAGAAGAAGCAAAAAAAGAAAAGTTGCAGGCTCTGGAAAATTTTTCCTGTATGCAGCTCAGAGCTGGAAATGCATAGTTTAGTTTCACAGTAGAAAAAGAGTATTTCATCCTCAAAACGTGAACAAAAATTATCTTCTAGCATATATAGAAAGTAGGGATATAATTTTGTAAGTCAAAAACTACTAATCCAAACTGAGCAAGGTTTGCTGTCTTGATATCTCTATTGGGAAAAAGAAGGAACCGAAACAGCCATGCCTGAAATAGCAAATCTAGAAACAGGTGAGAGCTGATACATGTACATCGATTGCAGTGTACAGCCTAGCACTGGTCTGTTTTGACACGTGGTTAATTGTGGCTTTTAGGAACAAGTGGAAAAAACCAAACAAACCTCGTGTGTCTCATCTGTCGCAATGTTAATTAGTGTGTAATTCATCTATTGCACTCAACTCTTCAAAGTGGGAAGGCTTTTCTCAAGATCTCTGCTGATGCAGAGGGCAATGCTGTCCACAGACACAGTACAAGCAAAGTAATAACAAAATGCAGCCCTTTTAATCTCTGAAGACTTCTGTCACTTGATGCTCTGTAATAAGCTAAAAAGATTCTGTTATCAAGTCGCTTTTCTACGGCTGGAGGCAGTGGAATTTTTAAGGATTTATGCTGCTGTGAAATAAAACTCTTATCAGTGTTTATTTCCTTGTGGCTAAGACTGTAAAGTAGCATTTGGCTTCCCATCTTTCCAGAATGGACATCCTTGTCCTGCAGCGAGGAAGTTGAGTGATTCAGGTGGATATACATTTTTTGTTCAGTGAATAACTGAATTAGTGATCCATAAACCAGGTTATGACCACTTGTACCATTGTCTTTCATTTGTAGTGTATGATACTGATTGGTGTCTGAGGATTGTCCTCACTTTACAAAAGGGGTCTTGAATTGATAATGGTGGCACTGTTATTTTCATATTTGTAAAATTACAAATGAAGATATGAGTGATGCTCTATAGTGTTATTGAAAGCTGTTGATAATTAATTTTTAAAATTCTCTGTACCTAGTGTATGACACTTCATTCTGGTGTATCAGTAAATTTTTAAGAAGAGAAAGAGGGGATCTTCATTGGAGAAGGAATTTGGATTGGATGCCAGTCTGGTGACATACCTAAGAATTGTACTGGACTTGACATCTGTATCTAGTGTCATCTTTGGTAGGTCATGTCTCAGGGAAAAGAAATCAATCTATTTTCATGGGAAACTTGCACCTCTGAACAAAATTTTGATTGTGGGTAAGGTTACACAAAATTAGTTAAATAGATTTGCTGTGGATTTCATCAGAGTGAACAAGAGAAAATCTGGCCCAGAGCACAACAAATGTTCCAGAACTGCCCACTTCCTATGAGATGTGATACTGTTTTCCCTGTATTTGATGAATATATGCAATGATAAACGTTCCTCTTCAGAGAAATCTTTTTGCGCTCTCCTTTATGAAGCGCAAAGGTACTCTCCCTGCCTTTTTATCCAGATTCCGTTCACAATGTGTGAAGTTATGACATTTTATTCTTTATGTAAATGTATTATAGGGCAGTAAAGCAAATAAAAGGTAATGAGAAGATGAGCTTTGAAGGTACTGTAAAAGGAGTGCAGTACTTCAGCGAAACAAGTGACAGCCAATAGTGCTGCCCTGTTTTATCTTTTTGAACACATTTTGCATTTAATTCTAATGCATTAATTCATGTATAATATGCCTGTTGATAACAGGTTTATTTAAAACTCATTAAAAGTTATAGAAAAAAAACAGATTTGCATAGAAAAAGTCCTTGGAACTTTGTATTTCCTCCTTCCTCCTTTTCCCAGCGCTCAACGTACACAGCAAAAGGCTAATTTGGTAGGTGTCAATCAAACTGCTCTTGGCATTGCTTGTCAGTACTTCTCAAAACCCTTCATGTGAGGGAAGCAGGCACTGGATCCAGGGCTGCCAACTCACAAAGGCTGTGAGCCTAGGACAGTCCCAGCTGCCATTATTGGGAAAGGGAGCCACGAAAAAGCACTTCAGCACGGTAGAGAAGCCTCGTGCCCCAGTGATTGTTATTTCTGAGTGTGAGACCTCCCACAGCACCTGCTCTGCTCCTGGCTTTGGCTCACCTAACTGCCCAAACCACCCTTGTGCTTTTCTGGATCCCCTCTGGCAGTAGAAATGGAGCTTTTTTTCCTCCTGCTCATCTAGGTTTTGGCCATATTCCTAATTCTGCCCAGAAGGAGTCATATGAGGAACAGTTGTTAAAAATTTGGGGATGTGGACACTTGCCCATTTGACAGTGGGGGCAAAAAGCATCTATAAACCATGAGGTGTGTTAGTCCTGCCTAAGTGTAAATAGCCTTTTCCCTGCTGCTGCTCTGCAGTAAATCTTCCATTATTCATTGTGTTATTTACACTCTATTATATCTATTTATGCCATAGTATGAAACTGTTCTGTCAAAAGCACTGTAACCTTTTTAACCTCTTTGCCTTTCCTATTTTCCATATTTTTAATGGTTTTTCTGTGATACAATATGAAGCAATGGTTGCCACAGTGACTGCAATTGTGAACAAGCAGACACGTAGCTGTCACTTTACCATCCAAGGGCAGAGGGACAGCACAGGCTCTTCCAGGAGGGACAAGGGTCATGCTGTCCCTGCAGTCCAGACATCACTTTTCTAGCTACATCTCTCTAGTTATAATGTGGTTTTGGGGTAATTTTTGCTGCCTGCTTTCTGGAGGTCAAAGCACTAGATGTTGTCGGCTGGCTTCAAGGAATAAATGTTTTGCTTTTGAAATTACTAGATGGAAATTTGTGAGCTCTCTGCCGGCAGCAGAGGTGTTTTGAACATGTTTTCTGCAGACTAATGGGCACAGCACTCTGGGACCTTACAGTAGGTCAGCTGTAAAAAGTCAGGCTTATTAAGGAGCACACATTTCTCTCACACTCGGAATGCAGTTATTGACATCAGCGTTTCACTGAATCACGAAGCAAGCGAGGCTGCTGGCATTTAGCTGGGTAAACATCTTCCGTGGGCTGAAGGAGGAGAGGTCAATGTGTTGTGGATGTTTCCATCTCTTCCTGGGAAAGCCTTTTCTGTATTGCCTGTGGAATTCTCGTCCCTTTCTTCTCCACTCCTGTAATTGGAGGTGATCTGCTCAGTGGTCCTACCTTTGTAGTTTGACGTTACCTGCTGAAGGAGCTGGCAAAGCTGGGACCTCGCTGGAAGCACAGATGGAGACTCCACATCCAAAATCTGCCTGTTTGATTCCTTGACTTGCTGCCAGAGAGAACTATTTCTCCCCATTTTGAAGAAAGGGCTCCCCTTTCCTCTTCATTTTCCTCTGTAGCCTGCTGCTGTCAGTGAGGAAACAAAACAACTCCCCTCTAGCAGTCCATAGTGGCCTCAGTGAAGGAGGAAATAATTTCAGGAGAGAACCAAGCTGGGAAGGACAGCAATGTGTTTTAGGGGGTGTGGGGAGGGGAAAGACAAAAATCTTTTTCTTAATGAGTCAACTCATGCAAGGATTTCTTTGACACATGCCTTTTCCACTTGACATGTTGCCATTTTTATTAGGATTTCCCCATTTTTGTATTTTTTTAACAATTTAGATACAACCAGTTATAACAACTATTTCTTTTCAGTGTTTGGCTTGCAATGGAGAACTTGTGAAATTAAAATGATTTCTTGGTTGATGAGTTTTTAAAAGTTATTTTTAGAAAAAACATGTGCTCTTCCAGAAGTAGAACAAAAAAGTTAAACTAGTTGTGGGGAAAAAAGTAGAGCTATTACACAGGTTGGACTGAAACAACCATTGCAGTAAAACTTGAATTTATCAGTCCTAGAAAGTAGGGGTTGTGAACCAAAATTAAGGAAAAGTCAAGAGCAGTGCTATTTTATGGAGGCTGCTTAAGAACAGGCATTGAACCTCCAAAAAAAGGACTAAAATAGCTTAATAATGTAAAGGTAGTCCTGGATAAAAAGTCAGCTGAAGAACTGGGTAGATTTCAGTCTGTCAGTTGTTTCTATGCCACGCCTTCAATATTAATTGTGGCTTTATAACATGTTAGAATATAACAAAGGTGATTTATCTCTGGTTGTGCATGCTGACTGCCAGTTTTATTGCATGAAGCTGTTTTAATTATCTGCCCAGTGGACTAAAAGAGAAATTAAAAATCCTAAGGGAATAGCAGACACTTTTGAAATTAGATTGCTTTCACTTGTACAGTATCTGACCCGCTGTCTGTCTTGTGAGGTGAAGCAATTGGGTAGATGCTAACGTAAAAGTGAAGGAATGGAAAAAGTGGTATCATACGTATCTATTACTGAAGATTCTAATTTACTTTCTTAATGGAATTTTCCCATGTTAATAGCATGTTCCAACTCTTCAGCTGTGCAATAAGTCGTATGAAATCACCAGCATTTTAAAATTAATACATTTAACTTAGAGGATGTGTGTCATTTTTTAATACTACATAAGATATCTTTTTGATACTGTTCACTACTAACTTTTTTCTTAAGTTATGCATTTAACTTTCATCTCTGAAGGATCCCATTATAAGTGATTTAATACACAGTGCAGCTGCCATTTCCATAGTATAGTGTACCTCAAATTTTTCCTTTCTGAAAATTCAGGATGTATGGATTACAAAAAAAATTACAGTTACATTTGCAGAAATTTGCTAGGCAAAGAGCCCAAGAACCCTTCAAAGTAAGGAGCAGGAATAAACACTGTCAAGGAGTGACTCTACAAGGTGGCTGAGGAAAGCAACGCAAGGTCTGGTAAATCCAGGAGCCAGCCTTGGGAGCCAGTGATCATGCAGGAGATGAGCTGGAGTGAATGAAAGTGGTGATGTGGAGAATGAGAAATGCTTTGAAGAACTTTTGTCCTAGGTCAGAGATTAAACTGGTTTCCTTTTCCTAAAGAATTGGGGAAGTTGGGTCTGGAATAGGAATCGCAGGAGAATCCTAGTCTTGATACCTGTTCTTCAGGAGGAAAAGATGGCAAAGTGCCAGAAAGTGATGCCATTGCACAAAATTTATAGGGAGACATAGCTCATCATTATCATTCTGTGAAGGACCAAGTGCATGCAGAAATTATCTACTAAATGACCCAAACAGGTTGGTCCTAAATCAGTGTTTCTTGCAATTCTTTAGAGAAATTAGGTAGCTTGTACACGCGCCTCTGGCAGCCCCGCAAAGTCAGGAGCGCAGGGCAGAGGTGATGCATTTTTTATGAGAGTTAAAATATTCATAGAGAGCAGCTGAGCTAGTGGAGGCAGCAGACTGCTTTCACCTAGGAAAGCTGCCAGATGGGCAGGTTAAACGCCCAGGCCACCAAGGCGTGTCAGGGCGCCTGCCCCTCCCGGGGCTCGTGTCACCCCCGCCTCAGGTGCGCTCTGCAGGGACAGAGCTTTGTGTCTGCTGTGTCCTGCAGTTGCTCTGGGTGCTGAACTGATCTGTACCTCCCTGGTGGCGCACCCAGCAGGATCTGTGCTTTCCAGGCTCTCCCTGGATGTGCCAGCTGATTTGCTGACCACATTTAGGCTGGATTTTTGTCCTGAGTTTAGTGCTGTCGTGTGCAGGAAGCACATCTGGATGGTGGGATATGGCAAGAAATCTTTTGCTTCGCTTTGATCTTAGGCAGGATAAATGCTTCAGGATTTAAACCAACTCTTCAAGATTTTCTGCCTTTTGTAATGTCCTTCACCATAAAATTTTTCATTGTTTTGAAATTAGCTCAGTTTCTGAGCTTGAAAGTGTGCACAATTTTAGTATGGGTTGTCATGGCATTGTTACTATCTAGCTAACAAATGTTTTAACTCAAGGGCTTATTCTAAATAAGAAGTTCTTTTTCTCAGCATCAGTTTCTGGTGTCTGGATATATTGCTGTTAATTAATTGGATAGCAAAAAGAAGGAGTCTGGGACAAAAATGCACATTTTTTAGAAAGAAAACACAGATCTAAACCTACTTCCCTAGCTCTATGCTGTGGCATAGCTTCAAACGGCTGGTTTAGTCTCTTCTTTGGCATTACAAATAAGGAGGAATTTGGGAAGCAGCACCTGTGCATTTAAGGGAATTAATTCCTTTTTGGTATGATGCTACATAAATAAATCAGTGTCTGCTACTGATTAACATTTTTATTCATCTCTTGTCATGCTCTGACAAAGGGCAGTTTTCTACGGGGTTGCCTGGGAGTGGTTTTTTTTAAGTTACTTTAAAAAAATTTAGAACTCTCTCAAGAAGTCTAATTTTTTAGATGAGTACATAAGAGGTGAAGCAATTTTGTTACTTTTTTCTTTAAATGGTAAGAAACTTGGCTTTGCTAAGACCAAGCCATTTTTCAGTGTCACACGTTACCAAGGAACTGAAATGTGCTCTCTAGCTCAGTTGCATGGGTTAAAGACCTTTCTGCCATGGAGCACCAGCCAGTCCTTTTCTCCATTCTTGGTTACTTACAAACCTCTCTGTAACCCTATGCACTTGTAGTCAGGGGCGTTCCTGAATGACCTTCAAGGAAACTGATGGTATTTACCTAAGAAAAGATCTGTATTGGTAATACTCCCCTGTATTATGGGGATAAAATGCTTCTAAATGAACCCACGCAAGGAGAGTTTAGAATTCTCTTTTGCCATGATTTTAATCAAATGATTCCTTTCAGTGTTGTGATAGTTGATATTTTGTCCATAGTAAATGGTATTAAGCCAATGTGAATAAAATAATTACTGAGAGAAGGTTGTGTTTGACTAGACAATTCATGTATGATTGCACTCCAACTTAGTTACATTTTTAGACATTAGTTTTAAATAGATTTTTCACTGATTTATTTTTGCTTTAATTAGTATGACCTAATTTATCGTTCATGTATAGTGTTGTATAAATAAGGTGGACTAACCCTGTGATTGACTAAAAAATTGTTGGAGAATAGCCCAGTGTCAAATGAATTATCCCCTTCCTAAGGCCAGGCATTGTTCAAGGGAGTGGTTTCTGGTTGCTCTATTGAATACAAATTGCAAAAAAAGCTACAAGCTGCAGATACTGATCTTAGCTTTCAAAGCAAGGATTCAGTGCCCAGGAAAGTCACCGGAATAGCAATTCTACAGGCTTTGTTGCACAACCTGATTTAAAACAGGAGCCAACCTTTCAAGTTTTTCCCTTTGTTGTGCTTCTGTTCTCCATAAATAAAGCTGAAGGAAAGACTCAAATATGAGAATAGCTGTTTCTCATACCTATCCAATTATTAGCCTTTCTGGCAATGCAAACACACTGGTTTCAGGTGCAAATGCATTCAGTCTGCAGGTGTGTACGAGCATGGGCATGACTGACCCCACTCGCAGCTTCCCTAAAGTCCTGGTAACCAAATCCCGTCAGTTGATTTCATCTAGATTTGTGCTGATGGTTCAGCTGTAAAACTTTCCAATTTCTTTAGTCCCTGGAAGGATTCTCACTTAAGATCAGCAAATACTTCCCATTTCAAAGCACCTTGGAGAAGTGTTACTGGGAGCGACGTAAGATTATTATGGAAAATGTAGGAAGTTGCAGCAGAGCAAACATTAAGCCCACGGTGCAGAATTTTAAGGTCAATAATTTATATATACATATATGTGTGTCTTTTCTGTTTCTGGTGCATCTCTGGAATCTGCTATTGCAATTATGTGTCTTATGGCAAGTCTTTATTGGGGACAATGTTGTAGCTATGCTGATATGGTCTGGTTTGTTCATTAAGGGCAATTCACTGACTTGGACACATCATTTTAAGTTTAGCTATCAATGAAGGGCTCAAAAGCCACTGTGGTAGAGCAAGAGGCATCTTGTGCTTGTACTGTCAATTTCATTTCAAAGAGTGGGAGACTTCCTTGGTGATTACCTTTGTTTTCTGTAACTTCTACCTTGCTCTGTGATAGTTTTCCTGTGGCTGAGTTGTTCATTGGGACAATACACATCACACGTGGCTGTTCGTGGGGCAGCTGCAATGTTCTCTGTCTGTTTCTCTTTGAGTTTTCATAGTGTTTTGTGTGTGTAAACTGACAGCAAGTGCTGTTTCTGGATCATATCACAGTCAAGTTATGTAATACTTTGATATATACTGCTCTTCAAAATGAACGTGGCAATTTTGGCTTAAAAACAAGGTATGAGAAGGCTTTGGCCTTCCACCCTTTTGTACATGCAGACAGATGTATGCTGTATTTCTTATGAAGGTAGAGAGATGGTATTTGAAAGAAAGAGAAGAGGTCATTTGAATAAATACCTTCATCAGTTTTGTTCCTCAGACTCTTACTTTGATTAATTTCTCTTTGGTGGTGGTGTTCATGTCATTGCACATTTACTGGTCTTGCTGTTCTGATCAGGATACCTTTCAAAGCTCAAAATACTCAGTGTTCAGCCAATGAATTAAATGAGAATGCTTCAGGGAGTGAGAAATAGTCCAGAAGAGTTACAGGTGCCATTGTAGGAGACCCTCTATTTACTCTATTTATTTGTGTCTTTCCATATGTGTAACCATTCCAAGTGTGTCTGTATTTATATCTGCTTTAAAGAAGGGCTGCTAGTATATATCAATGTATCACACATATCAACATATATTTGTGGTAATACATAAGTTTATGCTAGAGGAGGGAAGCTCCTCATCAGTATCAAAATTTGAGCTAATCAGAATTTATACCTCTAGCAGATAAGAGAGGTATAAGGTGAAATATTTTCCTGTGGGATTCTAGGTCTTTCTCTCCTGGCAATTGGGTTATAAACACTGGCATTTGATGATATCAGTCCATTAAAAAACCCAAACAGTAAGGTCTTCAGACGTACTTTTTTACCCATGGGACTAACAAGCGCTTCATACTGAAAAGATCCAGGAGTGTCCAAAGGAAATTGATTCGCCCTAAGTCAAGGACACCATCCATTCTTTCCTCAGCCTGATGGATAAATTTTCATAAGGGACCTGTGGGAGTTCCTCTAGATTCCCCTCCAGCATATCAATTACATTAAGTAACTGATCTTGCTTAATGTAGGAGTATCGGTGCTTTTTTCTGTGACCTGTCAGGATGAAGTTCACAGCTGCTAAAGATATATCTTGCAAGATCAGGCCCTCTGCTAGTGCTAGATGAGTCATGGAAATCAGAAAAAAGGTTAGTTCTACCTGGAATGGAGTGGAGGCTGTCTCTCTCCTTTTTTTTTTACAGGGCTTGGAAGCACAGTTGTGCCTAATATTTGTCTCTGAAGTCCCATTTATGAGTAATTCCTTTTTTACTGAGCAGGCAGTCTGGCATGTACAAGAACTTGGTGTCTATCCACCCACACTTTGTCCTTTCTGTCTTCATCTGAAATATTCCACTCTGGGGCTCAGTAATACAAATTTGGTGAACAAATGATATGCTACAAGAGGGAAAATATAATACTGAGCAAATGAGTTGGTTGCTGCTGCTTTCCAAGCGCCTGAGCTTTTAGAACAACTCTGAAAATGAGAGATTTTCAGTTTTCTTTTAACATTTTCCAGCTCTTCATGTTAAACTATAAGAACGCTGACTGAAGTTAAAGTATTGGTGAGGTAAAACTCTTATGTTCTGTTGAAGGAGAAAAATGGGAAAGGTATTACCAGTGTGTTATTAAAAATACAAACATGCCTGGCTTTTTCTGTAGCTGTTCAATGTTCACCATGTACATTGAAATGCTAATCATAACATGTATTTGTATATTTTTTAAAGGTTTAATATATACTTTTTTTTCCTGGCAGTTAGAAAAGACTGAAAGATCCCATGGCATTAGGTAGACTCTAAGTGTGAACTGAGATTTCCCTCTGCCTAAGGCGTGTGGCATTTGTCTTTAGGTAGCATGCAGTGGCCTAGAGCATCAAACAGGAACAAATGTGGTTATTATTTATAGTGGCTATTACAGCTTGGTTATACTGTCTGGCTTGGGTGTACAAAGCTGTCTTCTGTGATTTTCAGTGATATAAACCCCACTTTTGCTGTCCTAGGATCTTTTTTCAGTCAGTTTCCAGGTGCTGTGTGTACGGAACCTTGAGTTTTTACAGCAGGAGGAGGAGGAGGTCCTTCGAGTTCAGGAGAGGCTTTGCTGTGTGTTAGGTTCTGGTGGTGAAATCCATGGGCTTTTTTGAGCTCAGGAGTTTATTGGAGTCTCTAATGGGATTAGAGATGGAAGTGGGAGGTAGAAGGGAGGTCTCTGAGGTGACCAAGGGAGGCATGTTTTGGCACAAGGAAAAATGTGAAGTATGACAGCTCCAAGGCTAAGTAAGAGTGAGACGAGTGTTAAGAAGGTTGGTGAGGAACAGGTTACTTCAATCAAAATGGAAAGTGGGGCTGGATTAGAGAGAGAGAGATGACGCAATCTGTGATATGGGTATTATAGGGCATCATGTGTTTGGTATTATTGAAAACAGCTTCCCAAATGATTCCTGACCTCCCATCTCCTTGCTCTCCCTCCTTGTTATCGATTCTCGAGTAATGCTGCTTGCTGAGCTGTTTACTTAGCCTCTTTTTTATAGAATATTCCAGCATTCCCTAAATATGTTAGTGCCTCTTTTAGTGAATTAGGATCAGCTCCCTAAGGCACTGGGAAAACCCAGTAAAAAAAAAAAAATTAAAAATCTTGATTTCTTGTTTATGGAATACTTTCTGGAGCATAAATTATGTCAAAAGAGATTTTCCATGGGAGGTTGAAATCCTGCTTTCAGTTTACCTGTTCAGTCCTGGTGATTGTCCAATGCTTTTCACCTGGTGTTCTGAAAGGAGAATTTGTCCCTGCAATTCTGAAGCTGAGAAGAGTAGAATTAAGACTTTGCCTAATTAGTGCTACCTTTTAAAGGTCTATTTTAAGCTGTCTTCCTTCAGCCTGAACCATGTGATAGTTTCCAAAAATGTAATTTAATCATACCTGATTGCTTGCAGGAATCTGCAATTAACTTGGGTGCAAGGGAATAAACAGTATTTGCCAGGTGCTTCATCATTTACCAGGAGTTCCTGTACCACATATATGTTAACTGTGTTGTTGGCTGTTTAAATTTATTGGCTAGAACATTTTAAGCTTGTGATTGAGTAATTTTTATTGCTTCCTTCCATTTCCATCCCTGGGATGACTCAGATATGAGATACCATGTAATTATATTCTGTATACTATCAGACTATGTCTTGCAATTGTGCCACATTGTAGTAACTCTTTTGAACTATTAGAAGCTACCTATCTAGGAAGGGTTTTTTTGGGATGCAATTGGTTACTAGGGCAAAGATTAATTTTCAAGTCATTCTTGGCATATATTGTATTAAAAAAAACCCTTAAACTTATTTTTAAAAAGTAGTTCCCATCTTAGAAATCCTCTGAAATCCAATTCCATCAAAAAAAGGTAGAAGTGGTTTTAGAAAATATATTTTTCCATAAGATGACATTTTTGTCCTGTTTGAGAGTCAGTTCTTGCATCAGTTGCATAATTAAAAATGGGAAGAGAATGGAAAAATTGTCTATCTGCCTGCAGGAAAATTTTTTACTTGGTGTTTGGAGAGCATTTCCGAGATCCAGATTAGTGCTCTAATCCTTCTCTGAAGCCGTCTTGCATTATAAATTTCAGAATTGCAGGAGAATCTCAGGAGACTTTCACATTGGCTTTGTACTTCATTTAGTTCCAGAGTTTCATGAAGACTGAATTTCAGACCAAAGTAAACTCCAGCTAAGGTCTTGCTTCAACAGTCACAATTGTTCCAAGTTTTCCTACCTCACCATCGGAAGGAGGGTTTCTGCTGTCTGACATCTCTCTTCTCTGTCAGACTTGGGAAGGTGCATGCTCAGTAAAATCTGAAACTCCCTGGAAAATTGGGAAAGTGAATTGTGAAGACAAATATTTCAACTGGAATGCTCACTTAAACACAGCAGCGACTCTGAGATTTAAAAGCATTTAAAAGATGTACTTTGTGGTGTCCGAGAGGTTATCGGAAACTGTGCCTTCAGACCACCCCTGAGCTGGAAGATATCACTGTAAGCTCAGCACTAAAGATAAAATCACTCTTGCCTCATGATTTCAGCAGGCACCCGAGATGATGCAACTTTCATTTCCCCAGCAGAAAGCAGCAAATGTGTTCCAGGAGCAAAACCAGGTGGGGATCTGCACTTAGCTCTGCACGTCTCCTGTTACCTGTTCCTTACAGTGAAAGAGGGGAGAGAATCACTCAGTGCATTTACAGCTCTTTTTTACTGCCTGCGGAACTCGTGAATACTGTCTTTCACTGAAAAGCCTGCGCAGATCTTACATTTCCCAAGGAATAATGCATTCCCATAAAGCTGTCACAGATTCTAAAAAAGGGGAAGATAAGGGGAAAACAGCACAAACCCAACAGATTTGACAGTTTATCATTGTCTGAGCGAATTGCAATTGATGTAACCATATCAGAGACTTGCAGGTGTTTAGATTCTAAGATGACATTTGAGACTGTAAAAGTATTATTTGTGGCAACAACCTTGATAAATATAATCCTGTCTGAAGCTCTGCGTGCCCCCCATACTGCTGGTACTTTAGAGGAGGAGAAAAGGTTCATTTATAACCACATGCAGAGAAGTTAACAAAAGTTACTGAAAGCTTTTTTGAGAGTGTGAGCTGCCAAAACCAGCTAACTCCTCTAGCCAAAATAGACTGCCAAGTGATTTGCACAAAGTGTGTGTGAAGCTCCAGAAAGGCCAATCTAGAGAATTGCATTTAAGTATTTTGGGGTTGTTTTTTGTTTTTTTTCCTTTTCTGGTAAAATCTACACACTTAAGGGAACAATTGTCTATGGAAACTAGTTTCCTCTCTGGTTTGCAGTCTGGAGAAGCCTGATCCTCTCTTGTGAAGTGACCCTGAAGACTAGGGATAAGAACAGGATATTGTACAGCACTTCCTTGTGTGTATTTCTAGGTTTAGATAGTTGGCATGCTACTGTTCTGCTTATGGATGAGCAAGAGGAATAGTGATTCCTACATTTGCCCTTGAGCTTTCTTCCCACTCTGCTGCTTTCTACCTGGTTTTGCCTCTCCACTTTAACTTTCTCTGTTCTCTCCTAATTTTTTTTCTTTCAAATCTTTATGTAATTATATGTTGTTTCCTTTCTTCTTTTTCACTTCATGACTTTGTATATTTCCCATACTATTGCTGAGTCACTAAAAGGGGCTTCTTTCCTGTCTTGCAGAGTCAGCCTGTTTGGAGAGGTTGCCTGTGATGAGTGATTTCCAGAAACCCCGACGTGGTGGAATCAATGAGGGTTAACTGTCTAAAGGTAATTAGAAACCTCTGTGTTATTTTATTGCCATGAAAGCCACGTTCCCACCAAGGACAGTCTTGTTAAGAAGATGCCAAGTCTCAAGGAGATGGTTCAGTAGTACAACACAAGTCATGCATTAGTGGACTCCTGAGCAAAACATACTGGATCCTGAAAACAGACAACAGTTCATGCCCTCCTTGAAACAGAACTGGAAGGCAGTGATCCTTTGTGCATGTAAAATGTGAGAGAAATTATCTTGCAATGATGATTCAATAGATCTTTCTAGATTTGAAAGTCCCAAGCTGATGTTTATACATAGGAAAATCTTGCTTCAGGCAGTTTGCAGAGGCTCCTGTGAGCCACTTTAAAAAGAAAGTTGACTTGCCAAGAGAAGCAAATACTGCTCAATATATCACAAAAAATTATACGCTATGCATAGTGAAAATGTAGTAAACTGGGGTTTTTGTCTTGGCTGTTTTTGCTGGAGTTTTTAAAATGCTTTTGTTAAGTCTTTGAATTCAACTGGGTTTGCAGCAGTGCTGGTGCAGAGCTCTGCCTGACGCTTTGCTCAGCCAGAGCAATAAAGGATGAGCCGGCATTGTTAGAGCTCTGCAGGTGGTTGAATGCACTGGGAAATGCACGTTTCACTGAGACGTTGGAATTCAAGCCTTCCTGTGAATTATCACAAATATGGATCAAGTACTTAGCGTGCTGATACAGGGGTTTCAGTGTGTTTCAGAAAATCCATTGCCTTTTTTTGCTTGAGCTGAGTCTGAGGAGACTTATCACCATTCTTTAATGTTTTTGCAGGTTTTCAAAAAAGCTCTTAATATACTGCTTCATGTTAAAAGTTGTCAGCACCATTGGCAAGCACTGAGGATGAACATGAAGGAGTTGTACTTTTCTGGATGTGATTAATTTTGGCACAGTGCTTGTTCCCATGGCTGAGCCCTGTGTGCACTGCTGTTCTTGTCAGGTTCGTTATGTGTGTTTTCTCTTTCCAAGGTATTATGTCTTCACTGTGAAACATTCACTCAGACTCACATTTGGCAAACAGAGTCTGAATCTAGCAGCATGCTGGTTTCCAGGAAAAAATAATTTGTTCCCTTGGAGGGAGGGGGAAGGGATTTGGATTTTAAAATGCTTCATTGTATTTTGTAACACAGAACTTGCTTTACATTTCTGTATATAATAACTCACGAGCAGTTGCTTAGAAGTGACCTTGATGATCACTGAGTAAATTATAACATATTATGTGAAATTTCAAGTTCTGTTCCTAAATGTTAAATTCTAAAAAAGTAATAATAGCTCAGAAGTTAATATACGCTTAACATGACTGTTTACAAAATGGGTTTTTTTGCAGCTTAGAGCAGTATTTAATGAGTGAATTTTTAAAGTATATTTTCCCCTCTAAGGAGTCTTGAAATTGAAATATGGCTAAGGAAACTAAGCAGAGACACAGCTATTGTGTGCAATCTCCCAGGTCATATGAGAGAGACTTAAGAGGGAACAAGAGTGGTTTAAAGCTCTTCTAAATTAGATAATATTTATACAGACAGAAATTCCTATATGGGGTTAAACCAAAGGTTCACCTAGTTCACTCTTCTGTTTCTAACAGAAGCTACATAGAAAAAAATTAAATAACCTAACACTATTTTATTTCTCATCTCAATTTGCTAAGAAAGCACAGAGCTTGTTATGAGTATGACACAAACATGAAGAGGTTTTAGTATTCAATATTTGTGCTAACAGTCTCCTGTCAGATCTTCTCCTGATACATAAAGAGGAGAACATAAATAGCTTCTAAACATCAATAGATTTTTATTGCTGGGGCAAAATAAGGACATAATCCTAAAAACATTGAATGATCAGTGATAACTCTTGAGGTAAGTGTTTATATTTGCATTGCAACATAATCAAGTAATTTATTGACAGTTGTCTTTCAACTTCTGTGATGCTTTAAGATAAATGCATGTTTATCTGCAAAACCAAAATCCATCATGGCCAGGGCAGATTTGTGGTAAAATGAGGCTAGTTTAGTAGTGAACTTGAAAGCTATAGGGCTGTTTCTCAGCAATGTCTACCCATGGTTTCAATACACCAATCCATACTTTTCCTTTTTATTTTAGGCATAATTTATTTTGTTTTACGTAATTCTGACTGTCTGAGAAATATTGCCTTCATGAAAGGACCTTTAAATAATAATAATAATGAGTAGTTAAATATGGGTTCTTGGCAGTTTAAGAAACAAAATATTCCTCCTTGAAAGCACATTTACAGGAGCGCTTCATATTTTGTTAAGTCCTGCAAACTTTTGATTTAGGGTGAAGGATACTGAGTACACGGTCCAGGACTCTGAAATTGTGCTTACTCCCAGGTTAGTTCAGGGAGAGACTGGAGCAGTGATGCCCTCTCATTTCATTCTTGTCATAACAATTAGGACTTGGGAACAACTGACTGTTTTTGTCCACAATATTTGCTGCCCTGAAGCTGCCATTTGAGGTGCCTGTTGCATGGTGAATGATTATTACTGTTAGGCCTGAGGTGGAACCAGTTTCACAGAGAATAGATAGATGAGTATATTTTTATAATGTAATCATTTCAAAATGAAAGTAATTCTTCTGTTTCTTGAAGTATAATTTTATCTACTGGAGAATAAGGAATTGCATATTGCAGTAGCTCTTATTTCAATCAGATCTAAGTTATTATATAGACTGCAAGCCAATAGAATTTGGGTTTTAACATTATTATTGGATCATTATATTAATCAGTATGATGAGTTTCTGAACTTTGTTATTCTAGTTGAATAAAATCTTCTGAAAGTTAAGGGTTTGAGTATGAGTTGAAGCCCCTGGAATGTGGCTTTCAGCCAATGTATTTGCAATATAGTTATTTCTTAAGCGAAAATACTATTGTACATTTTAATCTTCTATACTGCCAGTATTGAAGGAAGCTTCCCTCATCTTTTTTTGCTCAGTGAGATAATGTGGCTGATAACCTTTATATAGCTCAGGGACTTACTTCATTGCTTTCTAATGGAGTTTCTGGAGAGTATAGATTTAGATTACAGTGTCGAATGGCCACGGGGCCTCAGGGAAATATGCTCTCATTAATGGACTTGTTAATGATTATCATTGAAGAGGCTCTAATAGTATCAGATGTAAACGTTGTCACAGCTGTCCATCTTTATCATGCAGATATGGAGATGCCTCATTAATTCACACAGAGATTCTCAGATCCTCAGAGCTGTGCACATTGATGTGGTGTGATAATGTCTGAAGGAAATTAAAAGCTGGGCGTTATCAATTTAATATTTCAGATTTCTATTTCCAATTAATATGGTCTGAGAGATAAGAGGGATTGAACCACAGCAGTGCTATGGGTCATTCAGAAGAGATCAAATGCAGATTATGCCTCTGTCAGTTCCAGCTTCATTATGCTCATTGCTTCCTCTCTGAAAGGGATGAGACAATGCAAACCTATCTCAGTGAAGTCTCTCAGCTGAAAGGTTAAAAACATATATCCTATGAAAGCACAAACAAAGCCAATATAAAATAGTTTGCAGAATCTAGAATAGTTTCTAAACACTTTATTTGGAGGTTCTTACTTTTATTAAGGTATAATGGTGTCTTTTTCCTTTATCATGACTGTGATGGGTATATTCATAATGCATTGAAAGCAATAAATTATAACCTGTCTCAGATTTGTAGCATTACATTAATAACCTGCTTGATAATTATTTGCTGAAATGTGAGGCTTTGATTACAAATATTTGGTTTGGTGTTTTGGGGGAAGGTCAGGGTTTTTGTGGTAGGAAACACACTGGATTATTTCTTTGTAACCATCTGAAATATCAGTGTTTTCAGAAAAAACAAGAAATGCAATTTGTTTTGTATGCAAATATAAAGGTAAGCTTTTAAAAATAGTAGTGGATTTATAATTTTGTTGTCACCAGTTTTGGAAATAGTGGGTGGTGCTAAGAGAGAATCAAAAAGTAGCTTTTCAATGGCCTGTTCTGATATCAGAGTGTGTTCTACTGGCTGGGTCTCCCTAAACCAGAGGGAGAGGGGAGTAAAGAGCAGATATGGCAAATGATGGCCCTGCTAAGTCCTCCTAAAAGGAGGACAAAACATGAGTAGATAATAGAGTCACTTGTGCTGAATTGTAACCGGTTGTGGATAAAAGAATTCAATTCCAAACTCACTAAGGACAAATGTATGGGATGCAAAGGAACTTGCCTCTGAAAGGCAAATGGGATACCCCTAATGAAGATAAACTAAGTTAGCAAAGGATGGAGATGCTATTTTAGATCAGTGAAGAATCAAACCGTGAATGAAATGTGCACACCCAGCTGGGGAGGAGCTCTGACAGGAGCACGTGAAACAGTGAAAATGTGAACAGCACACTGCTGGAATGTGTTTGGGAGATCCATAGATTCTCTTGAGTCTGCCCAGTGATGTTCCTATGTGGGGGAGAGTTTTAAGAACACTTTTCACATCTGTCTCTGAAGTGTAAAGCAGCTACAGCATTAGTCTGCTGCAACCTATGAAACCGAGGATGTTAGTGAAATGTATTTGAGGAATTTTTGAAAGGAATAAATTGTAAGGTCCAAGTCTGGGGGATGCTATCTCTGTTCCTGTGCCCCACACTTTCATGGGTACTGATGAAAGATTGCAGAGAGGAAGGTCTTGCGTGGCTGGAAAAGATGCAAAAATGAGTATTGACAAAGGCAATTTCCATCAGACACTCTTGGTTTATGCAGGACAGCAGTAAGGGAAGTCATCTGTGAGATCAGATGTTGGTGCAGCTGCGGTGGAGAATTCCTGCTCGGTGCTCCAGCAGTCAGGGTGGGACACCCTGGGCTGTGCCTGCCCTGGCTGGTCAGGGAGGGTGAGTGTGAGGGGCCAGGGCTGCCCTGCTAGCACAGCGAGCGAGCAGGAGCTCAAGCACAGAGCTCTTGAGGGAGGCTTCAGTACCTTTAGCTTCATGAGAGGAAGAAATTCTGTAAAAAGTTTTATTTCTAATATTTCCTGCCCACACTGATGTTCGCTTGAGTCTCACATTGCTTTTAAATTATTGATAAATCTATGAAATAAAGGATTCTAATTATTTCTCTCCAATGAACAAGTGCAAATGTCTGATATTGGTCCAATGCTGCTATAAAATGTAATTTTATTAAATTTCTGCTATGAGTCAAGAGAGGAATTCATGCACTTTTTCCAGAATCTTACATATTCCTCTGGCATTACTCTTGCTGCAGTACACTTTGCTCTTTTTTGAATCCCAAGGCTGAAAAATAATGCTGTCTTTCTTCTCGGCTGTTTGGACATTGTTTTTTGTAGGGGGCTGCCAAGCCTTGCAGATTTTTGACTGTGTGGGGTGTGTATTGTAAGGTCTGTAACAATTACCTGGCTTGCTGTGAATTTTTGAAGAAGTGAAACATTAGCACTATTTGTGCCATTTTACCTCTACTTTTCACAAAGGTAGTTCTGTCTCTCTCATCCACACTCATTTGTTGTGGTTTTTGTGTTGCAGTCAGTGCAAAATACAAAATTTGCCACCTATTCATCGCAGTCTCTTTGTCACACTTGTCACCTGCTTTTAATTTCCCCCTAGGAAGTCCCTTCCTATCCCCATTGTATAGTTCTAATTTTAATAATCACAGTCCTTCCAGAGCTCTTTCCCCAAAGAAATATTTCACTGTACACACCACTTAGTGTGTTGATATTTCTTGTTAGTATGCAGCATTGGGTTAGCTCCTCTAGATAACCTTGATAAATTAAAAATTGGCTTATCAATATTCAATCAACCTAGCTCATTTATCCAAATGTCTGATTTCCTTTCTGTCACAGCTGAGCTAAAAAGGCACTGCAAAAATAAATGGAATTAAAATTGCATATTTTTCTTTGAAACAGAAATGAAAAATCGGTCTGCTGCTAATATCACCTTAAATACATGGGTTTATCAACAGTGAAATAACATACAGTGGCAGATATGACATAAAAAATTGTTAGTTTTCATTAGGCAGTTGTTCTTTGAATACAGTGAGCATCTAATTGAGACTTTATTAGGAAAACTTGGAAAAGCTGGGTTTTGTTCTGTCCTGTTCTTTGTATAACTATTTACTCTTGCTAATTCTTCTATGTATTTTTAAAAATTTATAGAGATTTATATATTCCAAAGGACTGGGAGGCAGATGGGATGAGCACCCCATGGACTTATCTTGTAGCATAATGACAGGGGCATCATTCTCCAAAACAGATCTCCCTTCACCTTGTGCTCCATTGCCTTTGCAGTTCAGGAACCCTCAAACCCCGTTTTGTGTTTTCCCCATTGCTGAACGGGAGTTCTCTGTGACTGCTCTCACTGCCTGGGACCAGTCCCTGTGTCTGTTGCCCATCTTGGATTTGCAATTCAGGGTATGAGTTATCCGAGGGGAATGGCAGCATTGCTTCAACTTTGCATCAAAAATCTGACAGTGCATCGTGTGAAAGGACAGGCTTGCAGATATTCCCCAGACCAAGCTTTCAAAAGTGGTTTGAGGGGCCTGCAACAAATAGATCTGATTGTCCCCAGGCACATGGGCAGCAGCATGGTTGCTGCAGGGCCTCTCCTTCCTCTCTGCTGGAGCATGGCTGCTTTGATGTTCAGTGATATGCTCCTGAAAACATTGATGTGCTCCTTTCTCAACGGCTTCTGGAAACAGGAGGCAAACAGAGGCCAATCTTTCATCACAATTTGCAGACCTCGTTAATTTATATATGGTGTTGAACCCTGAAGGCTCTGATTCATCCAGTCAAGGTTTCCTGGGAGTTTACCAGCCAGGTTCATTCGGTATTGCAGCAGCTGTGCTGGAAACAGAGGTCTTCAGCAATTCTGTGATTTGCTTCTGTGTTCAATGACCTCTAATTTTGTGCTGAAAATGTATTCCTGTTATTGGGGTTTCTTTTGGGGTTATTTTGTTTTTGTGGGAGGGGGGAAGGGCTTATCCCTGTTCCAAAGTCAGAAATGCATTTTTGCTGAACTCTCCATATTATACTAAAGTTAATCTACATAGGGTTTGCATTTAGACAGTTAAAATTATTTCATCTCTGCCAAATTAAAAAACCTAAGGTCAAGCAATTTCCCTTCGAATTAATTTATGTAAAATATTTAAACAAAATCCTGTGGGTTTAAAACCTTAAATTTAAAGAAAAGGTACTGCTTTAAAAGGAAAAATTAAAACCCAATATTTTAAAATTAAGTATGATGACTTTTGATTAAACCCTGACAAGATTCAAGAGTTTGCTTCACTTTAAAGGCTCAGGACAGTGGCTGTTAATCTTAAAGGGTCCCAAGAAAGTGATTCAGCCAGTGTATATGCCCTATGGAGAAAAAAATACGCGGGGAAATGGAGGCAAGGAACTGCTGTTCAAACGTTTTGTCTTCAAGCTGTTGCACTTTTATATTAGATGAATATTTGTGTGTGTTTCCTACTGGGACTGGCTATGCATTTTTCAAAAGTGAGCAATTGCAAAGCACGTGCAATATCAAAGATGCTATTTGATATCATCAAAACCTTGCTCTACTGGTTTTGCTCTCATCTGTGGAGGAACGTAACATAGGAGCGACCTTATGATATGGCTTTGCATCAATAACTTCTTTGTACCTTGGCTCAACCCCACATTTGCCTGGATTAAAGCTGCCAATTTGAATTCTATAAAACAATGTCCAGTTTTGTTACGGAAACAGTGCAGAGGGGCAGTGCCATCCTGCTGCTGGTGTTACAGTTCACCAAAAGGATTTTTAGAAGGGGGAAGAGAAAATTTTCCCCATTTCAGAGTTAATTATCTGTGTTTAGAATGCCTGGTGCTTCTTCAAAGCACGAGCTCTACAAAATAGGTTTTGCAGAGTCAATAGGTACCTGCCCAGAATATCAGACTTCTCTGTTATGTTGTTCCTGTAGGGTACACAGTATACATCCTTGAGGATGTGGGATTGGAAGATGTTCCACATCCTCTGCTTGGTGTAATTCATTTCCTTCCACTGCAAAAAATGTGGGGTTTTTTTCTGTAGGGTTTGGAATTATGGAGTAGGATGGAATAAATGGAAACAGCTGAAATGAGTAACAGGTGAGAAGGGGGTGCAGCCTGGGACAGAGGATGGAAGTCAAAGACTGTTTTAAAGGTACACAATATTTTGTTGTTTGCATTCCAGCAGATAGAAAACAAAAAACCATTTGTGAGTAGCAGAAGCTTGAAATATGCAGACTGGAACAGAACTGATACACAGATTCAGTGAGTAGGAAACTTTGGTAACCACAGTAACAGTAGGCGGCTTGAGCCTTTTGAGTTATTCATCCTTGCAACAGGAATTTAATAGAGCAGTGGTGGAGTTTCTGCTTGTCCCTTGGCAAAGTCAAAACAGACCCCAAGGATGATAATGTGGGAAAGAACACTGAGTTTGAATTTTAATAGAAAACCAAATTTTAATAGAGAACCCTGAGTTTCCGCACAGATTACTGTCTTGTGTGTACCTGGGCAAATGGCTTTCCAAGGAAGAACTAAGAGAGGAATCTCTTTCCTTTCATTTTGCAGTTTCTTTGCTGAGCCCTGTGAAATGCAGATTTTCATGATGCTATACTGGAAGCTGGGCTATTTATGTGTTCCCTTTTAAACAATGTTTGGATTTCACGGTAACTCACATTTTGAAGTCAGAGTTAAAATCTGCACTTACGTTGTCGTATAAGGAATGGTGCTCTGAGGCATGGAGTGGTGGCATCGCCTGTCAAACCCAAGAGGCTGTCAGGGGCAAAATCCACAATGTATTGTCCTCTCTCTCTCCTGTCCTTTGCACAGAATTTCTTTGGGCAACATCAGGGTGATGGAGGAAGAGAAAAATTAGGAAAGATTCTTTTTAGTTCTATTACCTTAAGTTTTGATGAAATGAATAAAACCAATATGGCTTTTTGTCACGCACAAAATAAAGACCAGTTACCTCAAAATATCAAAATTTTGAATTGGAATTCAAAACAATTTGTTTAGTTTTTAAAAAGAGAGGGCCAGCTTATTTTCCTGTAGAACATAAAATTGCAGTGTACTGATTTTGTATCTAATAAAAGAAGGAATCGGATTTTTAGATGGGTGTTGTGGAGATGGAGTATCTTTCATAAGATAGGTGTGCTGCAAGGTTAAGAGAATATCTGTAGCCATATGTGTGGGCATGAACACTGTATCTGGATGGACCTTCCAAACCTGAATTTCTCCCTAAGGCTGCAGTGGTGCATAAGTCTGTGGGAGATGGAGGTGGGAGAGGAATTTCAGCATAACCTCAGGCAAATTCCTACCTTGCTGCAAGTAGGAACCCTCTATGCACTGGACTTCAGTCAGGAACTTAATTAGACTACAAAAATATCTTGAATGTCAAGCTCGACCATGAGGACACTTACTAATGAATACAAAGCCAAGCACAATTTTGGAATAAAATAAGGATTTGTTACGTTTTGCTTAAACGCCCTTGCTCTCAGAAGTTTTCTTTTTATGATCACAAAGATATTGATGCATGAGAAAGTAATTTCTGGCTAATGATCCAAAATGCATTCCCAGGCACATCTGGGAAAGCACTAAGGCTGCTGGGAAATGACCCGGTCACTTCTGCAATAGGATGGCAGTGGTGCTCCTGCCCTCTCCTGTACCTCAGGACTGTGTCTCTCCTTGTACAGTCCAAGTAAACCCTCAAAAATATAAACTTTTAAAATAGTGGCAGATAAGTTATGGAAATCCTCTTTAGACAATTAAAATGCTACACAGCTGATGGTGGCCAGCCAGCACTGGAAAAGATTGCTGGTGACTTTTATTTTAAAATAAGAATTCTAATAAATGAAATGTCTTGCTAGGATGAGAAAAACACTTCTTTGCCTTAATGTTGCATTGTACATATTTTTCCATTTTAACGGTAAGGGTAGCCAAAAAACATGAAAAAACATCTATAATTAGCTCCAGCTTTGCAAGTATAAATCCATATGCTAGTTAGCCTTTAGAAAATAGCCATTTGTGTTAAATTCATCAAGAATTTCTCATTAAAAACAGCACACAGGAATTAGTTTGACAGGGAAGAACTGCTGGAGCATTTGCTTGGCTTTGGCTCTGCGTGCTCCCAGCCTTTTTGCTCAGTGCAAATGCTGCTGCCAGCTATTTCACCCAGCCCAGCCACAGCCTTGGAGCCCAGAGTGATTTGATTCACAGATGATGAATTATGAGAACTTGAACTGTGGCTTGTGGTTGAAGTCCCCGTGCGTTAGCGCTTTGATTCCCAGCTGGGTTTGAATATTATGCCACAGACCCCATTGGGTTGGCTCGCTTGGGCTTGAAGCATGTCTTGAAAGGAGGGCTGAGGTGCCTGTGATGGGGTGGGAGTTCATTTACAGAAAATATCCGTGTGTATCACTCTGCCATACTGCCACGGAAGAAGGCTGAATATATATGTGAGTAAGCAGCTCCCCAGAAATATTGACAAAGATGGCGACAGATTCAGCTTGTGAGGCTGAAGCATTTTTTATATGAGGGATAAATAACCCTGAAACAAGATTTTGCTTTACTTTTTTCTGTTTACAAGGGAAAAATCTCCCCAAAAATCTCCAAGTGCTTTTTCCTCTCAAAGCACAGACACTGAAAGGAGGGGTGAGGGTGATGAAGGAGAATGCTAAAATATGAATAGAAATTATAACTATAGTAGCCATTACTCTGTTAAAGCAGACTTCTCTGTATTACTGAGAATTTCTAAGCTCTCTTCAGGAACTGCAATGCTGAAATTAATTTATTGTTAGCTTTGTTTTGAAATGCTTTAAATCATGAGTTTAAGTATTTGATTAACTGAATTTTCTTCATGTTAGTCATCCAAAATTTGGGTAGTGAACTGCCTAATACATTTGTCCATTTGTGTTCATGAGAAATTCAGTTCTTCTGCTTTTTTTTTTTTTTTAGGTAGATGTGCAAAGAGTTTAAAAAAAGGTTATAACATGGAAAAAATACTTATGATTTACTCTATTTCATGTATCTTTCACCTGATTAAATTTCCTTAGCATTGGCTAATACACATTATTCTGCGCTCTTTCCTCTAAAATTTAAATAAATTTAGTGAGAGCTTGTTAATACACTCTGGTTCATTATCACCCAGGCTCAGCTTGATCAAGTCACCAGAGATGGGCAGGATAGGCTAGAAAAGAATATGTACCAAAAAAAAAGAAATTATAGTATTGCCATAAATGCCTTAAAAATGCTCATTGGAACACATAGAAATAAATTACGTTACAAAGAATATTTTGCTTCCCAACCTGTGGATATTGCATTAAGCTCCTGCTTTGTTCCAAGTCTATTTATAGTTCCTAGATTATGTGAAATCCTTATTAAATTGTTTAGTACCCATGGTTACCAAACACATTTCATAAACTAACACAATCCTAATGCTGTGATATATCAGCAATTTTTTACTCTTCTCCTAGCAGTAGGTTTCTGGTACAAATCCTCAGAGGTATAGATAATAAAATCCAAAAATATTTCCTGTATTTGCAGTAAGCTGTATTTAACATTACCATTTCTGCATGGCTTTATTGTCAGCAAGGTATTGTGGCACTTTGGAAACATAAATAGTCTCGACCTGCCTTGGATTGCAATGAAACTTGTCAGTCTTTAGGACATACCACTTCTAAAGAGATGACAGCTGAAAAGCCTTCATACCTAAATCTAAACAGCACCTTTGCTGCATAAAACTCCCTTTTTAGTGTCCTATTCTAGTGCAGATGTAAACAGCAGCAAGTGTTGCAGCTGTAATAATTTGTAGTGTTAGAGGTCCTGTGATATTTTCTTATTGTGTTAGGATTCACACTTCTTTAATATTTTGCTCTTTTCATCTGATGATTCAGGAAACGTGTGAAATTGAGGCAGGGATGCTGTGCCTTATGGATTCTCTGTGATATAAATATAGGACTGTTCACCAAAGACTTTTACAGCTATGAGTGATACCCTGTGAAGGGAACAAGACTGGCATAATTGACATAATACAGTGAAACTAAAGCTATTATTTCACTCCTCTTATTTCTTTTTCTCCTTTTTAATGCATTAAGCAGTTCTTTGTTTTTAATTTTGTCCCTCTCCTCTTTTGACAACTCTGATATGTATCTCACATGCAAGAATTGTGTGAGGCCAATGAGCTATAACAGAAAAAAATAATATTTACAAACTGCCTTATTTTTATCTACTCCTTCGTTGTTTTCCTCTAACAATCCTATCATAGCCCTATGCATATATCTAACTAAATCAAGTAGCAAAAGGCACCATGACACCCATATGTGCCAGTAATTAGCAGGTACAGGCTGACTGCTATCAGAACGGGTAATGTTTCGGCACTAATGGGCCATTACAATGAGTGGGCATTATTGTCTCAGCACTTCTTTTGTGCAATAATGTCATCCTGGGCATTTCCTGATTTTCATGCTGACAACAACTTGAAATAGAATCGCAGGTAAACCAGGTAATCCACCTGATCTAAATCTGCTCACTAAGGGAAAACAGTTGGGAAAAGGAGGTATTTGGAGTAGTGTTAGTATTTCAGAAGTATGTTTAAATCATTTAAGGCTTGTATAGTTTTTCACTCCACTCATGCTACCTGTTTGTTGAATAAAAGCTTACAGGAATCCATTCAATTCACAGGAGATTTACAAAACTGTGATGCATGCATCCTTTCCTGTGAACAGTTTATTATATTGCTGCAATTCATCTCCCCCTTCAGAGATGTGTGTTAGCTGATCAACACAATAATTGGAAACGTACGTGAAATGCCGATTGCTCAAAATAGGTTTGGGAAGGCGGGGGGAAGTAAATCCTTCTCATGGAGTTTTATATCCAGTTGCATTTTCTCATTCTCTCATAAGAGTACGCAGGGCTTGGTAGGAGCAGTGCTTTTATTTTTCCAATGGATAAAAACAAATTCTCGGTTCTTTCACCATTTAGTGCTGCCATTAGGGTCTGGGAGGCTGAAGTAAGCAGAGGGAGGATCATTGCTACTTCTGGCCCTGGCCTGGCTGTTTCCACAGCCCCCAGGTGCTGAGCCTCACCTGCAGCAGCAGCTCCTCCTCCTCCTTGCAGCCAGGAGAGTTATTTTGCAAGGGCTTGTGCAGAGTGGCTTCCCATCAGGGATGACTCAACAGAAACCCTCTCTGTGGGCTGCTTAGGAAGGGAGAGATTATTTGTTCGTGTCCTGCAAAACACATTATACCTGGGATAAAGAGAATTTTCCTTACTCTTTTTAACCTGCCTCTGAAGCTTAACAAACTTGGCGTAGCTAGAGCATGGAAAGTGCCTGTGGGAGGAAGATATCTGATATCTCGGGATACAGGATGCCAACAGCTGTGAGCTTCCCTCTCCATGTTATCCCTGCCTTGGGAGCAGGCCGTGCGAGCCGGCCGGAGCTGGCAGCATGCAATGACTGAGCAGAGAGCAGGCAGCTGCTCAGAAAGTGAGGGTGGGGATGTCCAAAGCACTGTGTGGCTGCACTGCGCTCCTCACCCAGCCATGGAGAGCTGTAATGTGAGGAGCCTGAAGCCGTGCTTGAGGAACAGGCACCCACTGAGGCTGGAAAGGAGCTGTGGCCAGGGTGTGGTGGGCTGGAAGGGCTGGCTCCTTCCCCTGCTGCCCCAGCTGCAGTCGCTCTGTGCCATCTCCTTGTTGAGGCTGTTCCTCAGGAGCTCCAAGTCATCCAAAGCTGGAACATGTTTGTACAAACGCTAGGGTCTGGAAATCCAGGGCCGCACTGAGGTGACAGCATTTGTGATCCAAGCCTCAGAATGCTGCAGACAATCTGATCTCAGCATCTGCTGTGAGATAGTTGGTGTGTCTTGGCCGTGTCTGGTGTTAGGCTGAGCAGAAAGATGAACACACTGCGCAGGTTAAGGTGAAGCCAAGAACAACATTGCCGTGAATGTCGCTGGAAGTGAGTTCATCCACAGCATGATCTTGCAAATATGATGTCTCCTCATGAATCGTTTACTCTCTTTCTTCCAGATACTCTAAAGTTCCACATAGTTGTTTTTTTCCTTTTGTGAATTATGAGGAAAAATATCTATCACTCTGTTTACTCCAGACACTATTCTGAATGTCACCATCATCTGAGCCACGTGAGATCACCCCCATTGTGCACTTTCATGGCCAGAATCTCTTAACAAACATTATTGGATCTGTTTGCCTCAAATGTGGCACTCCATCAAGTGTGAATAAACCTATACCTAAAATCATAGAGCAGGAAAAACAAATGTGCCAGAAAACAGATAATTCATTGGAAGAAAAGTGAATGATGCCCACTTTGAATATGAGATATTTGGTTTATAGTGATTTATGGTTTAAAATCCATGTGGTTTCAGCATTACTTGCAAGTTGAAAACCTAGTCATTGATATTAAAGGCCAATCTGTGGCCATGCTATGATAACAGCAGGAGTGTCTGTGTTTATGTGCAAAAGTGATCACCAGAAACATTTCATTAATTACAAATTTTAGTTGTAAGCATTTCTTCAACGTCACTTCCTCCTTTATGAAGGGTGGCTGTCTATGTCCAGACACACACTCATGGCCAGCACACTTTCAGCTGATTTACCCGAATTTTGAAGCCAAACATATTGGAGTCTCATATTGGAGTTGACTTCCTTTTGCCTTGGCACAAACCCTGAGATAACTGTGATTGGAACTGAACATTTTAGCTTCAGATTTCCCTGTTCTATGAAAGGAAAAACTCCTGTCTTACTGTGATCCTAGCAATTCTTTAAAATCATTCTAGAGACACTTGTGCTAGATGTAATTTCTACCGTGGCAACTGAGGTTTCATGAATTGCTTGCAATCTTTTCTGAAGCTCTTGAATCTTTTTTATTTTCTGTAGTGATTATTGTCCTTCCCTCATTCTCTCCTCTCCCTTTTTTCTTTCTCTTTTTCCCTGCCAAAGGGAAGTTCATTTTAAAGTCACATTTTCCAAGCCATGTATTGGGGAGGATGAATCCTAAAATACTAACTAGTTTAAATTCACTCTCTACATTTTTACAGGGCTCACTGCAAAGCCCCTGTACAACAAAGGAGACTTTGCATCAGCTCTAACAGAATTCAGCTTGAGAAAACATAATGTACTTTCCAGTAAATTCTGTATCTTCATCCTCTTTTTTTTCTTCACTGTTCAGTCTCTCAGTTTATTTTATTTTTTAACACTTTTTTAAATCTGGGTGCTCTTTGCTTCACTTTTCTCCCAGTTTTGTTCTCTCTTAAGTGGGATTTGATCCCAATAGAGCTGGGGTTCAAGCTGATATTTTAGGAGCAGAATATGACTGAATTGCTCATTAACTACAGTAAGTATGTTCAGCTCTCATTAAATATTCTCATATTCAAAGTGAAAAATTTAGTTTCACTCTAGAAGATGCTGGTAATATTTATGTAAATTCATTGTTTAATAAGAAAAAAAAACCTAGAAACTTGCTTTTTTTCATACTTGGCAGTATGAACAGCAGTTTCACACTGTAAATCATACTGCATAATACTACAATTTCACACTATAAATCTGTAAACCATGAATTATAAATAGAGCCTATAGCTACGTGTCTGTGTGCCATGATCACATTTTTCTAAGTTTTTCCTATAGTAGTTTAAGTCTTCTTTTGAGGTTTCTCACGCTGGTGTTGCAAGTTGGTGGTGATTTGGTCGAAGGCTGCCTTGTCTCCGGTGTGGGGCAGGGAGGTGCCACAGCTCAGTGGCCAAAGGCAGTGCTCACAGAAGGTGTAACAATGCTCTGTGCGTGGTGATCCTGGCCTGGCCCACTGCCCTCACAGGGCTGACTGAGTGATTTCATTTCTGCCTTTTGTAGGGTTTTCAGCTCAAGGACTGTGCAGGCCATTCCAGCGCAAGGGTCAAGTGCTGATCACATCAATGAAGTCTTGCAACCTCTGCGTGGGGCAGAGCGTGATCTTCAATACCATCAGCAAACAGTGGGAGCTGGTCCCGGAGGAGAAGTAATTTGCTTTCCAGCCATGAAAATGCAAGGTTGGTGGTAGAACAGCAGAACTATGAAAAAGTACCAACAATGCAGGTGTGCTGCAATAAAATCTGAGCAAATACACAGGGTTTTATTCCAATTCTGATGGCACTGCTTATCTCTCTTCATCTGGCAGGGTACACTCAGGACTCATCTTTTGATATCTCTTACTAATTTTTAACGACTTTTCAATAAGATTAGATTGGGTCATCATTGATATAAATAAATCAAGCTCACTATATCAGTGAATTTAGTGAAGATGCCAAAACCTCTGTGAACTAGAATTCATACTGGGGGAGTTTTGCAAATTAATGGTAATGGATTATGACTAAGAGCAATTAACAGTAAGACATTTTCCTGTATCATATGTGCTTTATATGAAATCACCAGGTGAAATTAAGCTTACGTTGAAATAAAGAGAAGGGTTTATTTTGGCTTTAATGGCAGTGCATTTCACCCATTACATTCCACAGCTTTTGACATCAAAAGGGAAGACAATGTTGTTCTTATTTCTTTTCATTAAAACTGTCCCTCAGAAATAATTGACCAGCAGGTATCCCTTGGAAGGATGGTGGATGCAGGTGCACTGCAAGTTTGTGTATCTCTTTAGAGCTCTCTGGGAATAGTGGTTTCATTCCCCTTTTCTCTGAGTTCATTTCTTTTTCTGTAAATGTCTCTTTTCTTTTTGAAGATTGTTGCTATAAGAAGACTTCACTTTAATTACAGCGAGCTGTGATAGTTTCTAATGAGTCTGAAAGGCAGCAACATCCCAGGCACAGAGGCTGCCTGCAAAAAGCCAGGCAGGTGTCACACAGGTCCCTCTTTAAGACTTCAGGAGATTATATGCTGTTGTAGAAGCCCACTGTGCAATTGCTTCACTTTCATCGTCACAGATGGCTACTGAAAGCATTCTATCTGATAGTGTTTGATGAAGCATTTAACGTTTTGAATCACAGTGGACTAATACATTTCAGAATGAATCTTGAATATTTTAACTGGATTAAATGTCTGAGAATTTTTTTGTCTCCATGTGCCATGCTTTTCTACTTTAAGAAAATTTCTGGCACTTTAAAGCTGTAGTATTGAAAATGCTATTTGCTGCTGAAGATGCAATAGAATAATGAAAAAATCCCACCTTTCCTTGGTGGCTCTGGCTGTTCCTTTCGCATCATAAAGTATGTATTAGCTCTGTCAGGCAGTTGAGCAGCCCCATTGTCCTGGGCACAGAAAAGCTTAAAATCACTGGCAATCACTTTGCCATTGTGTTTGGAGATTAAAGGACAGGACCTGACAAATGAGGCAGACCTTGAATCAGAAGAAGAGGCAGCATCAGATAATGCAGCTAAACAGAATGTCTAGCACAGATTAGCTCTGAATGAATTCTTGGCCAGTTGTTACTCTGGCAACTTATTTACCAAAGAAAGGTCTTGATTTATCTTTCAGGTAGTATTGATTTTTAGTTCTAATTCTGAATATTATTTTGTATTCCATTTTAATTAAGATTTGTGATGGTCTTGCAAGCTTCCAGGAATGCTCAAAGACCATATAATGTGCATTAGAAAATTATCTGGATGCTTATTTCTGTGATTGTTCTCTTTACTCCCATCCTGCCCCATGAATAACCTTATCCTGGCAGCACATTTTTGTATCAATATCTTTTAGTTTTCTAATGTAAAAAGCAGTGTACAAGGATTTATGGGAAGGTCTTGGGATGACTCAACTATTGGCTGCTGTCTCCACAGCAGAAGGCTGTGGTTTCCATTTCCACCTCATGTACTAGGCTCATGCCCAATGCTTGGCACTGTCTCTTGGTGACAGGGGGTGTTTCACTGAGGAAGATGTCATCCTGAACATGACATGATGAACTCAGAGCTATTGTTTCTCCATCTGGAAATGCAATCCCCAAGGAATACTTCAGACAGTGCGGGAGCTTAGCTCAGGGCACGGCCAAACATTCCCAAAATCATTGCTGTGGCACTGCGTGTGTGAGATGTTCAGTATATGACAACCCTGTTTCTGCCTGAAGAGTTTTTGCAGCATCATTGCCTGTATTGTTTTCGTCAGTGCACAGCATCTGTTGTGCCATTTGTAAAACACACAGATTTCTATTAGCAGAGAAGACATTTTTCTTCCGTGCAAGTGGCAGGAGCTATAGCGAGTCAGCTTTGCTGCTGCCTCTCCTTCCCACC
The DNA here is from genome assembly GCA_036630365.1 of Acanthiza pusilla. Classification (NCBI taxonomy): domain Eukaryota; kingdom Metazoa; phylum Chordata; class Aves; order Passeriformes; family Acanthizidae; genus Acanthiza; species Acanthiza pusilla. The sequence goes on from JAXCHO010000234.1 coordinate 25,092,434, forward strand.
TCTGGAGAGGTGTAGCCTTCCTGTTGCTGCAGGGAGAAAGTTGTACAAGTCAGTGTGTGGTACCACTGGAGCATTTAAATGTGTCTGCCAAGGGAAATACTGCAGCTGATTTCATATTTTTCAGTGATATGGAGACAGAAATTCTTTAATTATGGTACATGACGGAGGCTGTCACAAGGGGCCAATATTGACAGTGTATAATTGTCTTTAGTAAAGGAGCTGGATGTACCTAGCGAAAATAGAAGATTTTTGGCTCATTATATTCTGCTTTCAATATGAATTTTAAAAAGAGTGTTTACTTTTCTGTTATCTGTGTCTGTCCATCTAACTCCCTGTTACCCCAGCTTTTCTGCACTTCTCTGCAATCTTGTTACAGATTTCTGCTTGTTTCCTTCCTCCCCCATCAGAGAAAGAAAGAAGGAAAAAAGAAAAGAAAGAAGGAAAGAAAGAAAGAAATCTTTCAAATACTTTCTCCTTTTTCCTTTGGTTCGAGAAACATGGAAAATGCTTGTATGAGAGCAGTGATAATAGCCAAGGACCAGAGCTCAGCCCTGTGTTTTCATGTTTTTCCAGGGAGCATGGTGATGATTATGAACTGATCTAGTCACAGCCCATTAACGAGCTTGCTCTCATACAGAGAGCTGATGGCAGATTTCAGATAGGTTTGGAGTTACATACACACAGAGAAAATGCTTCTGTTTGTTCTGTTGTCTTTAGGCTGCATGCCACACTGTGAAGCACCAGCCTCACTGATGTCAGTGGTGAACTTACCTCCCTTCACCACAAACCTAACCTTAAAGAGCAGTTAAAAATGCACTCTAAAGGTACATTATGATGTCCTATTATCCCTAGGCAGGGGACACCAGGACCATACCAAGGGTACTGTTGTGTTCTAAAGCCCTGATATTCACAACCTCTCTGTGGTCACCTTGGAGAGCTGAATCTTCCTCTGTGTCTGAGCCCAGAAATAGCTCTTGGTGGAGTTTGGTGGAAAAACAGTTCTGAAAAGTATTTATAAGAGAGAATAAATATATTGCTTGGTACCATGACAAATATCTTGCATCTTTACAGCTGGTATGAATGGGCAAGTAAATTGGTTTTGTACCTGCAATTCTCATGACACAAAACTAAGTTGAAAACCCTAAATTAAATTTGTCTTCCAGTGCACAGAAGTAAGAGAGCATGCAAGAGAGTCTGATATGTGAACAAAGTTGCCTATAAAATAGACTCCTCTCAGGGAATTTAAGTAGTTTTCTTCTTTAAGAAAAATATGGCAGTTAGATGCTCTGCCAACCTTTTAGTGGCTTAAAACTCCCAGATCTCTACAGAAATCTGGAAAGGAGCCACTTTGGAACATGATTTTTATCAACAGGGATTAGAAGGAATGATCAAAACAAATTCAAAGTTTTAATAAACAAACAAGTTTCCAACTTCATTGCTTAGATTCCTATTTCCCTCTTATGCAGGTAGTACTAAATTGCAGGTAGCAGGTGGGATTCTTGTTCTTCATTAGACTTTAATATCACTTCATATATATTTAAAATTTTTAACAGGTCTCATGAATTCAAATGAGATGTCACAGTCCACAGATGAAACTGCAATAACAGTTACACAGATTTTAGAAAATATCCAACCCCAGGTGTTGACTCATGAATATTTATACACATCAGTCATCAAGGAAGCAAAGTACAATTTGGATCTGATCCTATTCCCAGTGAAATGGATAAAGACCACCCAATACTAGAAGTGATCCTTTAAAAGACATCTGAGAAAAAACAATAACAGTTTTTCCCCATCTTCAGGTGTATCCCCAAAATTGGGGTGGGGTAGAGGGATCAGAAAATGAAAATATGTTTTTGCTTTTTTTATTTCTTGAGATGGTACTTATTTTTCCTCAATTTGGAATATATTCTTATCTAAATGCATATAAGCAAAGCTATTTCTTACATACAATTTTTTGTAATTGTGTCACAGTGTTTGAACTTAAGCATATATTCTTTGCATGATAAATTTAATGAATAAAAGTAATCTTTATGACACCTGTGAAAGGAAATGCATACATAAAACCAATTTAAAGTCAGTAAAGATTTTATTTTGGTTTTATGTAGCTGGAATACAGCCAAATGGATTTTTCTCACTTAAAAAAACCCATTCATTCAAACTGGGAAAGTTTCTATTCCAAAAAATTATATTTGGAGTGTTGTAGGGAAGGGGTAGAAAAAAGAGTCCGTAACTGAAATGAGATAAATAAAAATACCTGGTAATGCCTGAGCTCTAGGTTAGATTCTGACTTGGTTTGCACCTCTGTACATACTGGGATCTTTCCACTGAGGAAGTTACATTGTTAAAGATTTCTTCCATGGCACTGGGGGCAGGATCATGCACATGGATGCCTGACAGAGCAGAGGTGACAGTTTGACAGATCAGGAAAATAGGACCAAACCCAGGCTTTTTGTAGAACTCACATTTTCACTCTTTCCTCAATTCTGCATTTTCCTCCTGAAAACAAAACTCCATGGACGAGGGAGACAGACAAAAGGGAAGAGAAAATGCTTGTGCCAATAAAAATAATATAAATAAAGGTTCAGGAGATATGATCAATTGTTTAGAAAGACCCAAATCTGTTCTTTTTTTTCTAGTGACCGTGGATGACGGGAAAGTCGTGTGTTCTGTTCCTTTTCCCAGCAGTCTGGCACTGTCCTGCCTTGGCAGGTAAGGTTTTACCTAATGGTGATCAGTCTGGGAAGTCTTCTCTGTGTTCAAAGTGAAAGAATTGTTCTCAGTTGCAGGATACTGTATACAAGTGCAGTAGCCAGCAAACGTAAAAAATAGTAGCTTCTCTCCCATTTATTTCATCATGACAGTTCTCTGGCAGTGGAGGACAAAAAAAGTTGATTTCATGAGGTGAGAGGACCAGAGCTACGCAATAAGAACTTTATAGGAGTTCAGTAGCCTCTCACTTTCTAACTTGTGTCAACTTCCAAAACTGGCTACATTTCCAGGAGCAGTGTTACTTGAATAAAACACATAAATATAGGATTTTTTTGCAAATACGGCAGAAGTGACACCTCAGTTCACAGTGGCTTGTCTTGGGTGCCTATTATATGCGAGTTTTTTAATAGCCTTTATGTATTTGTGATAAAGACTTGAATCCCAGAAGATTTACAGAAAACACTTAAGAATGTTATTCCATTAGAGCTCCATTTAAAATATTTCACACTTCATTAGGTAACAGAAACAGCATCTGACTTTGGTGTTTAAATTTTAAGCTGGGTATAGTCACAGTGAAAACCTAATACTTTGATGGAAAAAGAATTATCTTGGGAATTATTTGTAATATGCAATAGGGCCAAAAAATAATTGTTAAAGTTCAGGTTTAGAGGAAATACAAGAGGACATATATAAAAATTCTTTCATATGCAGGATCGAATGAGAACATTAAGTAGGCTGCCCATATGGCTACCTTGTAGGCAAATTTGCATTTTCTTTCATTTATTTTCATTAGGTATATTTTTGATACAGAATGCAGTTCTTTTGCTGAGCGCAGTGCTGTGTGGGTAGAGGGAATTGTCCAGGTGACATGTGACAATAGCATTCCTTTATTTGGTGCAACTGTGTAAGGAGGGGCACCCAGTTTTCCTCATGTGGTGTCCAGAGTGACAATCAGGTACAGGCAGCTTGGCATTGATCCCACACTTGAGAAGGGATTGATATCAATGGGAATAAGTGGCAGAGAGGAGCAGAGGAATTTGCTGGCTGCTTGCAACCTTAAGACCATGACGGAGCCTCATCCGTCTTGGGATATCAAGGTAAAAACAGGCAGTGGCAAACACTGTGGGGTGTCTTTACATCACCAGGGAATGTACTTTGTATCTGCTTAGTCACTGTAACTGCTAACAGAAGTCTGCAATATCTAGGGAAGCAGCTTAGTGCATATTAATTTCTTGGAATCGCCCAAATTAAAGCAGAAAGTACAGTCAGCTTTCTATGGACTCAAACAATTAAGGCAAATTTAAATAGATTAAGCACATCTGTCTGTACTTAAGCAGAAAAGGGATTAGGACTTGAATGTAACAACATAACCCTTGTTTCAGCTGTATGTCAGGCACATTTTGGAGCTCTGTGCTGCATGATGATTAAAATTCATACAGAAGTATTGCTAAGAGAGGAAAGACATTTCAATTCACATCTTCTAATTAATTACAAACTAAATATAATATAAAGACAGCGTAAGAGAAGGAAAGGGTGTGAGTCATCTGATACCCTCGCACTTTGTTGCCATAAGGAACATCATCTTTAGTTACAGTTTCATGACTCTGCACTGCCAGAGCTGAAAATTCACAGTGCACAAGAGAATAGGCTTGTGTGGAGCCTAGTGAAATTTGGTTCCCAAAATGAAATGGGGGTGACACAAGATGTGCGACATTCAGATTAGCGGTTCAGATGTAAAATAGTCCTTCAGAGAGACCATAATGTTCTGTGCGAAAATCTATTTGAAATATACAAGCAGTACATTTCATCAGCAGTAGTGCTGGAGATTGCCATGTGCTCCAGCAACAGAGCAGAGATGCACTAATGAAGACAAGGTTTGCACTGTCTCCAGTGCAGAGACTCTGTGTGTGCTTTAACTCTGACACAGAACTGTCACAAGTGTGTCTGGAATAAACTTCTTTGCAGCAGTAGCGTAACTGTGTTTGAGGGAGCATCGGTGAGGGCAGGGCGGCGGTGTGGGGTTAGAAAGCACTGCGAGAAATCAAAGAATTAGCAAGCTGAAGGAGAAATCCCAGGTTTTTCTGTTACTAAACCCGGCAGCACCTACACGCCAACAGGGATGATATTATGTATAAAATATATACGAGCACCCCTGACAGGGAAGCAGGTTGCACACAGACAATTAATTCTTTGTCAGCCCCGTTGCTCCTGGCCCAGACTGCTGTGAACCGCTGGTTTCTCCCACTGCTGAGCACAGCAGCTCTTCCAGCCGGGAATGGCAGCGGCATCGCCCAGGCTCCCAGAACAACCTGCAGGGAGGAACAGGTTGCAGTTTCCTGCTCGGGGAGGTGGCTGCTGTGGCCGAGGGGATGGATGGCAGAGCGGAGTGCGGAACCGCGGGGCTGCCGCTCCCCCTCGCGGCCGCAGCTCCGCGCCCGCGGCGGGGCCGCTCCCCGCTCCGGACGGACACTGCCCGGGCTCCGGACACTCCCCGCGCTCCGGACACTCCCGGGCTCCGGACGGACACTGCCCAGGCCGGACACTCCCCGCGCCCCGGACACTCCCCGCGCTCCGGGCGGACACTGCCCGGGCTCCGGACACTCCCCGGGCTCCGGACACTCCCGGGCTCCGGACGGACACTGCCCGGGCTCCGGACACTCCCCGGGCTCCGGACACTCCCGGGCTCCGGACGGACACTGCCCGGGCTCCGGACACTCCCGGGCTCCGGACACTCCCGGGCTCCGGACACTCCCCGGGCTCCGGACACTCCCGGGCTCCGGACGGACACTGCCCGGGCTCCGGACACTCCCGGGCTCCGGACACTCCCCGGGCTCCGGACACTCCCGGGCTCCGGACACTCCCCGGGCTCCGCACACTCCTCAGGCTCCGCGCACTCCCCGCGCTCCAGACACTCCCAGCGCTCGGGCTCCGCGCACGTCCTCCTCCGGAACTGGCGCTGCATTTTGAGCTGCTCTCCCAGCCCACTTTGCCCTGCTCCTGTCTGACGGCAGCAGCAGGAGACGAGAAGGAAACCAAAGCGGTGCTTTCCAAGGCCCGAATGCGGGCATTCCCCCTCATCTTGCATGCTGAATAAACGCTCTGAGCTTCATTACTGCCCAGTCACGCTCAGGGGATGCTTCAGCTCAGCTCAGCAGATCAGCTGTGCTTCCCTTCTCCTCCTCATCTCCTGCCACTGCAGACTCGTACTTGAGGAAGTCTGCTAAATGTTTTGATGGCATTGATCTGTTTTGATCACACCTATGTAAATCTATTCTTTCAGCACCTTCACAGGCACACAAAAGCGATTTCAGACCATTATCACGTTGGATTGTGGAACAATATAATAAAGCGCGGTGAATCCAAGAGCGTTGTGATAAGTGTGGTAGAGAACTTTGTTGTCAAAATCTTGATCTGATAAAGTAGTTCTACTTTGTACATTATTTAAATATGCATTTAAATTCAAAGGGCAATTAGATGCTCTTGGGAAAAACAAAACAAACCAAAACCACCTCATAAACTGGCATATCAGAAATTCATGTTAATTTAGTATGCATTTCTGTCTGTACTTTTGATCCTCAAGGGAAAACGATGAGATAATTTGATTTAAAGGCAGAAAGTGACAGATACATAATTTTTTTTGTTTCATATTAAAGGACAGACATTAAAAGCATCCCAGGTAAACATGGCATTCCACAAAAACTTACGGGAAGGTAGAGGGGAGAAAATTACAGAAAAATATGGGCAATACCTCAAGAGAGTCCGTATGAAGAAACAGCAGAAAATAAAGGCAAGTCAAACAAAAACACACAAAAAAAGCTTAGGTGTTTTAAATTGCTGTCAGCAACTGGTGTTTAAGATATTCTATATGTAGAAATTTTAAGTTTCCCATATTTATCTGACCAGTTATCCAGTTTTGGCATGAACCTTATTTACTACTTTTAAATGACTTTTGTATCAATATAATAACTTATATTTGTTTTATGGATTTAGTTCTCTCCTTCCCTTTTCACAGTGACCTGGAGGTAGTACTTTAAATATCATTGGTTCCAAAATACAAAATGCTGTCTTGATATTTCTTCTGCCCACGATCATCTCTGCATACCAGTTAGAAAATACTGAAACACAATAAAGGCAAGTTTTACAGAAAAATGGTGTATTAGATAAGGAGAAAGCCACGAAACCAGTGCCAGGTTGTGAATGTCTCCCTCTAGAGCTGTTCAGGAGTTCTGATGAAAGTGATGGAGGTGATTCTGGGTCAGCAGATGAGAGATTCCTTTGGAAATAGAGCAGACCCCTTGTCGCTTTTACCATCGGTCTGATTTTCTGTCTGTAGACAGTTCTACTGAACACAAGTGGAGGGAGAAATCATTTCCATAGAATTTTAGGTAATTGTCTATAGAAGCAAGAAAATGAAGTGATTTTGGATGAACGTGATACTGTACTATTACTCCATTGTTTTTATCAGAACATTCCTTAGTTGCCTTTTGAAACTATACAGAGTGTTCTTGGTGAAAAATCAGGGATGATTAAGAGAACAGATCAAAGCAAGCATATTTTTTCCAGAGTGGAGTCATCCACAGTCCTTTGATGGTTTGTTAGTACATGTGTATATGCCGTTCTAGATGCTCTGGCATTCAGATATTCTTCCCTTCAGTTTTATGGGTTTTCAGCTCATGAGTTTTTTTATTTAATTAATTGCTTTTATTAAATACAATGTACCATGTAATAGATGATGTCTTTTTAATCTAGGTGGCTAGAGTACCTAAAATTTAGCAGCAGTATCATTTCTTTCTCTACCTATCTCAAATTCAATTCAAATTCTATTTTTGTGATATGCAACAATCTATGTTAATTGCATCATAGTAATTTAAACTACAACTGCTTTAATCTCATGTGATCCAGATGCATCTAAGAAAGACAGTTTGAGTTAGGAATTCTGGATTTTGATTTTGGAAATAATGGAAACTAAATTGTAGACGTTTGTTTCATATTTTCATGGACATGTAGTGCTCTCCTCTTACATTGGTATTATTTGAACTGTGCTTAGAATTTTATAAACTGCCACCTAATATATAATTAACACAGTTATTTCTTTGAGTCCTCATAGAAACTCATGTTTAGGTTTTTATTTTGTCTGATAATGAAAAAAGATAGCAAATATTAGGGTAAAGATTGCATTTGTGATGAGAGATAGCTAATGTTTTCATCAATTTTTTTTCTGCTCCATAATTTTGGGTAAAAGACCCAGAAACTCATGATAACCTCACTATTTTGTGGCTTTAAAAATGCTTTTATGCTTTGATTTTGGAGACTACAGCTTCCAAACAGCTACCTCATTCCAAACTGAGACTGGGAGGAGAATGCAGAAAACAAAGAACCAGTCAAAAATTGAATGTGTTATTTTTGTGTTTAAACTAACACAGAGCATTAAGAAATGATTAAGGGAATTACTATGAAAGGGTGAGTAATTTGGCCTTTTTGACTTCTGCTAACTTGCATGCCCCCTGATAGGACTTGACACAGAACATGAAGAGTGCACGAGAGATCTCCACTGGCAGTTCAGTCTCCAACATGTAACTCAGTATGGACACCAGCTGCCTTTTACTGCAGCCAGAAATTATTTTTTCAGCCAGAAAATTCTGCATAACAATAATGTCAGGGCAGACCTGTTGGGTTTGGGTTTCAGTGAATGAATAAAAATAATTCTTTTCCCCACCCAACAGGTTGGTTGGTGTGTTTCAGTTTTTAACCAGAGTCATTGTGATCCGTTTGTGTCTCCTCACACGGGAGCAGCTGGAACACTGATGCAGGGATGTGTCAGGCACATTTGGGTTTCTCTCAGCAGCACCAAACAGCTCGGGCAGCAGTTACTGCTGGGGAGTCACTGCTCTCCTCGGGGCGTTTGGAGGCTGCAGCACAGCCCTGAAGAGACTCAGAGCTCCAGCCAGGAACTTTCTGCTGTGCTCAGGGAGAAATGAGGGTGTTGGTGCCCCATATTCCATTGGAGTTAAGATGAAGCCAGAGGCAGTGTTGCTTTCAATGCCAGGCATTCTCACCTGCCTCCCCTGGCTGCCTTTCTGAATTCCCCCTGGTGTTTGACCAAATTATTTGCATCCATTCACCCTCCTACACTGAATTCTTCCCCCCAGGATTTCTGCTGTTTTATGAAGCATGTAACTATGACGATTGAACTTCAGAGCACTGTGGGAGTTTACAGAAAGTGAACCAAAGCTGTTTTTTTTTGTTTTGTGTTAAGAAAATTGTTTAAATTTTTAAAAAAATATCATGATCTTCTGGGCATTAATCACCAGTTTTTAATGCCTAAGAGGGAAACTTATGAATTGATTTGTGTACAGAAAGAAAATATTAGTGTCTAAAAGTATATCCTGCATGAGGTACATAGCTAGACATGTAGCCAATGAGCCACTCATTTTAGCTACGTATTGCATATATTTTATGCTAATTATTTGCACAGATATTAATTCCATCAGAGACTAATTAACCAATATCCTCAAATAACTTATGCTCAGTGTTCCTGATATCACTAGGTTAGATTTCTTGTCAAGAGATAGGTTGTTACATTTTTTTATGAAGAAAAATATATAATTAAAAAATCCTATATAATGCACGTGTTGATGTTGAATACCTGCACTATGACAGGCAATGGAAAAGCCTTTCTGATAAAGAGATAACGGTCTTGTTTCCTTTAAAGGTAGATAATTTGTTCATGACATGAAATTTATACAGTCCATTAGTGACTTGTTTCTTTCTTTAGTCTGTCAAGTAGGAATTCAGTTGATTTTAACTATATTACTTTTTATGCAAAATGGCAACAGATATTGTAACAAATATTCCAGCATCTCGCAGTTTTGTACCAAAGCCCAAACTGTTTTGAGCTATTTTGATCTTAGTTTGTTATATGTTCTTCCTTCCACTGGAGAAGTTGGAGGGTTCAGGGTGACCGAGTGTCATCTGGGGCAGCTCATTGAAAAGTGAAGGAAAATTATGAGATTTTTTCTTAATAGTCTGAAATAATTGTGGGGTCCACTACAGCAAATGAGTTCCTGCCTTCTGATTCTATTGAAAAAAGAACTGTACTAGAGAAGGTTTGTAACACATCACAGCTCCCCCGCTGAGGATGACCCCAGCTGATGCATAGCATGCAGTTTAGGAAAGAGCTGATTGTAAAATGTTTGAGTAGCCTTGTACACCTGCCACAGCTTTGCCAGTGAGAAGGGACAAAAGAATCAAGGTTCCTTCATTCATTTGCCTTGTAATCTTGGTGTATAAATATAGCTGTAGCATATGTGTGTCTTTTCATTATCACCACTCACTTATACCATTGCTACCTATTATGCTCTGTGTGGTTTTTATCCTCTGTAAGCCTTTTATTCTCTCTGTGACTTTGCAAATGTACTCCACAATGCTTTGAAGATTAATCCTATAATTAAAGGACATAAAATAATGAAATTCTGGCTTGCTTATGCTGAAGAGACATCTACAATCTTCAACCATTAAATTGCATCTAAAAGCATATTTCACTCAAAGAAACAAAGTACCAGCAAATATTTTCAAAAGAAGGATTTAGAGCTGCTGATTCATGACATACCAGGTTAGCATGAATATCTCATATTATGCTTTGTCTGGAATACACTTTATTTAAGGTGTAATGTTTAATTCATCTCTGCTATTTTTATATGGCAATAGAAACACCGCTCATTATTAAACAGAAAAGGCTTCATTTTCCCAGTACATCAGGGTAAGAAACCACAATTGATTGAAGAGGCAGTGATATGTGCTGAATCAAAATCTAAATATCCTACAGCACAAATTACTCCAATCCCCGTTTGATGCCTTGTCTGCCTATAGACAAGCAGGTCATAAGCTCATTCAAGCCCTGTTTCTTCAGTTACCAATTTGCTCTGATACCTGCCTTTATTTGAGGAAGCTGTCCCACATCTCCTGCCATAACAAAGTCATCCTGCTGGCTGAGCAATAATAGACTAAGCAATCCAGCCTGCTGCCAGAATTCAACAAGGCACAGATGGAAGTTACAGCCATCAGATGTTTGAGCAGCAGAATACCCTGCTTCTCCTCGTTTGTATTGAAGTGTTTCACCTGGGGGATTACTTTATCCACTTGATCTTTCAGTTTTGGCTTGAAATGGAACCCCGGTGATGACTTTTTATAGTTAATGGTCCATCTAGGTCTGCTAGGACTTTCCTTAGCTTGCAGCCGTGGGAAAAAGAAATGGCATCTAAAGCTCGAAATATTAATTCTGTCCTTTTTCTATTTAGATAAAAGGATTCATCTGATAGAGTACTGTAGGAATACTGAGTGACATACTATCTATCCTGTGAGTAAAACCCTGAGGGTAGAATGGACTGAATCACAACAAATGTTTCGCTGACTGCCAAAACACCTGTAGGAAGCTTGACCTCATTGAGTAACTGAGCAGTACATGTAATTTTGATTAAAGGCAGCAGTATCATATGCATTACTTGAAAAAGGTTGAAAAAATACTGTAATGTACCAACTCTGTACAGGCTGTATAGGGAAAGGGGGAATTTTGGGCAAATGCAGGGGAGGGAATAGAAACAGTGGAAAGGGTTTGATGGAAAGGGTTTTACTGAGCCCGAGGCCTTGATTGGAGAGGAGGGGATCAAGAGGGAGTTTATAAGCTGTGGCAGGTAAAGCTGGTCAGTGACCCAAGGAATATGGGACCTGCCCAAAAGGTCTTGGCCTCAATATAGCTCAGAGAGCCAGCATTGCTGAGCTATTTCGGTCATATAAACTGTCCTGCACAGATCTCTCTTTCTTTCTTTCTCATTCTCTGCCTGGAAGAAAAAGCACTATTTTAGTTGCCCTATGTGATCTTTTTGCTTTTATCAATCGCTGCTGTAAGGGAAAATAAAGAATTGAAAAGTAGTGTCCTTTCTATGGAACAGGTAGCAACAATCCTGTAATCTCTATTTGAAATCTATTGGTAACTGGAAATAGAAACTGGGTGGTCTTTCTCTTAGAGTTTAGGGAAAGGTGCTGGACTGCCAAGATTAACTCTTTATACCAGTGTTTGTGCTCCTGGATTTCTTCTGAAAAAATTCCTGTTACCATAAACTCAGCTTTCTCACTTCCTAATTACTACTCTTAGTACAGTCAGGTTGTAGCCTGGGTTGTTATCTGGAAAGCTATAGAATTAAGATTTCTTAAAGGCTGTCAGAGGCTGAAAAGTATAGAAAGAGTTCCAGTGGGAAACATTAGACAAGAACAGTGTCAAAGTCTGTTCCTAAGGGTCAGCCCTTGTGGTATCCCGTGGTAATGAGATTCTGTCAATGCATAGCCTTCTAGCAACTTACTGTAATATCTGCATGTATTTATATATATTAATATATATACATATATATCCATAATTTTCTTTCTTTTTAATCTTTGTGCATCTTTGTGTGGAGGGAAGGCAGGGGGACAGGCAGGGATCATGCTATTCAGTCCCAGTGTAGTCCATGTTTCATGCAGAAGGAGTGTAGTAACAGAAGAACTAATTTAAATGAGAGTAGCAAACCCGCACCAATTGACGTACATTGTACTGAGGACAATTTTTAGGAGATTCTGTGATGTTTGTGAATAATTGCTCTTCATCGCTGCAAAGCCAGGTGACATACAGAACAACCTGCACACTGGAAGTGGCAATCAATGCAGTGTGCGTTTTCCTTCCTTGCTGCGTCAACGCTAAACTTCCCATTATTTTTGGTCTCTCTTAACTTCAAGTGCAGCAGGTGCCATTCCTTTTTACCATACATTGGCACAGCTAAAACACCAAAGCTCCTAGTAATTCATCAGTAGTGTACATGTACATCCATGGTGTACACATACTTGTGTAATAATGAAGAGCCTGATTCTAAGGGAAGAGGTTATTTTGAGGATCTTTCAATACAAAATTTTAAAATTACTTGTCTTTTATCTCTCACTTCATTAAGTTTTTTAAAGATGAAGCAGTATATAATTTGCCAAAGTTCTGTTCCTTAAAACATTTGCATTTTAGATATTAACCATGGAGCTCTTTCTATGCAGCCATTGCAGTATGTGCTCATACCTTGTTCTGAACCCTGGGTTTTAATTCTTCTCCTTTCCTGTGTTTGTGCTATTAAAACACAGACACAAATGACTCTTAGAGCTGGTACAAAATTATTCATAGGACAAGTATGTAATTGTGACTGCCAAGCATAAATATTGCAAAAATCTTGGTTTTAAAGTGTGTGCATGAGGCTACAAATACAGCAATTCATTTCCTTACAAATAACTGCCTACCTAAAGATTGTGGTTGTACAGATAGCTCTGTACCACGGAAACGATAGGACAAGGGCAGGATGTTCCAGTGTTAAAAATGTGCACCCATTTTACTACAAATTCTAAATTATTTAGAGGGCAAATTCTAAAAAGTGACTCTTTGTACAAACATGAAGTGACAACCTTCAAACATGAGGAAGTGTTCTAACATTTAGAATTTAACAGGACCTGTCTGAAAGGCCAAAGAATAGAAGCTGTATGAGTGCTGAAGATTCTGTTTGTATGTATGTACGCAAATAATTCCTAGTGTAGCTGTTTAGCTTGCCCTTAGGCGTTTTGAAACATGCATGTGCCTTATGTTGCACCCAGGCACCCTCATCGCAAGCAGCAGCTCAATGACACTGTGACCACCAGCTTCCCATCCTCCTGTGCTGCTGCAGTCCCTAAAGGATAACTGCCAGCCCTAATCCAGCTCAGACTTTCAAGGAGCTCAATGTTCATGTACTAATGAAGGCGTGGGATGGGTGGCTTTAAAGGAGAAAAGATATATTTGGATATACAATTATTTATTTTATGTTTGTTCATGGCTCTAGCTTTTTAAGTTGATCCAAAGGATTGCTATTTAAATTATGTAGTGCTATAAACTTGTTAAAATCTTTTGCTCAAGAATACATAAATAGTAAAATACATTGCTGGCATATTTCTGATCTCATCATCATAAACATTCCTCTTTGCATCAGGAAATTATTTGCAGATTTTTATCTGAGAACCATTTCTGACTAGTGTAAAGCTGGCTGCCCAAGTTTTAGCATCTTCTAACCTGCTAAAAAACTCAAGAAAGCACTAGCCTTCAACCTTGTCATCGTGGTGGTGTTGGAGCTGCTTAGAGGCCAAAGTACATTTCTCTTTAGACTGGAGTCTGCTCAGTGTTTCTTTAATGTCAGTGACTTCATAAGTGGCAGAACAGAAGTGGTAAATCCAGAGCCATTTTTATTAGAACACTAACCTACTCTTGAAAGGTCTTTGAACATGTTAAAGCAGAATTAGAAACCTTCCAGGTTCCCCTGAAAATACTAACCCTGATGAGAAGATGAGTTTAAACCTACATCAGGTATGAGAGTAATATAAGGAAGAAATAGAAAGCTAAGATCTGATCGACACCTAATTCTAATGAACATGTTAAAAATAAATTCAGGCCTGTCATTTCTGTCAGATTTTAGAAGCAGAAACTATTGCATTTAGATTCTCTGTAACCAGATATCTCTGATGAACAGTATGAGAAGACTCGACTTTTCGGTGCTTGAGTAGTTCATGCTTCATATAGTGCCAAGATTTTTATTCCTTTTAAACTGGGTTGAACAAAATCAGCTTCTCTGTCATTTTTCAAAACCTTTGTCTTACGCCTCATAATTACTGAAGCTGAGTTAGTAACTTGGCACACCCTGCTTTTGTTAATCAGGGCTCAAGGACTAAATCATTGCAATTTAGACATATGTGGAAATAGTCAGGAGACACAGCTGAAGTCTTCTAATGACTAGTTGTGGTAGACAGCCTTATAAAACCCTAATAATATTTTGATTTTTCAGCTCTGATGGTTCTGGTATTTCTGAGCACTGGGCTATCAATTAGTGAAATCATAAAACCTGATATTTTGATCAGGCAAAAATTGTGTGTGAAACTGAGAATAAGCATCATCGGTTCTTTCACTACTCTGCTGTAGGTAGAGATATTTCTGTTGAATGTCTTGCACAGCAGCCTATAATTAAGTATCTGCTTTATACAACAGATAATAGAATGACAGCTGGGAGTGGGTAAAAAATGCTGGGAATTCCAGATGGGATCTGAAGACCGTGAACTTGAGGAGAATGTATTGCAGATGAAAAATCTTTTCTGTTTGTATTTCAGCTTTTGTGTTTAGTGCTAAGTTCAGCATCGTGCAAATTGACTCTGACAGAGGTATGAGCCAGAGTTCTTGCAACTCATAGAAAGATTTTCCTTGCTTTTATTATACTTTTGATCCATCCTAAATGTGGAATGTGTGTGGGCAGAACTTTCACAAGCATTGTTTCTGGTATTTTCAATTACTCTGGCAGCCTGATTATTATATAAATTTGGTCTCTATTATGCCATGAATTAGGCATATCAGTTAATTAATTATCAGCTGTTGTTCCTTTGTTTGTACAATGTATTTATTTACTATGAAAAAAATTAGATTATTTGTTTAGGTTACTTAGTTAAATATACCTAGAATAAAGCTGCATAGGGGAGGAATTTGAGATCATTCTACTAATTGCTTAGTGGCTAATGGGAGGTTGAACTCCAAAATTACTTCTGCTTAAAACTTCTCCAAAGCAACAGAAGTTGTAGAGTACTGAGTGCACTCTCTGCCTCTGGTTTTTGTTTTGTCTTTTTTAAATAGAGCTGCATTCAAAAGAGGTGGGTTATTTTCTTAAAATTCAGAATCTGTATTTATAGAAATGAAATTCTGATGACATACCAAGTGTAATAATGTTAAATTCAATATAATAGGTGGCACCCATTAAGTGTGTCTGAAGTAATTAATATTTCTGGTCTCCTGATTTACAGAGGGTATGTTAATGTTCGTTATCTTATTATTGAGAGGTTAAAATTCTGTTCTTGTTATACATTGGAGTCATTAACACAAAGCAGCTTACCTATGCATATCTACCTCTTTTCACAGTTGGGAAGATGAATTTATATTTGCGAAATCCAGTCTGTATGGTTTTGGGCTGCTAATTACAAAATCGTAAGCTTAGAAATTGGATTTTAGTGCAGTTCTCTTTGAACAAACTCAGTGAATCCAGAGCAACTGTGAACTCTGATGCAATTGGGCATTGCCTATAGCTAAGGAGTAAAACAACAAAAAGGGTTATCGAGACAGGATTATAAGGGCTGAGTTTTGCTTTCAACAGGAACTTCACTGGCTTGGAGAAATACCCCCAAAATGACCAGTTAAAGCCCTCATCAAAAGCTCATTAGCTTATACTCAATGAATGAAGGCTTCCAAGCATGTTGGATGTCTGCCCCATCTCTGAAGTTCTCTTATTTTCATGGGGACATGACAAGGGGACATGACAAACCCTTAACTCTGAGCTAGGGGCAAAGCACCTGGGGGTACTTTCATGCCAAGGCTCTCAGTGTTGTGTGATGGAGCCTTAGTTTACCACTTTGGGTTCCCACATTTCAGTCGATTTTTGCAATTAATGTTTGTTTTAAGGGCCCCTTTCTTAAAGGGTTTATTTAAGAGCTGCCCAGGAGCAGTGATTTTTATGTATTAAAAAGCAGCCATTCAGAATAAAAAGTGATGATCAACCCACTTTGATTGAATGTAGTTACCTCGTGGGGCATGGGCAGCTGGAGAGAGCCTCAGCTCTGACAATGATTTGGTCATTAACTCTTGCCGGCCAGACTGAGCAGTGCTGCTGCACCTAGCGCTGAGCTCTTCAGTCGCAGCAACAAGTGACCCTGCAAACTCACACCAGCCTGTGGCTCTGCTCAGAATGCAGAGCCAGGCAGAGACAGCAGAAACAGAAAGGAAATGGAGGTAAAAATGGATCCAGGTACAGTAAAGTGGCTTTCCTACAATTTGTCTCACTGGTAACTATGGTCAACTCTTCTTCATTAAAATGATGTTTAGTACAGTCCTCACCCTACCAAACATGGAGAAAAGGTTTGTGAGCACAGCTAATCTGAAGGTTTATAAAACTTTCTGATTTTATGCAGTTCTGTGGTAAAAGACTGGATGAACATGAGAGCAGCATGCAAAATGAGTGTGGAATATTCCACAGGTAATTATGGTTCTATGTTTTTTTCAGTTCTAGATTACCACATTTAAATATGTTCTGGTCTGGTAATTAATTAAATCTGTTATTAATGTTGTAATTTCAGAAGGGTTTTTGTGAATCCTTCATTCCTTTTTCTAAGGAAAACATGGTGCTGTATAATCTATAGCTCAGTTTTTACCCTAAAGTGAAAAGTGTCTATAAGCATCTAAATTCTTTTCTTTTTTTTCTATAATATAAGCCAGAAGGAAATGAAAGGCCAAAACAATGGAAATTCTATAGACTTAAGAACTTTTTTACTATGAATTGTAACTAAAAATTAGGAATTCATTATCTATCTGGGAATTCTCAGCCGACATCCTTACCAAGCATTCTCAATATGACCTACAGTTAAAGGATTTCTGCTCATGATTAAGGCAATTAAAAATGCTTGTGTTAAAACCGAAAGAAGCTAATCAGAAAATCTAAATATTTCTGGACCCATCAAAAACATCATTCTGACTCCTGTTAAATCCTGGAGAAATCCTATGTTTCTAGACGGCTAAAAGAAAGAAATTTAACTTTAGAGAAGGTCTGAAATTTTCCCACTACCAAGCTAAGGAAAAAATAGAACTCTAATGCAAATATATGTGTCATAAGAGATTGAGTACCCATGAAATGAAGCTGCTTGCAAGAAAATACTATTAAGGCATTAAACCAATGAAAAAAAAAGGGGCAGAAGAGAGGGTTGCTAGGGGTTGTGAAAAGTCACATAATCCATCTCTCTGCCTGAAGGAAGGCTGGAAGAATAGTGTCTTTAAAGCAAACCTTGAGGCACTGTGCTTTACATCTCCACTGAAGCTAGTTAGGCAGAAAAATCTAAACCTTTCTGAGTCAAGCAAGACTTGCCACCCCTTCCTGAGCTTTATGGCACTGATGGTGGCACATGGGTGGCCACATCCGTGCTGGCAGGCAGCTGAAGAGGGCCAAGGGAAAGATGAGGGAGCCACAAAATCTGGTCACAGACACGAACCCTTGTGCATCACCACTATAGTTTGTAGTGGCAGAAAAGGAGGCAAATTTGCCTTTCTGCCTCGCAGATCAGTCACTGCATTAGCCCTTCCCAAAAGTCTTTCATAATTATATATTCTACCTCTGTTTATCTATGGCTTTGCGTTAGTATTTGTGGTTTCCTTGTAAGCCTGGGGAGGATGGAAGAAATGTCTCTCAAATATGCTATACTTGCACCCAATTCTTAATTCTGCCATTATCCTCTCGAGACAGATGTTTGAGTGATTTTTTTCTTGCTTTCTGTATTTTCCTCTTTAGAAATGTCACCGGCAAAAACATGTAATGCCATTCTGTGCAAATATAAGGAGAAAGGAAATAAATGTTTGCACTCTGCAGAATTCCTGAGACCAGCAGAGATAGTGAGGAGGATAGTAAAGATAGGCAGACCAAGATAAAACAGCAGCTATTTTCCAGTCAGAGGAGCCTCTAAGCTTAGCTAGTAATAGAGACTAAAGTTAAGACATGCTTCTAATAAGACCAATGTTAACTCACCATAATTACACCTTACAGTAATGCTGCTTCATCATCATAGCATAGCTATAAATAGAATAGCATCACTTCACATTTTCCAATAAACTCAATACATTCTGAAATAAGGTAGTAAAATCTGTGGTTCCAAACAGTGACACATGGCAGCTGTTATTTACCACAGAAATCCCTCTTAATAAATGCAGTATTAGGGGTTGATTTTATTACAGAAGAGAGACTGAATTTTCTTCTGAAATGATAATTTATATATTTCCAGTATATCTAGGTCAGTGCAGTTGTTTGGTGCATGTGGAAAATTGACTTCTGTCTACATTATCCTGTGATGAAAGAAGAAATTGACTGCATGGCACTGAAGTCTTTTCTCTATTTTACCTCCCTCCATCAGGTAACTTTCCCAAATCTATCCAGGCAAACTGCACAGAAAGCAATGCCTCGTTTGCACTTAAATAATTTTAAGGCCAAAAGAAAGGCTTAAAGGGCCACTCAGCAATCATAGGAATTTATTCAAGCAGGATCTAAATGCAAATGTCTGAACTTCTTGAATGTATTCTGTTCTGGAACTCCAGTTAGGATCCATAAGGATCAAATATTATACTTTGCATTTGTAGCAAAAGACTAGGGTTTCCTTTTACTGGTTACAATCTGTGTCTAGTGGTTTTAAGAGGAAGCTGCAAATGTTTACAAAGTTGTGAAATTAATTATTTGCTTCATTTGCACTGTTTCTCTTCAGCTTCTCTGATTCAACTCGCTGGGTCACGAAGCGTTGAGGATCTCCTTAGAAAACACAGACTGCGTGGACCAAAAAGGACAGCAGTCAAAGATGTTAGAAGAGCTGGGTGGCAGGGTGCAGCCTTTTCTGAAAGGAAGCAAAAGGCCAATAAAAAGACTAGACAGATGAGAAAGGTAAACAATTGCATTATAAAAGTAGAGAAGAAAGGCCCACTCTCTCTTTGCAGGTTGAGATGAGGTCCTCATTTAGCCAGGAGGAACTGGTGTGGCACAGGTTGAGCAGCTTGGGTTAGATGCTTCCCTCACACAGCTGCCTTTTGAAAGCTGAATCAGATTGAGCTTGCAAGTGATTTGGATGGGCTTTGTTTTGCCCTCAGCTGACGGATATAGCCAAGCTGTTGCATGCCTGATGGTGACTATTGATGGCATAAACAACAGCAAATTAATATGTACAAGAAATGCAGTATTCCTCTGAGAAAAAAATGCCATTTCCCAGAGTTACTGCGGCTTTTTCAGAGATCTGACAGAAGTAACTCCTCAGGATCTTGGTACACCAGTGCTGATGTAAAGGCCATCTCATGGGGGATCTGCTTCCAGGACCCATTTGATCTTTCAGAGATCTGCAGAGCTGGAAACCCATTTGAACTCTTCATTTGGAACAGCAGTACCAGCTGCACTGACGTCAAAGCAAATTGGCAAATTAGCCACACATTTGTATGCAGTGCTCTCACACGTGGGTCACGTAGGGAAATAAGGTGGCCTTGCTCAGCAGGCTCCCAGAAGCTGCCACTCTGCTCTGCTGTGCTGAAAGTAATTTAGATGTATTGTGTTTCTGGGTCCTCCTCGTTCTCATGTTCCCAAAAGGCAGGAGTGCTAGTGGAAAATTATTAAAACCTGATATTTTTGAAGGTGACTTGAGACATCAAAACCACTTCATTACCAAGTTGCTGGGCTGTTTGCTCCTCTAAGGAAGCCAGCAGAGAGTAGTGCTATAGAATAAAGAGCAGCTCAGCATAACCATCACCTGAGATGGATGATGTACAGGCAGGAGAAATGCTTAAGCATGTAGGTCATAAAATCCTAATATTCAGACGGAGATCAATAGAGACAGAGTGGTAAAGAGAGAACAGTGGACAAAGGTGTAAGTGAAAAGATGGATCCTGCTGGTAATTTCTGTCTCTAATCTACCTGTCCCTGGTTGTCACTTGTATAAATGTGCACATTGCTTTATATGTTGGCAACATATCATGTGGAACATTTTTTATTATGTTGCATAAATGATATTCCCATTATGGCTGTACTTCATCTCAGTAACAAATTCACTACTTTAGCATTCCTGCTTGGATTTCACATTGAAGTTTGTCAGCTACATGAGTCTCCCTTCATTCACTCTGTCATCAGTGAAAATTAACTTTCTTGTATGCTGCTCTTATCACTTTTAGACAAGCAGAAACTCTGTTTGGTAGTGACTCACTGAAAGGAAATGAACATTCCTTCTTACTGTAAGGTGATATTAGTGACAGTAAATCCTCCCATGGCCTTAGTTAACTGTCATTTGCTAGGCAATTCCCATATGTCTGAAGAGCTGTGATGCAGCCTCTGGTTATCCAAAATAATCTTAGAAAAGGTTGTGTGAAAATGATGACTGGTTTTTAGGTCTTCTCTTGTATGTATGAAAGCTGTTGGGGATCTATTCCATATTTTTCAGAACTCTGTCTATTTAAACTAATGTTAAAATTAGGTTTCATTAAAAAAAAAAAAAGTGGCATGCTTTTAAAAATTCTGAAAACTCACAGCTCTCATTGAGGTCATTAAAAACTTTGGGGCACCAAACTTTTCGAAAAGATGAGAGCTGTGTTTGAGTTGTAGCAAAAAGGTGCTCCAGAGATTTAATTATTGCCCAATAATACTGGAGCAATTCCTAACAGAAGCAGTCTGTGCCAGAAGTCCTGTCCTGTTATACACTTCAGCTGGTGTTCTAGAGTGTATTTAGACCAGTGGTCATTTAAAAATTATTCAGACCATCCAAGAGAAGTGACTCACAGAGTCACAGTCATTCCTGGTGCGCTGGAGCTGCAAAGCTGCTGTCAGATGGGATGTGGTATTGGAGACCCCAGGGGTGCTATCAGAACACATTAACAAACCCATTTTTGCATTTCTGTCATCATATCAAGATATCTTTGGCTCACTCTCTTTGGAAAGATCTAGTGTTTCAAAATCCTAGGTCTGGAAAATCTTCATGACTTTCATATTTTTGGCAGCTACCGTTTAAGAGCAGTTAGGATTCATTCCCTAATATTTTTCAGATACCAAGACACATTTTATGGAAGGTTACTGTAGAAATGCAACAGCTTTGATTTCTAATGAGAAGCAATGCTACCAAGGTTAATGACAACAGCTAGCTGTTTGGTCCGTTCCATAAATTAGGCAAACTACAGAGGAGGGGTTTAAAACCAAAAAAATTTTAAAGAGCCCGTTTTGGTTTAGTCCATAATGTGAGGAAATTGTGCATGACAGTAACAAAAGGCAAAACTTGATCTCTGTTGTCCTGTGTTCAGAAGAGTGAGGCTCAGAGGAGGCGCTGGGGACAAAGCTCGTTGTGCATTCCTGTGCATCCACTGTGTAACAGCCTGTGGAAGCAACAGAGGCTTGGAACATTTCTCTGGGGGAGGTCAGTCTGCAAAACAGCCTCTGCCCCATGACTAAGCTGGGAAACCACTCCAAAACTATTCCAAACTTTAAAAGGGGTTTTGAAATAAAGAGGATGAGTAAGTGTAGACACAGTAGGAAGTTATTTGTGCAACTCATATTTTTGGCCAAAGTGAATGCAAGAGGACTGGTAGATACTGGTGGAAAGTAGGTGATAGGAGCTACTCTGCTTGAGTAATTGTAAGTATTTAATTTGTTTGTAAATATTAGATGTTCAATTTTTTTTCCTAGTTTAGTTCAGCATTATCCCTGATACATGCTTAATTCACAGTCCAAAAAGTCAGAGGAAAGCTTTGCGCTGTCTCAAGTGCTGGTCAAGCAGCCTGTATATTTCCATTAAATTCAGATTCAAAAGACAACTATTTGTGGAAGCCAGACAAGTTCTTTCATCTATTTAGGTAATAATTTTGGAGGGCAATAATTGGAGGAGGTGTTAATTTGGAGACATTCCCCATTATCTCCAACTGCGCAAAAGTATCTAGTTTATTAAGGCTTCTATATAATGTGAGAATTTACAGAATAATAATATCAATATTGCTTCAGCATAATGCCCTTGTTTTGTTCAGAGTTTGTACAGAGGAGTATGGAGTTACTGCAGTTAATGCAAGTCAAGACACCCCTCGTGGTTTTTTATCACAAGCACTGGCACAGCAATTCAAACTGTGCAGATGTACCACATTATACTGCAGTGCCTCTTAGCCTGAAATGTTCACTGAGAAATCTGCTGTCCAAAGGAGAGCAGCCATGGACAGTGGAAGTGTTTCAGTAGAGGTGAAAATTACGTTCCCCTTTCTTTTTATTTGCTAACTAAGAATTCAAAAATGTTGATCCTAGGGAAGAAATGTAGCTGTTTAGCACAAGCATTCAGTTGGTTTGTGTTGCTGTTGAACCTTAAATATTTTAACAACATTTCAAAAGCAATGGTTTTCCTTTTGTTTACTTCACACCAGTCCTGCTTAGTAAGAGCTTGATCAGACTGAAGCTCTCTGTCTCTATCACAGCATTCCAGGCCTCAGCTCTTAACAGAAGTATTGCAAAGTATATGTTAAAGGAAGCATATGGCTCTGCAAATCAGGGAGGAATTTATTTAGTAATAGAATTCTATTTAGAGATTGCTCATTAATTCTTTAAATCAGCTTTTGGTTACAAGTATTTGCTTAAGTTTATGCAACATAAATTGCATACAACTACAACTCAAATTATTTCTTATGAATAATGTATTTGAACAAATATAGGCCTTTAATGTATTTGCAGATCATTTGTAGTCAGCTCATAATTTTTATATCTGAGCTCGTTTTTCCAAGTTGTTTACTCGTTTAGGTTAGAAGTGGGATTTTATATGTCTCCAAGTGTTTGTTATGCAGTTTTCAAGCTATATGATTTACTGCTTGAGGTGCTTTTTTCCATCTCCTTGAAAATCTCTGGGAGTCCACCTGCCTAATAGCATCCTGAAACATTTATTGTGTTTGAGTTTACTGTGCAGGTAATGGAAGGAGAAGCGTAAACTGATGAAAAACATTTCTCTGCTTCTTGTGCAAATATTAAATTTATGCAGTGGTTGTGCTATCATCTAATAAACCCTTTTGCATTCCTCCTATATGAAAATGTATGTGTCCAAATATTTACGGCTAAATAGAATCATCATATGCATAGATTAGCATAATTCAGATTAAAGCAGTAGAATAAACCTTGAGAAATATTTCAAGAGGAAATAATTTTGTTGCCAAGTCATATTTTCTGAAGCAGAAATGTTTCTTTCAGATCAGTTTCTGAGCAACTGCTGGAAGTGCTGCTGTTTCTGGACCCCACTGTCCTTGTGTAGCACTGCTCAGCCTCACACTGGCCCTTCTGAGCTGGGATGGGCACAGGTACTTCTCGTTTCTTTTAACTGATCCATTCCAAATGGTGCTAGCTTAAGTTTCTGCTGGTCATTCAGTCACCCGGAGACTCCAGTCACACATGTGCTTTGAAAGGGACAGCTCAGGGACAACAAACCCAAGAAAAAGAAATGGCTTTTCTCTGTGTCATTGCTTTCCCTAGGCAACAGGATTTCCTGGGAGCCAGCAGCTCTGTGGCCAAAGGGCTGCTTGTCCTCCCTGTGAGGGAGATTTGCTGTCCCTGCAGCCCTGTCCCAGCAGGAGAGCCCCTGGCTGTGCCCAAGGGAGGCTCACCCTCTTGGAGACTTCAGACATTTCCAGGAGGTGCTGAGGCTAACTGTGCTTGGGACTCTCAGAGCTGGGAATGTTAGGGAAGAGGGAGCAGCGTGCTCTGGCTGGGAAGGGACACTGCACACATTGTGCTCTTACACCTGGGGTGTGAGTGTGTGCATGTGTGTGTGCAAATGGTACTGCAACGGAGGCATTTCCACTTTGGTGAGTCTGTCCATTTCAGCCCCTGAGTGCCAGGCAAATAAATGCCTTAGAGCAGGAGCAGCAATGTGCTTTGTCCCAAAGGGAGAGTAACTTGCAGGGAGGCCACTTCAGCAAAAAGAACAATCAAGCCATAACAGGCAATCAGGGATTGCTGAACACTGTCTGAGGCCAAGGACCACCGTTTGAGCTGCTGGTTATGGGCCTTCATTTAGGCTCAGGTCTGGGCTGTGCAGCACAAGTGCAGCACAGTCTTTCTGCTAGCCCTGATGAGCACCTGTGCCGCACTCCACGTAAGATATGAAATCAAAAGCTATACAGACCTTCAAAGCTTTCAGAGCCTTCTGAAAAGCTACTTAGAAAAAAATGTGCTTTGCCATTTTTATCTGTGCCCGTTTAGTACTCTTATGGCTGGGCTGATGTATTCTGCTGTGATTTTTCCAGTGCAATTTTCCTGCCTGGTAGAGAGTTAAGACAGTTCCTAACATGACTAGCTAAAAAAAAGAAAAAAAAAATTAAAAACAATGCCTTGTAATTAGCATGTCCTGGATCTGTGTTCAAGAGGCAGAATTCCATAACCATTCCAACAACCTCTTTGACTGGTGAGAGTTCCCTGTCAACGCAAGGGATGTGGGGAAACCAAATGGTGGGAGCTTTCCCATTCTATTCCCCAGCCACTCGGGTCTCGGAGAGAAATGACTCATGGATAGGTTTCCACAGATCAGTGGCCACCGTCCTCTGCCAGGAGACTTCGTTGCCAGGACAACTGTTGCCAAGACATGCTGCTTTTCCTTGGGAACAATTTCAGTGTGTTTTTTCTGTACAGCAAACCATCTCCCATGTCTATTGCTATACCCAGGTGAGAAGCTGTTGGAGTTTTAGCTCCATGTGGAAATTGGGAAATGGTAGGGAGGGAAAATGAGTCCAGTTACCAAAGGGGAATTTTCAGTCCTAGAGGGATCTGCACAAACTATATGGTCTGTCAGACTGTGCATTCATGCTGCTAACAAGGGCCCCAAAGCCCAGAGATGAGAATGTCTTCAAGTCATGAGATCAAAATTAATTCCCAAGCTTATGATACTTTTAAAAATATTTAGTTGGAAATAGGATAAGGTCCTTGGGGATATTCTGCACTGTAATAAATAGTTACATAAGCTCTTATGATTGAGTACAGAGGCTGTGATCAGCCACTGCATGGGCAACAGGTTCCACCACCTCACCCAACCTGGGAAATGGTTTTTGGAATGACTGATATGTTCCCTTTGAAACTGCTTGTGAGTTTTATATAATCAGAAAGATTGTCCTAGCTTCACTTTGTTAGTGGCATAATGTTAATAGTATATACACAGCAATAAGGAATCCCCCTTGTTTCAGATGTTTTTAAAGTTTATGATTCAAAACTTTAGCATTTTTTAATTAGTTTCCATGGCTTTTTTTTTGCATTAAATTCTTTTTGTTCAAGTGGAAAATTATTTTGATTATTGTATAATATTAGATAGCATTCAACTGAATGCCTATAAGCTAGTTAAATGGATGAACTCCTCTCTTGAGAAATACAAAGAAATTTAACACTGTTCTTGTCCACCAGAGGTCACTTACAGGCCACTTTATTCATTGGTGGCTGTGCTTTCACTTGCCTAGTTAGTGTCTGTATTTTTCCCTATGGAGTTCTTTTGGATCAGCTGCTGAAATGCAGGTCCTAAAGACCCTGCTAATGACTTTGAATCTTTTCTAGAATCATTAAGAAGCAAAAAGGAAAATTCCTGCTGAAACATAATAAAAATCATGAAGAACTGTAGGGACTTTATTGATCCCATAACCTCAGCAGATAATCTCAGTATCTACAGCACGCTTCACAAGTTTTGCTGTGCGTATTAAAGGATCTTGAGTGTGAGCAGACTCTACCCTGTATTGCTAAATCTACATGGGATTCTTACCTGGATTCTTATCTGCTCAGTCTTCACAAAACCTTTCTCAATGTTCACTTGAGAAGCAAAATGTGTTTACAGCTTCTGATACTTCAGCTGTATGTGGATGTCAGCTGTTGCATGTTCGTAGAGGCTTCTGCTTCATAAATTTTTGCTGCAAAATGATGAAAACCCTTGAGAAATCTTTATTTGACAGATCAGTTGTCAAATGTGAACAACTCATCGCTACCATTCTGCATCTTCTGTTGCAGCTGGAGTGAAAAGCTGGAAATCAGATATGGTGTTTTATGAGCCCTTAAGCATCAAGATGGCCTTAACATGGCCTGTGTTTGAAGAATTCTCGACAGAAAAGAATGTCCTTCCCCTCACATTTCATTTACTGTAGATGAAGGAAAAGCAAAGGAAAAGAGTGAGAATATTCCTGTTCCTCCAAGCTGAATGAAGGGCCGAAATTCCCCAATAGTGTAAAAACCCCTTAAGCCTAAAAATTAGATAATGTGCTCCAAGCTTTTTATGAATGGCATTTATTTATGTTTTGTTACTTTTTGATGGCAAGATTTAAGCACTTCTTGCTCAGTGAAATACAGTGCTGAATAGTTCAACATCATACACTTGTGCCAGCATCAACATATTTTTTGTTTGATTCAGTTGAGTAAATATCAAGGTGTAAACTGTGGTTTTATCATGAAGCACTGTAATTTATCTTTGTATATGGGTGTACTGGAGCAGACAAAACCCTGCAATATTCTGTCTAGCTCTCTAATTCTTTTAATACTGGGATAAGATTGTAGCTATTCTGAAGTATAAAGGTATGAATACGCAAAGATTTTACACTGTGCTTAGTTTTCCAGTTGCACTAAGCAATGCATCCTTTGCAGGAGTCAAACAGAAAGATGGGTGAAAAGTGGCCTGGTGCTGGATAAAAACTTTTATGGAGTGATGGCTGTCCCACACGCAGATGCATTACTAAGGTTCCTTAAAGTTCCATGAAGGTGAAGAGAGAAGTTGTTTGACTTTGTAGTCAAACTTTTACAATGTAAAAGTAGAAGAGCTGACTAGGGATGGTAAGAATAACATCTTGATGTTATTTCTCTCAGATCTCATGCCTTTAAAGCTCACATCTCTTTTACCTCAGATGACAGGAAACTCAGCAAATTTTCAGAAAAGGAGGAGAAGCTGAGTAGAGGTGTTCTTAATAGTCAGCATCCCAAGTGAGGGACTCTGTGTGAATTGACAGCTTTGAACCTCAAACAGGACTTCCTCTGAATTAAGCAATTTGTTTGGGTTTTTTGGTATGGTCTGCTTCAGAAATGTCTCACCCTCTTAACAGCTTCTGTAAAGATTATGCTCAGCCTTGCAAACTGTCTTATTCCTGTGGCATCGTTCCTAGTGTGTCCTGCTATAGAAATTCCCTACTCCCTCACAAACAGTTGATACTTTTACCTCACTCTTTATATACCAAGCAGTCACAGGACACCCAAAGATTTTATCATTAATGAGGGTTGACTATATTAGGATAGAAAACAGCACAGAAAGCAGCTGTTCATGTGCACAGTCCCTTTGGCAGGCTGACAAGTCAGAAGAAATAGATAAAGAGCTTCAGCTCTGCTCCATCCTTCTTCTTGTGCAGAAGCACGGATGTGTGATAGGATATATAGGCAAGGGATAAACCACTACTAATTCAGGAGAAAATGATCCTCCATGGTATAGCTTCCATTTTATACTTTTCTAAGAGCTCTAATTGCTCTCACTGTATGAACACCTATTAGGAATCGTGCACTGTATTGCCTGCCCTGAGTTTTTTCTGAAATAAGGTTATTCCTAGAGTTTTGTTCTTCAAAAGTCTTTAATCCTGCCTTTAATTGTCTCAATGAAAAGTTTAAAACACTTTGTGAACTCCTGGTTTCAGAATAAAAGCACTCTGATGGTCTGACATCAAAGTGAATCAGTGAGGTAGCTGTGCATTTCTATCCAGTGCTTTAGCCATATATTCTTTTGCAAGTGTCTGGAAGCTGTCACCCTGCTATGTTGTGATGAAAATAATTGGATATAGTTCCCACTTCTGTTATTCCCTTATGATATCTCTGCTGGTGAAGAATACTCAAAACTGATGGCTGCAAAGGCAAGTTTGAAACTTCAAAAGCCAAGTGTTCTCCTGTGCTGAGCTGCTTTCTTCTCCAAGGAAAACGGCTGAGTTTCACTATGTATCAAAGAATATGCAAACATAAGACCACTCCCCCAAATGAATGGTGTGCAGAGAGAAGGTACATCCAATGATCTAACTAGTGAGGACCTCTGTACACAAACTTGGAATCAGGAGAACCAAATGATTCTGGAGGAAGAGAAGGCTGTATAGAAATAAGCAGATAGAAAAAGAAATTACAAATCCAGTGAAGAAAAACATTTAATAGTTTGTGAGCCCTAAGCCACCTGCCATATGATTTTTATTTGTCACTTAATGCAGATATTTACAATAGTCCTGTAAGTTTTGGACTTCATATAAACGTGCTGGGTTTGACAGAGTTTAGTAAAATTTCTGCTGTGTGGAGAAACTGTGTTTCAGCAAGACGGTGTCTTGACCTGGTGAGAACCTAGGAGTGGGGAAATTGCTGACAATCCTGTCTGCTTCATACTTCTGCTTTTGCAAGCAAGAAGCCTCCAGGGAAGTTCAACAATCGTACAACAAACCAGACATTTTTGTGGGTTACAAGGTTACAAGTTGAGCCCTGGATGCCATGTGTTGACAGCATATAGATCCTACGTCTGCTTCTTGGCCAGAACAGCAAAGGTCAGCATAGAAATTTCAGCTTCCTATTTAAAAAAAATCCCAACAGATCTTTAATTCCAAATCTCTTTTTAGTGATGTTGGCTCTACAATGTTTTTATCAAATCATGTCTGACAAGTAGCACTTCTCTGAATTGATGTGTTCATTATATTTTTACAGACACTAAATTTATCCTGGCTCTTGAATAGGAAAGATACAAGGCAGCCTGACAGCCTATAACATCTGTCTCTGATGCCACCACAACAGAGAACAATAGCCCCAGAAATGGGATCCTGGGAGCAAAACCACTCCTAACACTGCAGCAGGGATGGACAGCTTTATTTTTTGCAGCTGGAGGCATCTGACAGACCTTACTCTGGGTGAGGAAATTTTCTGCAGGCAAAATTGCTGAAACATCTCTTCCTCAGAATTAAATTTTATGTTACTAATTTTGCAGAGCTACCTGGCACATGCTTTTCTTGCTACTGTACTTTCCATGTCCACACAGTGGTACCATGGCCAGCTGGGCAGCACCAGCTCTATTGCAGGGAGGGCAGTCAGTGCAGTAAAGCAGGCTTCAAAGAGCCTTCCCGCTCCTAGGTTATTAAAAAATGTATCCACTGACTGAACAAAGGGGAAAAACCTTACAGTCAAAACTCAGTGCCTGCAGTTGTGCTGACTCTTTAGTTGTTCATTTGTACTGTAACACAGCCAATGTCTGTCCAAGGCCAGGCAAAGAGCAAAGGGCACCCCCCGGAATGTTGTATGCAGCCCCTGTAAATAGGGGTGGGAAGACTGAGCTAGGCAATCATTAGGCTTGTGCAAGACAGAGATAAGCCAGTGGGCAACCTCTTCCCAAAACAATGCACAAAATAACAGCTTTTAGTAAAAACCTGGAGGATATACCTTTTTCTTTTGGCAGGCTTGTCCTCACGGTGAAAATTCAGCAGGTTTCTGTTTCACTTCTCTGACTGCCAGGCAAGCTGGTGCTGCAGCAAAGGTTCTCTGTGTAGTGGTCTGGTAAAAGTGTTGGCAAATAAAGAGTTCCTTTGCTGGGATCAGTATTGGAGTGTGCTGAGGCCACGCAGCCTTTGCAGGTCGATGCACACATGATGGTTAGAAGGCACTTTTGCAGGCTGTCCCCCAGCAGGCTGAGGAGGAGTGCCAGGAGGATACAAGCTGACAATCTGACAGCGTTCTGTCCCTGAGTAGTCTGTGTGTACACACAGGTTTCCTAGGACTTAACTTCAGCAGGGCTGTCCTCTGCTGTCAGGTTCTCAGTTTTTGGGCTGATGACCAAGAGCTGTCACTCCAAGACTAGGTCTGGGAAAAAGAGCTTCCTGCTGCCTCTTCCAGGTTCCCTTCTCTGCTGTTACCTGCATTGGGTTAATCATGGCTTAAAGCACACTTTAAGGAGGAAAAAAAGAATTACCCAAAACCTCTGTCTTCAGAAAGGACCTCTTGAACTAACTACCTCCTAAATACAAGTTTGAGGGCATCTTTCAAAGCCTAGCTCTGATCTCTGCTGAGAAATCTCAAACTGTGTATGTCTTGGGACCTGAAGACTGTCATTAAATCCACACAGTGTGATTCTCCACGTGGAATTCTCTCTATACTTCTATAAATATAAGTATGGATTACAAAACCTGTTTTTTTCTCTTTCAGCTCCCTAAGATTAATTGAATTGTTGTGAGAAATTTGGTGTGTTTTGCTTTTTTTTTTTTAAATCTAAGCCATAGTTGGTGCTAATTGTCATCAGTTCCTCTGGAAAGTGATTTAATTGCTAGGAAACCCTGCCACTATTTTGTCAAAGGGTAAACAGACACCTGGGCACTTCTAGAATAAAAAATTGGAGCAGTAATCCTGGAAAACTATGGAGATAAATAGATTTTAGCTCCTGGCAGGTGAAATCAACAGAGAGGTTTGTGTGAAGTTGAATCTCTGTAGGGAGTGGACTTATCTCAAGGCTAACATTTTGTTTTCAAGTTTTCTTGTATTGTGCCGTTATTTTGAGTTTTGTCTTGTTACCTTCATGGGAGGTATCAGCAATATCAACTTCCCTGGTATTGGATAATTAACACAGTATAGAAAATCAGCAGAAGGAATTCCTTACAGGGCTGTTAAGAACTGTCTGGAGTCCATGAAACTGGATAAGAAATATAAACCAGGATTCAAGTTTTTTATACTGGTTAGCTGAATACCTTCCTTATTTTATTTTAGTGTGTGTCATTGCTCCACACTTTGATGGGAAGAAGCACAAAGAAATATATAGAAAAATGATGCTCCTTAACCCCTACTTTTTATCCTAATTATAATGATCTTACAGTAATATTCTAGTAATTATACTCTATAAAGTACTTTCTCAGATGAAACCTGACAGGGGAAGCTGCTCTCTGTGGGAAATCTTTTCTGAAGCTTAAAATAAAGAGAAATAATTGAGGTGAGTAGCAGAATTCTTGCTGGGTTTGATTTTTCTCTCTTATGCAAATCTGTCAGCAAATGGTGCTTCCCTGGGCTTCTTTTTTTTGACTGGGAGAAATGAAGAGAAATTAAGGCCACTTGACTTTAGTATGTGACTTATTTACTATAAAAGTTTGTCAGCTCATGTTTGTGGTAGTTTAATTTTGTTTTCTTCAGTTAAACACAAAATACATGGGGTATGATTGCCTCACACTGAAAACAGGGGCAATCACTGTGGTGCAGCTTGTCAGAGCTTTACCTTATGATTTTATTCTCTGTTACTGCTGTTCTGCTCAGAGAGGGCAGCAAAGGACTGCAGATCTTTCAGAATCCAAAAGGAGTTCAGATGTAATACTGAGGAGAAATGTATCTTACTAACATACAAGGTCTGAAAGGAGAAATAGGGGAGGCATTCAGATCATTGCTGCTTAAACACACTTGAGCTTTTTGTCCCTTAAGCTGTGCATGTTTGCAAGTAGTGGAGATTGTAATAAGAGAAGCACTTAATCACTTTGAGCTTAGGCATTGCAGCAGCCCTGCTAGGTGTGCAGAGTCCCAGCAGAAACACAGTGAGCTGCTGAGGACTCATCCTCAGCTGGAATATTGTGTGACTCATTTGGCATGAAGATAAATGCTGTAAATTTAGACATACAGTGAACAAAGCATTGCCATTAATTTGGAGCATGGTGAGATTGGTGACTGTTGCTGTATTAGGTATTTTCATTACACCTTGAGACTTTCAGGCTCTTATAAGCTTGGTTGTTTCTTTTCAGGTTTCAATATGTACAGATACAATCAGGGGCGATCTGAAGT
This sequence comes from Acanthiza pusilla, assembly GCA_036630365.1. Classification (NCBI taxonomy): domain Eukaryota; kingdom Metazoa; phylum Chordata; class Aves; order Passeriformes; family Acanthizidae; genus Acanthiza; species Acanthiza pusilla. The sequence goes on from JAXCHO010000234.1 coordinate 25,124,545, forward strand.
GGTTCAGACACTATCCCTTTTGCCTGAAGACAGGCGTGTATTTCCTGGGTAACCCTTTCAAACTGTGTAGATGGAGAAATTTATGAAAATGCTCTGTTTGATTTGTCACAGATCTGGGGACTTAGCAATGATTGTTTTTCATCCTTTCAATGCCTAGGTACTTTGGCTTTTACTGCTGACAGTAAGAAGTTCAGTTAACACAGAAAAACCTGAAAGGAAAATCTATTCCTGCCCAGAAATTCAGTGCAGTGCTCCCGCAGTTAGTGTCTTCCCAGGCAGGGGTGATCCCAAAGGTGCAAAGGGAGAGCTGGGTACAGAGCTGTGACCATTTAGCAATACTGTAATTTTGACACCTTGTCATCCCTTTACTCTTGTTTCATGTCTCCTTCAATCTTTCATCTTTTTACTTCTCTCCTTTTCTTCTGCCCCATTAGCCTTTTGTAGGCTCTGCACAATTTCAGGAAGCTGAACATGCCTTCTGCATTTATAGTGCTGCTCTAGATACTTGGCTTTTAATAAATAAAAAAATAATATTATACATTTTCACAGCAGATCATAAAATAGAGACGTAATGAGATTTTAATCTCATCGTACCATTTGTACTCTGAATCTCTTCCTATTATATCCTACTAAATTATTACTGCATTTTCTTTCCAGGGGCCAGCTCTCAAAACCAGAAATCATGCTTGCTGGAGTTGCCTACTAATCTGATGGTCATAACTCAATTGCTCCATACTCTCTATGGCCCAACAGCAGAATTCCCCCAGGGTATGATTTGTCAGGTAACCTTTTCATGCACTGCTGCAAACAGCAAATAGATCCACAAATGCTTTCTGTGGTGTGATAGAACCAAGTCACGCTCTATCCCAAGTTACCAAATCAGTTTCTGTCCAAACTCACTAATAAGTACATATGAAATTGTATCTTTTCTTACCCTATCCTGTCTGTGTTATCATGTGTATATCACCCACCTTGGATTAGACACTTGCTTTTCAGCTGCAAAGGAAATTCATTATCACTTTATATGAACTATGACATAAAATTTCAGTGGCCTATGTTGATATTCTGTGTGGACATTTTGTGGTCCACATACTCCTCAGAGGGCCCTCTGCAATTCCATGGTTGAAATAAGCAAAGCGAGCACTATCCTTCAACAAACTGCTTCAGAGAGGAGTCCTTAATGTTTAGATTTAGCTCATTTTCTAGATCACATAGTGTGATGTGTGATTAGATTACAGCTGAAGTAGATTGGCTTCCTGGTTTGAAAGCATGTGTACCTCTGCAATAATGAGGGTGTTTATGTCACTAGATTTTCAGTGCCATGAGTCAGTGTAGTAAAGGCTTTATCATCAAATGCATTTCCTAGGAAATGAAGATTTCCAAAGGAATAATTCTATTTTCCTGAGATGTTTTTATTTTCCTGGGAGTGGGAAGGTGGAAGGGGGAAGGAGTCAGTGTTTGTTGCTTTCTTTAAGCACTATGAAAACATAGTGGGAGAAAAATTTAGGAAACATTTGAACAATTTTAAGTTAAACTCTAGGAGAAGAATTGAGAGGCCAGCAGATCTTCCCTGGAAAAGTGGGACCTTCAGGAATAAAAGGAACTTTAGGACCACAAGGACACAGAGGCATAAAAGTAGAATATGGAAGTAAGAATTAAATTTTTCATGTTTATATAACCTGGTTTTCAACCTTTTAGTATATTCTCAACAAAATATTTGTGTTAGTGTCTGGTATTCCTATAGCATCATTTGAGGAAAGGTGGGACTTCCAGAAGCATGAGGAAGAGAATAATGAACCATCTGTTGCATAGGAGATGAGTTGTCCAGCAGCACTGGAGGAAGAAAGTGTCTGGAATGAGTCACTAGCTTATTGTGTTTTCTGGGAGTGAAATACCAAGCCCTCTATCTCATGTTATAAAAATTATTTTTCTCCTCTCATTCTTTGCCTGTTCATATGTTTTTTACTCCAGCTTTAATTCATTTACAAATGTTCACATGTGTGTTTTACCTTTGAGAGCTGGGCTTTTCCCTCTGAACAGAAGACGACTTTGGGAGCCCTGAGAATTCAAAACCTATCCAATATTCACTTTGGTCAGGCATGAGGCACTCCCAGTTGGACAAATTCCCCGAACAAATCTGCAGTGTGGCCTGTGATTTCTGCTCTGGAAACCAAATATCTCTTTCCTGTGGCATCAGATTTCAGGAGAACTGAGCATCTTGGAGACAGGTGTTTTGCAGTCATTTTAATATAAATTATTAAATAACAGCCTCAACACCCAGTTATAGTAGCTGATGACTTGCAGAGACAAGTAACTGCTTTGGAAACAAAAGTACAGGGTTTGGAGACTGAATTAAATAGACACAAAAAAGGTAAGGTCCAGTCACTGATAAGTTTACTTTTTGGCCTGGTAAAATGATGGATGTGGTGGAGAAGGGATGAAAAAGAGTTGGTTGAAACAAACATTGCAAATTTCTGTCATGTTGCTAATGGATGATGGTCATTAATTAAATGATTTCTCACTGCATGCATCCTTGCTGACCTGATCTGTCAAACTTTAAGGATCACTTTGCCAACTTACAAGGCAGGCCATGTTGCATGGAGTGCAAGATCAGTGACTGCTCTCCAGGTATTTGTGCTTTTAGCATTGCACTGCTATTTCCAGGTGTCTGTTTTGTTCTACTTCTATAGGATTCTGCCCTGCTATTTAAAAAATGTCTGTTTATAGTTGGTATCAGCTGCTTTCGAAATACTATTGTGACATGGATAAATAACTACAGCATAATTAATTTTTGGTGTAATACAATTATGTTCACATTTATTTCTAGCTTTGTATTTGAAGAACATCAGGAGTATTGCTAAAAATCGTATTTGTCTCATCTGGAAAAGAAGGATAATCCCTTTGAGGAAAAGCTGGAAGTGCACTTGTCTTTTGTAGGAATGATGCTCAGAACACAGCTTTACAAGACTGTCACACCTTCAAAACAGGCTTGTGTGGGGATATCTGAAGAACAGACTGGAGGCAGGTTCATGTGTCTGAATGAAAGGATAGTAACTTAGAAGAACTGAAATTATGGAGAACCAAATAATCTAAAAAATTAAGATTTTGCAGTAATACAAGACTCTGGGAAAATTGAATGACATTAATTGTTCGTGAATTCTTCAGTCAATGAATCTAGGAAAACCCAAAGTTTTTGTTCTCAGTTGTGTGGCTGATAAAGCAGTTTGTTCCCATAAAGATGGTCTGGAAAACCAGAAACAGGGTGTATTTATAACTGTTCTCTCTTTGACATTCAGTTTTGAATTTCCTAGTAAAATAGAGATTTCATTTTTTCAATCATTATGAATTAAAATATGTTTACCATCGTGGTGTAAGTGTAATAAGTTACGGCATGCTCAGTGGGCTGGTAGTTCTTTCTGCCTGAGTTCTTCATAAATGCAGTGTGAGGGAAGTGTTTTTTAATAATCTTGAAACTAATGAAAAATTTGTCTCTATTCCATCTTTGAGCTCAGCCATAAACTTGGAGAGATTGCTCTCCAAATGCTCCTTCTGATAAGTTCTTTTATGATGTAAATAATGGACAGTGCATACAGTCCTATGTTTCTTCAGTATTTAGTGTTGCCTTTGCTCCTTGTGCACTTTTATTTTAGTCCTAAAATTGACTGATAATGATCACTTAGAGCCTGGAGTGGTATTTATCATCTGAGTATAGAAGTCCACTGCAGTAGCTACTGACATGGAAATAATTTCTTTTTTGAAGTTTCAGCTATTTTCATGCTGTTCTTCCCATGTGATAGGAAAATGAATTGTGCTGTAACCTCAAAGAGGAATAAAACAGTAAACCAGTCAGCCAGGTTGCTTTGTGAGCAGTATAACAATCACAAGAGAACAAGATGATTTTTTTTTTTGCAATCTATAGGCATCAACTGAGGTACAGGAGGTATAAATCAAGATTCAGATGCAGCGGAAAGCAGAAAAAATTTGTCTTAAATTAAATACAAAAGCCTGCTAGTGAAATGTTCTGCAAGTGGAATTTAGTTCATGCAGAAAAAAAGCAATAGTCCCTATTTATGTGATAGGTCCTTAATGCAAGAGAAGTGATCCTATAGGCTGTTATTATTTTCCTGATGGGAGCTTCTTTCACCTCAGGTGAACTCTACAAAAACAGAATTACAGACTGTATTAACTAGGAATAGGAGAGGATCATGACAACAAAGCCCAATACTACGAGTTTGACAATTAAGAAAAATGTTTCCTTTGAAGGCTTTAAGTGTTTAACCATGGAGGAATAGATTTTCAATTTATCTTCCACTTAGTTTAAGACTAAGCTAAGTGCCTCTACAGAGAGAAGGATTGTGTCTCCACTGGCAAGTTATGGACCCATGGGAACATGGGAATGTATCTGTACAGAGGAGCATTTGATGCCCAGCTCATCTGTTCTATAGCTGTTATTTTCATTGCCTAATTCCCTGTCTACCTTTATAAGTAATGACATTTCTTTTGCCTGCACTAGGTTATGCAGGTACAGCAAAAAAGCAATTACTGAAATTGGTAAAGGATATGAATTTTCCAGAGTGTGATTTATCTGCTGATCTGCTTCATGTCCTCCTTGTCATTACTGGCAAAGTATCTTTGCAGTTCTCAAGTGAACTGCATTCCTTTCCTGCATTAATTGGTGTCCTGCAGCTATGAAAATCAGAACTTTAAAAATTTTTCCTAGGAGTTTTTAATCAATATTTATAATATAAAAACACAGGAAATGTTGGAATATTTAGAAGATGTATTTGGGTTTAAGGATCAGAGATAATTCAGTCTCCAATGCATTCATTTGGAATGATTATGTAATCATTTTGAGACTGTATCCAAAAACCACTGTGAAATGTTTTGGGACCATTTCATTTGGAGCTGGACTTAGAGCAATGAGGTGTTTTGCCCCCCATGTATCAGCCAGAAGGTTACAATGACTAAACTACTGGTTTGAAAAAAAAGTGCTGGAATAATATTTTGGGTATATGAATGGTTGTTCTCTTTCAACTGATTTTTTCTTTTTTAATTTTTAGAAATACTATTCCTAATTGCCATATCACTCACTTTTTCGAGAGTTCAGCTCTGAAGTGTAATTTAGACTGATTTGTATATTATTTTGCCCAGCAAATCTCCAATAGAGTTGAGAAAGCTATGAAGCTTCTTGTAACCTTATGTTAGTGTTTATTTTCAGAGAGCACTGTGCTTCGTTCAAATGGGATCTATACAAATCACAAAATGGTTTGCAGGTAAATGCAAAAATATTCTTCTGCTAAACACATTGGAAGTTCACAAAAGCAGAATGGGAAAACAGAATTCCTATTGTATGCTCAGTTTCATACAGTCCAAAGTTGTCAGACAGCTGACTTTTTTACCAGGCTGTGTACAGGAAAGTATTTTTCTCTGTGTGTATTTGGCTCCAGCAAGGATTGTGTCTATAGAAAATCTGAGCTGCACCTCTTGAATCTTCTTGAAACAAACTCCCAGACCTTAAGCTTTTAGGTTTCACTCTGGTGTCATTTCCAACATTTCCTGTCCTGTACGTTTGCCGTGGTGTGAACCATCTCAAGAGCAATGGTGCCCCAGCTATAACACCTCCTGTGCAGGAGGGAAGCTGCTACCTTCCCTTCCTTCTCAGAAAACCAAACTCTGCTCTTCATCACACTGGTGAGAATCCATCTCTGCTGGAGTTGCCCTAGAAATGCAGCTGTGCAAGTGAAAGTGTAGCTCTGATAGCCTGGGCTTACCTGGCAAACTGTCCTGTCCTGAGCCAGGGCTCAGAGGAGCAGAGTAGTGGTACTGAATCTGAGAGTTTGGAAGGCCATTGTGTGGGGACAGGCTGCTCTCAGGCTGGACAGAGGTCCACAGGGCAGGAACCACACCTAGAAATAGAAAATGTGTTCTTACTAAGTCGTATTACTTGAAACTTTTAAATTCACCAACACATTATCAGATGTACCCTATGTTCTGACCTTCTTCATCATTTATGCTAGGGACACCTTTTCTTTCTTGAGGGACACCTTTCTTCAGTAGGTACTAAAAAGCAAGAGTTTGAAATTGTGTTTTATTGTCTTCCAAGAGGCTTAAATCAACATCCCTGGTGGCCACTTAATTTTGCAGTAATTATAAACTAATCTGTATTTGCTGTTATACCTCTGATTGGAACCATCTCATATGGTGCTAATATGACCTCCGCAGAGCTTCTGAGTAATTCAGGATGAAAGCAGCATTTGTTAATCAGCTGCTGGGTTTATCTTTCTAAAACACAATTTCAGGTTAAGTACAGGCTCAGGAAGAGCTATCCTGTCACATGTGAAAAAACACAATCTCTGAAAAGCTCTTTTCCTTCTGTTTAGTTTTCAAGTGGCAATTTTCAGTGAAAACTACAAGGTGCAAACAGGAAGCCATTCAATCAGTATGTAAGTATCAGTAGCAACTCATACTTACAGCTTCATTTTTTACTTATATAAATATAGAGGAATGGGTGGTTAACCTATGCTTAGAGCAGAGCAGAAGGGTGCTCTTTGCTGCGGTTTGTTTGCTGTTGTGAAGGCATCAAACTCTTGAGTTAAACATGCAGAGGACGAGCTTTATGCAGGGGTCTTTCCAGTGACTTTAGCATTACCAAATGGCTCTACTCTGTGGCTTAGCACCTGGAGAGTAAGGAGTGAAAAATGATTCCGGGGTTGCAGTTTGGCCAGCCAACAATGCTCAGGGGAGTAAATAATGCAGGATTACCTAGAAACCTAGGCACAGTCTCGTATCTCTTTTAAGCTCTCTGTCAAACCTCTCAGCACTAGCAGCATGACTGGATACTCCATGTTGTCTCTAGTAGGAATGACTTTTTCCTGAGGCACCTGCAGTTAAAATCTCTTTTTACAGCCTGTGACCTGAGTGAAGTTTCAGACATCAGTAGCTCAAGCTGTTTAGATCAGTGCTTCAGGGTAGACAGTTGTAAGAGCTTTTTCCTGGCTTTCTGTGAGCTCTGGTTTGTTTATGACTTCAACTAGTGGCACAGTTTGTGCCTCAGAGCTGAGTTTGTGCATTAATCCCACAAGAAGCTTCTGGCAGCTTTGCAGTGGGAGGAAAACTCTACAGTGTCTATCTGGTTGGCATCCCCTTCCAGGGTGTTTAAATTCAGATAAAATTTCAAGCAGCTGGACTAAATACACAGAATGTGAGAGCAGCAGTTGACCCACACTGAGGTGTCTGATTTCAGAGCCTGAGTGTGCTATGTTGGGCTTCATCAAAACAAACCTGCACCAGCTCAGTGGTGCAGCAGCCTGAATTTCAGTGTTTCATCATCATCAGGCTTTCTGGGCTTACTTGAAGGAGTCCTGAACAGAATATCTTTGCCTTCTTCTCACCCACACTCTTGTGCTACAAACCTTGGCCACTTTGGCCTTGTGCTTCCGATAGGCGCAAAAAAAGTGCAACTTTCCATCCTGCCCCAAGAATTATTCTCAAGTGTGTTTGTGATTCACACTTTTCTTATGATATAAGAGAAGCTAAACTATACAAGTTGCTGTAACTGAGATGGACACAGCGTTTCATCAAATTTAGTTGGAAATCCTGAAACATCTAAAGCAAAATACTAATGTATACATTATTTACTCTCTTGAATGCCCTTTATGGATCCAATGACACCTCTGTAAGGGTGTCCCGCTCAGAAGTGGTTTGATCAATACTACATTGCCTGCAGATCACCTTTTATCTTCTCTATCCCCTTACATCCTCTCTACCCTGCCAAAGCAACTCTATGTATTCACAGAAACATGGTAAAGATAGAAGGAAGGAGCAATGCACTTTTAAAATCCTTTTACTTCTTTACCTTTTTATTCTAGAGCTGCAGCTAAATTGAAGAAAAGGGCATTTATGGTACTGCCTAAGCCTGCTAAGTAGATCTTTTATTTATGCATCAAAAACCAGTGGAGCAAATATTATCTTGAAGTCTCTGATTGTTCTCTATGGGCTGTTATTTTCTAGCACATGGTATTTAGCTTCAAGCTGCAATTGCCACCCTCTGGAGAATCTCATCTTCCATTTTCATGAGAGAAGTGCATTTCTAGCTTTCATGGCTAATGGTGAAAAAAAGTTAAAAGTGTTTTAACTGAGAAGTTCTACAAGCAAAGTGAAAATGTTTCTTCTTTACAACATCGTGTTTTAAATTCTATCTTAAAGCAGAGCCTGCATTTTTAATAAGTGGAGATTAAGTGTTGGCAGCCATATGGCAGAACTGGATGGCAAGAAAAGCTGTCAGCTCATCACACAATAGCAGTTATAAAAGATATTCAAGAAATATTTCAGATGTGTCTACAGGGGTTGAGTGTATTATATATATTACTTCACTGAAAATTGTATATTATGCTCTGTCTCAAGTTACTGGGAGCTCTCCAGTGGTTATGAATGCTGCAGTCCCGAAGTTTTTTTTTGTCAAATACTCTCAGAATAGTTCTGAATTTAGTCTTTATTCTGGCAAACTGAGTGAGTTGTTGAAAAGTATAGTAGTTTACATCATTTATCCCTGTCACAATGTGTGTTCCTCAGGAAAGGTAAAAGAACATAAAAGATGGCAGTTATTTAACAGTTGGGCCCCATTTGTGTGGGAAAGTAGATGCTAGAGAAATGCAAGGTGCTATTGGCATGGTGACACTGATACCAAAACATTCAGGAGCACAGTTGTTCTCCAGGTTTTGAAAATGGAATTTTACAGTTAATACTTAAAATCCACTTGAGCTTTAGAGGATTGTCCGCAGGAACAATGGAAATGGCCTGCCCTTGTGAAAGAGGCACTCCATTGTACCCAGCAGGCTGGGCTGTGCACAGGGCTCAAGACAGGCAGGGGAAAACCTAGGCTGCATTTATTTTCTGGTCTGGCAAGGCAGACAAGCAGTGAGACTACTTGAAAAATAAGCATATTTGAAGTGTTCTTGTGTAGATTCCCACTCCTGAGAAACAAGCATATTCCTGTCTGCCTAGAATGCTTCCTCAAATCCAAGTGCCAGAACTAATTTATAAATAAATATAATAAATACTTCCATTATACTACAAAAGGTATATTTTATACTAGAGTAGGTAGCTGAGACAATTATTAATAATTGTGTAGAGTTTCTGTTGTCTAACAAAAATAGAGTTTAATCTTCAAAACTACACATAAAGCTACTATAAAGGCTGTGAGGGGTGACCCCCATGGAATAACAAAATGGTATTTTATTAGTTAAGTAGTTGAAATTCATGGTTATTACATTTCTCAGAGTTATTAAACATTCTCTTTGTTTTGTTATTCAAGTTAAGTCTGCTGTGTTTTAATAACCTACTAAACAATTTCAGTTTGAATGATTTTGGCCTCAAGCAACATTCAAGATCTTTCCATCTCTTGAGAGAGAATCTGAGGGTGTAGAACTCCATTCATCCCCAGTTGTTTTATTTCTATTTCTTTGGGTCTTCATCTGTTCCTTGTTTTTATCTATTAGATGAACTTCAAGGGGCTTTAAATAGAGCTTTTCTCATTTACCCTTGCAGGAATCTTCCAAGAATATTTCTGCAGTGAAGCCTCTGCGATAACTTCACCTTCTGTAGTTTCAAGTCAGCTTGAATCAATAAAAGGCAAGGAGATCAATCTGCTTCCTTGGGCACTTCAGTGTGCAGCCTTTCCTTTGCTTGTCAGCACTGCAGCTCAGCCTGGCTCAGTGCAGCACCTCTGGCTCCCGCTGTCTGATCCCCCAGCCCTGAGCACCCAGAGCTGCTCCCCGGGGGCTGAGGCACAGAGCCACCACGGGCAGCTGCAGGAGCTGGAGGGATGCAGAGCTGGGCCTCACCAGCCCATCAGCTGCTCAGGATCTCTGCTTTTCAGGGCAGCTGAATTGAAGAAGTGTCTACTAGCTGTCTACTGCCAAAGAGTTTTAAAATGTTCCTCTGCTTTTGCATGAATTGGAATCTAAAAATGTGCCATTGCAAAAGAAGCAGACTCAGTATGTTAAGCTCTATGTCCTTCAGACAACACAATTGGCTAAAACACAGAGAATTTTGTGTTCAGTCTCCTGAAAAGTTCAGTGCAAAATGGAGTTCTGTAATACTTCTGTTATCTTAATTCTGTAATAATTCTGTTATCTTAATTTTCAGCTCATAACAGCACTAACAGCCACAATAGGTGGCTTTTCCTGGGATTTCATTTTTGGTTGTGTCCCTTCAGTAAGATAAAAAGCAGCTACATTTTACTGTGACCATCAGACCTTAACAGCAGCTTGGTGAGTTTATTATTTTCTTTTTCTACTCTTCATTTTCTGCCATGTGTTTCAACAACAAGTTTCTCCCAAGGACTTTGAATCTCAATTGCAAATAAAATGTTGACAATGCTTTTGGATACATGTGTTCTAACACTTATCAGTGAGACATTATGCATCCATTTCCCTGCAATAACAATGTAATAAGAGCTTGGCAGAACATTTTTCTCTATCAGGAGGCTAGATTATTTTAAATTGATAACAAGAGCCAGGTGGCTATTTATAAGGGCAAGATATGAATTGCAAGCATAGGTTTCCAAGGCAATGTTAGCTAGTGGCTGTTCAAGCATAAATTGCTTCCTATTACCACTTTTGATAGGAGGTAAATGGTCCAGTTCATCTCTGTGGGAACCCAATGTGGCAGGACACCTCCATCATTACTCTTTGCACTGTTTCCAGTCAAAGAAGGCAATATTTACTCCCCCATGACACACCTAAGTGATGTTGCAATGAGTAATTTTGTTGTGTTGTTGAACAAAGATTAGGAATCATGTCCCATACTGTTATTTAGTACTCCCATACGAGGCCTACTTGGTGCCAAAGATGCAAGGAGGAATTGGCAGTGTGGCCTACAGGATACAAAGGTGAATTGATGATCTGGGAAAAAAACCTGTATCCCTCAATGATCCTAGGAATACTATCTCTCTAAACTTTAGTTACTCTAGCTCTGAAACCGGTAAGAAAGAGACTTGAAAACATCACTAGGTTGTGAAGTTAGAATGAAATATTTCTGGTTTCTGTTTGTTTATAAAAGGACAAGACAGAAGCTGATTATTTTTACTAACATTTTACTGAAATTTTTACTAAACCTGGATAAAGAATATGGGAAGAGAGAAGGGGAGAGTGTTCATCCTGCCTACAGGAAGGAAGAAAGCCATGCCCAAAAATCTGTTATTACAACAAAGAGCTGTCAAAACAAGAGCTATTTGATGATGCCTTTGTTTTAATGTGCTCTGGTTGATTTTCTCTCTTCTATTTTTCGAGGCGTAGAAATAATGGTTCAGTCAAAATTACTTGTCTATCAACTTGCCTACCATTTTCATAAAACCCAAGAGGCCACTTTGCTGATGTCTGTAGTTTTAATCAATTATTTCAAGTATGTGAGAAGGAATTTAATACAATCTGAAAGCAAAGGACAAATAGTTCTGTAAACATAGGTTTAAGTTGCAAGTTCTTTGCCAGGAGAGAACCATGCCTTTAAAAATAAAAATTCTCTTAAAACCTGGTCACCTCTTTGAACTGCTTTTCCTAGAATAGAAAATAGATTGAAAGGTGTGTGGGGTCCTCTTAAAGAATTTTTTTTCTCTTAAGCTTATGCTTTCTGTGCTTTCCAAGAACAAGGCTATGCAAGGGATGTGAAGCTCAGTCTGGTAAAGCCTGCTCTATAAAATCTAATGCTCCAATCTCTGTTGTCATCTTTTTGGAAACTCATCATCTATATTCAGTATTCCTTCTTTTACTCCGTCCACCTGTGCACACTTAAACCTAGAAATCTTCTCCCCAGGATCCACTTCCCAAAACAAGTGTATTATTAAGCTGACAGCATGTCTCTGATGCCATGTTTTTTTCATAAATATAAATATGTCTCATCAGCAATTACATTCTTCCTGTAAGATGTTTATCCTCAAGTTAAAGTCTGGGGGGGACACAGCACTGATATAAATTTTAAGATTTAAGCCACAGCAGGATTTGCTGTCTTTCAGTATTAGCATTGTGGTAAAGTGCCGCCCTTGCTACATTTTTTTTTCATCCTCTTCCTGCATCAGGGCACTGTAAATTATCATACAAACTATTTTATCAGCATTTATTTTCCAAAGGTGGGGGACTGTTGAACTTCCCATATTTTTGTTTGGTTTTGTGTCAATAAAATTAAATTGCAGGTGGGGAGGAGGTAGCACTTCACCTCCTGGATTGTTTTATGACCTAAGAGGTGACATATGTTTCGTGCCCTATATTTCTGATGAAGTCTTAAGCTGATGCCAATGAGCACTCTTAAAACTAACTATAGACACTTAACTCTGTGTGATTTAAAGCTCAGCAAATAGATTACAGAAGAAATTCTAGACAAATATAAAAAATGGCAGTTGTTTTGAACTAGGTAAACATGGCGAATTGACCACACCTGCTTACCACACAGATGCTGTGCCAAGGACACTCTCAGAGAGTTGATATCAGGAACTTGCAGCACATATTTAAGATTATTGTCTCACAAATTGCTAAAATAAACTAGAGCAAGGCTGTACAGCTCTATTTTATGTGAAAGAGCATGGCATAGTTTTGTGCAGATCAGGATATGTTAAGTTATCATAATTGGTTAGTAATCAGCTCGCTTCAAACAGCAAAATGAAGAGTTTACCTAGTGTTCTGAAAATGAGAGGTTTGAAGGCTGCATAAAATCAGTTCTGGTTTTGAAACCCCCTAGGCAGTTAGTTTTTTGAGGGTAACATGCACAGCTGCTGTATAAAGGAGCAGTCTTTTTGGGTACATGACATCTTCGAAAATCAGATTCCTTTTTTCCCCCAAGTTCTCATTTGCTGATAGTTGAGCAAGCCATTGCAGGTTTTGGGTTTAATTCACTGACAGCACAGCATATTTAATATTCTTATGGTTCTTCTTTATGATAGAAAGAGGTATGCAGTGCCTGGGGTCTACTGAAACCATTCAAGTTCCATGGCTGACTTTTATTTTCCAGCTAAAGGCCTTCAGCCATTACCACACAGACTTAACTGCAAATTTCAGAATTCCCATCCTTGTAGCTATTCTGCAGGGATGCTCGGTTGCAGAAAAAATATTTACTTTCTTTCTTCCTTATTTGAACATGTTTGTTTTCTGTCATTCTCTGCTGCACAACTAAGGACAGTAAATCTAATTACTAAGTAATCTCTCACACTGGATTATGTTTTAGATTTCTTATCAGATTCCATTGTGTAAGTATAATCTGACTCGTGGGAGAACAACTATTATCAAATGTATGTTTCCTCAAAAGTTTTGGTATAAGATAACATTTGATAAGATTTTCCTAGATCTCAAGCCATGTTTTGCTCATGCCACACTTTCCTAAATGGACAGAGATGATAGCTGATGGGGCTTTACTGATCTCACTGTTAAATGTTTTCAATTCTTTATTTTATTTTTTAAAATATGTGTTAGGTGAAAGAAACAGCACAAATCTACAGAGCCTTATATTCATGTATTAAAGTCACTTTTATGAGCATGGGGAGGATGTATATCGGCAATGATATAGTGGAACAATTAACCCTTACCAGCTGTTGCAGAGTTGCCTAGAAATGGGATCTGTCTGAGATTGTGTCCTGGTAAGCTACATTCCCAAGAACTTGGGCACCTAGTAATTTAAAATATTGCTTCTCAATATCTGGACCCATTAAGTTCCATCTTTTCCTGGAACTGAAGAAATTTTCTCTGTACCCCAGCGGTCTGGTGCCATTCAGAAACAGAATTACCCATGTCTTTGATTGTGCTGAATTGTGCTATTCCCAAACTGCAACAGGAATTGGAAAAAAAAAAATATTTTATCTGTTGGGTACTGTCTAATCCACACCTTAAACACTCAAGCCAATTGATATTAAACATCTCTAACTGCTGAACAGGGAGCCTGAATATGTAAGTTTGCAGCTGTGAATTCTGCTGGTTAGGAAGAATAACACTGTAGTTAAGGGATTATGAAAACACTTAGTAAAATGCAAATGAAAAAGGGAAAACATCCTATGCTTAAGCAACCACAGTAGAAACTGACAAAACACAGAAAAGATGTAAAGTTGAGGTATTTCTGTCTCACAGGTGAGGCATTGATGTGTTGGCTTGCTGAGATTTAGAATAAAACAAACCCCATGTAGGATCAAAAATCCTAGAGTAAAAGGCATCAGAACCAGAAGGAAGTTACTCACAAGATCCCAGTATGTATTCCTGGGAAACCAGAGGAACAAAACCTCTGGTTGCTTTTTTTCTTGAAAATTATGTCCATTTGAGAATCTTGTGCATTTATGCAGATTTTTCCAGGATCTGTCTCTGACCAAGAGGGGATCAGATGTACTCTGCATGCAAGAGAGACCAGAAGCTCATGGAAACACTGAGAATTCTAGCACACAGCTAGAAAATTGTGTTAAGGTGAGGTAAGTACATCAGATACAGAGAGGGGAGGCAAAGTTTAGAATTCTGATTACCAGGTTAGACTACCTGCAAGGTACCAAGCTTTCCTAAGTTTAACCACAGGAGTGTCTTTCCTTTTACAAGAGCCATTGGTAGTCATCCACCATTTTTTGCTTTTGTAAAACAACAAACGATTTTAAAATGGCACCTAGATTTGCTGAAAGGTACTTTACCTTTTTTATATATTTTGTGTCTACAAATCTGGAGTTATCTGTTCTAGGCTGTATTTTCTATGATTTTGGCTTTCTTTTATCATAAAAGGAAAAGAAACTTCTCAGCCCTTAAAACTAAACTCAGTATTTGCATAACAGGTGTGTGAGCAAAACTAAAAAAACTCATTCGTGGCCTCAGTATTCAGTCTCCACTTCAGCCATGTCATTTAACAAACATGACACTATATAAAGGGGATTTGTGTGAACTGCTTTTTCATTTCACTTTGAAGCAGAAAGGTAAGTTGAATTTCCTTTTAATAAATCACAAGGAATTTCAGCTAGAAGGCAAATCTGTTCCTTTTGATTTCTGTGGTCATATTTATATTTTAAAATTAAATTTTCCTTTATTAGCAATTTTTTTTTTTTAATTTGCTTATACTAGCAATTTTAGTAGATAAGGAGATGCCTGAAGGACACGAGATAGTTATGACTGATGAAGGTCATTAAAAATGGATTAAAACCGAAGAACTGTGTTTTTTCCATTTTGCCATATAACTGATCAGGACTCTGACTCTGCATCATAATCCAATTATGAGCTGGATGCAGTAGTCCATTCAAATGTAATTCCCTGAATGATCATCAGCAGGCAAAAGGTACATGTTGTAATTGCATTTCCTTATCTCAAGGATGTAAGTATTCCTCGCCACCTAAGGTAGGTTTCTGTTAGGAACTAATCATCTGCTCTCTCTGAGTCACTGGGCAGTGTTTTCAGAGGTGTCTGCTGGCCTTCAATATGGTGACAACTTGAGACACTTCAGAATCTACACACAAAACAACAGCACCTTTAATATTGCACGTGTTCTCAGGTGGATTTGATTTTACACTCTTTCAAGTGGGAATTCTTGACCATGTGGAATAGATGATGCTATTAATTAAACAGGTTCTATGTGCTGCAAATTTATTACATAATTAAATATTCTTATAATCAGGGGTATGTCCCATCAAATTGACTGTGATGAGACATTCCCCCAGGAAAACAAGTTGGTGTTGATGAAGATTAAGAGTAATCTCAAAAGTCTTCTATGATAGATCCAGTGTGGAAGATATGAACAATGCTTTTTCTTTTAAAAGCTCACCCCATTTAATAAATGACACTAGACTGATATTTTGATTCTGTTTGGCATATATACTTTGAACCAAGTACCTTGTTACAGCTGATGAACCTAGGTGTTAATAATCTTACAGTATTCAAGCCAATCAAGTTTTTATTTAAAATTTTAAGTGGAGCTCGATTGAGAACATAGTATGTGTAAATTCTGATTTTTTTTTTTTTATTTTGAGACCAGTCCAGGATCCTCTCTAATTCACACTAATAGAAAAGGGAAATAATGAATATTAAATTGTTTTGTATGACAGTCAGCCCATGCGGATCACCTTGTTAGAAATGGATACCCATTCTGGCATCCTGAACCTTTCTTTGTATGTCCTGTTAGTTTAACTGAATGGTGTCAAGAACTATGCCGTAGTATCCTTTAGTCCTTCAGGTTTCACAGCTGCACAGCACATCCACTTGCTCTGCTGCAAACCCACCGTGTATAATTTCAAAGTGCTTTTTAGTCATGATATCTCAGCACTAAGATTATAACCCTACTTACTGTTTTATCTGTAAGGATAAAATAAGATTAATAAGCCTATTGCCAGCCAGCAAAAATGCATTTTCTACAAGATTAACTCTGACATTTTCAAGCTTGTGGAATTTTGTTCAAAACAGGATACAAATGTCAATTGAGCTATAAAGTTTTGCCCATGTGTAAAACACCATCACTTTATGCCAAATAAATGTGCTTAGCTAGTATTGTGCCTTAACAAGGTCCAAACCATTACAACAACCAATGTAACAGATTGTGCCTTTCAGGTTAGTATCATATGCATCATTGAGTGATTACAGTCCTTGCAGGCAACTAATGGCTTAAGTGATAAGTTGCACCCATCATTGCTCAAGAATTAATCCAACAAATACTTTGTGACAGTGAAAGGGATAATTTGTCTTCACTACTCCCAAACTTGTGGCTATCATCCTATAATAAGCATACCAAATTTTATCAGTCTAGAAACAGTTTTGTGTATAAATTACACAATGGTTGCAAAATAAATCTTGGAAATCTCTTGCACCTAAACTATAGACTTTATTTAAACAAGGAAATAATGTAAATTTCAGGAAGGGATGAAGTAGAAGGGGAGTGTGCTATTGTATAAAACAATGACTACAATTTCTTACTGAATCATTGCCTGACAAATGTGTGGGTTTTTTACAGCTGACCTGAGAAATCATGTCTAACTCATCCTACATACTCCTAGCACTGGCTGCTTTGTTAGTGACTTGTCATGCATTGAGGAAATGTCCAGGAATTGCTGGGCTGCCTGATGTCCCTGGAAGAGATGGTCTGAAAGGTAAGGGAACTTGCCTTTTTTGCAAGAAATCCTTGTCACAAAGGCTGCATGACTAGAGACACTTAACACAGAAGGACATGTGCTCTCAAGGAAGCAGCTGTGTGTTAACCAGAGGAAGGAAAACTGAACGGAGGAAATGGGCTGGTTTTTTTTTTGTTTTTTTTCTAAAAGACAGGTCTCTCTCTTCTGGGGGAAGAGCAGAAGTGAACAGGTTATCAACTAACATATATTGTGTGTGTTTGTAGATATATATGTGTGTGTGTGTGTGTGTGTGTGTCTTTGCAGTGCTTTTCCACTGACTTTCTGAAGGGAATTGCTTCTTTCACAGGAGAAGTTTTTTCTTAAAATGTGAAGACAATGTTATTCCAACATTTACAAATGTGATTAAAGGAATTCTGGCATGTTTCTCTAGTGTTCAAGGATGGCATGTGCAAAAGTAGACTGGGAAGGAACACACTTTTCACTGTGTAATATCCCATCTATTTATAAATGTTTTCTCCAGGTCTGCTGACAAGGCTAAAGCACTATAAAAATTATTCACTGACTCTCTTTATTAGGTCAAATATGGGGTTTTTAATGGATTGTGAAGTGCAGTAAGAATTGCAATGTTGCATCTTGAGGATGCAGCAATGTTTTGTGCTTCTGCAATTTGTTTCGGTTGTGAATAATGGATCAAGATCATGGGAGCGCATTAGTGACTTTATTCTACATGTAGGACCTCTGTTACCTATGGAAAGTGGTATGGAAAAAAGAATCTGCCTTTACAGTGGGTTCCTGTCTTTGGCAAGCAGTGCTGGATGGACTGGATTTCACACTGTTCAGATTCCTTCCTCTACCACTGTTTATGGCTTCCATTAAACTAAGATAAACACAAAGTGTACACCCAGCACATTAAAAAATATAGTATGATGCCATAAAAACTGTTTCCTCCTCGAGGTATCCCTTGTGCCTGTTCTTTACCAATTAATAGAATGAAATTAATTCTCTTTGGCAAAGCCATTTTCACAGATATAACAAGTAAAAGGCTTCAACCTATGAAGCTTCAGTTTCTTTTGTGCAGAGGGGAATTATCAGTGTTTCAGAGTGGAAGTTTTTGTTAGTTTGCTTTAACATAGATTAACAACAATGTGAAAAAATATTGGGAAAATACTTATTTTACCCCTGCTGATGTTAAAAAATTTGCAGGTTAGTTTTGGGAAATGACTGGTTTTATCCAGGGGATTGTTGCTATCGGCAGAGCCTAGTTTTGCTTGATTGTATAACTTCTGTTTTTATCCATATAGGTCTGCCTAATTCTCTGGACACCGAACACCGCAATGGTTTAGTGAATTTGAAACACAGACTTTCCAGACTGGAGGCTGGTAATTCTTCCCCTTATTACTTTTTCAGCTCACAATCAATTTTAAGTGCAATAGGCAAAGTCAGTTACAGAATCACAACTTGCCCGAAAGAAACTGCATTTGAAAATGGTACTACATCCCAAAACTACCTCCTATTTTCTCATTCAAAGCAGGGGAGGTCAGGATTCTGTTTCCCTGGAGAGAAGTAGATTTCTCTCAGTAATCGTAATGCCCATTTATTCAAATTGGATTTATTTTTTAAAATATTCCAACTAACTGATGTTGCATTTTCCACATGGATTCATGGGAACTCAGTCTTTTACCACATTGCTAGCCCTTTTATCTATCAGCAACCAGATTGTTAAAGGTGGTAAATTGCTTTATACTGAAAAGGGATTGATTAAAAAATTATCATTTTTCTGTTTCACTTCCTCAAATTTGAAGCAAAATTATTTTCTTTAGAAAGTACACAAAATATAACAGGGCTGCTATTTAGCAGATGTTGGTGCGACATCCTTGTCTTGGAGATGAGGAGAGGTGGTCACAAGCAGCAAAATTATATATTAGTGAGCAACTAGTGAATGGGTGAAATTTAAGATCTTTATTCCTCTTCATCCTTTACTCTCAGATTTTCCCTCTGTTCCTCTTAGCACTTTTAGTTTTCTCTTCACCTCTTGATTTCTTTTGCTTTGCTTTTACCTCAATATGCCACAGAAAATTTTAAAAGCTAACTCTTTTCATGTTTCAGTGCTTGCTTTGAATGGAAAAATAAGAAAAGTAGGAGAGAAAGTGCTTGCCAGCAATGGGAAAACAGTTGACTTTGCAGCTGCACTACAATCCTGTGAAGAGGTTGGAGGAACTCTTGCAGCTCCCCAGAACGAGGAGGAGAACAAAGCCATTATGGACATTGTGAAACAGTATAACCAATACGCTTACTTGGGCATTAGAAAGGGGGAGACTTCAGGTCAGTTTAAGTATGTAAATGGCATGCCTGTGAATTATATCAACTGGCACCAACGTGAGCCTAATGGCAACGGGAAAGAGAAATGTGTAGAGATGTACACTGATGGGACCTGGAATGACAAAAAGTGCAACATGTATCGTCTCACAATCTGCGAATTTTAAATGGCCTTTCAGCCACCTCAGAGTATGCAGACAATGAAATATTCTGTATTTCAGGTATATTAAACTTCTGCAATTCTTCTGTATCCTAAAATATAAATTGAATCATATTATGATATTTTTTATCCTTAGGAAAATGCCAAATGTGCTGGATGATTAACATGATTAAATTGTGCCTGAACTAATGCATTATGTGTTTCTCTCTTTTGGAGGGTTGGGAATACCTCAGAATTCAATTTTTGTGGCAGACTGTCTCCATATCTTTGTGAATATTGGGGGAAAATTCCAAGGTTTGACTTGAGATATTGGAAAAGTCTGAAGTTAAAATTGTCTGTGGCTTCATAGTGGAAGTATTTTAAAGTACTGCCTTAAAAGAGATGCACAGAGGTTGACGTCACTGGAGAATTATGCTTTCAGGTTTTCAACATCACTTTCACTTATAGAGCCTGTGTTGTGTCATATTGAACCACCGTCAGCATCCACACTTAACTTTTTTTATAAAAACATTAATACTACCAATTACAATTCCTCTAGTTTCAGAAGCTACTCTCTATAACACACAAAGATAAGCATTGCACTAGATTCGAGTAGACAGAGTTGTGTATAAAATGCTAAAGATTGCATTTTATTGCTAAAACAGCACATTCCCTCAGAAAACTATGAGGTTGCAGTGTTAGAAAACCACCTGCCTTTTCCCAAAATATATTCCCACATGATATTTTGGGAAGGCAGCTAAGAGTGGAAGTTCAATCAGTTCAAAGATCTCTGCTGATGTCATGCCAAGCAACCACACACGGACAGACCAAAACTCCAGTCCCATGGGACCAAGAAGCACTTTTTCACAAGGTATTTTCACTGCTACTCAGTTTGGGCAGCTGAGCAGAGAATCATGAGCAGCAAATTCTCACATACCTTGCAGTGAGCAAGTCCTGGGCTCATCCATTGTCATTTTCACATTGCCTGAGGGGGGAATAAAAAAAAAAGCCCTGGCTTTAAAATACATGCATTAAACACATTGTCCTCCCCTACATTTGTTTCTGGGCAGAAAGCCCCTGGGAACCTGGGCTTGACTCTGGGCAGTGATGCAGAAAAAGCCCCCCAACCCCTCAAAAAAAATCATTACCAATGTGATCTTTTAGTCTGTGAATTAAGAAATGATACTCATTTACATAGATCTCCAGCTAGTTTTGGGGTAACCTATTTCTCTAGTTATTGAAAAATTTATTTCTACCACATTGGGGTTTACAAAATGACTATAAGAATCTCTTTTTAAGATCCTTAATGTGTAGAATCTTACAAATGGCTTAACACAATAGAACATCTATATCTAAACAGATTTAGACTTCAAGATGCCAGGGTGTTTTTCATCTATCTAAGAAAAACAAGATTTTTGTTTTCCAGTCACAATCTATTATTTATTACATCAATAAGCAAACCATCTAGGCTAGGTTTGAGAGTCCAATTTCTTTCAGCTTTACCCATTATTATTAAAAAAAGGAGATAAAAAACCAAATCAAACACATACATGTTGCCTAAAAATAAAAACCCCTCAGATCCAGTCAGAGAACTCCTAGGCAGTACTTTCCCCTTTATGGTTCACACTGATCTGTAACATTGCAGGTAAGTGGGTGAAACAGCTCAGTTATTTTCCTGCAATATGTCCATACAACATCCTGCTCAGCTCTTCTCTTGCCACACTCTGTCCTCACCCATTTGCTCTTCTGAAGCAGCTCTCCTTGTTTAAAAATTGTGTCCAAGCTTTTTGCATGGACTTTTATCTCAACTTTTATGAACTTCAGAGAAAAAAAAGAAAATCTGGAAAAATTCCCTTCTAAAAGCAATATTCTACAGCCTACCTTGGAACCTGCTTCTATTTCATGGGTTTCACATGTGGTAATTAAAATCCTGGTGTAGGTACATACTCAGTAGAATGCTGTTTGACTATTCTTTGCAGGTCCACAGAGGGAAAGTATTCAGAAATCGTTATTTTATAATGTTATATGACCTTTTTTTGATGTGTTTGTGTATAACCCTACCAAATTTATACCCTCAAGTGCTGTTTGAAACACCAGCATTTCAGGTTTTTGGGTTTTTTTGTGAAAGATCTGAATTCTCCATTTATGTATTAATGGATTTTTATTTTTAATGGACAAGAGAGACTGAGCATATAAAGAAACAGAATAAATTGTTTCTGTGTTCTGTTATGATAAAATCTTCTCTTAAAAGTGCAATGAGCAACAATAATCCCTGATATATAATGACCAGACCAGGAAAAATTCAGGTTAGTCTTTTCTTTTTTTTTTTGTTATTTTATAATTGCTACAGAAGTGCAACATAAAGGTAAGGTCTTTAAATCAGAAAATTAGTTACTCCCCAAATGTTATAGAAGCTGATTTTAAGAATTAAGATCTTAGTACAAGTAAAAAAGATGTCAAAATTATCAACCCTTTTGATGCAAATGGATTGTGTCTCACATGAAATTGAATACACTTATTACAGTATATTGAAAAGTAAGACTTTGACCACAAAAATTATTGATATTTATTTCAGAAAAAATTATCTCTTTTTTAATATTCTTTTTTATAATCGTATAATTTAATTAGGTGTTTCAGCTTAGAAATACTACTATCAATTTTGAGCACCCAGAAACCTCACACCAGCCCCCATCAACCCCTACCACATGTGAAGAAATTAACTTTCAATTCCAGCAAAGACAAATTTTTCTGTGGCTTGGTTCTTGAGAAAACTGAGTTCAAATACAACCTTTTGTGAACCTAACTGGCAGGATGTGACACAGGCTGTTAGGGCTACCTTATCTTGTATAAATGGTGAGCTGTGCCTCAGAGTATCAGATTGCAAGTGATTTTTTATTATCAGAAGTTGAAACATACTGTTACAAAATCCTGTTAGCCTACAGTTACACAAACATACTTGATTTTAAAACACGATACAGGATTCTTGGAAATTAGAGTAGCACCTTAAAAACGGTAAGAGGACTTGGATTTTTTTTTTTTTTTTTTTTTTTTTTTTTTTTTTTTTTTTTTTTTTTTTTTGGCAGGATTTGTCTCAAGGGTGATAAGCCAGGTGTGATGCCAGGTGAAACCTGGAATGAAATCTCTGCTTTTGTGGCTCAGGAGCTGAACACACTACAGAGCAAGGGTACCTTAATGCTTGAGGAGGCTCTGGCAATGGGAACTATTGAACTATTGCAGAGTTGTGACACCGTCTTGCTTTCTATTTCCTATACAACTTCTTGCTGTGTTTTTTCTGAGCTGAGCTGCACCAAGTGACATATCAGAGACATCTAGAGACCTACGCTTGGAGCCTTCACACACAAGTCAGTGGCAGTAGCATTTATGTGCACCGATCATAGGTAAAATGAAGACTTTCTGCTCTAAAACGCTGCTCATAATTTCATTTTAAAAATGCATATTGAAGTCTGCCATCCCAGGTGTCCCTGTCTTGCTGAATTGCTTCCTGGTTTTAATGCTGAGCAAAAATAGCCTCAGCCCTCCTCTGAGGAATGGGACCTTGTGCCTCCCATGCTCTGCTCTTCCTGATATTCCCATGCATAAGGGAGTTGCTGGGGACAGTCTGACAATTATTTGGAAGAGAAAAGGAAATGCAGAAAGCACAGGACATGTTGGAAACAGGGTGGGAACAACAGCAGGACAGCAAAAAATTAATGTAAAAAGAAAATATGGATGGGGTTAGGGGGCATTTAAATACAAACACAGAACAAGAAAATAATTTTTAAGGTTACCTGAAGTGGGAGTAGCACTATGGAAGAAAAAACCTAACTTTCAGGGGACTAAACATGCCAAGGAAAGTCTAACAAAGAGGCTCATGGAAGGAGAACACACCCATTCAACCATTCAACTCTGTCTGTATTTCTCAAAGCAGCTAAGAAAGCAGTGTTGACCAACATTTGTCCTTAGCATGTTTTGCATTTACCTACATATACTGCACAACACAACCTACTCAGAATATCCTGCATTCGCTTCACTGGCACTGACACTATGAAACGTCTTACTGATAGATGTGGAAGCAGAAGAAAAGTTACTTCAATACTCAAAAATTATTTGTTCTGTATCTTGCTGGACTTCTGTGATATGTGGCTCAAGGGAAGATCAGAAAATAGTTTACAAGTTAGGGTAGTTATATAAAATATTCTATTAGGCAATCAGAAACAAGCATAGTAGAAATGAAGATTCTGTTTGACTTCCTCCATCTTATTAATATGCTGATGAAAATCCAGAAAAGAGAAGTTTATAATTTTTCAAATCTACATTAGTTTCTCCCAGGCGTCTACCACAAGAAAACTTCTACCTCCCTCCTGGTTTCCCAGGCCAGCATGTGAAAAGCCACTACTGCAGGCCAAACCTCATCCTCTTCTCACACTTGCCTAACTTGTGGTTTCTTCCAGGTGCAGTTAAAATGCTAAAGTTGTTCTCACCACAGGTGCAAAGGCCCAGGGTGTGCCAGTGACCTTTCCTAGGGCTCAGCTAGAACTCAGGAAATGGCTTGTCTCGTGTTCTCTGTTTCATTTTGCTGGGGTTTTTTTTCCCAAAAAAACCAATTAACAAGCCTCCGCCAGAAGGATGTTGAAAGCATTACAGCAAACACTCAAAAGCTAAGAAACTTGAAATTTCAACAAAAAACTTTAAACAAAGGTTACTCATGCAAATGTAAAACAGCCCCCTTCTGTCCCAGTGCATACAACTGGGTACTGCCTATTTATTTTTCACAAGACTGGTGCACTCAAGGGCACTCCATAAACAATGCTGCAGGAATTAATTTGGCCTGTGGGCACAGCACCAAGGACAAAGGTGTTGAGGCACACATCTATTGTTGAGGTGGGCATGGCAGTAAGAGCAGGGCCCAGGTGCAGAGTGCCTGTGGAGGTGACCTAGGCTTGCTTAGAGCCAGTAACACATTAGACTGATATGGATATACTGCTGACATTCCCCATCTAATCTCAAAGCACTCCATTCCTCAAATGTCTTAGCTGTTGGCCTGACACCACAGCATGATGTGGCCACATCTGACTTATTTGAACTGGATGACAGTCAGACAATTTTCCTCAAAGTCTTCACTAGACAGAGCCAACTCTCAGCTGAGAACCACTGTAAAATGCTTGGTAAGCCTATGTCCACTTTCAGTGATGCTCCTCATCTTGGGCCTCTGTACTTAGAGAAGTGGCATAAAGCAGTTTTTCCTTTACTGAAAGGTCATTGCTCTGTTGGAAAAAACTGTTGTTTATGATATATAAACTTCCCCTGGAGTATTCTGTAAGTAATTTAGGTATGTGTCTCTCTAGCTGTCTCTATAGGTGCTGAAATTGTCATTTGGCTTTGCTGCTACAATTGAGAGATTCTGTTTAGTTATGAGACTTCAATCATTATCACTGGTAAGTCCTCAGTCTGTAACAAAAATGATGGTGGTGTGTGTTTCTTGTTCATATTTCAGGTGAATTTGTTTTGGCTTGTCTTCTGTGACATTTACACAGCCATTCCGTGGAAACTTTAGGTATTTCAAATATGAATTGAGAAATCTGTTGAGAACAGAACAAATTGGTTGGCGTTTTAAAACACGTGAAAGTGTTTCTACAAACTAAAAAAGTATCCTCAAATATTTTCCTCATCTTTTAAGTATGTCTACCTCTTGAAGAAAACAATCCCCCCTATCATTCAAGTTAAAGTTCATTCAATTTTCATTCATATGCAAATTCCTATCATATGACATGCTCTTTGTGCTTTCTGTAGGTAAGAAGATGAATCTCAAATTGCATGCCCTATAAATGGGACCATTTAACGAGCCTTTCTTAATTCACACTGGAGCTGCTAGGTAAGTTGGACATCTTTAGACAAGTTGCTGCTTAAACAATGTTGAATCTATTAAACTGTGTCCCAAAACTTTCCAATTTAAATGTTTCTCAACATTTTTACTAACAATTTCACCTCTTTTTATAGACCATGTCACCTGAGGTGAAGAGATGTTAAAAAATGGATGCTATAATAGAGGAATAAGTATTAGCAATTGTTGTTTTGCTCTTAAGCCAATTGACCAA
Source organism: Acanthiza pusilla (assembly GCA_036630365.1). Lineage (NCBI taxonomy): Eukaryota > Metazoa > Chordata > Aves > Passeriformes > Acanthizidae > Acanthiza > Acanthiza pusilla. Next base: position 25,150,154 of record JAXCHO010000234.1, read on the forward strand.
GGAGCATGTCCCACTTTGTCTTGAAGTTTCTCTTGCTAAAGCAGCCATGTGTCTATTGATCTCCTGTAAAATGAAAATATAACTTTTTGCATGGGGAAAATTGGCATATAATGGTAGCTGTTGCACAGAGAAGAGCTTTGAAGGGGATGTTTTGGGTTTTTGCTCTGTAGACTTCTGTAGACTTAGCAGACTGGCTTTTGGAAAAATATTTTAACTGTTTAAAATAAGATAACTTTGCAACTACATCAATGACATTTATATCACTGCAGGCAAAGCTTAACATACGACTTCACACCCAGAAAAATTAAAAAACATTATCTTTTTTTTTTTTAATGCAGGACTCAACACTGGAGAGTAAACCAGTCTGGTTTACCTTTGGCTTTAAATGATGCTGTCTCCACAGATGCACAAAATCTTAGCAGTAGCTTTTTTCCTGTTCCCATTCTGTGTTCAAGCTAAACCTGCAGGACTTCTTGCACGGTTCCCTTTCAAACCTTTTTTTGGAAATGGGAGAGATGAAGGACCAGTACCAGGTATATTAAGTTATCCCCATTTTTATCTGTTGTGTTCTCTTCTTATGCTTTGTAAACTCAGTGCTATCTTGCATAATCTGATGTGCGTTCTATTTGAAATTAAATCAGGACTTTATTAATTCCTTATATGAACTAAGATGCTTAAATCTCTATTCAATGATGCAGTGGTTCAATTCACAGAGAAAACTTTAGAATTTTCCTTAGCATGAGAAACTTGTTTGCTGAGTGCTGGGTAAGAGCCCTAAGCAAGTGCTTGGACAGCCTGAAGGATTCTGTCAAGCGTTCAGTCCCCAGCCACAGTTAAAAACCAAATAAACCTACTGCACAAGTGCCAGTATTTTGCTGGGACTGGCTCAATCACTTAGAGGGAAAACTACCTCTGTTTGCCAGTTCCAGTTTTCCGTAAACATCCCTGCTCTGCAGGTAATTTCTAGGAACATATCCCCTATGCTTTCAAAGATCAACGTGTGAAGATATCCCCCATTTAAAACACCGCAGTAAACTAAAATCTGTCAAACAAACATTTAAAAAGTTCTCATTAATGTCACGTTATGAGGTCTGCTTTATTTGAAAGCCAAGACTCAAACTGTAATGCAAAGTGCATAATAGCTGGTTTTGTTCACAGATTTGACACCACTGGCTGGTAGTGAAAACGGGGACGTCATCCGTCAATTAGAATATCGGATTGCCAGACTGGAAGGAGGTATTTTATCTGCCTTTGCTTTCTACTGCTACTGGGTTAGTGGGGATAGACCAAAATGGCTTCTTAGAAAAAAGACAGAATTTTCTGCAGTTTTATTGCATTCCTTTTATTTCTTGTTCACTGGTATATTACTGAGTGAAAATTTTCAAATGGGGGTGATGGGAATTAGATTTTCACAACTAGTGGGAGACACCTGGGTAACAGCTCTGAAGTGCAAGCAAGGCAGGAATGTACCAGATTAAAATCCCTGCCTATGCAGAAGGGCTCCATGGACACCTCCTGCCCCAAACAGACAAGCTGAACTCTAAAATCATACCAAGGCAATAATGATCAGATCAAATCTGAGATCTCACTCGATCTAGGACATCTGTACACTGCAAACCAGCTCAGAGTCTTATGGAAAGTCTCAAAGAAAATCATATACTTTTTCCCAAATGTACAATTCCTTATTTTCTTTCTTCTCCTTCAACCTCTTTTGTCATTCTCCAGTTTCATTGTCTGTCTATTTATGTGTTTCTTCCCTTTTCTCCTCCTCCTCATTTTCAAATTTCTTCTGGTTTTTGGAGGTTCTATTTTTTCCTTTCTTTTTTTAAAATCTTTGATTTCAAATTTTTCTCTCCTTTACCCATTCCTAGGTTTAATCTATAGGTATGGAGAAATACAGCAGAATTGGCAGCAAAGTGAGCACAAAACAATGCATAAATGTTTAACAGTTTTTTTACTTCATCTTGCAGTCCTTCGCTTGAACAACATGATAACAGAGTCCGGAGGAAAAATATTTGCTACCAGTGGGAAAAGGGCTGATTTTGATGCTACACAGGAAAAATGCAGAGAGGCTGGAGGGTCTATTGCTGCTCCAAGGAACCCTGGCGAGAATGATGCCATTCTGTACTTCGTGAAAAGTTTTAACACCTATGCCTACCTGGGGATAAAGCAATCTCTTATTCCAGGCAAATTCCAGCTCCTGGATGGTGCGAAGCTGAGCTATACTAACTGGTATCTAAATGAACCTTCTGGCAAAGGGGAGGAGGAATGTGTGGAGATGTACACTGATGGCACTTGGAATGACAAAAAGTGCAACAAGAATCACCTTATTGTCTGCCAGTTTTAGCGTTTCCCTTGCCGCTCCCTGGAATGTGCTTCCCTATCACTTGTCTCTTCATCTGTAGCTAGTGAACTTAGACAATGCAGCATGAAAAATAAAATTCACTCTTTCCCAGTCTGATTTGTCTTTTAAACAAAAGTCATCCACAAAGAGGAAATGGTATAATGGAAGCAGTGGCCATTTTGTCCGTTTTGTTAATCCTGCCCGCTGAGTGTCTTAATACTATTGCCTATGGGTTCCTATGGCTGTTAGTCTGAGGATTTATTACAAGACCAAAAATTAGAGTTGTTGGCCGCAGATCTAAAGTGACTTGCAGCCACAAGAACTTCCAGCACCCCTTTACCCATGAGCCTCTAAGCTGTGTATATTTTGATCCCTTTGTGTAAGTCTCCTTCACCAAAACTCCCTGTACAGACACTCTGCTGTTGCTTTGGCCACACTCACCCCCAGCAGGTGCCCTGAAAGAAGACATGAGCAGTGCTGCTGGGGTGACAGAGCCACCCCCCTTACACTGCCCATTGGAAAACTTCAGAGCCAGTGGGTCTTTAACCTTCATACACCTCAAAAGTGGTGACCACATGCCTCCTATCTTGCAACTCCTAATCCCTTTCCTGACCTTAGTCTTCTTGTGCTGATGTAGGCAGGAGCTAACAGGAGTTACTGTGCCCATGTGGTTTAGAGAAGATCAGCAGAGCCATGACACAAGGACAATTTTTTAAAGCTATATAGTCATGAGATTCAGCTACAACTAATTTTGGGCACCACAAAGGCGCTTGTCAGACCCTCACTGGGATTGCTACAGGGTGGATACCAAGTGTCTTGTACTCAGCACTCATTGCAGCAGCTGTTCAACCTTCACTACCTCAGCTCGAGCTAAAGGATCAAGAGAAATCTTTCTCAGCTTTGTTGCTTTAGTCTGCTCACCTACTGAAGGCGAATATTGCCCAGGTTAGACTCACAGTTGTGAGATAGAGCAGCACACTCAGACATGTCTGATTTGGCTTATTAGCTTTCTCCAGAGCAGTTAATTTCAACATAGCTGAGGCAATGAAGGCTCTACATCAGCTCCATGACGTGGTACAAAGGCTGGTTGAGCATCTGGGGTGCCTCCATAAAGCCAAACGCCTGCCTATCAGTCACACTCATTCACACTTTGTTAGTCCCAGCTTGGTCACAGCAACCTGAGCAAGAACACATCCAGCTCTGGAACCAAATCAGCTCCTCTCACCCTCTACATGACAGGGAGACAGAACAGCCAAAGTACGAGGGTAACTGGGGAGGGAAGGAGTGCTCACAGCTGCTGTGAACCCAGGGGCCAGCAAAGGGGCTGCTTGGAACCTTGTAGCTGTGCAAATCGCTGTAATTCCAGAGCTGCAGCTTGCCATGCACAGCTTTCCTGCCCTGGCTTAAATTCACTTACAGGATTATTTTGAGCACACGGTCTCAGCACCTGCTCTGTGACAAGGCATGGCTCTTCTGGCCTCTATTCAACCCTCTGCTGGATGTCAGGGCCTGTGAATCATTCTTGCTGGTACTCTCTGCAAACTGAGCTGCTTGTCTTTTAGGTCTTTACATAGGAAAATTAATGCAACAGGGCTGGTGTCAAACCAAGACACCTTTCTGCTTGAACAACCTGGTGCCTGCAGGTGGTCTACCTCCACAGGTAGACTCAGTTATTCATTCCAGCAACATTCAAATCCTTCATCACAATGCCTACTAAATAGGACCCTGTTTCCAAGAGATATAAAGTTACTTCAACATACGAAAAGATAAAACTTTTGTAAGCAAAACCCTCAGTTTTTCCATGCATCTCTTTGGCATATAAGGAGATCTACAAGCTGTTAATTAATGCCATATTTCTGGACAATACAGCCAAAATATGAACTACTGAATCCTATAACTTGTAAGATCTAGGTAGACTGCTCTGTTAACCCAGTTGAAGCAGGTAGGTAGAGGGGAAATGAGGACTCAGGAGTCCATATGGCACTGTTTCACTTTCAAACTCTATTCTTCCTCACAAATGTTTTACAGCTCACCAGTATCTGCCTGCACCCATCAGCTCACCTGCCCAGTCTTCAGCCTTGCGTGACTCCTGTTGTGAAACTAGCTCTGCCACGAGCACAAGGAAACAGGATCACAAGTATCACCTCATATAGTAGTTTTCCACTCATCATACTCCAATAAAGTTTAAGAAATTTGCAATGATTAACATCAGCCCAAGAATGAAGTTGGACACACAGCCCACCACCACCAAATATTTAAAGCCATGGTTATTTATTTTATTTTATCCTGCTCATCTCCAGAGGATTAGAGAGTCATCTGGAAATTAAAGCTATTTGCATGTGTGTGAAAGTAAGCAGCTACCTTCAGTGTTAGTCTAATGAATACGTACCACAGCAGAAATGTTCCACCACCACCCCGTCTTTGGGCTTTTCCCCTGTGGGCTCCCAGGGAAGAGGGCAAAGGACTTTTTCTGTGACTGCCCAGTTCCAGCTGCCCTGTTCAGACACTGTAGCTGCTCATGGCACTAGGATGAGGACATAAAACCTCAAAGCAAATGTTTGTCACCCTGCCTGAAGCTGCCACCTCCAAAAACCCTGCTGACAGCAGGCATGGCTGGAAACAGCAGTCTTGGCCTGAAAAGCAGATTGGTTCAGCATTCGGGCACCATATTTATTTCCTAGATCTGAAAGAGTGTTCTCTGACTTGTAGAGAGAGAGGATTCCCCGAGGCTAGCAACCGTTTACTTCAAAGCTGTTTCCTGAAACATTTATGAACTTACTTTAAAAGCTTAATCCACCCTATCCTAAACTTAAATATTTCCTGTGCCTTTAAAAAGTACCACTATTTGCCATGTATTTACCAGTACTTGTGAATATTCTGGACCACCCAGTGTGCTGACAAGCCAAACTATGTGATGTTCATTTTTCAGTCAATGGCATGCACTTCCTTGCTTTCAATTGCAGGAATAACTTTACCATCACTAGGATTAAGTAAAGTTAAAATTGTATTAATCTTAAGAGTTAGTAAAAGAACAGGATAAACAGGTTTCTTGGGAAGAAACTTAACAAGGAATTTCATTTTAGCAAGATGAAATATTAGTGTCAAATATCAAGAGAGATGGAAGTTACTTGGCAGGTTCTGCGGGGATAAGTGTTACTGATTCTGTCTTGTATAGTGGAAAACAACTATTCCACACCCACTCCCCCCACCAAGAATTGTTCAGCAAATTGTTTTTAATTCCATAAATGTATCCATCATGTGAAAAATTATTCTTAACAGCTGTTATTTTCTGTCAACATACCCTAGTTCGTATTTTCTCTGCTTTGTAAGAAAATGAAAAATCTATTGATAGCTGCATGGCTTTGAGGTCTAAAGGAACATCTTTGCAATCTGAAGCTCTGTACATCCCTTTGGATGGATCCACTCCAGCACAGATAGCTGCACAGCTGAACCCCGTCTGTTCCCACCACGGGGTTTTTAAGGCAGGCTGCAGTTTGGCCTTCACATCCTCTCCTGTCGAGAGACAAGGGCCAGATGGAGCAGTGTGCTCAGGCAGGAAGGCCACTTCTCAGGGACTGTGTAATGCCACCTCCACAGCAGCACGGAGCAGAGCAGAGCCAGAGCTGGCTTAGCATGGCCTCTGAAGAGGTTTTTACATGCTTTTTATATAACAGATACTGCAGCAACTTGAGTGTAGCTATGGTTTTTCAAATATTTAAATAAAACTAAGCTGTTAAGTAGCTGGTGGGCTGTTGAATATACATAGTTGGAGGAGTTGGGTGTATGAACCCCTTGGATCTGCAATAAAAGGAGGGGCAGCAGCCTTCATACTCTGAAGGCTGCACATGCTATTCAGAATAATCAGTCAGAAAGAGTTACTTAATCAGCTTACTCACTTCTGAGTAAATAAGATGATTTACAAGGAAAGCCCAAGTGGTTTTCTGGTGAAAAATGGGCCCTCATTTTTCTCTCCAAGTGGCTGTCTCTTAAAGCAGGCTGTATATGTGTGAAGAGCAGCTATTGTTTTGCTGATCCTGAGCAAACTGCGGTCAAGGCAGAGCGGCTCCTTGGGAAGGCTTGGCCACTTTAAGAGCACCAGGTGGGAGGCGATAGAGGCACCACTGTACTCTACAAACAAGTGCCTGAGCTCACTGCCGCGCTCACCTGAGCCTCACACAGCTGAGGGGACCCTGCCCTGCCCTCCCTCTCCGTCTGCAGGTGGAACAGCTGCTCCAACACACGTTCCTGCTGCCTGGCAGCGCAGGATGGGCGCCCAAACAAAGCTGCTCCAGTTGATGGGCAACACTGGCAGGACACCTCAGGGACCCTGACGAGGTAAGAGGGGACAGAAAAGAGCTGAATACCCACTTTCAGGTAGTGAAGCTGAGAAAGATGAAAAGACTCAACACAAATTCAGCTGCTTTGATGTTTTTCTACGAAAACAAGGGGATAACTAAATTATTTCCAATTTGGGAAAAAGCTTGGCAACAGGGAAGGTATGAAGAAGAATATAGAGTTCCTATCCACATAATTAATTTTAAGTGCAAAAGAGTTTGCTAAATGGTTAGAATTATGTGTGTAAGTGGACTGCATAAGGTAATCCTTCATTCTCCTTTTACAGTTAGCACACCTCCAGCTTGAGTAAGTTTATTCAAAAGCATTTAAAGTTTAAATATTTTGGAACAGGAAATATCTGTGACTCAGATACAGGTACCTCCTCACTGCTACACATTCAAGAATGAGAAATCTAACAAACACATACCACAATGTATTATCTATGATAACACATAAAGCAATCTGATTAGATCAAATACAAAAATCAGAATTTATATGTCCAGAAAAGTATGATTTATACATACTTTAAATAATAGCTGAGAAACTTCTCTTGCATTTTAACTTTCATTGTAATCACCTGGTACCTTTGGAAGTGAGGTGAAACTAAAGGCACAATCAGCTTAATCACTACAGTTTGCTATACCAGTTTTGCCTGTTAAATATTCTGTCTTCATTGTAATTTTCTTTGTAAAAATCTTCTCCCAGGTTTCATCTATTTGATTTCTGCACCCAAATCTCACATTGTTTTTTAAGATATTTTAGCTAGATTTGTATCCTGCAGTGACTTTACTCACAGAAGGCTGAATATACAGAAATTTTAGTTAAAAATAATCAGACTAAACTGCATCATGCCGTATAAGGGCTGAAATCCTTTAAAAATGAATACTGAAATATTTATAATTAGCACTTTAGTAACTTGTTGCTTGTAGAGGGAGATATTTATAACAAACAAATTAAGTGAAATTTCTGTTCATATTTTAATGATTCTGAGTGTTTTCATACACTCTTTCTGAAAGGTTTCGCCCTCTAGAGACCAAAGCAGCATTATTAGGTCTGTTTTACATAGTTGAAATGCAGCCTTTCTCTAAGGTACCAAACTCATTAATTTGATTTCTGGTTTTTACAGGAGTTTTAAGTGGTACTTTTAACTTGCAGTGTAGTTATCCCTCAGTCATCACCCTCCTTTCAAGTCCATCACTGTGACAGACATCCAAGTCTGAGAATTTTTCCTGTTCCTACCATTTTCTATCTCTGTTTGTAGCACAGTCACATAAGTGGCAGAGGAATTCACCTTGCTGCAGTCGCACAGGGTTACAAGGCACACTAAGGACGCTGCAGCAGCAATGACCTCTCCAGAAAAGCAGCCATGGGTAATTATCCTGCAGCCTTAACAGGAAGCTGGCAGTTCAGTTAGAGAACAAGTACACTGAAGCACTTTTTACCCCACTTGAAGGGTAAATATTTATATCACTGACTGAGTGGAAAATGAAGCAGAACAAGTTCATTGTTGTTGTTGGTTTATCCTCTTCATCTCCCTTCAGTTCTTCCATGAAAATATGTATGTGCCTGGGAGACGAGTGGTCACACCTGGGAATACAGGAAGTGTTCCACAGCTCCAGTTGTGCTAAAGCAACTGGGAGCCCACTTTTGGATCAGAGCAGACCTCAGGTGTGAATAACAAACCCCTCTCCACATAAACAGCTAGAGGCCCTGCTTGTAGAAGATGTTGGGAATTCAATATGGTTCATGTGGTTTTATCTGACATAATTAATAGCAGAATTTAGTGGAATTGCTGACCTACTGAAATATCCAAAATTGTATAAAGATATCACTAATAATCAGTCTTTAACATTTAAGAAATGTATTTTTGTTTTGTACTATTGATAGTGGTTTTTCATCCAATCTGACTGCAGTCATCTCCATCAAACGAGGGACTGAGGGCTGTCACTTGATTTCACAAAGACAAGTCTTTTATTGACATTAAGTGCTGTAGCTACTAACTAGAATATCTTGCTACAAACAAAAGAAATATAACTATTCACTGATATAAAAAAGATCTTGTAGACTTCAATCCGTTCTGCCTTTTGGTGGCTGCATTTATGAATTTACTGGCCTCTCAAAATTTTAAAACTTGTTTTCTGTTCCCAGCATTTAACCAACAGCACTAGATCTGTGACTTTCCAAGCAGAGAGTAAAAATTTTTACATGATAGTCAGTACTCCTGTAGTTTGGAGCTCAATAAATTATGTAAATAGGTGCCAATTGAGATATCAGTTTGTCTTTTAGCCCTCTGCAAAACATTTTCAAAGAAACCACAAGTGAGAGCAAGTTACAGACTGGGAGGCCACTGCCTCCCACAAGCATCTCGCTCCAGGGAACTTCTCGAGTTACAATAACTATAGTTACTATGAGCTTTAGAGGGCTGTCTTGAACCTTTACACTCTTGCTGCAGACTGCAAAGAAGCCTTTTTTTTTCCCCCTAACAGCATTGCTACCTTCAGCATTTGGCCTCATTGGACACTGAGGAAATATAATTCCTCCCTCTCGACTGTGTACCATTACTTCCCTAAAATCAAGATATTCACCGTAGGGGGACGGGAGAAAAAAGATTCAGATAAAAATGACTTTTTAACCTATATTCATTACAGCTAGCAAAGATTACACACAATACAGCAGGCAGGAAAATCACTCTTCAATTGTTTCAGATCGTGGGAAGGATGGGGTGGATTCCTTGCAAGGCAGGGGCCCCAAGGCATCTGTCTCAGCTGCATCCTGCCCTTCTCCTCCACTGCAAGACAGCAGCCTAAAACACAGGGTAAATCACTGTCTGCTTTTTTTCCTGATCATCAAAAGCTAAGGCTTCAAATGGTCAAACTGTATTTTCTGGCTTTACTATATTGCAGCAGGCTGTAGCATCAGCTAAAAACACTACAGAGCAAGTCTTTTGTTTCCTGCTGATACCATCCTCTGCAACAGTTGTGTGACATGAGCTTAAAGTACTGCAATTTAAAAAGGAATCTTTGCTAAGATAAGGGGAGAGATAAAGCAATCCACAACCTAAGAGACACATTTTTACAGGGCCTACTTTAGCTTGTATTAAATATATAACATTAGTGAAGAATATCAGCTTTATTTCCAGAATTATGTAATAAGTTTATACTTGCTTTCTCTGGAGGGTTTAAGGATAGAATTGTGGTTTCACTAAGAAAACTGTCCACTGGGCTAAGATTAAGCCTTCTTTAGCATCCAGAATGGTCTTCCATCAACTGTAGTGTAGAAAAAATTCCCCACTTTAATCTGTATAGCCTTCAGGCAAGTCTTAAATGAAACACTAGAAAAGGAAGGTACACAATCACAAATCACACCTCTAACAGGCCTTTTTTCTTTCCTCCTCTCCAAATGCCTTCTTTATTGTAGACTTCTCTAAAGGAGTCATTTATTGCATCTCATTCATTGTGTTCAGCTCAAATCCTTGCAGAGGCCCTCACTCATCTACCCGTTTGTTAAATTTAGGGATGGATCTAGAACATCCTTCATTATAAAATATTTTGTGGTTTAGAGACCAGATTTGACATGCTTATGCATTTAGTGGTGAGGATTTTAGTTGAGATAAAGAGCTCTCAAAGCTCTAGTGACAGCTTTATTCTGGAAGACTTTCTATCTCCAGAGCTATGTTTTGGTTGACCATGATTTTGATTCATTTATGCCCTCCTATAATCAAATACTGTCCCTGTGAGAAACACTTCATTAATAGAGCAATCCCAAGACCTTTTATAACCATCACTTCCCTCTTGCTTCTGCAATATCATCCTCACCAAGGGCCAAGACAGACAAACCCAGCAGTGCTTCCCCCACAGACCCATGCAGGACCTTTTTGTCCAGGCCTTGTTTCACTGCCAGTGGTACAAGTGTCAGGACAGCAATTCCTTACCCAAGCACAGCAATGTGTTATGTCATCTCCACCAAGGGATGCTTGTCTGTGCTCAAACACACCTCACCTTCCCCACCTCCAGCCACAGCATTTGCTTTCTCAGTGCAGGAAAAGAACAGAGCCTTCCTTCAACCCCAGCACCCAATGTGTCTTGGGATCTTTATTTCTTACACGACATCGTATATAGTCCAGCTGAAAAATGGCTGGAAGTTTGTTTTGTGCAAGTTTAACAGGTGTGACCTTCCCTCACAACCAGGATTTAAGGAAGGGGACAATACTCTGCTCTTGCCATCACCAGATCTGGCTGCTGGCAGAGCACTGGATGCTCTCACTGAATTTTTTTTTTTTTTTTCTTCCAGAGACAGACACTGGTGAGGAATCAATAGAGCAGAGAATGGGGACGGAGAATTCCCAAGCAAACTATGACTGAATTTTAGAAAAAGGGATTGCAACAAACTGAGAGGAAAACAAGGAAGGGAATGAAATGACAGCAAAATTTGAAACAAATCTGGAAAATGAGGCAAAAGTAGCAACAATAAGAGCTTAACAGAACAGGCCTGACAGAGAAAAAAGTCAGGAAGAAGAAACCACAAAGCAAGTCAGAAACTGAGCTATTCAAAGGAGTTAATTAACAAAGATATTCAAATCTGCAGATGGGAGGCCCACCTGTGACATTCCCTGTGCAGCAGCTCTAGGCAGCAGTGAAGCAGCACAAGGAAACTCCCTGAGCAAAAAATCCCTCTCCCCCAGCCTGCCTCTCCAGGCTGAAAACAGCTTCACACCCATCTGCAACCACCAGGCAGTGGGGAGAGAAGAATAATACCAAAGGGTGCCACAGAAAAGGTCAGAATATCACACAGCCTGGTGGGCTCCACAGCACAGCCCACCTCAGCAGGGCTACAGGCCAGAACAGATAAAAACACACAAAATCAAGCAGATGTGTTGGAGTTTGGGTGAAAACAGACGCAGAGCACAGCCCACTTCAGGGAATGACCCTGGTGGGCAGCATTCCAGCTCCAGCCTCCCTCCTGCCACAGGTATGTGCCTTCCCTGGCAGGGAGGCAGAGGCCATGGGAGCGCTCCAGGCCCCGAGCTAGGCCAGCTTCGCCTCCATCCTCTGTGCTTCTACTGTTCTTGTAAGAGTTGAGATTAATCTAACTAGAAAATGTCACAGCAGCCAAGCAGAACTCCATTAGGGGGTCTGCTAATGGATAGATAGGTTTCATTAAGAGATATCATGGCCTAAATCCTCCAAGAATTGTTACTAGACAGATGCTCAATCTCCTTACAAGCCACAGCAAAAAAATTGAGCTGATGGCAATTTAACACTGCCAGGTACACAATTGCTGGACATTATTAAAATTCTTCTACTCTCCTGAGATATACATATTCCATCAACCCTGTTTCTATCTTCTCCTTTACACAAGCGTCAGGATTTAGTAACAAAAAGCCCATAAACCGTGCACATGGACAAACCTGAGACCTCCTTCGCTGAGTTGTAGGCCCAATTCCCATGCCACAGGCAGCACTGCACACTCTCCACACTCCGGGAACAGAACCAAATGATTGTGGAGGGAAAAAAAACTCCTCATCTCCTGAGTCCTCCTTTTATTCACCCTCTCTACAGCTTTCAGGTGTGTGGGTCCTGAAAAGAACTGCAGCCCTAATGGCTTTCAGGGGTGTGGGTCCTGGTGGAGGGAATTGCACTGAGCACTGCATTCCCTAGGGCACACCTGTTAACACTCAACAAAATCAACACCGTTTAACTCCTTCCTAAGCACCTTGCTCTTTCTAAAGCTTTATATGTAGAAAAAGATAAAAGATGTATTCTAATGGAAATTCAAATTCCAGTTCTCCTTTCCATCACGTTCTTTTATTTTCAGCTTTAGCTTTGATACATTTCAGTGTAATAATCATTTTGTGTAATGGTGCTCTAAGTGGGAGAGGAGGGCCTTAAAAATCAAAATTTTAAAGAAAGGCTTACCCAAGGGTCAGGAACACTGTTTCAGGGTGGACATAGTGTCTTACACCAGCAACAGCAGCTGAGCCAAAGGGGAAAAGCAGGCTGATGCTCCATGGAGGCTCCCGAGGGCACAGGGAAATCAGGAGCTCTCCTTGGGTCTGCAGCCCAGGAAATGGATTTGTTCTTAGGGCTGAGAAAAGAATAGGCTAAAGAGGCTGACACCCCTATGCTGCCTGAAACAAGCACATCTACTCAGACATCGTTCCCATTTGTGAGTAAATAATGCAGCACATTTTTTGCTTTACAGCTTCAGACTCTCGACATGGAGGAAATCATGGTGGACACAATCCTGGCCCCGTGGGAAATACTGCTGGTCATTTTTGCTGCGGTGCTGATAATGAGTTTCCTGATGCTCCTGCCCCCTGCTGCCGTGGTGATCTGGAGGATGAAGCGTGTGCCGCAGATCTCACTGCAAGGCTCCGTGTGAGCCAGCCCTCCGGGGATGGTGCACAATGATAACATCTCCCAGGATCACTCACTCTACCTGTGATCCCCCCAAAAGCAGTGGGTTTACCAGTCTGTTGCTGCTAAGTTCCTGTGAAAAGAGAATGTGTGCAATTTTGTCATCATGAACTGCAGTTCTCGGCACTTTGCCTTCCATTTTTTGGCTGGGTTGTAATTACTGTTGTTGGCTCAGTTCCTAGACTGAGTTCTTCTCCTCTGTTATAATGGACTGAAAGAGAAGCAAGGATAATGCAGATTTGTATTCCCTTAATTAATAGCAGGAAAGCCTCCCTCTCTATAGTTGCACTGTAAATATTGCCAAAGCCTTTAGCTGACTGACAGTTATGCAGGTGGACTTATCAAAAGCATGCAGGATACTCTGGGGAGGCAGTAGTTTAGTCTGGTTGTATTGTAAAACCGAAAAAAAAAAAAAAAAAAAAAAAAGAGTATCAGGGAATAGTAAAATAAATAAGCCACTTCTGCTTGTGATGTCTGATCTGAAAAGTTAATGGCTTAAAATGTTCTTAAATTGTTTCTTTATAGATGAATTAATTTCTTTCTCTCTATATGAATTTTCCTCTCTCCCCAAACCCCTAGTGCCAGAACACAAAGGCTTCCCCATCCTGGGGCTAGAGCAGGAGCACGAGGGATGGTCCAACGCTCACATGTGCTGGGCCAGGCACTAATAAGAAGTTAATGCAAACACACAGCAACCACGTACCTGAATTAAATTATGCAAATTTACTCTGGGAAATAACACAATTAAATTTACTTTCGTTTTTAACTGTGTCATATGGGCTTATTGAGTAAACTTTCCTTTCTCATATGTAAATAATAACTCAGGTGGTGGGAATAGAACAAAACTCGTTTTCTGCAAGTTTTTGAAAGACACCCCAGCAACCCAATCTCCCAGCTCGATATCAAGTTCATGACATATGATAATTAAAACTTTCCAGTCTAATTCTTCCACGTTGTGTGACACTCACTATGAGGATTTCTGATGCACAGATTAAACAGTTTCTGTTACTTTACAAGAGCAGTGGATTTGATTTTCTCTTGAAATACAATATGAGTGACTTCTGTTGGTTTGGAAAGTCACTAGTATAGATGAACATAATTGAGAGGAAAAAATGGGGTTTAGCATAAGTTTAAAAATTATACTGGAAAGTACTCCAGATATTTTATCTGAGCATCAGCTGATAATGAATTAGCTGGAAAGACTCAAAAACATCGTAATTTCATTTGATAGAAATCAATTGTTTTCCAGAAATAAAAATTAAAATTAAAAAAAAACACAAAATAACAATAACAACAAAAACGCAGTGATTCAAACCCCATTGTTTTTAAGACTACAGCACTTTTGTCTCCAACACTATAACTTCAGTTATTGCCACATGGTTTATAAGCAGCCAAAGCAGCCAACTCATCCCTTGCTGGTGTAATTATCTGCTCCACTCATTGTCATATGACTGTCTGCTTCTGGGCCCAAAAGCAACTGTGGGGGTTTTTGCTTATAATGACAGGATTCTGAGTCTGAAATATAAGTATGTAAATATACATATTTGAATAATTTGTCTAATTAACGATGTAAAGGTCAATTATATATCATGTACCACATAACTATGCTGTGTCTGAGAGATCAAGAGAAATAAGGAAAAGGTAAAAAAGGGAAAGGAAACACAAACAGATGAGCTGTATGTCCTCAGATCTATGGCTTCAAAGTTTGCTCAACAGAAGAAAATTAAAATATTACCCCAAGCATAGATTCCACTGAAAACCAAGCAAGCAGTAACTAAGTTTTAAGTTTTTAGTTTACCTTTCATAATAATTCAGATGCACATTGTTTGATAGCTACAGCTCTACAAATAAATTGGATCACCAGTGCTAAGCTGTCTTTGATCTTCACTTTCGTTCAGTGCCAGGTGGACAATGGACAGAGTTTCTGCTGCTGTTCTAAGCCCCAGTCAAGCAAGAAAGTGAATAAAGTATTATACCTCTACAATCAGGAACTGTTGTCACTCATACGGCTTTAATTCTCACCAGAGCCATGACATTAATAGTGATTAACTGGCAACTGTAAAAGCAAGGAGAAGTATGGCCCTTTCTCAGTAAAGATGACCCCTGACAGAGGACAATTTTGGATAACAATTAGCGTTAGCCCTATCTTCAGAGATCCTGAAGAAGTTAAGCCAATAGGAAGGCATCCATTAAACAACTCTAGTTCTTATTTAATTCTAGCTAAACAAATTTAAGCCACAGAAGTCATCTTCCTTCTTTGAAACACTTCTGCCATGAGCTATGAGATTAGCTTTTGCCTATATATCTGTACCCCAAAGCTGAGGTCACAACTATGACCTGCAGTCTTGTAACTAAATAAAGGCTGTGTGTTCCCATGTGTCAGCAATGATTTCACTGCTCTGCTTCTCGTGCCCAAGTGCAGTGAGCTGGCTGCTTTGTCAAGCAGCTGCTTGGTGCTAGTAGCCACAGATGATACAGTCAGCCCCCTCGTCCCGGCGGGAGCCATCGATGCCTTGCTCAGCAAGCTCTTGGAGGAAGATGTTCAGCTGCTCTGCCTGGGCTGCAGGGAAGGCTAGTGTGTGCACACAGGTGCTGTTGCTGGGGAAATAGGCAGATTTAGCTCCACTGATGGCCATCTTGGAGGCTGGAAAGATTACAATAAATAAATAAATAAATAGATAAATAAATAAATAAGGCATCTGAATTACTTTCTTAGATTTGTCCTTATATTTAAACAAGTGCAAGCATTCCCATTTTCTAGGCTAAAGTCTCCAAGCTGAAATAAAAATGCCTAGATGATTGCCTGCTTTTAGCAAGCCTTGGAAAACAACTGCTACCATTGCTGCAAATGGTAAAATATTTTCCATTAACCATAGGAGAGGTCGGGTGGCCCATTTGTGTATCTACATGCACATTTATTTTTAAATTAAGGCAGTAACAACAGAGTCATACAGCCTGCTTTGGGTCACAGGTTGCCCAATGGATACAGTGGGAGCAGTCTTAAAGCCCTTGGGCTGCCATGAAGATGGCAGCTTTACTGCTGGGCCTTGTTGTGTGTGCATACAGGGAATAGTGCAGGTGTTGGCCAAATTTGCTGACATTCTTCAAGTATTGTTGCAAGATAAACAGCTTTATGTTCTACTGTTCTCTGTCCAGTGGTCACACAACCCTTGTGCAATGTGGGGTTTGTGTTAAGTGATACCAATTCGCTGTTTTTTTTAAAGAAGGTGCATCTTCCCACCAACATTTGCATACGTGACATATTTGGTACCCCAAGATGACATAGAAATGCTCAGGCCTGCATGAGGGTTTTAAAGCTGAAGTGTTTTCTTACTCATCAGCTTGCCAGCCCAGCACTGGCTCTCACAATGTCACGCATGACAAGGTTGTCATATGTCAAGAAAACAGAAACTTTTCTTTCTTCCCATTTTTTAAACAAAAGAGAGGAAGCCTCACATGCTTATGAACAGATATATCTGAGAAGTACTCACGGTTGCAAACAGCCAGTTCCTTTCCCCCAGCAAACTGTGTGGTCCAGGAAAACCCAGTGGCATTGCCGCATGTTTCATAAAGCCTGCTGCTTCTGAGGAACTGAAAGTCATAACCCTTGGGAAACAATGGTGGGGAGAAAATAAACAGACATTGTCTTAGGGTATGTCATGGTAACTGTAACATGAAGAAACATTCAGCCAGTGCAGGTAAATAAAAACACTACAGCTTCTCCCATCCCTGAGGGATGCAAAAAATAGTATAGCAAGCAAAATGAGCCTTTACCCAATATGCAGTAGTAAACTAAGGAACAGATGCAGCAATCTAGCAGCAGTAAGGCAGGAATGTTACCTGGTTGCACATGGGTTTGCAGTACTGAGCACTGTCTATGGTGACACACACCAGCCCCCCGTTCCTTGGGGCCACTGGGCGAGGGCATGGAGGTAGCTGCTTGCAAACTTTTGGGTGGACAAAAAAGAAAAAAAAAAAGAGAGTGAAAAAACAATGTGTCAGAGTGAAAGTGGGTATAAAAGTCTCCCCTTCCCAAGCAATCTCATTGAACCATCTCCACCAGCTGGCTTCATCAAAGCAAGCGTTTTTGCTTGTTTAAAATATTTTCTCCCAGTTCTTTTTTCTTTTTTTTTTTTTTTTGGCAGCACCCACCAAATTTCTGCCCCCCCACTTGCCACTGTGGCAAGTGTCAGCCCCAACTAGAGGCAGCTCACAGTGGCATTTGCATTCACAGCACAGACAATCAGTTCTATTGCGGCCAAACCTATCTGAATATTTCTTGGAAAAATATGAGAGGCATGACAGCCCTAGACAGCAAAGAGGCTCTGGCTGGAGGGCAGAGCAGGCCCTGCTGCCCCTGTGACTGTGCTGCTGCTCAGCACCAG
The DNA here is from genome assembly GCA_036630365.1 of Acanthiza pusilla. Taxonomy (NCBI): domain Eukaryota; kingdom Metazoa; phylum Chordata; class Aves; order Passeriformes; family Acanthizidae; genus Acanthiza; species Acanthiza pusilla. Next base: position 25,167,634 of record JAXCHO010000234.1, read on the forward strand.
TGCCTGAGCTGCAGGGACAGCAGGACCCCCATGTTTGTGCTGCTGTGCCTCCCCAGTCCCTGTCAGCCCAGTGCTTTCTGTTCCTCAGATGTCTTTTGTCTTATTCCCCTCCTCCCTCTCCCCCAGAGAAATGCAGACATTTGGGTCACTCTGTAGGCAGAAAAAATTTCCTTAGTGCTTCTCCACTGCCACTTTGTTCAACACCCAGCAAAGGGAGCTCTGGCTCAGGAGGGGCCTCACATTGCTCTTGAGCAGGGCGCAGCAGATCAAGCGTTTCTTGCAGCGTCCACACCAGGGAATTGATTGAGGCTTTTTCACCCTTGGCTATCATTTCAGGCAAGCATTTTGAATATTTCTGTGGAGTCAGGAGAGAAAAAGTCTAAGTTGGAAAGGAAAGATTTTGGAGCCTTAGAATTAATCTGTCTGCGAACATAGGCAAATAAAGAAGCTCATGTATTTTTAAGTAGTTGTTATTTATCTAGCTACACTGCTTACGTTTAAGCCACTTTGTACATCTGGAGCAGGGCAAAACTGGAAAATATATCTACAAGGACACTTTTTAGACTAGCAGTGGCAGGACCAAAGCCGTGGTGAGTCAGATGATACTAATATTTTCCTGCTCTTGAGTGTGGCTCCCCTCCCCAGCATGGACTTTGCACATCACCAAAGCAATACACAAGTTATTCTGGCTCAGCAAGTGCAGGCAGACAAGGCAGGGGCCCACTGCACAGCAGGTGGGTGCAGAACAGACCCTGGGTCAGCCAACCTCTTACCTCAAGGCTCTCATTCACATCATCTATGGTTGTACTTTTACAATCACTTAGACCAGCAAAAGCTCCAGATTCAGTAAAGTCTGAAAGACAAGCAGAAGCAGGTAGTTAGCTAGGTCACAGTCCCTCCTGACACGTGAACAAAGCCCAAATACCATGAAATAGCAGCTGTTTGGAGGAACTGTGCTCCTATCCTGCAGACCCACTGCTAGCTTGTACACCTGAGGTGATCAGGGCCCAAATGTGAATAATCTGTGCAAAGACTGATTTATTGGAAGCAGCAATCTGAACAGCTGTTTGTGGCCACTCAGGGCTGGGTTCCCCAGCGGGCCCTTCATTTCTCTAAGACAGCCCAATTTAAAAAATTTTCAGTCATATTCAAGAATGGCAATATCTTACCTGCAAGAAACACTGCTAAACTTGGAAAAAATAGTGTTTTCCAGGGGAGGCAGGAGCTGAACATTTCTTTCTGCAGGAGACCAAGAGCTAATTACTTGTTGCTTGTGGTGCCTGAGAGCAAAAGCCCTGGAGTCAGGCACGGATCTGTGTGCCTGTGGGTCGCTGGTTGATTACCGTGTGCCTCACTCCACAGAACTACTCTAATCAGGGATTAGGGGAGGCACATATTGCCCCACTTGCTGGGAAGCCCAAGGAGAGCTTGCCAGAACAGTTTAGGAGAGGGCAAGGGCATGTTCTCATTAGGGCATTGCGACAGACTGGCTCTGCTGCTGCCAACTCCACTGGGAAATTTTCAGATTAATTGGTTTACTGTAAACATGTTTAGTGTATGCACATTCTTGCATGCTCTGGCTCTCTCACCACCTTCCCGTCTGTCTCTCTCACACACAAATATACTTTCATAAAGAAGACATAACAATGCCTTAACTTGTATGTCATGCTCCAAGAGAAAGCTCAGAACATCAAATGATGATGACTGACTTGAACCAAGGGGGGTATGGTCTGTATCCTGTAGCATCCAGAGTTTAGCTACTTTCTTTTTTGGTTGTTTTTAATGGAGCCATGAACCTCATGTGCTTCAATCCATTTATGGGAAAAGCTGAATATATATCATATATATCAAGATGGGACATCTTGATAAACAGGTATATGTAGGACTGCAGTGCTTCCATGAAAGAGCTCTGTGTCAGCATGAATGGTGACTTCCTTGATATTAGCAAAATGCCTTTGTATATATTACTGACAGGTAAAAGAGCATTAGCAAAACAAGTCTTTAATAACAAAGGTCAAGGTTTATGTTTTTAGGCAGAGCAATAGGACCTGGCTCTAAACAGTTCCTGAGGCTGACACACACATATTCCATATTCCTTGGAAGATAAGCAATATGCAGCGAGGAAAACAGTCTCTGTGAAATCTTCGCCAACTTTGCCAACTTCAGATGCAGATACTCTTTGAGATATTTTCCTACCAAAATGTACCCAGGTGGGTACCCAACAAGGCCAACTGATTAATGTGGGAAATCCTTAGGAGATCAGGTGGCACACATAAACCTGCAACTTGTTTATCTCAGCTTACACATAGAGCACATTAGCATAATTAATAAAGTGGGGAGACCTCTGGCTTGACTAGGTAGAAATTGTGTTTATGACACACTTGAAAGGAATAAATGGCAGCTTTTCCCTTAATGTTCATCACAGTCAGGCACTCTCTTTCCACCACCATATCTGTTCAGGAGGCACTGCACAAAGACCTTTATTTAGGAGACAAACACAGGGTGGCAGCACTTCTCCAGCGTAGATTTAACAGAACGCGGGCTAACCACAAAGTCTCTCTTGGGGACCATACACAGGCAACCCACGCACTGCAGGATTAAGTTGTTGCCTACTGACAAACAGTACTGATCTCACAACATAAACACGGTCTCAGGCCCTCCCAATTTAAACAAATCTGTGACTAACCCGCAGTCATTTGCAAAAAGGATTTTGGCACTGTCAAGGACAACATAGCACCTGGGCACAGACAGGGACAGCCTTGTCCTCAGTCTTGGCCATGTCCCGCCCAGCGGCAGCAGAGCCCCTGGCCTGTGGGGATGAGAGGTGGCCGTGGCTCTATTCCAGCAGGAATAACGGGACACTGTACCACACCTGGCAGCCGGGAGCGGGCACAGCCCTGCTCCTCAGCTGGGCACACGCCCTGAACCAGGGGCCAGCTCTGCGGTGGGAGGCTGCTGAAAGGTCCAAATGTAACCTCATGCTGGGTGTGTTTGGTGAAGTTTTGCTGTTATTTCAATCAGCTATATTTTATTCCCAAATTATATCCAACATGCAATAAACCTGTTGCTTGGGAGCAAAAATTATGAAAAAATACTGTGTAGCACAAACCTAAGAGTTACAGATTAAAACCTGATACTTTTCACTGAGTTTCCATTAATCACAAGGACTAAAGAGTGATCACACTTATTAACAGGGAAATTCATACATCACTTCCAAAATCTAATAAAATTCAATTATATTGGTAAACTAAAATCCACAAAGGTTGAAGCAGCTGAGTTGAGATGGCCTATTCCACAGCAACATTTTAAAAGCATAGAAAAGTAGACACCTTTACATACATGGTAGGAAAAAGCTTTTTATTCTGTGATTGTTGTTTCATAGGAGAGCACACGTTTCAAAAACAGAGGTAATTGAAACACGACAGTAACAGCACATATGCAGTGAAGGTGATTTAAATATTACATATATGTTAACATCTTTTATAAAAGAGGCCAAGATATGGTTATGTGATATTCAGTCTTCTCCTACCAAAGCAGCCCCCAGCCGTATGCAATGCTAACTCCAGTAAGGAAATTGGACCCCAGAATTTCCCATTGTCTAATTAGAAGCAACAGATCTGCTGATCCTTAGTCAGAGTTGGGAAAGTCATCTTCACCTTTGCCCATCAAAGGTTTGAGGTTCAGCAATTGGTTTAAATACCTGAGTCACACTTCGTCTTTATCAAAAGAACCAACAAAGCAGCAGTTAAAAGTAAACTGTATTTTGTTGTCTTATGCTGATTAAAAAAACACTCTGTCCATTATATCTTAGATAATGAAAGACACTGAGGGTTAAAAAAAATCAATTTCCAAGAAAATAACCTTTCCTTTCTTTCCATTTAAAATCTAAAATTCCTTTTGTTGAATATAAAGCTGTCAAATTTGATTTTCAGAATGCATCCTCATCATTAGTGGACTTCTCTTCCTTTCTGTTTTTAAAAGGTGACATGTCACTAACGTCAATACACGAGTTTTTTAGGCACTTCCCATGAGAATTCCTGTCTTCCAAAGTGACCATAACATGCAGTCTTCTGGTAAATGGGCTTTTTCAGATCCAAATCCCTGTGTGTATAATAAAAAGAAGTGAAATTTTTTCATTTTATGATCCTCACGGTAACTACTATTAAAATCCTGATGTTGATATCCATCCCACACCCTCAGACAAGTAAGCATATTCTAGAGATGCAAGCATACAAATGAACATGTCCAATGGAGACAATAAAAGTGACAACACTACTTAAATGTCTTTAATGTACTTTAGGGCTATAAGGAAAGGCCTTACTATTGAGAATTATCAACTGAAATGGAAGAGATTAAATAACCTTCAATTCCTTTTATAGACCAAAACATACCTTTTTTTCAGAGCAAAGTAACTTAAAGTTCTTTGAATACAAAAGTTGTTCTATTTGAATTCCATATACCATAGAAGGCCAAACCTTCAGTAACAACTGAAGGTGTTGCACGAAATCATTTCTTGGATGTGACTATCAAGTCATATTCCTTTCTGTGTGTTTCTTTACCTGACAATGACTCCAGGCCGAAGATCAAAGTTTTTGTGCACAATGTCCAGCAGCTCTTTCTCTGTTTTTTGGGAAGTTCCATAAGTGAACAGTGAAATGGACAGTGGATGAGCAACCCCAATGGCATAAGAAACCTGGGGGAAAAAAGGCGCCTTAGTCAGCCAATAAACACAGCAGCTCAGGGAAAAAGAAGTGCAGCAGATGAAAGCACTCATTTATGAATCAGCTTGTGAAAACTAAGGCCTCTCCTTCACTTCTCATATTTGCACAACTTCTATTTGTAGAAAAGAGAAAACTTTGAAAATGCTGAGGGCTCTGGATAACTTTCTCCCCCATTATCCAATCACCCCATGCTTATTTCCATGACAGTAAGTGTTAGAGGGTTGAGGGCTCAAAAAATGTCTGGAAAAATAGCCAATAAAATGAAAGCTAAATGAAAAGTTCCAGTTTCAAGACATTACTGTGGGCTTGAACCAAGCACATCAAGTCTTCCTTTCTTCAAGAAACCATCACCGAGACCACTTCTGCTGCAGTGTCTCATACAATGGGTATTCAAAGTAAATCTGAGAAGGGGAAACCTTTTTGAGAAAAGCTACATCCTTAGCAGAGCATACCTGAACGAGAACACGGCGACAGAGCCCAGCCTTCACCAGAGATTTGGCCACCCAGCGGGCAGCGTACGCGGCCGACCTGTCCACCTTGGTGTAGTCCTTGCCGGAGAAGGCGCCGCCGCCGTGCGCTCCCCAGCCGCCGTACGTGTCCACGATGATCTTCCGCCCGGTGACACCAGCATCACCCTGGGTCAGGGAAAAGTTACATATCCATTACACATCCATTTTATTGTCAGTCTCAAACAGGGCTATGCATTCCTTCAGAAGACTGCAGCAATGTGTGAGTTCACCACACAGGCATTGCTGGGGGGTAGCTGAAGGAATGAACTTGTCTCACCAAGGCACAACAGTGGCTGTAATTGTTCTTTAAAGCCACGTTCTCAAGACAAGCCATTCACAAATTTGTTCGGTCAATCAAGCAAACAGGTTTACACACAGATAGCTAGAGCATGCATTGCCTGTTATAAAAGCAAATATCCCTGACAATATGGAAACACAGGTTTAGAAATTACCTGCTAAATATCCAAACCAATTGTGGAATATTGCTAAAAAACTACATGCCATATAGGAACCATTGAGAGATTTCACAGTTTAAAAATTGAAAAAAAAACCCCAAACCTAAAAACCCTCAGGATGTCATACATTTTAGTCAATATAGCAATTTGGATGAATATCGAATACTAGATTTTTTTAAATTTACCTTCAAAGGTATGTCAGTGGTACCTTATACATCATTACATGGACACTGGCACCCAGCACTCCCAATGCAGTACCAGAGACTGTCATATATATACTACAAACTGCATTTCCAACCCCAAAATATGTATAGACTAATTTAAACTGTACACAACAGGAATGGAGTACCAGGCAGTTACAGGTAATTGAGAAAGGATTATTTCTTTCTAAGAACAGATACTTATATCTGAATATTGTAAAATATTAAATAAGTGGAGCTAACCTTCTAGCTGCCTACAGCTATCCTGATTCCTCCTAACAAGTACTTCATATTTTCATTTGGTCTGGGTTAGCTGATCAGCATCAGACTAATTGTCTGACCCCTGCAATTTACTAAATCCTTAAGCTTTCTGGTGTGAATGGAAACATGTTCAAATTTTACATTCAGCTGCCACCTGTGCAGACAGATTTGAAATTCTTTGCCTCAGAATGTCATGTCACTAAAATTCAACTGCTGGAATGTTTGCACAGCAAACACAAGTAGGGAGACAAAGTTTTTCTTAGGAAGACTGTGCACAGACACAGAAGTAAACCTTTGGCACTGTTTGCTCCATTCTGCCAGGAAAGCAGTGAGACATAAATCTGAATTTTAGATAGCTGAGCCTGCCTTAAAGGATCCTGTCCTTGGGTTTTTCTGCTTGACTCAAACCTTAATTTCTGACGGCACAGACAGTTGCAATGATAACACTTTGTGTGCCACCATGACTTGACTGCAGAACTGAGTGAGAGGAAAAAATGGACATTTGAAAGGCAAGAAAAACACCCCTTGTTTCAGAGGTGCTGAACAAACACAAATGCACTTGTAAAGCATGTGGAAGTCATCATTGTGATGAGCTGCAATGTCTGTCCTCATCACACCAGCAGATATTGCTGGTAGGAAAATGATGACAGCAGCCAACCTACTCATTTGCCATAGCCAGAATTCAAGGTACCGCCACACTCAAAAACGTGAGGTGAAAATCCCAAGTGAAATATATGTATCTTCCTTAGATGAACTGAGCTGGAGGTAAGAGAGCCTCCTGTAGCTAGCTTTGTTAATATAACCAATCAACACTCTTCTGAAAAATAAACAGAAATCTAAAGCTGTTAAAGTCAAGAAGAGAAATAGTTATTTTCCGGTTGCTGCAATGCCATTGTAAATTGCACAACGGATGATAGCACTTGTAAGGTCATGGACACATGGGCAGATTGACCCATGCTGAGTAAACTTAGCCCAGGTTTAAAAAGCTGTAAATGGACACTGTGACTTGCCTCGGTTTCTATGTGCAAACATCTGCAACAGAGCTCTGGCACAAGAGTAGATAGAAAGGGTATTCCTGGTTGGCTTATCACATGGAACTATATTACATTTTTAAATGGATGCAGTTCAGCACACGTCTGAAAGATTTACATTTTTAATGGGTGCAGTTCACTGCACATATAAAAATTTTCCCATGTGTAGCCTTCTTTTTATAAGTAGCTATGATTGCTGCCCTGGCTCATTCACTCTAAGTTACAGCTCAAGTTTGACTCTCCTTTTGTGCATAGCCTGGGATGTCAATGATACACAAAATTGCAGTGATACAACCGATGCAATTACACAAAAATACATGTTTGTGGAATCATTAATTAAGATGATGAATCTCAACACCTTCTTACCTGTTATACAGCACTAATGTAAAAAAGACAGACTGCCTTAGAAATTTAGAAATAGTTCTAGAAAATTCCAGTAAGTGAATGAATTTGAAAAACAAAGGAAAAACACTGTCTACTTGGATTTGTTGTACAATTGAGCCTAATTTCAGTAAGGAGCTTTGAAATTTTGTTGTGATAGTTCTGAAGTAATCTGAAGACTAAAACATTTGTAATGGTAAATTTGTTTTCAAAAACTAAATCTCAGAACTGCTGATGTTACAGAGAGTGGAAGTTCTGCCTGACCTCTGCGATTGCAGGATATGATGACAATGCCCAGATCCTGCATTGCTTAAAAGTAAAAGGAACATTTATTTTCTCACCAGAAGAAGCCTATTGGGACTGATTTTCAGGACAGAGGAACACCTTCAACTCTTACTGGTGTCAGGCAGAACAGTGAGAGCTATGCAGATCTGAAAACCGGGTTCACATCAAGAGAAGTAAAGCTTCTCTTGTCCACCTCTCTGTAAGAAGTGCTTCCCATGAGAAAGGACTGCAGGTCTCCCTCAGAGCTGGTCCCAAGAGGCTTTGAGGAAACCCAGAACCAGGCTGTACACTCTACATGCAATGAAAGACTGTGTGGAGACTTGCCTGCCTGGTCACAACACACACACGATATAATCATGCCCTCAAAGGCCTCAATTGGCCATTGGGAAACCCTGGGCCCTTCTGCATCCAGCAGCAGGAAAACCTTCCACTGTGCAGCTTTTCTTTACGCCCTGGGACAGAGATGCCAAAATGCTGAGCATTGGAGACACACACAGTGAAAGTCAAGATTGTAAGAGCACCAACGTAATCCAGCACAAACCTGAGGCCCTCCAATAACAAAGCGTCCACTGGGCTGAAGGTGATAAACAGTTTTGTCATCCAAGTACTTTGCAGGGACAACAACTTGGATCACGCGCTCCTTCAGGGTCTTGCGCATGTTCTCCAGGGAAATGGTCTCATCGTGCTGCACAGAGATCACGATGGTGTGAACACGCACGGGGATCACGGCGCCGTTCTTCTGGATGTACTGAACTGTCACCTGAGGGACAGGGACAAGGGGAAATAAACAAGAGTTGCTATAAAATGTGTTGCTGGTATTCATCAATGTCCTGTAGGCTATTCCAAAAGCAAAACTGTAGCAAAATGTCAGTGCTGGCATTATAGTGATCACTGCTCACATTGCTGCCAGGGTGAGAAATGAAGCCTATTTCCTCACTTCAGTTTTGCTCTGCTAAAAAAAAAAAAAAAAACAAACAAAAAACCAAACCTCTCCCCTCCAAAAACCCCAAAAAAAGAACACCCCCAAAACAAAAAAAACCCTACAAAGAAACAAACAAAAAAAAAATCCAAACAAACAAATTTAAAGAAACCCCAAAAAACCAAAAACAAACAACCAAAAAAAAAAACCCAAACCAAAATAAAAAAAAAACCCCAACAACTAGAAAAACCTTCAACTCAATATGGACAATCTGATTCTCTATGACATCATCCAAAATATGTCTTTCAGGTGGGTTTTCCTTCAAAACTCCAAAGCCTCAGAAATTTATGTTCTCAGTACATCTTGAATATTTCAGCCTGAATCCCTAAATACAAATTAATCCTTTGGATGTCCTGTCATTTTTCTAATGACCACAAACCACTTAGTTCTGAAGGGCCAAATGTCTCTTCAGTGGCAGGTGGTGATGTGCTCTGATACAAGTTAACCATTTTCCAACAGCCAAGGAGACAATGTCACAAGCAGTGGAAAAGCTTTGTCTGCTCCTTGTAGGTTATCCTGATAGGCTGAACACATCAACTGCTGTCTGCAAAAATATTCAGTATTCCTGGAAAGAAAAAGCATTGATTTTCAGCTTTCTGGAAAATCCATTGCAATATTTACCTGTGTCTTAGAGTCGGGCCTCAGCCAAGGGAGTTCTCCACTCCTCCTCAATTCTGCTAGCCTGGCGTTCAGTTTATGAGCAAGAATAATTGTTAGGGGCATACATTCGTCTGTCTCATCTGTTGCATAACCAAACATCAAACCCTACAGGAGGAGAAAACATACTTTAATCACTGTCAAAGGCACCACAACCAAAGGCAATGAGATTTCATCTGAAGCAGAGAGTCAGCAGTATCCTCAGGTTTACTATCTACTGTTTTACATCACAGTACAAGAAGCCAAAACTCAGATCAGGCTCCAACATGTTACAGTGTAATGAGAAACAAACCATGTTCCTAGGTTTTCTTTCACTAGCCTGAAGGCTTACATGTTGAACTGGAAACATGGACAAAAATTAAGATGTCTCTGTGAAAAAAAAAAAAAAAAGATGTTCTGCCACAGAAAAAAAAAATCTGCTGGAGAAAGCATTTCAGGACTATTCTGCCATAGGAAAGATGTTTTCAGTAGCCTGGAAATGTTCCAGAGGCTTTTACGTATGAATACAGACACACTTACTGCAGCTTACATCTGAAGTATCAGTGGAATGGGATGTGAGCACTCCGTGAAGGACATACCCTTCAACAGTTTAAGGCACCTGCCTCAGATTTTTCAATGCCACATGCTTAGAGTCACAGCTTCTACTGTTATACTGTCATATATTACTTTTATAATTCATTTGTGTTCTCTGCACCAGATTATCATTTGCTAAATAGTTAGCAGTATTTTCTTTTTCCTCATCCAGTGTATGTTGTGAGAAAAAAAAAAAAGGAAAAAAAAGACAGGAAGGTACTTTGATCAAATGGAAAGTGAGGCCATCAAAGTGCCAAAGAAAGTGAGATCTCTTTTCATCTTATGTAGTATTATGTACCCATGACAGCATAAAAGCATTTTAATTTAGTCCTCAAGGGATTTTTTCAGCAGTATTAACTTGGCTCCTGGCCTCTGATACCTGCACTTATGGTTCTCAACAGCACTGCTATAAACTAGATATTACTTTTAATGAAAACCAGTAAATGTTAAATTCACTCAAATGGCATCAGTCACATTATGGAGTTTTTATGTCAGTATCTTTCACTTGGGAACATACCATGAATGTCTACATGTGTTCTTTAGCTCATAGGAACACAGTTTGGACAGCCTTCATTGCATGGAACACCTACTACAAGAGCTGCCTCCAGGAAATAAGTGAGAATTAAAAGTACTCTGGTATTCATTGTACCAATGCCGAGGGCAGGTGAAACATCACCTAATTTTTTGCTGCACAAAATCTCAACAGCTCTGTGAACGTGAAAAGATCCTTTGTTTATTTCACGTTACAGGGCAAGTCTGGGTGCAAGATGAACGGTCTGATGAACCTAAAGCTACACAACAAAAACATGAAATACATAAGAAAAAAACCTTTGCAAAAGTCTAAAGGGCACCTCCTCAGCTACTACAAACTGCCAGAGCTCTCCTGACTTGCCTGGAGTGCTAAAACAACACCAGGCAAAAGTCTGCCCTCAAAGAACATCCAACTGTTTCAATAAAAATATTTTGACATGTGATTTGACATAAAAAATAGGGCAATAAGATGGAGTAAACTTTTCCCATTAAAACAGCTTTAGTGTTTTAGATGTGATGCTATGTCTACCTGATCTCCAGCACCAACATCCTCTTCATTCCTGTGTAGATGAACACCTTGGGCAATATCAGGTGACTGCTGCTCCAGTGCCACTAAAACATTGCAAGTCTTGTAGTCAAAGCCTGTTTGGAAAAAAGAATAGCAGTGAATTAGCTCTTTCTGTCACAATTAAGTAACAAGGAACCATAGGACAAAATTTTTATCCTGGAGTAAAATTTTTGTCAATACTGCACTTAAAACCCTTTTCAGGATGTGGTGGGATGTATAGGATTGCCTTTCTTGCCTGCTATTTCTTATTTTTTCTTGCACTGGCTCCCTGTGCCAAGCCAGTTCAGATTATGAGTTATCAACTGAAGAAAAGTAGACAAAAAGATAAATAATGAGACTCTCTCAAATGAATAGTAATCAAATCCTCTACATAAATTCCCAGAAGCTGAGATTTTCAGCAACCAAAGACTCTGCTCTCCGACACATTATTTTTATACATGCAAAGCAGTGTCCGTACTTAAATCTCTCATGGGACTTTGTATGAACCACAAACAGAGAAACACCGAAACACCAGATTCAGACCTCACAACAAATCTGGAAATGGGAATTTATGACTTTCAAAGATTAAAAGTAAGGTTTTAAATAGAAATTTAAACACTTACAGAAGATTGTGGCAAAATTTCCCACCTGTTCCTAGGTATATTAATAGTAACTTGTTTCTCTCCAAATCCAATCTTTCCTAGAGCTGTAGCTACTGACAGCTGCTGACCAAACTCATGTTCAGCCAGTACAACATATATGCATGTCCATATGCATATGATCCACTTGAATGCTCTTCACCCTCTTCTAAGTAGGCTACATAGAGAAGAAAATTATATTTCTGTAAGTAATTGTTTGGTTTAGGGTTGTTTTTTTTTTCTTCTAGAAATTGTTGTTTAATGGGTCAGTGAATCTCCCCTCATCATTGCTGGCAGTTTGGATAAAAAGGAGATTTATGACAAACTAGATTTGGTTGTGTGTTCTAAGAGCACTGCTGTTGTGTGATGGTGGAGGCAACCTGCAGCTGAGCTGAGCTGCTGTAATATTCTCCCACCACAGCCTCCTGCAAATTCAATAGCAATTAAAGGATTGCAGTAAACAACTTCTAAACCAAAAGCTCTTGAAAGATACACTTCACTGCAACAGAATACTTGGAATATTTATGCTGTATAAACAGATATATGCAAATCAGAAAGTGAAATATGTCTGGTACATAGAACATTTTATCTTTTTTATCATTTGCACATCTCACAGCCTAGGTCTGGACCACACACTGCTCAGTGTAAAGGAGTTACTCAGAGCTAACAGAGCTCCCTGCAGTGAGAACCACCTTTACACCTGGAAATTCTAAATTCTACTGCAGTACAAAAATACAAAGGTACAATGAAATGAACCTTTCTTCTCTCTCTCTTTTGCACCAAGATGCAACAATCAGCTTGCCAAATGAAAAACCAGGAGTCAAGTTCTTGCAAGTTTGGAGGAGTGGTAAGTTCTATGGTTCAAGCTGCAGTTAACTACTGTGGCCTAATACCACAGTTCAAAGTATAGTCTGCCTACTCCCAATTGAGTTTTAGCTAATAAATTATAGTTTTTTACTTACTGGGATAAAGCCAGAAAGTGTATCATGTAGCACCATGTAAGCAGCTTTCAGTTTTTATCAGGCTTGCTAAAGCCCGCATATGGAGCTGGTGACAGACCTGTTTTGCAGTTGCCTATTGCTTGCTCTTCCATGATTTCATGAGTTTTTCCACCAACCTTTAGCTGAATCATCATAGCCAATATGTCTAATTGCATCTCGGACAACTCGCTGATAATCCACAATAGCACGAGAAGTGATCTCCCCACAGAGTAAGACCATTCCTGTCTTGCATACTGTCTCTGAAAAGAGATGGAAGCAGGATTACAACAGCAGAATAAGCCAGCCCACTAAGACAAATAACTGTGCTTGTGATAATGGTTATTTTGAGAGATCTATTGGCTGTATACAATGTAAATCCTTTCTATCCATATTTTTAGCATTTTAACTCCATCTATAACAAATTCTTTTCATATTCTCCATCTCTCTGAAAGCAAGGAAAAAACTATTATGACCAATTTACAAATGGGAAAGTCAAAACACTGAGCATGATTCAGTGACATGAAAATCTGTTTCTTCCAGGACAATTCAGTGCACACACAAAATCAATGGCTCTACACTTCTACAGCCTGCTTAGACTTCAGTCTTTACATAAACTTTTACTGTTTATTCTCATCTCTCTTTCTCTTGAAGACTGAAATTCTTATGTCATTTTTGGAGAGAGAAATGAGCTAGGTCTTTGCAAACCTAAAAGAAGAATGTGACTGTGTGATGGCTTAAAGCAGAGCAGCAAACAACTTACCACAAGCAACCTTGGCATTCGGGTCCTGTTTGAGATGGGCGTCTAGTACAGCATCGCTGATTTGATCACAGATTTTATCTGCAAGACATCAAAGCCATGATTCAAAACCACAGCACTCAATACAAAACATGGACTGTTTGCATCACTTTCAGTAGGCATTTCAGAAAGGAATCCTTTTATTGGTTATTACCGGCATATTTAAGCTTGCTAAATAGAAAGACATATTAAACATCCTTCAAGCAAACTCAGTAGACACAGTGGGCAATTTAGTTACTGGTGTAATCTAACTAACCATAATTTTACCTGCAGTTTTCTGCACTTCGGTGTGAAGCAAGTATGTAATGCACAGAATAACCTCAGAGGTTAAGAGGTTTCACTCCCAGCCTTTTCTCTAGCACCACCAGCCAGCACAGCCTGCACTGCATACCAGTGGTGCTCTAATGGAACAGTGATATTCCACCACCAACTGCCATTGTCCCAATAGAAAGTTACAATGTACCTGACCAACGCTGGTGCTAAAGACTGAGAAAGTGTTTAGATTCTTAGAGATAATGCATAGCTCAGTGAAAGCCTTGGTTTTGGTTTGCTTTTTGTCACTGATTCCTACCATCCACCAATGTCACCTAATAATCTCTGCCGTCCACCTAAGGCAGCAGAGGATCTTTTTCTTTCTTTTCAAATCTTTAAAAAAAATACTGAATCTTAATCAAATAATGTAGCTAATCTAATGGATACAAAAATAGTAATGTCTTCTGCATGAAAATGCATAATTTTCTTATATAGCTTGATTTTATTGTTCTTAATAAAAGGTTTACTATTGGTTTTAGATTTTGACATAACAAGCTGTGTGGCAAAATAAGTTAATCTCCTGCCTTGCCATGTGCAACACAACCTGTTGGAAATAATGTTTTGTAAGAGTCTGTCATTAGTAACTTTTAATACACTTAAGCTCAAGTCAAAATAAATTCTCATTTATTTTCCTGAAGAAGGTGTACATAAGAGGGATAAATCAAAGACTGGAGAACTGATGTGATCTTGACATTCTTATCTCCCATATTCACTCTCATCTCACCACTTCAACACAAAAAGAATGAACACAAAAGACAATTAGCAAATGTAGGTTGGAACCTTCACCCTTGCAAGAACTGTATATGGATTACTAAATTTGGGACAATTATTACCAAACAGGAATCAGATGCCATTCTTGCACTCTAATTAGATGTCCAACTAAACCTTGTTTAGCAAACCTGGATACAAAGGTGGCAGAAGTGATTAAAATGTATCTCTGCTTGCTCTCTCCAAAGTCTTCATTTTTATTAGGCATAAGCATAAAGGCAAAAAATATTGATGACAGCACAAAATTTTAGATTACCTGTGTGAGACAACAGAGCAACTGGGGTTAGAATGGCTTTCTTAGTGCAGGTCCAATACCCAGCAGCAAACTCCTAGTGACTGGGACTCCTTTGTAGTGTTTTTTCACTTTCGCCCAAAGTTTCTGTGAACGTTTATTGCTGCCCTTGCTCCACATGAAACATGTCCCACCTGCATTAGATGCCACTGTCCTGTGTGTCTGAGTTCCCTGCATGGCACACACTGGGATATTATATGCATTCTTTCCAAAACACTCAAGAAGAGTGTTAAGAAGCTGTGGGAAGGTTTAGCACAGAGTGGGAAGAATGCCCTAAATGAGAAAAGTCTATCTTACAGGATGAAATCAATCAAACTCAATCTAGTTCTGAAAGGCTGAGGAAAGGCAACCCACCAGAGGAAATTCCTATAGGCACTGGGATCCCAGTCCCTAGGAACCTAAAAATACTGGGAGGAAAGTGGGTTTTTTTCTGATGGGAAACAATGCAACTACAGTTGATAAATGAAAGTTAAAAAGAGACAGATAAAGACTTAAAAAGGAAAATCTGAAAAGGGTGACAGCCATGGAAACCATTCATCTAGAGGCATGCAGGATTCCTCATCCCTTCAAATCTCTACATGAAAATTGGATATCCTTTTAAAAGGTATGAATGAAATTCAACTGTCATTTACTAGCTTGTTTGAAGAATTCCTGCATGAAATATTATTACATATGTATGAAGTCAGACCAGAGTATATTTTGGAGATCCCTTCTGATCTTTAATAAAGTCTATGTGAGACTCTAATAAATTAAAATAATAGACTAGAATAATTTATTCGACAATACTGAGAGCACACCTTTACATTAAAATAGTCTGAGGCAAATCAGTTTGATAATTCATGTAATATCTGACTGTTGGTGCAGTTCTGCAGCTCTGCTACAACTAGATCCAAATCCAGATACAGATATATCTATCAAGACTGGAAAGAGAAATCCAGCTGGATGATTGGTTGATTAATGCATTAAATTAAAAGCATGTCTATTAGCAAAGGTCTCTGGTGTAAAATAAAACCAGGCATTCTATTTTTAGCAATGCTTAGCAGGCTTTGTGCATCCCTTCATTCTGTTATTCAAATTTCTCTTCTCAACCATCCCATTTCTCTTATTCTGTGTTGAGTGTGATAGGTTAAGTTTGTCCATTATTTTCTTTCTTTTTAATTTCCCTTCTTTTCTGGAAACAGGGAAGGCATAATGGAACACCTCTGGTGAGACATTATAATCTAAAAAAAACATTTAATACATCAGAATTCAGTTCATTCACCCTCACTTAGTGAATTACCATCCAACAGAATGAATATTGCAGCAGGGGTATCTAAAATGACTGAGCAGGAAAGTATTAGACAACTCTGAGTCTTTTCATGAAATCCAATCATCCCACAGGCCCAGCCTTATGGCAGAGATGCCAATTTGCCATGAAACAGCTCTTGCTAATGGTAAAATGAGTCAGGGAGGCTGATGATAAATCCTGCTCAAAATGCCAGTCACAATACTAGGAAGTAAAGGAGGTATTCGACTACAAAAGTGATCTCCAATAGTTAGAAGGAGCTTCACAGTTTTCCAGATAGTTAGACGTAAGTTTGTCACGTGAATCTAGAGTATGTAAGAGTTTAGCAAAAGTTCTCAGAACCTTGACAGGAATTCAGTTTCACAGACTCAACAAACACAGAAAAAAAACTATGAACAACAGTAAAAACTGAAAATTTAATTCAAAAAAGCTCCACAAAGCACAATGAAGAGGTACAGCTACACTTCTGGCTTTGATGGTGTAGTAAATATAATAAGCATTGAACATTTAAAAAGGCAAGGTTGGTTTTCTTCAAAATTTGTGATCATCAAAATTAAAATCAGTATTTTTTATGATATGTTATTTATATAAACAGAAAAAAACTAGAATGTGAATTTTTATATTCAAAATATGACAAACAGCAATTCTCAGCTTTCTGGTAAAAATAATTAAAAACGGGGAAGAAATGCAGATATTTATCATACAGATTTCATTAAAAAATCAGCTTTCCAATGGAAGAGTTTTTCTAGAAAGACTTCAAATAGCTGAATTGTGCTGTACTTTTTTCCTATATAAAAGAACACTTGAGGAGTACTGGTTGATAATTGCAGTGGTACTGCAATATTGACAGTGTTCAAATATCTTGTACATCTGTTCTCCTTGTTCAATGCACAGTTTATTGAGGTATTATGCATATCATTAAGTATACATAAACTTAGATATAACACACAAGCATCAACTTGCTGGACAGATTGGCATTTTCTGTTTGTTTCTGTTTGGTTTGGTTTGGCTGTGGGGTTTTTTTGGTTTTTGGGGTTTTTTTGGGTTTTTGTTTGTTTGTTTGTTTTTGGTTTTGGGGGGTTTTTTTGTTGGTTGGTTGGTTGGGGTTTTTTTGTGTGTGTGTGTTTTTTTCCCCTGTGAATATTTACAAGATAAACATATGCTTTTAATATGGTTGAATATCTGAGGGTGCTTTTAGAAGATGCTTGGTCTTATGTTTTTTAGGAGATTCCTTGTGACTTTCTGGAAAGCTGAATGGCAGTCTGTTTGCAGGCAATTCCACCTGAAGCCACACCAGGTAGGAAGGAATTACTCCTTGGTGGTTTGACATCTGTAAGATACTGTGGGGCACAGAAACACACAATGCATTTCAAAGCACCATGAAACCTGTGCAGCACAACAGACACTACTGGACTAAGGAAAATGGAGCAGTGACAAAAAACAGCTGCCAAAAAAAAAAGTTCTCTTTTTCATGTTGCTGTCTGTGTGTTTTATTATTACATTGAAAGGAAGAAGTCATGTGTAAGTCCTCAGAGAGTCTGGAATTTACACCACTAAATGACTAATGATTAAAGACGTGAAAGAATTCCTAAATGTTATGGCCAAGGGGTTTTGAAGGATCTGGAGTGAGAAGATGGGATAAACAGTTTTCTGTAATGTCTTTGGGAAGCCCAGGTAATACCTGTACGTTAATTATTGACAGCTACTATTTGCTTCTATGGAATCTGGACTTCTCAGCGACAGCCAGCTCTGGGCATTGCACAGACTGTACACTCAAATAAATAAGCATGTCATTTCTCCTGCTTTGTGCATTAAGAAGGTCTCCATTAAAACATTCAATACTCAGCTAATATAATCAGAACAATTCAAATTTCCACCAGACAAAGATCTGCTGCAGGATCTTTACTTCACATAATGCCCTCCAGCAAAATTATACTATCGCATACGGAAGAGAAATAATCAAGAACACGCAAATTATCCATTTTGTATACACAGAGGAAACCAAAACTCACAATAAAATTCTATTGCTACAGATAATGTCAGAAGCCCAGCTACAGCCTCAGGCCCTGGGCCTCATTTTAAGAAACAGCCAAGATTTTCCTGGGTGATAAAATCCTAATGGCATGTCTGCACCTCTTGTGCAAAACCACAGAGGAGAAAAGGGGGGGTTGGCCAGGATGTAAGGGGTGATCAATTTGCAGTCAGGGACCAGAGCTATCACTGAGATGATAAAGACCCATTGGTGGTGTTCAGGAACAAGTATTTGCAGGACAGCCCAGACTTACTTACTGCAGCCTGTCCTCCTTTGGTCTGGAAAATCTGTATCTTCCCTTTGCCATAGGTGTTTGGGTTTTCAGTACCCTACATGAACATCTAGCCTGTTTAAGGGAATATAAGCATCACAGCCTTGAAAACATCCAGGTAAATTTCAGTTTTCCATTCACTCTAAAATAAACCTCCCATGCTGGTACTTTGCATTTCATAGTACACAGAGACTCAGGAACTTCTGCCAGGGGAAAGAGAGGCTGCAGGCACATCCAAGTGGTAACTGTTTCTCAAGGGCCTGCCCACTATTCCAGCACAGAAGAAAAATAATATTCATGGGGCTTAAAAGAAAGCTACTGAGGGTCAATGGAGGGCTTGGAAATAAAGAAGGGAATGTGAATAAGAACGTAAAAATTGGCCAAATTTTCAAACAAGAAATAAGATAAAAAGAGAACTTGTAGGGGCAAGAAACCAAGGGACAAAGCTAAATCTGGGGACTCAGCTGAACTCTCTCTGCTCTGAGACCTCCCTATTATTGCCCCAAGATGATTAAAAAGTAATGATTAGAGTAGCATAAATTCTGACCTGTTGTCTTTGGAAATAACATCATCCATGTAAAATTACCACACGGCATAATGTTATTTTTCCATGAAACTACATATCACTACAGGCACTGGATGTATTTATATATGAATTGGACATGGGACCTATGTTCCAAGGACAAAACGTGGCTGTCATTTTCCGACTGTGTTACATCAGAAAGAACCCCAACTGGTTTAACCTGATGTAGTTGCCTTCACATTGATGGAGATGTACTCAATTGCATCAGCCATGGATTAGATCTGCAGTAATAAGTCAATATAGAAGAGTATCAGAACTGTAGACACAAAGTTCTCATTGCTGACCTTTTTATCCTGTGCTGTGTCATTCCACCCATTTATGATTTACTCACATAATATGAATACAGACCTGAAAAGCCTTAATATAGCAAAAAGTACAGGCCACCAAATCAGCTTCTAAAACAAATACACTTTTCAGGACATCAAAGAGCCCATTGTCCCCTGGCCTCATTTGAGGGAACAGTTGCTGTTGACATAAGGTATATGTTTATGGTGGATGAATATTTGTTTTCAATAAAAATGAGCTAATCTCTGCTGACCATACATAAAGTTTAGCAAATAACTGTCCACTATTTGCTTAAGCAATTCCATATATTGCATCAGATGATGGAAAAGGGTGGGAGGCAAGGGGCAAACTGGTGACTTTGCCATGTACAGCTGCTGGGACCACTAAAGAAAGGCTCTAAAATAGGCTACTTAGGAATATGCCTGTCATGGGTGACAGTCTTAGAGCACTCCATATGTGCAGGACAGTTTCACAGGGTCCATAAAGATATGGAACTTGAGAAGCAAGCTATGCATTCATATCCATAAGTGAAACCTGAATCTGTCAGAGATACAGTAGTGCCTCCACAGGAATACTGAAAGAAATTTAGGTGAAAAGGAAGGAGCAGCAACCACTGCCTTCCTCACACACACCCTGCAAAAGCACATAAACTTGTGTTGGAGTGCTAAACTCGTAGCACTGCTAGTTATAGCAGTTCTGTGTTCTGTATGGACAAAGTCCAGTAGAAATAAAGTAGAAAAAGCACCACTATAGCTATAGCAGTTCTGTGTTCTGTATGGACAAAGTCCAGTAGAAATAAAGTAGAAAAACCACCACTATAGCTATAGCAGTTCTATAGTCTGTATGGACAAAGTCCAGCAGAAATAAAGTAGAAAAAGCAGCCTGTTACAAATAAATTCTCTAGTAAGTTTAACAGCAGGTGACTTCTTCTTTAGGCTTTTAAAACACCTCAAAGGAAAATATTATAGTTTTTACACTTTTACCAGAGCTGGCTTCTTACCTGGATGTCCTTCCCCCACTGACTCCGATGTGAACATGAAAGCTCCTTCATCATCCAGTGTGAAATCACATAAACCATCCACCGGCCCATTCATGGCTGTGATGCTTTTCCTGGTGGATTATTATAAACGGTGGTTGAAGAGCTCTACCTTCAATGCCTTCTGTTTAAGAAGGCTCTTTATCAGCAAGACTATTGCTGTCTTCACTTATTAGCTCTTAGGCTAACTTGAATTTCAGTGTGTGAAAGCAGCATGTGCTTGCATCTGTGCCTGCATGCAAGGAGTATGCATGTGCCTGGAGTCTGTATCCCTACCTAGCCTGATCTGTCAGTCCCTGAGCTGCTCCTATATATGGAAAAGTGAAAGTGCCCAGATAATCATGTGAGGAA
This sequence comes from Acanthiza pusilla, assembly GCA_036630365.1. Taxonomy (NCBI): domain Eukaryota; kingdom Metazoa; phylum Chordata; class Aves; order Passeriformes; family Acanthizidae; genus Acanthiza; species Acanthiza pusilla. The sequence goes on from JAXCHO010000234.1 coordinate 25,188,393, forward strand.
AATGGAAGAGCCCATTTCTTGGCAGGGGAGTTAGTTAACTTCAGGATACTTCACTAATTAACTCAGTTCTTGGAAACACTCTGGATTCAACCTGTGCAAGATTGGTTATCTTAGCAGCTCAACTGAGCATGAAGTAATGCAGGAGTGCCAGTGACAGCTCAGGTCAGCTGCAGCTCTCTTTGGCTCTCCCCTAATTCTGGGATCTATGGTGTACTTCCAACTCTGTGTTGTGGTTTTACGGGGATAGATACAAAATGTGTAAACGCACGTCTTTCCTAACAAAAGACTGGAAGAAGTTTGCTCTGCATGATATAACTGTATTTTCCTTTTACTTCTTCATCTCTAGAAAAGTAGAATTCTCTTGCGGTTTTTTTTCCTTTTCATTCATTTTTCATGCACGTTTGAGAGACGAAACATCTGATAAGATCTAACATCCTGGCTGCTTCACAGTCTGCTACACAGACCTTGTCCTTCAGCCTTTGCTTTTCTTTTCCCCTGTCCTCTCTGCTATTAATTCAGGTCCATTTTAATTATATTTTTGTACCATATTCTCATATTATATTCTATAACCCTTGGAAATACAGTAACTGCCACATCTGAGTACTCAGTGATCAGTTCTGCTGTGAGAATTTCCCCCAGTCAGATGGCTTGTGTCTGGAATATGCTGATGGAATGCCAGTTATGAGGGCAGAGGGCATTTTGTGGGTATTTGTGTCTTTAAGTTAGTATATAAAAACCCAAGTAAACGTACCCATGGGACAGATCCACAACATGCCACCACTACTGCACCTTTATAAATACGTGTAAGTTTCCTTAATTCCTTTACAGAAACCATTATAGTCTTAATCTCTGACCAAAGCACTGGTCTATCAAAAAATGAAATCCTTGTCACTCTTCAGTTTAAAAACTGACTTACTTTACTCCAAATCCTTAGCCAGTATTATTATTATTGAAAGATCCCCTAAGATGGTTCCTTGGATTCAAATTTCTGCATTGCTACATATTTATGTAAGAATTCATTACAATTTTCACTTTCTGCCTGCATTCCAGAAAACAGTAACGAATGCCTGTGAATGTTCACAGTAATCTGCTGCAGCATTGGCTCCTCTCTAATTATCATTGACATGGAATCTTTCATTTCAAATACTTTTTCGTGGTTTTCTGTTGTACAGAATTCGTCTTATGGAATGATGAGCACTGGTTGCACTTTAAAAAATGCACAAATTCATACATCAGATACACATTATGAGGCACAGCTTTCTCTGGAGTAAACTGTGATCACCCCACTGACATGAAGATACTATTCCAGCCTGAACAAATTATGCATTAACACCACCTAGAAAAATAGAATTCGTAAAAAAAAAAAGAGTAACTAACTATATTAACCCTAGTTAATCTGTAACACTCAAAAATTATATTAACTTTTCAAGTAAAATAACACCAGTGATAAGTGCTCATTCGTAAATGCAAATGTTTGTTTTTTTCCTTATGGAGGCACCAAAAGGCACAATGGGAATGGACAAAACAACTCCGTAAGAATTTTCTTTCTAATTTTACAAACAATCATCCAACAAAAGCAGACAAGACTGAATATCATCAGCCTGTGAGTTCCACTCTCTCTTGCTTCTGGTTTTGCTTTTTCCTGGTTTTCAATGCCACTTAAGGAGAGAAATTGTAGTTTGTGAATCAGCATCCATGGTTTTAAGGTAATACTTAAGCAGAATGCAGAGGCCTCTCACATAATCCTCTTATCACATATAAAAATTAAAAACCACAAGCTCTTCAAATGCTGAAGAGCACAAGTATTTGACATACATGAAGAATGAGGTTGCAGGACCATTGCTTAGTTTGCTTTCACAGTTATTCTTTTTGGACTTGCCTCTGTCTAGTTAAATGCATTGGCCCTTGAGACCTTTGGAGGCTCACCCTTCATTAAAAAGTCTCTCTGGTACTAGTAGAAATGTTGTCCAGCTGCATTTCACATTAACTTGTGTAAAACCTCCCACTTGAACTTCTTCCAGTGCTTTTACTATCAAGAGGAATACATTTGCTTTATGGCCATGAAGTACCTCAGCATGTTCTCTTCCAGGACATCCGTGACCAATGCTAAAGTACTACAGGGTTATGTAATGTTTAATTTGGCTTCTTTTCCCAGACAATTTGACGTTTTAAATATTTGTAAAAAGGTAAGATAGTGCTTTACCATCATGTCTTTTTGGCATAGCACTTCTATCTATGAAAAAAAAAAGGATGATAGAAGAGAATGATGGATATCAGCATTTTTCCCTATTCCATGACTCATCACTCAGTGTAACAGGATTCCAAATTTTCTATCAACTTTATTGCCATACTCACCTGGACTGAGTCCTAATAAAGTTTCTCTGTAAATCTCTTTATAATTAATATATTGCCCATCATTGTATTCTCTTTTGACCACATTCTGTGATCTTTACACAGAAGATACCTACTGATAAAAATCTTCCAAATCAGTATGACTCCTGTGCTTTGAAATGAGGCTAAAGACAGGAAAAATCATGATATAAAAACAACACTGCCCCTCTGTATTTCTCTGTATTGTCTGTAATGTCAATTATAGACAATATAGAGAAATACAGAGGGGCAGTAGAATACACTGGAATATTCCAGAATACACTGGAATAGCAGTGTGAATATTTCTACTGACTGTAAGATTCTTCATATTTGGCACCATCCTATAGTTCTGCTGCTTTTACTCCCAGCAGTTCTGCAAGACCACTCCTAGCTCACATAGCAAACACCTGCCAGAAGACATCAGTTTACTGCGACCTTGAGAAAGCCCTGAAAATAAGTGAACAAGATTGAACTGACAAAACATTTTATGAATGATTGCTATTGGTGGTGCTGATTCTCTGGAAAGATATGACTGACAAATTGTCTCGGCCCTAGATCTCTCATTCTCATCAGATTGTTTTACTTGCACATTTTCTCATTTTCTACACTTGTTTGCCTTTCTCCCCTTCCCTCATTTTGTCTTGCTTATATCCATTTGGTTAAAACACATATCCATTTCTTCTTGTTTTCTTTGTCCTTTTACTCACTCCTTTCCATCTCCCTACCTGTCACTACTGATATCCCATTTAGATTATAAACCACTGCAAATGGAGCCTACATGGGTGAATGATAACTGTAGAAGTGAGAAAACAGGTTTGAGCTAATAAGTTACAGTCAAAACACAACAGCAGCATAAAAGGGCAAAGAAGAAAGTAGGTACCTTGAAGACTTGGTCATCCTCATTTCAGCTGCAGAAGAATCAGGTTTTCCCTGGAAGCGGTACAGGCTCTTTCACTCACACAGTTTCACCACCATGGTAACTTTTAGGTGACTTCTTTTGAGTGCGGAATAAATTGTATCAAGAACTCAGAAGAAATTCTGCATTACTAGAATCAGTTCCGGGACAATAATTTCTTAAGCTATGTAATTTGTCTCTCTCATCACAGCTTTTAAATTTTGAGGATAATGACTTTATATATAGAGATCACACACTTCTACTATAGCAACTTAAAATTACAGTTCCACTAGATTAAAGAACCCAACCATGCTTAAGTGTAGCAATATACAGGAATACTGCATGCATACAAATAGCATGTAGAAAAGTGTTTTCCTAAATGCTTCTGTTTTGTCCTCTCATCTTTGTCTTCAGGTATTATCTTACCAAGTTAACTGTTTAACAGGCTAATAGTTTAAATTTCTTATTTTGCAATTCTTCATGTTGTGCAAGGAATTTACTCTTAATTAATGCCTGTGGAAAGAAAACAATTTTCCAGGTGTTTACAAAAACTATTTTAATACTAGTTTTGTTTTTGCTGTTTACTATTAGTAGTTTGTATGATACAAAAAAATGTATTTTCAAGGAGTTACTGCAGTCCATCTTTTTTTCCTACTAGAAATAAGTAATAAGGTATGCAAGCCTCATATGGGGATATCCTCAAGAGCTTTTTGGCTGGTTGGTGAAAAGCCTTGACTTAGCCCATATATTTCTGTTAGGAGGAGGTAGCTGTTTTGTTTTCTTTTCAGAGTTAACATAAGGAAGATTTGTTAAGATGTGTTCATTTTCTTTGCATGAAGAATGACAAACCTGATCAAAGCAATAGAGTTTGAACATCGGGAATTCAAGACTTGCTTCCCACCTGCTTCAAAACTCTCACCTCTATCTATTATTATCTGAAAATTAGAGTGGCTCAAGGCCTCTCAAATGTGCAGGTGTAGAATTTCACTGGCCTATAAACACTCAGGGTAAAATAAATACTGCAGAGCAGAAAAAAAAAAAAAAAGTTGTGACTGTAGAAGGAATGAAGGCAGAGTGTGCCCTGAGATGGGTGTTCATCACCCAGCATTTATTCTTTCTTATCAAGTCCATCTTCTCTGGACTTGACTGGGACCTCCTGCGTGTGACTGTAAGCAATTCAGCTCTTCTCTTCTGGAGGTTTTTTATAACTCTCAGTAAATACTGATTCCAGTCAGAGCAATTTCTTGGTGTGAATTCTATGCAACTCATTCCACAATAATTTCAGCTTCAGAGAGGTCCTCTGCTGCATCTCCCATCTGCCATTTCCTAAGAAGTTTTTCCAGGTTCTTCCATTACTAATATCAGAGAAAATAATTAATTTTGCTTCTCTCGCCTATGCTTGTCCTTTTTGCATATGTTTGATCTCAAATTCTCTATTCCAACACATCACTGAATCACAGAATGTTTGAGGCTGGACAGTCTGTACTCCAACCTTCTGCTCAAAGCAGGACCAACTTGAACAGGTTGCTCATGGCCACCTTATAAAACAATATGTGCCAGGCCTTTGTACATTAAGTGGCAACCTTTGCCTCTTACAAACAATTAAAGGTGCATTGGGACTAAATTGGGCTTAATTCCACTGGGAGCATTATTTCTTTAAAACTAAGCAGAAATGAATACAACTTAATTTTCTGCTTTTTCACCTAGTAAAAGTACTAGCAGTTCATGTTTCAACCCCGAGATAATGATAATTAAAAAGTCTGTTTTCTAATCAGGCTTCATAAATAAGCCTTGTTGTACCAGAAATGGTGCAAAACCAGTAAGATTAGTTAAAGTTTAAAGTTTTTGATTCACTGATTGGTTACTATTGTTTCATTTAAACAGCTTTAAACCATACTGGTATATAATTAGTTCTGCCTTTAGTCTTTGGCAGTTTTCCTGTGTAAGTTATAAGCTCTACCAAGCAATGCACAAGCCTTTGCTTGTGTCACATGCTTATGTGAAGGCCTATTACAACAGAATCAGAAGTTCTTTGTATCCTTCATAAATGATGAGAGGGTAGAAGGGAAAGAATAGAGCCCAGATCCATATTCACCTCACACAATTAAAAGTTTCAGTTTGCAAATGTAGCAGTGTAAAACATACACTTAGCATTTCACTCATAAGCCATTATAGTAAATTTACTCCATTAACCCATTCATGGTTAAAGTTATGCCTCGGACAGGTTTGGAAAAGTCTTCAATTAGAAATGGTCTCCCTTTAACCTTACAAAAAGCCATCTATATATTTTACTGGTCATTTTTTCCAGTCACTATGGCTAGTTGTTTGGCTAGGGAAAGATTGTCATCTGACATGTAACAAAGCACAACCCTTAATTTCAATTGCATGGGGTGTGGCCACACATGAGATCCACACACAACCACTGTTACTTTCTGTGTGAGTAGCTACAGCTCCTTGCTGTTAATGAAGGTCTGATCAGCAGCCCAGACTAAAGCCCATTACAGCCATAGAGCTGTATCTCAAAAACAATTTGACTAGTGAACTTCAGCTGGCTTCCAGCAGCTTGGGCTCTGCATGATCTTCTGCTCTCCCATGTCTTGTGACATTATTAGTGTATATATGTAAACCATTAGGATTTCCTCAGTGTCTTAGGAAACAGACTGATGCATTTAAACAGCTATTACCCAAGAGTTTTTGCTGCAGTGTTTCATACATGTTTACAGTACAGGTGGTCTTTGGACTTCGAAACAAATATTGACTTTAGTACATGAAGTCAGGTTTCAGAAACCTATCTGCAAGAACAGTTGTGGAATTCGTTAATTCTGGCTTCCTGACAAGGAACATTAGGTTAAATTCAGACACTTCTGACTTTTTCAAGATATAATGCCAGAAGACACTTTTCCTCCATGTGGTATAAAACTGTAGTTACTTTTCTGGACCAAAACCTTTTACAAGTCTTCCTTATATGCACAGTGTATGTGAAACAAAAACCAATATTTGCAGATGTACCTCTTCTATGCTTACAATGAAAATATTTACATACTTGAACTGCTTGATACAGGTAAACATCTACTCAAACACACAGTACTAATCTAGTAAATAATGCATAGCATAATTTTACATGCATTTTGCATCACTGAAAATAACTACACAAAGCTGTGAGCTCCAGAATTAGGCTTGTGTGGCTATGAGGAATAAAAAATCAGCATACATCCAACATCCATTTTAGCCATGACTCCTCTCCATAGGTTATTCACAGCCTTTTCAGAAATTCTCCCACTATCACTGCTATAGAGCTCAAATGCTCTACTGCTGCTGTGAGGTCTGCAGGAAACTCTTAACTAATGATTGGTCACATCTTTCAGAAATCCTCCAACCTGACCTTGTTAGTACAGTTGATCCAGACTGGGAAGGTTGCCACTTAAGTAGCAATTTCATGTACCTGGGCAAATATATTAGCAACCAGCAACGACTATTATCTTCCCTCTGTGTCTGAAAGATTTCACTGCTGTTGGTCATTTAGCAGTTTCAGATAAGCAAGTCTGAAATAAAACACAGCCAAAAATATCCCCCCTAAACAGGGGATATTAGATAATGGATGAAGGGTATGTAGGATCAACAAACACAACTATATAAATACTACTATACAAAAATTCATACAGCAATCAAACCAGATCAATACTTTTAGATTCCTGTTCACAGACAGAATACTGAATGAAAAATTGATCTCACCAAAAGATCTTTGGGCTTATAGACACAGTTGCCATCTCCGAGTTTCATTATGAAACTCTTCCTCTTTTTTTTTTCTTCCAAGTCCTTTGCCCTGAAACACAGTTAAAAGCTAAAGACTTGTGATGTGTTACAATCTTGCTTTGGCCCTTATAAACAAGAACACTTTTAGCAATGAGAATTACCAGGACCAAGAATGTTATGTCTTACCTGTTGTACTGAAGCATGAAATTCAAACTAACAAAAAAAAACCCAAAACCCCTCCTGAATATGATCAGTGTTTGCAATGTGAATTAAGACTATAAATTTCAGAATTTAGGTTTAAGAACAGTAACTTCTTCATTTTTTGCTATAGACAATATCCAAGTTATGCAAAAATCACAGTACTCCAGAAAATGAACCAGAAACACTAGATCATCTCAAGGAAAAAGACACAGTTTTAGTTCTTTAAGTGATAACTGACTTGCAGCTCTACTAGGCAGGGAAAGAGGACAGACCAATTCTCCTTACCAGCTTAAACACTACCCTACACAGATATATAGGCTACCCACAGCTAACAGCTCACAGCTAAACATGTGGAAGAGCTGCTTTTGAGATATATCTCTACCTCTTTCTTCTACTCCAGTATCTTACCCCTTGATTCTTTTTTTTTTCCTCTTCCAGGTTTTCCTACTAATCAATTTAAGGAGCACCTTAATTTCCTATATTTATACCCATCACTGATTCTGTTTCTATGAAGAAGATTCTTTCCTGTTTCCAAGGTTGACAGCTTACAGGTTTCCTGCTACTGCTTCTTTCTTATGTCCACAATCAGTGTTGCTTGTAATTAAACACCAGTGTTGCCTTTGGCCTCTCAACAGTTTGATAAGTCAGCCAGAAAACAGAGATCAGAGCAGACCTGCCATAATCAAAACATATCAGCTGTTCCTATCGACTCTCAGAAGAAAAAGCATTTGACTCACATGTATTAGAAGGTTTAGGCAGTGAAGTGAAACATCCCATTTTCTGCTTTTGAAAATTGGCATTGAAATTGGCACCTAGCAAAAGCCAACTCCTCTCAGGTATCCTCTTCCCTGTGTTTTTAGAAATCTTGGCAAATGAGAAAACTAATGCCAAGTTTATACTGCAGTTTATTGTTAAATTCTTCCCAATTGCTACCAATGGCTCAGAATCCCAAGAGCACCAGTCAGAGGTTTTGAGTAATCTGTTCTAGTTCGTTCTCTCTCCACCTCTGCAGTACCATAAAACATGTCACTGGGATTCTGTAAGTCTGTAGAGGCAAGGTCAGCAAGGTTATTTCAATGTGTAATTATTTTTAAGACACATACAGATATTCCCACGCAGTTGGCACCAATGTTTTACTAGGACTCAAGTGGGATTCCTGCCAGCAAACTCAATAAGCACAGACCCGATCTCCTTAGAAACTAGCATATGAAATTAATTTCCAGATTTTGAGTTCACAAATACTTGAACCTATTTGAAGCTGCAGGTTTCATTTTTATGGTGTTTATAACAATGAAATACTGTAAGCAACCAAAAATTATCTTACTTAAAACTAGGAATTTATTTATCCTGCCAAACAAAGCAAAATTGAGAGAAGTCAATGGATCTTCTTCTAAAGGTTAGACGACCTTTGATTTAAAGGAGTATGAAAAAGAATGTTGGCATATTGCTGCCAGCTGCATGAGCTTACCACACACAAAAGTGGCAACTTCCTTGCAGTCACAGAATAATGAGAGAGTTGTAGCTGCTGGAGAGATTTGAAGAAACTACAGTGAAACAAAGAAACCTACCTTTACAGTACTCTATGTCAAGAGACAGGCCAAATATATAGGAATAGAAATATATAGGTCTGGCTGTATTTCCTGATTTTTTGTGCCACACAAAGCTTGGGCAAAGTTATAGAGAGATTCACACATTGTAACTGTGCTGAGTTTCCAAGTGATAGTTACAAAAAAACCCCAAACCCTAGAAAAATCACATAAGAAGGGTAAAAGGAAAACATGCTTAACAGCAGTCTACTTGTGAGCAGTGGCAAAACAATTTGTCCTAAAGATATTGAGAGACAGGTGCCTAAAAACATGTGACCTTTTGAGATCAGAGAATAGTTAGTGTTTTAGTATAGTGCTTCAGTATATGATCAGTCATAGTTTTTGCAGAGTTCATACTTCTTGCCAATAAAGCTGACTCAATAGTTTTCAAATACAAGCAAATACAATAACACTTAACCCAAGTTTGAGTGAGAAACAAAATATTTCTGCATTTTTGCTATAGGCTCCACTTAGATACATATGCCCACTGAAAAAACGAAGAACAGCTGTCTCAGAGCTGCACCACAGTCCCAGCCCTAGGAATTTTCAGCTGTCAGTGCCTAAGGGTAACTTTTCAGTGCAGCCTGGCTTACAATGAAGCAAACAACAGATCCTGTTTCCAGGGTTACAATTATCAGCTAAATAAATAGCATTTTTTAAACTTATCTACTAAACACATCAGTGGCAAAACCGCAATTGCTTAAGATAATGAACCAAATACAGGTGTGTCTGTGTGCAGCCAGTCATTTCTGGAAGCAAGTACATCCAAGAGGTGGAGTAGGAATTAAGCAGAATGATTGGAGAAGCCTAACACACTCCCAGGAATGTGACTTGAAACAGAGCAGAAGAGAGCTGCAGTGCCCCTCTGCTGAAATGGGAATGATTTATTACCTGAATGTTGCCCCTCTCCAACCCTCTTCACAATTAATCTCTTTTTATTTCTGTGGTATCTACCCTGCATATAGTTTGAGGCAATAAATTCTCTCCTGTTTTAATATTAAGTACATTAAAAGTTTAATAACTAGGAGATGGCTTCTCAGAGGTAGAACTCATGTTTGTGTTAGCTGAGAGCTCAATCCTCTTATGATTTCAACCACAACTTTTTCAGCAGCTTCAATGAGACCAAGATTGAGATCCTTGGAAGACATCTTCAGTGCACCAAAAAAGGGTTTGCCTCAATTTTTTTTTTTTTTCCCAACAAAGCAACAACAACAATTAGCTCTATAATGGAGCTGAAAATATGACTCAGTTAATTAAGAAAAACAGACTAACCAAAATACTGATCAAGTTCAAACATACTTTCTCCTCTTCCCCCAGGAAAAGCCAATTTCTTTATCTGGAATCTGCTAGACAACATCTAAATTACAGAGGAACCACTGACTAAAATAATTTGGTGAACTCAAACACCAGTTGGTTCTTGCATCAAACTAAAGTCACAGTTTTCACATTTAGTCTCCCAAGATTATGGGAAGAAAACCCCTAAACTTTTATGATATCAACTTCTGTTGAAATCCATGAATGACTACATGGAGAAAATGGAAGAATCTCCTTGGAGAGTTCATTAAAAATTCCTAAACCTTCTAAATAGTTATCTGAATAATCTTAGCCCTTAGAGAAACTAGGATTATTCCAATAATTTTGGTGTGATATGTCTAAATATCAATTTTTATTTTTAAATTAAATCCAAACTTCCCATCATTTAAAGTACATTGAAATTTTAAACTGTGCCAGATATAAAGTGGGGAAAAATATTGTTTTTTAGTGAAGCACATATTTCTGTAGCAGTACAGAGACATCAATACAGCCTTTCTACCAGATAACTCAAAAAAATTAATCAACAAGAACCAAATGGCATCCTTGTCTGCTTATTACATTGCTGGACAGTATGAATGTGCATTTACTTTCAGGTGATAAAACAAGCATGCCCAGTATTAATAATAAAATTATTTCAATTTTTGGGCATTGATTTTGGATGACCTAAAACTAAAGAAATAATGTGAGCACTCAGTATCTTCAGACAGGCTCTAATGAACATAATTTTTCATGATGTATAATCTTCTAAGTTATTTAAAATAAAAAATAGCACAGATTACAAAAATTCTGATATAAGTTAAACACTGATTTTGCTTAAAGATAATGATTCTGTAAGGTACAAGTTAACAGGGAAGACCCACAGTATTGAGGATGCATATACATCTGAGAACTCTCAAATTCTGGGAATGAGTCTTCTGCTTAACCTCTTAAAAAGTCTGCTACACTCTGACAGCTCGAAAAAATGGCACCTTCCTCTACCTGGCCTTCCTTCCATTGCTATTAGCCCAATACCAATACCAATGCAGATAACAGTGTAACTTCTTCCATTGTAGGAATTACAACAAATAAACAACTATAAAGCACGATGGTTGCACAAACATCTATAATGGCAGTGCCAGAAAACAAAGAAAAGTAAAAAACCAAGCAAAGAAACACCTCTCCTTCCCCAAAAAACCCAAACAAAACAAAACAAAACAAAAAAACACCCAACACCTCAAAAACAAAAGAAAAAAAGCAAACAAGTGTACTGGTAAGATACTTTAGAAAGTACACCAGCCCTTATCAGCAAATAACAGGTTTAGACTCTTTTCTAGCAGTAGTCAATAGACAACACTGCGCTTTTTCTAACCTAAGTACAGGAAAAACTTCTTTGAAGTAAAGCAATTAATAGCTGATTTCACATATGAGTAAGATGTATTAGCAAAGTTCAGAGGAATTCAATTTTACATTTAATCCAGACTAATTCATCTGGCTCCCATTACCATTAGCAAATTACTGTATAAAGCTTTTGCTTACAAAAAGATAAGTTAGTTCCTTTAGACTATGAAGGAACCCCATTCATCATAAAGGGGACTGTAAACTTAATAAAACCTATTCTACTGAGAGAACCTAACCTACTGAGAGATAACATTAAAATGTGCAACACATATTACTCCATGCAAGAGAAGGTTCTCACACTGCAGAGCTGAGTTTTCACCTCTGTGAGCAGACTGATAGTTAATCTGAATAATTTTGTCCTATTCTGGGCTTCATATCTGTTTTCATCCCTATCCTTCAGTATTGCTGGAATGAGAACAGCTGTGAATGGGCATGTTACTATCAGCATGTTCTTTGAAGGATCTGTACACGGCCTGATAGCAGCCTAAACAAAACTGCTCTTACTCTGAAAAAAGGAAAAATTACAATTTCATAAATCTGCTGTCAGTATTTAGCACCTTATTTTCAGTGACAGTTTCCATCATCTGTCTTCTTCATTCCATAAAAATGTATTCAAAGGGAGTGTAAGCCACAGATGAAGTTACATCTAGCAATTGCCTTTTTCCCCACCCAGCGTACAACTTTACATTTTATGCAGAGGTTAAATTGTGGTAACACTTCTGAAATCACATCATGTGCAGTAACTAAAATAGTCATCTGTTCTACTCCTGTTCCAGGCTCTAGCTTGCTATATTCCAAAGAAGGTAAAGTCCAGAAAGAGAAGACAAAAATTATTTTAAACTGCCTTATTTTCCCTCCAGGCTTAGACAGCCAAGGAGAAGTCATCTTTGTTGTGAACTACCTTTTCAAGTTACCTACAGGCAGGTTTGCATCTTAAGAAAGCACTGAGCCAAGAACTGTTTACCTCTTGTCTCATATCCAAGATAAGAATTCCGATAGAGCTGTAGAAGGGGAATAATGCACCAGGTCTGTGCACACCAAATCCTGAAAAAATGGGAATTCCTATAAATAACACTTTAACAACAGATGTTTTCTGTACCTAACACTAAAGAAACAGGTAAATTGGAATCTACTACTTTATTTTGACCCTTGCTACGTAATTTTCTGATAAAGGTTTCCATCCAAAACTTCCTGTCTTGAAAGAAAGAGAGGAATATGGACTGCAGGATCACAGAGAAAAAGTCACAGTTAAAAATAAGCTGAAACAAATTGAGGAACAGAAGCTGTAGTTTTCATGGGCTATAACTGACAGAGCTCCCAGTGTGTTTATTTAGGATGCACTCTAGTGGACACACATATAACAAAATCAAACAAAGACACAAATATATGAAAAGATAAAAACATTAAAGCAACATGTCATTAAAATTATTTCCTAGCATGTTTTAAAATAGTGTCTTACATTTTGAAGGCTGTATGAAGGCTGAAGTTTGCATAGTCCCCATAACTGGACATTAAATGTAAATGGACATGAGTTACCTATCAATTTTTGAAACTGTTAATCTAAGTATTAAGAATCAGTTCTACATAGGGGTTCAACAGAGAAATGCCATCTGTTTATCCAGTTGCTCCATCCCTTTGAGACTGGCACAAGAAGCTGCTGCACATTAAGTGTTAATGGGTGTCATTAGAACTGTGGTATCAAAGTGTGTCCTTAAAATGATTCTGTTTTAACTGTTGCTAATAAATGTAATCATCAACTGTGTCAAAATCTCTTTACTGTGGACTATCAACCACAAGGGTGTATTCATGCCACAGGAAAGGTTCTTGACTAGCACAGAAATTGCAAACCAATAAGAATAAATGTAGCTAGCAAAGCCTGACCATCTTGGCCCACAAGTAGCTCCATTTTTCATTAGTCCAAAAGCTACACAAACATTTTTAAGTATTTATACCTGGTAAGTGACATTTTTCTCTTTTGATTTTAAGGATGCTCATATAAGACATGGTTATTAACAGCATCCAAAAAGCAATGTAGCAATAAAAAGGGCATAGGAATTTTTTTTTATAAATATACTTTTATATTTAAGAGAAAAAATAATATATTAATACATGAAAAATCAATAGTGCTTATGCCTTTAAAAATTGATAAGACTATTCTTAGTCTGATCTATATGATCAAAACAAATTATTCAGAGCAGGAAAACATTTCTCATGTGACTGACCTTTGTCTGTGGGGTGTATGGACATTTTTAACAGCTTGCCAAGGATAGCAAACCCCTTAGAGTCAGCGATACTATAAAAAAATTGAAATAAAATGATCAGAAAAAATCTCTTTCATCCCAAAACAGAAGAGTGCAGTGAATGCATTAATTATGCATGGGTTTTGTAATGAAAGGTATTTTCATTACACAATATTGGCAGTGACCAACTAACCTGTTGTAGAAGACAGAGATGCAAAGGCACATTCTATTGAAGAAGTGCAGGATTTCTTAACGTTGATGTCTTTCCCATTTATAATGAAAAGACACAGAATATTCTTGACGAGATACCAGAGATTACAAACATCTCTTCTTACAAAAATGCATCTTTAAGGATTATAAACCTTATTTTTATAATCTTATTTTTATATAAACTTATTTTTATAGATAAATATGGATAGAGCTAAATATTTTTCCAGATTTTTAGGAATTTCGAGAAATAATAATGGTACGTAGTAGACAACACAGATTTAATTTGATTTAAATTCAAGAAAAATTCAGAAAATACTTAAAAACTTGACTAATCAAAACTGATATGCAGACACTTGCAGCTCACCTGGTACCACACAATACCCAAAAAAGGTTATAAAAAGCCTAGAGCAAACACCCAGTGTTACAAAGACCACCTACTGACTTCTAAGAGACAAGATCTCCTAGTACATAACTGAGTCAAATTTACCTCTTCCAAATACATTTGGGAAATCTTTTGATTGGATTTGTGTACCTAATTTGATGTCCAGAACACTCTCTCCATCTTTTAATCTGTAGAGCATTCCCTTTTTCTCTCAGAAACCATTCAAATTCTTGGAAAATAATTCTCAATATTTTATTCTTTCAATATTGATTCAAATTATCATATTGTGGCATTTATCCTCAAATAATAATAACACATTAGTTATATTTGTAGTTATTGTGGTTATTTCGATACGCAATAAGTAGGAAATATATTTGCTGCTTTCATTTCAACTGCAGTTTTCTTCCTTCAAGTCAGCCATGTTAGGTACAATGGTTTTAGAACAAAAAGCAAGAATCAGTGTCAGAATTAGCAGACTTTATTCAAACACCTTGAAAACAGACACTGGAGAAACAGGTATGTAAATCAGTTCTATTTATAAAATACATAAATCAAGATACTACACTTCAGGATCAACAATTAATGAGTAGAAAACATATTTACACCTCTCAGGTCAGTTGGAAGTTTCTTCTTCTGGTACTGTTGAGAGATCTGTTTGACTCTGAAAAACAACAAAAAAAATCTATCACTTACCACCATTCACTGAACTTTGTAAAAAGGAAAGCAGGAAAAAACTGCCCATGATAAACAGATTGGTACTTATCAGTATAATCATGTATTCTTCCATTCAGTGGAATACAATATATGTCATCAGCAGACTTTTATTATAAAATCCTGTGAATTTGGATGAAGTGTTGTGATTCTGAGGGTAGAATCAATAGTACAAGCCCGTATACCTTATCAATCTGTTCTTAATTTGTAGCAAACATATCACTGTGAAACCTGAAAGAACATTGCCAAAAGCCAGTGTAATCTAACTCCTTTAGGCAAGAAAACTTGGAAGGTGGCATATGTAGGAAGCAGCGAGTACATTTACTACTCATTATCACTTCTGGTTTTGCAATTTGCTTTTTAAAGAACTCACAAAATATGCCTGAAGCCTCAAAATATTTTTTAGCATATAATTACCAGAGAATTATAAAAATTGGGACTACATGAGATCTTGCATACTCATCTGATTTACCTCAGTGGAAAAAACACCTGTGAAAACCTGACCCTAAGAACAGTCATAAGTATTTTCATAAATCTATTCAGAGAACACTTATAAAATAGGCTGTTATTCAAGTAACCTAAAGTATAAAGCATATTAATGTCACAACATAAATTCTGAGCTAGAATTACACTACTGATACCAGAAGTGATTTAATACATGTTGTTTATAACTGTTCACACAGCACAGGAGGGCTGCCTCCTCTCTGAGTGTATTCATGCTTTAATCACTAACATATCTGAATACAAAAGGGTGTTTTAAATTAGGATTTAGTCAGTCAACACTGTAGAGTCTTTTAGAATGGCTTGACTTGTACCAGAATGAAGCTATGGGCAGTTTAGGGGTTGTGGCCAAAACACCTTCCCTTAAAACCATAGGGGAGAGCCACCAACAGCTTTAGCCTTTTGATGGGTCAGCACAGATAATCAAATCTGTAAGAATCAATCGTTTATAATCTCTTTCTAAATATTTACCTCAAGCTCTCCACTCTCATCTGGCTCCTCAGCTTTGGATACAGTATCTGTAAGTTCAGCTTCTGTATTTTCATTTTTCTGTGGTAATGAAAACCAGTTTTCAGTTAAAATGTCCCATGTCATTAAATTGTACTTCAGGTGTGTTAAAAGGACATTATTAATATAAAGAAAATACTTTAGATAAGTGCTATGAAGATTTAGTAGTATGGGAATATGGTCTTTGCATGCTTAACCCTATTTTTATCCTTTTTTTTAAATTAACAATTTAAAATTTTTACATATTCATTTTTTTCTGTCACTTTCATAGTCTCATCTTCCTACAATTATGTTTTGTCAGCATTTTAAGAGTGCTCTAAAAACCCTAATATTTCTAAAATACTATGTGCTTCACATAAATTTAAGAAATATGCACTTTTAAAATATTTAGGGAGATAAACATGCCAATTATCTGTGTATGTTTTTATTGAAGAAGCATTAAAAGATCATATACATAGTTATCTGTATACACATTCCTCTGTTAGTATAAATTCGCACACATCAGGAAGATATCTGAATCAAGAGGCATTCCAATTCCAAACCATAGCTCCTTTTCCAGGTACAGCAAATGGACTTTGTGCTAACACCTTGTAAAACATCACTGCCTCAATACTTAAATTAGACATGCTTATTTTATAAAACTTTCTAATAAATACCATCAGGGAATGTGGAAGCTTCAGCTAAGATGACCTTATGCTAGATTTTTGCAATAAATTTATTATCTGTTCTGACCAAAATTCAAGTATAAAACCCAGACTGCAGAAGCCACGTGCTAGACATTTTCCCCCATCTACACTCTTGTTTCTTTAATTATGTGTTAGTTCAACACCCCTGGGCTTCTGTTTTGCCTTTTGTAATTGATGCTTGCACCTGGAAAAAAATGGCTGATTAATGGTATATTCAAACCACCAACTAAGCATTGGCTTAAACCTCTTGATCTTCCTGCTGCAACTGCATTTCAGCTTCTTTCTTCTGCAGCTCCAACTCCTCACGTTCTTTCTCCAACTGAAATCAGTTTAATAAAGGACAAATTAGAAAGAAAATACACCCACATTTATCTTTTCCACCACATTGTTTACGATGTATTTCATAATTGAAATCATAAATAAAACGTAAGCATAAAACATAATTGCTATATTATGTTAATTAGAGTCCTTTCAGTATCATCTGGCTCAACATTTTCAAAGGTTTAAGACTCTTGTGGATAAAAAAGGTTTACTACCAAGAGGAAGAAGCAACAGTTAACTGAGGTTAGTGTACACACACTTCAGATACTGTCTCATTACACATGCTCTTTATCAGTCTGTATTAGTTATCTCCTATCCTTTGGATTAAGCTCTTTGATACTTTGTGTAATATCTAGCACAGATCGATGAATCAATATAGAATCCAATCTATAGAAAAATTTGGCAAGCAATGTCATTAACATTAATTATGCCCATTAGCATCAGCAACCTTTAGTATTTACAACTGGAAATATCTAAAAGGAAGTGTTTATTAATTGTGAATGTAAGTCTTATTACATCAAAACTTCACAAATTGCATAATCAAAGTATTTACACTCAACAACACTAGAGAATACTGTTTGCTCTTGCATTTTGTGAGCAGTTACAAGTATGGTCATAGTTTTCTATTCCTTTTTGGAACATAAAATCAAAACTTACCTGAGCATTTGACTACAGCCAAAACTGTGAGTTAGGTTAAAAAAAATGCATCTAATGTTAGCATTGTTCAACATCTTACCCATAGCTTATGTGAAATAATTTATTTAATTCTCTGTGACTTATCCCTAGACACAATCTCGTTATTTTCATTTACTATTTTACATCACTCATAAAACCCTCAAGCACATTACATTTGGCCTGCAAATTAGTAAACTCCAAATTTTAAAACTGCAAGTGAAATAAAATGAATGCATCTTACACTAGAACTGAGCTTAATGTGATCAGCATAAATTTAAAATTAAGCTTTTGATTCTAACATCATGAAAGTCAGCCATACAAAAAACCAGTGAGAACACGTCAGCATCACCAAAGCAACACTGAGGTTGTTACACATGTGAACAAGTTCACAACTCCTTTATGAAGTATGGCTAGAAACACAGATGTTGTTTCTCATATTATGAGCCCAAACAGTATTTCCAGTTACTTCTCATGTAAGTCTTAAATTGGTTGCTTTTTACCTTAAGTGCCTTAATTTTTTAAGTAACAGTTTACTGCATAGTATATAGGTTTTCCTATGCATGTGCTGACTAATAATTTCAGTTACTCCAAAAAGTGAGATTAAAATACTTGGTTTATGTCATCTTTATCAAAATCATTACACACATATTAGAAATATACGAAGAACTCCAAGAAGCCACAGCACCACATGCTGCTTAGAATTATCTATTATTAAGTTTTATTAACTTGATGTTCTTCAAGTTTCTGCTGCTCCTCTTCCTGCAGTTTTCTCACTCTTTCTTAAGTTCTGCTAGGGCAGCCTCCTGTTCTTGTTCCAGCTCAGCTCTCTCCTGCACTCTCTATTTCAGAGGTAACACAGAATCAATTAAACAAAATAAATGGAAGATATATTAAATAGCATCAATTATATTGTAGCAATCTTTTTTTGCTTAAGTTGGAGCCACCTGTTTCTCTTCATCTAAATTTCTTCTGTACTTGTAAATCCAATGTGCAAGATACTCTATTGGATCTGCTGGCCGATGCTCTACAACCTCTGCCAGTCCCTTCTTCAAGCAACTTCCCAGGCATTGCTTCAGATACTCAGACTCCATCCAAACCTACTGACAATAAACAGACAGATACTAGACATCAATGTCAGAATTAAGTTAGGGGGGTTGAAAATTCTTGCTTCAGGCACCAAACACTGACTATGACATTCCTTTTTATTAACCTTGCATTTATACAATAAAGTTATTTAATAGTGGTTTAGTTCTTAAAAGCTCCAGTGGCAGGTCAGTTATACCAATCACTGCAGAAAAAAATGCTCAGGCCCCACCTTACTATTTAGGCGTGTATAACACATAAACTACTTGAAAATGTGCTTCTGATTCTACGTCTGCATGGTGACAAAAGAACAATAAACCTGAAAGGCATAACAGAACACAGAAGGCTTCTAGGAAGAACATGCAAGGAGTTCTGAGAACGATTAGGGAGTGATTTTAGTTTGACCTAGCAAAGCTATCTCTAAGATATGTATGCAAGATGAGGGCTAAAGCACTCACTGTACAATTACGAAAGGCACACACAAGGTTTTACTCGCCCAGCTGAAGTAAGCACGACCCTTCCTTTGCTGTCAAGGGGCCTGAATCCGTGTGGGGCAGCCGCGGCCCGGCGGGGCACAGAGCGGGGGCAGAGAACCGGGACACTTGGCACAGCAGTGAATCCTGTCCCCTCTCCGCCTTCACGGCGTCTCCGGGGCCCGTGGGCACGGCCTGACCTTAATGGTGCCGAGCCTTTTAACCCGGAGCCGCCACCCACCCCCTGTGCCCCCGGGCTCCATTTAACCACAGCCTGGGCCTCTCCCCTCCCCATCGCTCCAGGCGGCGCGGGCCCGCTCCTTATCCCTACGCCTGGTGTTCGGATTTCCTGGGAGGGCTTGGCACATCACCCTGCCTCGCTTCGCGGACAGGCACCAGGACCGGGCGCTGTCGCTGCCCTGCTTCTGGCGCCACGGGGCTGAACTGTGTCCCCTTGCCTTCCCGCGGAGAGCAGCCCCGCTCCGGCTCCTTCCTGGCACCAACTCCCCGAGTCCCGGCACGGCAGCCGCCCGGCTCCGATCAGATCCGCTCCGCTCCTACCGCCCGGTCCCGGTCTGGGCCCCGGGGCTGTGGCACCGCCCGAACGCGCGGGGTTGCTCCGCAACAGCGCTGCGAGCGCAGGAGGGAATGGGAGGGATAAAAGGCCTGCTCGGTGAGGTCGCTGAAGGCACACAACCGGGAGGAGGGACCGACACCTCTGAGGGTTGTGTAGCGCTTGAGAGAGACCTCGGCAGGTTGGAGAGATGGGCAAAGAACCTGAAATTCAACAAGGGCAAATGCCGGGTCCTGCGCCTGGGGAGGAAAAACCCCCAGCACCAGTACAAGTTGGGGGCTCAGCTGCAGCTCTGCGGAGAAGGACCTGAGGGTCATGGTGGTCAACAAGCTGTCCCAGAGCCAGCAGTGCCCATGTGGCCAAGAAGGCCAATGGTGTCCTGGGGTGCATTAGGAAGAGCATTACCAACAGGTCAAGGAAGTGATCCTGCCCCTCTGCTCCGTGCTGGTGAGGCTCTGCCCGGGGTGCTGTGTCCAGTTCTGGGCTCCCCACTACGAGAGAGACATGGAACTCCTGGAGCAGGTGCAGCAGAGGGCTCTGAAGATGATTAAGGGACTGCAGCATCTCTCTTACAAGGAAAGGTTGAGAGGGCTGAGCCTGTTCAGCCTCGAGAAGAGATGATTGATAGGCCACCTCATTAATGTGTATAAATATCTAAAGTGGAGGTGCCAAGAGGAGGAGCCAAGCTCTGCTCTGTGGTGCTAACCACTAGGACACCAGGCGATGGGCAGAAACTGATGCACAGGAAGCTCCATCTAAACATGAGGCAGAACTTCTTTACCGTATGCAGGTGACCACACATGGGAACAGGTTGCCCAGAGAGGTTGTGGAATCTTCCTCTCTAGTGAAATTAAAGAACTGTCTGCATGCACTTCTGTGCAATGTGCTCTAGGATGACCCTGCTTAAGCAGGTCCATACCTTATGTGATCCTTTCCAACTGTTTTAATGCCATCTCTCTGTGAGCAGTTTCTTCTCACAACAGACTTGATCTTTTCTCCTCCCTGCCAAACTCCTTGGCTGACATTCACCTCAAATTTGCATTGTTTGTTTTACTGTCAACTTCTAATCGGGTATTAAAAAACCCTGCAAACAACCGCAGCTGGAAGAATTAACTCGGTGTGTTTATTGATTCCGAAGCTTCAGTACACTGACACTAACTTGGCTGTTCCCTGGCACTAATGGAAGGACAGCAGCAGAAGGGCTGCTTCCCTGAAGGAAAGGCAGCTGTCGGAGCTGCCGCGGGCGGTGAGGAGCCAGCTCCAGCAGCTCGGGGATCGAAGGGAGGCGGGCACGGCTGCTCCGGCCGGGGGACGTTCCGGCCGGGCGGTGGCGCTGGCGCCCCGCGAACGCCTCCCTCAGGGCCGCCGCGCGCAGCCGCCCGCCCCGCGCCTGGGGGCCCTGCGCTGGTGCGGCCATGGCGGCGGAGCGCGGCACGCCGGCCGAGGCCCTGGTGGGGCAGGTGGTGCTGCCCGGGGACCTGCTGCTGCTCCCCGCGCACTACGACGAGGACGCGGAGGGCGAGCGGCTGCGGCTGAGCACGGGCGCGACGCCGCAGGGGCGGCTGCTGTGCGGGCCGGGGCTGCGGCGCAGCGGGGCCGGGCTGCTGGTGACCAAGTGCGGGCTGCTGCGGCACCGGCCCGGGGGCGGCGGCGCCTTCTGGGTGGACTCGCAGCAGAAGCGGGTATGGGCGCGGTGGGACCGGGGTGTCTCTGTGTGTCTGTGTGTGTGTGTAGGAACCCCCGTCTCTCCGCGTTTCCCTGACCCTCTGTCCCCTTCCCCCGCTGCAGTACGTGCCGGTGAAGGGCGACCACGTCATCGGCATCGTGACGGCCAAAGCGGGAGACGTGTTCCGGCTGGACGTGGGCGGCAGCGAGCCCGCGTCCCTGTCCTACCTGGCCTTCGAGGGCGCCACGAAGAGGAACAGGCCGAACGTGCAGGTGGGTGCTGGCGGGAACGCTTTAGCTTTAGCCACGGCCTTGGGTGGCGCTCCTGTTGCGTTTCAGCAGCTTTTCTTAGTGGAAGTGGGGATTTTATAAGCCCCCTATGTTGGAGGAGGTTTGCAGGTCTAGTTACAATACTTTTGGCCTTGGCCTTCCCCGGAGGGTTTTGTACCATGAGGCTTTCTGAGGTTTCTTAGGAGGACGGTAACTAGCGTGATTTGCGCTCTTCTCAGGTGGCTGGCTGCTTCACTCTCATGTTTTAATTTGGACATAGTGCTGCCAGCTGCAGATGCAGTTCATGAGTAATGTGCATCCAGAAGGGCACTCTGAAGTTGAGATTTTAAAATAAGCTTTTATGCCATGTGATGCTGGTAGGAAATGTCAGTTGTGTGGGATTTTTTAACTATAATGAACGGTTGTGTGGCACGTGCATGCCACAGTTTCTACGCTCAGATGAAATGCCATCACCAGAATGTAAAATGAACTATAAAGAAAAACAAAATAGGCTGGTGTGACTTTTTTTTTGTTGTCCTGCTAAATGATTATAAGAGCAGGTTGCTTAGACTCTTAATGTCCTTAACATCTGAAGAAAGAGGAGTTAATCTATGGTATTTAAAAAGAACAGCGTTATTTAGCTCCATTAAATAAAATTCTGTTCTTTTATCTTACACATTCCAGTAGTGGTACGAGATAATTGTTGGTGGAGGATGCTGTCTCTAGCAGAAGAGAAAACTAAAATTCCTAGTATTGCTGCTTTCTATCACCATTGTTTTAAAACTATTTTATGGCCTTGCTAGAGGATGTGTATCAATTGTTACAAATGTGCACTATGATCTTCTCTATTTCTTTTGGGTTTTGACACTTTTGGTTTTGTTTAGGTGGGAGATCTTATTTATGGTCAGTTCCTTGTAGCAAATAAAGATATGGAACCAGAGATGGTCTGTATAGACAGCAGTGGAAGATCAAGTGGAATGGGAATAATTGGACAAGACGGCTTCCTCCTTAAAGTTTCCTTAGGTCTAATAAGAAAGTAAGTACTAAGAAATGTAAGTAGTCACTCTCACATGTAATATGGTCGGTAGGATTCCCACAACTATTTCCTTCGAGCAGTGTGGGCACTTTGGTAAATCAGACTGTGTAATTCTTGCAGTGCATTTAAATTTCTGCAGTGCATTCAGTTTTACTGAATAGAGTATGGATATTGACCTAGAAGGAAAGTTTATTTTTCCTCTAAGAGGTTTAAAAGCTCTTTTGTATGCTGTTGCATGACCTGTTTAAAAAAAATGATGTGGTTGCCAAGGCAGTATGGAAAATAAAAATAATGACCTGAGGAAATCAAACATTCAGGATAGTGTTTCGGGTGTGTACGTACTACCTTGGAGTTTAAAACTTGGAAATGCTTGTTGTCCTTTTTCTGCTTAATGGGATAGTGGAGGGCATATGTTTGGCTGACAGGTGATTAAAGGGCCTTGTACATGTTATTTTCTGACTTCCAAAGAAAAACAAATTGCATTGAAATAAAGAGGAAAATTTTTAAAATGTAGGATTTTAATTTAAAACTGATATGTTAATCCAGGAACTGTTTCATAAACTTTTAAATGTGTAAACTCTGGAGTTATTTATGCTGCTGTAAATACAAGATTTTTTTTGTGACTCAGGGAACACCAGATTACATGGAAAAACGATAGTCAGACCTTGTTGTTGCTTTTTGGGTGGGGTTTCCTGTTTGTTTTTGTTATTCTTTGGAAACGCAATCTGTAGATGTAGAGCAGCTGTTTCATACCTATAATTGTCTGATTTGTATGTACTATCAGAAGTCAGTGCAAACTGACATACAAACGTTTTGCGGACATTGTGTTTTCCAAATCTTGTCTGTATGCAAGTAAAGAAATACCAGTGTATTACAAGTAAACTGCTACATCCTGATATGCTTTTAGTTTTTGTGAATACTTGTTCAAGCTTGATTTAATCCTAGACTTACTATGGTATTTAGTATGCTGTCATCTAACAAAAACAGTCTATTTATTGCTTTTAATATTGTTTCCTGAAGTAGAAGGGAAGTCCTGTTTTGAAAGATACGTCTTGGGTGTCAGCTTTATAAATAGCACTTTCAAAATGCCATTTTGCCAAACAGTGTACTTTTAGAATTTGTTAGATCACAGAATTGTTGTAAAAGTATCCATTAACTTTAAATTTGTCAGGGATTACTTCTGAATCTAATGAGGAAAAAAAAGAACTAAATTTACAACTGTTTTATTTTTTAGGTGCATATGTTTTATATGAGAGGATACTTAAGAATCTGATACTGTATTGCTATTTTGGTTGTCTATGCAACTTGATCATCCTACCTTTAGGTGTTTCTTAAATAGCTCCCATAACAGCAGTACTGCTGGAATTACTGGTTGATAATAATGTGGTGTCTGTAAGTGTGAGCAGTTCTTCCTCTGAATTTTTTCCATCTTGTTCACAGGCTCTTGGCTCCCAAATGTGAAATAATTCAGGAGTTGTCACAATTGTACCCATTTGAGCTGGTGCTGGGAATGAATGGAAGAATATGGGTAAAAGCAAAAACAGTTCAACAGACTTTAATTATAGTAAATATTTTGGAAGCCTGTGAGTATATGACTGCAGAACAGAGAAAACAAGCGCTTGCCAAACTGTCAGGGAACTGATAAGAGAAAACCTTGAGGATTTGCCTGTGATGACTGTAGGGTGTTTTGGTTATTTTTGTATTCAGATTTATATTAAAAGCCTTTTTTTAAAATGAAGTACTAAACTTTGGTTGTTCTTCGTTTCCCTTCTTTATCCGCTCAGCTTGTTTTTGTGTTAAGAAGTTTCTTTCGACTCACTTTTGTGATTATGAAGCCCTGTTTATGTTCATGAATTTTCTGACTGATATGAAGGTAGTCTCTAGAAGCTTTCATTAGCTTTGAATTTTGAAATGTAACTACTTAGGTCTTTTAAACTGGTCATTTTGTGAACTGCATGTATTTGCAATTTCAAACAATACATGTTTACTTGGAGTAGCAAAAAGTATCCCATGGGTCATTGATTCTGGTCCAGTGCTCTATTTATACAGTGATGTGAAGTAATTATTAAATATATTATGAAATTTGGGAATAGAAATGCAGGCAGAGAATACCAGAAAATAATTGCAGGGCGTAGCATAAAAGAATCATAGGGTGGTTAAGGCAAATGATCAGATAAGACCAAAAATATGTTCACAGTGACATTATCACTTTCCCTAAGAGATGACCTTTCTACTAGTATTAAGGACATAGTGGTTAGGATGTCATAATAATAGCCATGTGTTTCTTGATTCTAGACACTGATTTATTTTCTTTGGTAACAGCATGAAGACACCATAGAGCTTTGCTAATGTTTAACAAAACCAGCATTTCTGAAAAAGGCTATTATTTGGCTTCTTTGTGTAGCAGTCCCTCAGGTGCATATAGGGGAGACACTGTCCCAGGAAGGGTAAGCTCTCAGTGAATTTTAGTATGTGAACAATTTGCTACTCTCCTGAGAGAGAAAGAGAACCCTGGGTTAATGGAAGGATAGTTACTGATGCCGTCTTCCTGTGGGAGAAAAGCTTGATTGTAGGTACCTAATGAACTGCACTGCAGCTGTCAGGCAGTCATTTAGATATGTGATATTTTGTGGTTCTTAATAAGCTGAATAGTTTAATAACAATAGTTAAAGGAAATTATTAAAAATGGACTAATTAGGGTAAGCCTGAATACTATCTTAATTAAAGTGGAAACATAATTTTTCTTGTTTATTCTGTATTTTATCCAAGCTCAACCTACGGCATTTGATGATAGGGTTGTCTCTGTTGTTTAGAAATTGCTTCAGTTCAGAGTCATCTGTAATGCTGCTGAAGCTTACCTAGGGCTTTCCCTGGTCCACAAGAACACAACTCTAATGGTTTCCATGTGAGTCAAGTGGCTACCGTTCGGAATTCTTTGTGGATTTTACTGGTCTCCCTATTTAGCATCTAGAGCATTGCTCATCCGGCTTGGGAGATCTTTAGTCATCTTTTTTCATCTGTCATGTCCCAGGTGAAGTCACTTCCATTCATATCCCATAAACCCTTTGGATCTGTAATCTATCTCCTACTACACGAGAAGCTGTAAATTAATAAGGATTTCAATAACTGATCTCCAGAGTCTTTTCAAAAATTTCAGCTAACCAGGCCTCTGCAGGTTGTCTGTTGTTGGAACAATAGCTGGCATAGGCAGGAAAGCATTTGCCAGATCGTCTCAGGTGCTAACTTGTGTTTCTGTGAATGTTCTTGGATCGTAATAGTAAAACCACAGGAATGGGCAATGACATGGATCATTTCCTGGGTAGTTGTGGCTTGAAATGGAATTAGCCTTACCTAAGCAACTTGCTTTTCCTCCTAAAAGCCTGTGTTTCAAGCTTAACCTGCAAGATACACAGGAACAACCCCTGTTAAAATGCTGCTTAGTAGTGCAGCATAGCAAATGGCAATCTTGAAAGTTCTCAACGTAATTTGCACAGTATTTCATACCATGCTTCATTCTGTCCCATTGTCACCTGCTTATCACCCAAATATAAATTTAGTTAAATCAAGAATAGGATACAAAATGCATTGAAATTATGCTAGTTATTAATTTAGCAAAATGGAATAACCACGAAGTTCTTGGGTTTTACCCACTACACAATCATTTTAAGTATGTGCTACGCTTTAGTTTGTTCAACATTTTCTACAGTGTAAAAAATTACAGTGGATATGAACAAAATGGGTGTGGGGGAAAATGCTTTAAAGAAAGTACACTTAAACACATTACTAATAGAAGGTGATACTGATGTTTTGTTGTTTTTTTCTTTTCACTTGGGCAAAAAAAACCTTATCAACACTCCTCCAACCAATTACTGACTTTGACAGGCTTTATCTAACGAACAAAACATCCAGGCAAAATCTAAACCATATCTTTGTGAGCTTTTAGTTCTAGGTTGGTGACTAAACCTACCACCAACAGAGTATAATTTGGTTCTAGGAAGAAAGGCTGATTATGATTTAATTATGTATTCCACTGGAAGTCTTTCACATTCCCATTAAATGCACATAAACCCATATATTTTCGGAAACAGGACTTGCTGTGGACTTGAAAAGGGTTGCTGTGGACTTGAAATGTACCTTGCTAAGTAGAATGTCTTTTCTGTTGTATTTCTCTATGATGTCAACCCTTGTCCATGTAGTTTGTTAGTTAGAGTTGTTGATTTCGGATACTCCGTGATTTTGCATTGGATACTTTGTTATATTACTTTTCTTTCAAGCTTTGTGATAAAGTTAAGTAAAAATGGTAGATAGCAACATGAAAATTGTCCATATGCCCATGAGAGGTAAGCACAACCTCTTAAAAAGAAAGTTCACCAAAAATGAAACAGAAACCATACATTGAAAATATAAAATAGATAATTTGTGGCCCTTCCTGGATTGATGTTGTGTAAAGACCAAGGACAAATGCTGTCACAAAATACAGATAAGCAGTGTTGAAATTCAGTTTTGATAGTAACACATTTGTGTTTTGCTCTAGCAGAGGAAAGTTACCAGGCAAATAGCCCAGTGTAATAAGAGGATTAAGAGCTTAACTCCGAGGCTGTGGTTAGAGTGTGGCTGTAGCTCTGCTAGATTAGAAGTTTACTGTGCCTAGCTACTCATTACAACCTTGCCACCAGGAGTTGGAACTGAGGCTTGCTGGTGTGTGTATTTGATTTCTAGCCAAGTTCTGTCAAAGTGACCCACATTGGCATCAACACTTCTAATACCAGGGTTTTTTTGGTTTTATAACATGGATGTTCTTTTAGCAAAAGAGGTAGTGGAATTTTTCTCCCAGCTTTTAAATACTAAGAGCAGCTCATCTTCCACTGGAGAAGGTCAGGTTTGTTAGAGAAAGCCCAGTTTTCTCCCTTAGAGCTTGGACAAATACTTCTGAGTAACAGCTAAATCAAGAGGTTGCTCTAAACCTTAAAAATTGATCATCTCTAATGCTTACATAAAAAAATATTTACATCAGATTTTCTAGCTACATACACCCACCTTGGTGAGATACATTATTTGACTGAGTACAGAAACTTGTCTTAAGGACAATGTAGGGCACTTCAGTTGTATTAATAACACAAGCAGCCTTCTCCTTACTAATGACTTCCACAGATTGTAAGATGCATAGCTGCTCTTGAGGTCTATAGTAAGAAATTGAGCATGCTAGTTTTACACAACAGCTTGTAACAGAAATAGCCTAGAAACATGTTGGGTGCCTGGATTTTAACAGAAACTGCGCAGTAGTTGTGGGTGATAAACCAGGACCACCTCAGAGGGACTGTTTTCCTCTGATGTCCTGATTTTGCAGAAGTGCACTTACTGCCTTTTCAGTGCTATCTCTGTGGGTAATTTGGGATGTTAAAGAGCCTGGTCTTGCTTATAGAGCCTGAGGCTTGATCACTATTTTAGTGGCTTGAATAGTCATTAAAAATAACTCTTTTTTACTGGTCTTCAGTGTCCTACCTAACATGAGAATACTAAAAAAATCAGAGTAACACTATTTGTAGCACTGCCGTAAACAGGAGACAGACAAACTTTAGACCACAGATTGTATTTTACTTACACTTAGTCATTACACTTACCTGACACAAAGATATTTAAAGACTGAAGGACAGTGGGAGGACTAATGACCTCATCTGCACTTTCCAAATGCCTTGGTTATCTTTTGTCTTGTAAATGGTAGGCTTTTCTGTGATTCAGTGTTTATTAGGCTATTGCAAAAGAGATTTGTTATAAGAATCTGTATACCCGGTGAAAAGACTTACTAATTCTTTCTTCCTGTTCTTGTCCACATGGAGGGTATTGCACCAATCTCTTCTCTGTGTCCTACTGTGAACTGCTTATGTGAGTGAACTAATTTCAGAAGACCTGTGTTTCCTTTGGTTTCTTCTGTGACTACTGCTCCCTGATCTTACTTAAGATAAATCTAAGATTCTCTGTCTAAGCTGATTGTAGGCAGACTGGTGTGTGTATTTCCTGAGAATCAGGATGAGGTTGAGAACACCTACACTGTACATGTCACTGTACAGCCTCCAAACAAGAGATGACTTTTGCCTGGTCTAGCAGAGATCTGCGTCAGTCTGCATCTGTGGGGGTTTGCCTTTAGTAGCACATAGGTGAAAAGTTCAAGCTGTATTTTTTTATATCTACACCTAATCTTATTGGCTTGATATTGAAAGTCTTGATTAGTCTGTAAGTACTTTTACCGACCTAGGGCCTAGATCCTGCCTTAGTCCTGTCAGGAAAAAGTAATCCACGAACACCAGAGGTTAATGTCCAAAAAGGAGACAGAGAAGTCCTGTAACTTTATTGATGAATAAGGGGAGAGGTCATGGGCATTTCCTATGGGGTCTCTCAAATTGCTAAGGGACAAAGCCTCTTTTTATCCTAATTTCCTGGCCACAGGTTCCCTCTCTCTTTTCCCGGTTGGCTGAGGTACTGGAGAGGTACAGACTTCCCGGAATGCCTAATGCAGACACCCTTAATACAAATCTCCCCTTTCTTCTTATGTCTCTGTTTCTGTAGTTTATTACCAGAGTCCTGGGTGAGTCAATCAGTGGAATTCCTCTAGAAATCCTTCCCATTGTTTCTTCTATCTTTCAGTATCGTTCTTATCTTACCAGCAGTTTGTTTGTAAAGACACTCCCTTGTTCCTTTCTGTCCACCACTGTCTTTCCTTGTTGCTTCAGAGATCTGTTTGCTCAGAAAAGACTGCTTGTTTTATATAAGCCATTTGTCTAACAATGCCCTTGGTCTAAAGCTCATCTATAGAAGCATGATCCAACAAGAAAAAGAAATAACTCTTGAAATAACACACAGCTTTGTCATTCTGTACATGAATTGAAAGTTTCGTAATGCTGGATCATGTTTTAGCCTAGCTACTGATACAGTGCATTCTGACTTACACAAAGGCATGCCAGGGAAATTTAATTAACTGATGCACAAGCAGTTTACAGACTGATACTCCTCATTCACTGTTATAAAACTGAACTATGAAGGCAGGAAGAGAAGGGCTGAATGTGATTTTTAAGAACACTGTTCAAAACCTGGGAACTTGAAGACTAAATATTGGTGTCTGTTGCTTTGTGAAATGTGCGTGTGTGTGCGTGTTAGAGAATTTGTCTCTTTTTTTAAGAGGAAAAATATGTGAATAACATCTGAATAGGTGTATGGAAAAGCTAAACTATAATAGATCAATCATGATATGATTTTATCAAGAGGGAAAACCAGAAAACCACAGAGGTCAAATTTCCATTCAGCTTTCCTGCCAAAATTTCACTGAATTTCTGAAGCAATGAAGGCAAAGATATTCTAATAAAGACAAAGTAATTGCTGCTCCAACTCCACTTAATGCAACACAGTATTCCTTGCTTTTTCAAGGAAAGCAAGCTTTTCTGGAGGCGTGGGTAGGGAAGGTTAGATTCCAGTATTTTCATGACACCATATTTCTTTGAGTTTTGTGTCTATTAGATGTGTGCATGCATTCAAAGGATTTCACTGCTTTGTAAAGTAGGAAGGTATTCCTGGGTGAAATCCAGATGTGTGGGCTCAGACTTTTCTGCAATTTTAGAACCTTTTTACAATAAGGACACATGCAGTCAGAGTCACTTCTGAGATTAACTGCATATTATTCTTGCCTGGTGCCTTGTCATAGAGTCCTGCGCAGGGCAAAAAATAAAGAGATATTTTCATTTTGTGATAGGTGAGGTTTTTTTCCTTCCTCAGCAATATTGGCTGCCTTGGAATTGTGAAGGCCAGCTGCCAGGTTGTTAGAGGTGTAATGTGCAGAAGTATCATTAAGAAAAAAGGTTCATTTTGTGTGCTTACCATGGCAACAAAAATAATGGAGCTGCCATTCTACCATTGCCAAATGTTGACAGCTGGGTCCACAAGCATGATAAAATTCAGAAGAAAGGAATGTCAGCCTGCAGAAATTAGGGTTTTAATTACATGATGATGGCTGACAAAATTTGCCAATCATTTTTTTGGTCATAATGTTTTTCCAGATTGCTCTGTCACCATGGCAAAGATACATATATTCTAATGCTGATTGTGTTTTTAAAAAGTGAGAAAGTCACTTCAGCCTATTGTGTTTGGTGTTGACAGAGAACCTTCCCACACTGATCCAGGAGAAAAAGCAGAGATATTGTTACATGTATTTCCCAGGAAAAAAGCAGCCACAAGTTCTCAGTCCTTCCAAATTCCCCGTTTCTTTCAGGCAGTCTGATAACGCTGTTTCTGCCATGAAGTTTGCTTAGGTTATTTTCTTCTTGTTGCTAAGACTGAGTGACTTTAGTGCTTCTTGTAATTAATTTGATTTCTAAAAGAATGTGTGTAGATAAAAGCTCAACTACCATTATTTTGGGCAAAAAGACCCAAAATCTTTTCCCTGCAACTGGCTGAGCCCATGCCATTCTGACATGTGCAACACAATATGTTGCAATGGGCTCTGTCTTGCAGAACTTGCTGTTCATGTGGCTTTCTGGCAGCACTTTGCTGCTGTGCTATTCTGTAGGAGCAGGGTGATAAGGAAAGGCTGTTTTGTCTAGTTAAGTTTGGAACGTGTAGGAAAACAATGGTTGGTGGAATGAAGATACTCCAGTACCATCAAAGGGGTTATGTTCATTCTCTTGAGCTATTGTATTACTGACCAGATTGTTCTGTCGTTGGTACTACCCTTTTTTTTTTTTCTTTTTTCTTTTTTTTTTTGGGGGGGGTGGCGATTTTTGGTACCAGTTTAACAGGAGACCTCAGGAAATAGTCCCAAGGCAGTGAAGACGAGTGCTCTGAGTGGTTGGAGTGGTGCCTAATGACCACAAGCATCTGAAGAGCGTGTTTGTTAAAGGATGTTGTGACATGTTATTGGCTGGCTTATCTGAGCAAGTATATTCTTGAATGCAATATATATGCAAACGTTTTAAGTGCCCCATTAATCAGATTACTTGAACGATAAACTCACTGCATTCTTGGACTCAGGTCGTAATGGTTTGGGTGTTGTTTGTTTTTTTGCCTTACATATTTAAGCACTGTATCCTATAATGTATTTCGTTTCCTCCTTTGCTTAGCCAGAAGCTACAGTACCCCCGAGAGGGGACAATGGGTTCCGAGAGGGAACAGAAGGCTTTTATCTGCTCAATCCGCTAACAGCGGGGATAATCCCGCGGGCCGCACCGGCGCAGAGCCGCCGGGCCCAAGGGCACCGAGCGCTGCCGGCGGCGGTGCGTGCGCGGAGAGCGCGGGGGGCGGTGCCGGCGGCCGCGGGCCGGGAGCGGCGGCGCTGTGAGTGCGGGGCCGCGGTGCGAGTGCGGGATGGCGGTGCGAGTGCGGGGTGGCGGTGCGAGTGCGGGGTGGCGGTGTGAGTGCGGGGTGGCGGTGTGAGTGCGGGATGGCGGTGCGAGTGCGGGGTGGCGGTGTGAGTGCGGGGTGGCGCTGTGAGTGCGAGTGCGGAGCCGAAGGGCCGCGGTGCGAGTGCGGGACAGTGGCGCTCTGAGTGCGGCGCGGTGGGAGTGGGCGGGGTCGCGGTGCGAGTGCGGGGTCGCGGTGCGAGTGCGGGGTCGCGGTGCGAGTGCGGGGTCGCGGTGCGAGTGCGGGGTCGCGGTGCGAGTGCGGGGTCGCGGTGCGAGTGTGGGGTCGCGGTGCGGGTGCGAGTGCGGGGCCGTGCGGTCGCGGTGCGAGTGCGGGACAGTGGCGCTCTGAGTGCGGCGCGGTGGCGATGGGCGGAGCGGCGCTGTCAGTGCAGAGCTGCGGGGTGGGCCCCCCCGGGAGGGCCGCGGGACTGCGCTGTGCCGGCCGGGGGCCGGGCTGTCCCTCCCATGGGCTGTCCCCGCACGGGGGTGCTCCTTCCCTCCGCGCTGGTCCCCGGCTCGCAGCCGCAGTGCGCCGGCGGGAAGGAGGCTGCGGCGATGCCCGGCTGCTGAGCACCGAGGGGTGCTGAGCCCCGAAGGGACCAGCTTTCCCCCGCGGCTCTCGCCATCGGAGCTCTGCTGGCCACCCCGAGCTGTCGAGGTTTGAAATCCTTCTTACGCGTGCCCTCGTGGTTTAACGCTTTGCTTGCTTGGCAAACTCATCCCGTGTAAGTAGGCGCATAGCAAGATCCGTGAAGGACGAAGAAACTCCGTGCTTCGTTTCTCATTTCTTTCGTGATGCGTTGGTTGGGTCCTGGGTACAAGCGCACATCTTAAGAAATCCACCTTTGAGCTGCTCGAAGGACCAGCTAGGAGCTCTCCAAGCCTTTTGTTTTGCAGTCACAGGGACAGTGTTCCCATCAGACTTGGTTCGTAGCAGGCAATGAAAGGAGAAACAAGGTTGTGGGGAAATTGTTCTCCACTAGGTGGGTGTATGGCGATGTGTTACAGCCTCGTTTATGCATAGACGCCCCTTGCCATATGGGGTGAAGATGAAATGTGTCCATTTTCTTGCATCTTTGCTTTTAGTAACAATTTTGCTGTTATGAATTGTATAGTCTGAGAAATGTGAAAGTTAAAATATAAGCAAGGCTTAAGAACCCCAAAAGGTGGGAAAATCTTAGTTTAAGCTTGAATCTGAAGAACTTAGTGTTCTTCAGTCTGCTGGGTGGGAACAGGAGGGATCACTTGCTGCCTAGCACCTGCTGTGCTTTCAGTGAATGCTGATTTGTATTATTAGTGGGTCTGGTGGCATTCCCTTTCCTTCCCCACCTCTGCAGACCGACACAGGGTGCAGCTTCCCTGCTCTGGATCATCCTGTGTTATCTTCAGCAGCATCCTGTATTATCTTCAGATAGGTGCTTTTTGCAGTTCTGTGCTCCATGTAATATCCCCCAGCTCTGTGCTATCCATTTGCTGACTGATCAGAGATTTGAATTTTCCCATACAGAGCATCTAACTGCCTGTTCCCTCTCAATACGCCAGGAGAGCTGGAAGGTTTCCCGAGTGGTGTGCCAGAGCTCTTTGCTCAAAAGAAAAGGCTTGTTGAGATGTTGGGTTTCTTTCAAACAGTCTGAGAATGGGAGCGATTATTTGGTCTAACAACTAACTTCTTTTCAAAGGAAAGAGTACGGTTTGTTTGCTTGACACAGCAACTTTCTCTACAGCTACAGCCAAGACCATGGAATTCAGTAGTGAACCATGTGCAGATTGGGAAGAGACCTAAAAAGATGATTGTTACTCTTGACAAGGAGTGGTTTGTTAGGTCTTTACAATGGCAAAAAGGAAAAAAGAGATTCCTCGTGTTGTGAAAATTACATTTGTGCCATCAGAAATATTAGGAGGCTTCTCTATGTGTCAATTTTGTTGTTTACAGGCCAATTTATGTTGGAAGGGACCTCCTAAGTGTCTCCAATCAGATCCCTGCTTCAAGCAGGACTAAGTTTGAAGGTCTGTCAGGATGCTGGATTTTGTAATCCCTCATGGTATTTAAAACCTCATGAAATCTTGATGAGCATGTTACCAGGTAATTGTCAATTGTAAATTTTCTTTATGGGAGTTAGCTTACAAAGATATTTGTAATCATGACTCATTTGAGGAGGGGGAATGTCTCATAAAAAGTCAGCTCAACTTGTTTGGGATACACAAGTTCTGACAAAGCTCTGAAACATTTTTAGACTTGATATGGAATGTCATGGGGAAGCTGCAGTGGGAGAGAAAGGAAGAACAAGCAGTGGTCAAAGGCACTTCAGGCTAGAGATTATTTGCTAGTGCAGTCCAACTTGTAAGAGTTTTCTTTTTAGGAAAAGTATGTAAGTAAATCTGTTTGCTGTTCTGAGTCTTAATTGACATCTTGAAAACAGAGGCTTTCTCTTTTTTTTTGGACACAGCTGCAATGGGTCCTGTTTACACTACTAAAATAAATGTTTAAGGATAGCTGTCCTCTGAATGACATATTTTTCTCTGGTTGTGGGTGGGAGGGAAATGAGACATCCAGAAAACCATGTTTTAACTGGTCTTGACAAAGGTGAAGACCATCCATTGGCACTTAAAACAGGATTAAGATTAAGCTTGTTTAAATTCTGGTTAACTGAGTACTGACAGGGCATAAAATAAGTCACTGTTATTTTGTAGATCTCTTGTGGTCACCACAGAATCATACACACAAAAATACTTTTTTTTTTCTTTGGTCTCTACTGTTTAAAGAGAAGCGTTCATTCTTTTCTGGAAATTTTAGCAGAACTGAGAGATTAAAGATCTGATAGTCCCAGAGAAAATGATGCTTTTTAGCAAAGGGGTGTTGCCCCTAGGGCAGGTAACTGACCATAGAAACACTGGGTTAATTCACTAGTACAACCTCTATATTATTTTTTTTTCCTAGTGCTGTGCATTGTGATGACTTATTAATTGTTTCCAGAGTTATTGGTATTGTTTTGCCATATGGTGTGCATGTGTGAAGGGGTTAGATGTAGAATAGGTTGAAACATAGGGAAAATGTTACTTGTAAAAATGCCCAGTTCTACGGAAGAGCATGGCTTGGCATACAGATATTAAAGTTCTGTGCTGTGTTCCCAGCTTCAGAAAAGCTTCCTGTAATTCCTGTTCCCTGTACCTGCCCACCCCATAAAAAGTGTCACCATCTGTTCAGCCAAAAAAAAAAAGAAAAAAAAAAAGATTGAATGATTAAAATACCTTTAAAAAAGTCTTGCCCTGGATTGGACAGCCGTGCTTTCTTTTGCCACCGCAGGGTGGCTGGGGCAGGGCTGGGGAGGAGCCGCTCTCTGCCCAAGCCCTGCCCCAGCCACCCGTGGCGCCGCAGTTTGTCCCTGTCCTGCCTTCGGGGAGCAGCTGGTGGCCGATGCCGCCTGCGTGGGTTCCGGTGAGTGCTGCTCCTCTGCTAAAGGTTTGCGGGATGCTCTCCTGGCTCTTCTCGTGGATTATGGTTTATGGGATGCTTTCTCGGGTCTTTGTATTGCTGATTGGTGTTTAAAAACTCACAGAGCTTGATCACAAGGCGGCTGTGTCTGTATTTTAAGGTGGGGAGGAGGGTTGTGAATTCAGATTTCCTTAATAAGCAGCAGCTAACCAGAAATGAAGCTGCTAGTTAGTTGCAAATACTCAGCTGTTTTCCAGTCAGTCTCATCACTTGGGGTTCAATGACATGATGTGTCAGGGCTCAGCCTGTCTCGCTAGCAAATGTTTTAATAATCCTGCCTGCTGCTTCCCATGCATATTTTTCTAAGTGGCTCGTTATGGTGTTTGCTTAGCAGGGGAGGAATTTAGGTATCACCCTGCAGAGTTGCATTTTCCTTTCTCCTATTACATAAATAGCAAAAAATTCGCGTATTTGAATAGGGTTTTTTTGTCACTGTGTGGAGATGGGTCCACACAGTCTTTGGGTGATCCCAAAGACTGGGGTTAGGATGGTCTCTGATAGGTGTCAGAGGCAGATATAAAAAGTTGTCTTTACAACATGACTTCATGTTTGAAAGAAGTATGTAAAGAAAGCAGATACAGTCAAGGAAGTTTTCCCTTGGCTAGGATAAGTGGTGAAATAGGGTAGGATCTGTTCTCTTATCTGCAGGATGTTTGTGTAAACTGGCCTTGGTTCTTGCTCAGGATCATGGTTTACTTATGTTTCTAGATACCATGATACTGCCTTCCTTGGAACCAAGTATGCTGTTAAAAGAACAAGATGATCTTTGTTTCCCTAATGTTGTGTTTGTTTGTCAGCAGTATTCTGCAACTGGGGTTAAGGATGGAAGGGGGGTTTACTCACAGAAAATTTTTGGGCACAAAAGTGATGAGCTACTCCTTGTTTCTGAATTTTAGCAACAGCTAGCTGTGGGGATAAAGATGATGTGTATGTCTGGTTTAGTGGCAGTCACAGTTCAAAAGAATAATTTTTTTTTATATTTATTGGGGTGGGAACCTCGCCCATACAAAAGTATCTATAGACAGCAATATTTACCAAAATACTCAATCAGGAAACAGGGTTTTTGTGAGAAAAAACCCTGATTCTCCATGATGTGTAATGCTGCAGTTATGCAAGTACAAATCTACAGCCCTTGTGATGTAAGTGTAGAGTGACTTCTTATACTGCCAAAACTCCAGTGACTCTTGTACCAGTTATTACTCAGAGCTGGATGTTGAACTTTGTCCACGAGGCAGGGCTGAGTGTGATTTCCAGCATCCTCATGTACTGATACTGCCTCACTGGAAGGTGCCTGTCAGCGCTTTCCAGGCTTGTGAAACACGTGCAGGGATCAGGATTGGGCTGTGGGGGGTTTGTGGATGGAAGGTGGTTAAACAAAATTGCCACCTAACTCGAGCCACCAGTAACCACAGACAGGGTTTGCACTTTAACATTGGAGTATTCCTAAGTAATGGTTCCCATTGCAATGCTATCAGTTTTAACTGATGGGTGTGAGTTTAGGCTGTTTGTTCCTGCTGTCCTGTCTGCTTTAGCAAGAGTGGCAGTGAGTTAGCATAGGGAAAGAAGGTGCTGTCCTGGGCATGTTTGCAATGTGGATCACTGGGTAATAAAATGGTTGCAAGTCTACATTTTTCTCTCTGTAGGCACAAGCTCTAAGCTTGGCTTGGTGCCTGCTTCGGTTCTAGTGGGGAACTGTAAGGAATGTGAAAGGTTTCCAGTTCTGATGAACCAGATATAGCAGGTTTATTTTTTTTCCAAATCTTCTATAGTATATTTGTAAAGGTCACTGTTTAATATAGATTAGTATGTGTGAAACATTTAATCTATAAATGCTTTTTTTTTGAAAGAAACTGCTGTCTTACTGTAGTAATTAGGTTCCTGGCTAACATACAGGTCATATTGTTAGAGGCTGTTTATTGCACACATACACTTCAATCATCTTCCTCTTCATTGCGTCTGAGCACTTTAATAAAAAGTGTTTTTGTCAGTCTGGTGGCAGGGAAGGATAAGAATATCATGTGAATATCTAGTTTTGATGTGGGGCAGGCACAGAACTGGAATGTAATCTCTATCTTTTAAAACCCATTTCAGTACATTGATAAATATACAAATCATCGTCATCAAACCAAAAACACCTGCGTGAGCTTTTAGTTATTTCAATCCAATTCCTCCTTCTCTGACATCATTGATGTTCAGTGTCAGAGCTGTGCTTTCTTTCTCTTTCCAGAAATGTCCTTCCTGCTTGACTTGGGGACCTTCACCATGGGTATGTGGTCTGTTGGCCTTGGAGCCATTGGTGCAGCTGTGACGGGGATCGTCCTTGCTAACACTGACTTATTTTTGTCCAAGCCAGAGAAGGCTACACTGGAGTTTCTGGAGGAGATAGAGCTAAAAACTTTGGGATCAGGTAAGATTCTGGATATTTCAGACCACGTTCTTCAATAACTAGACTTTTATAAGAACCTTTTTAAGGCCAGGGTTGAAAACAGTTTTCTTAGTCTTTCCTAGAGTGGCCTTGATACCCAGTACTTCTGGTGAAGGAAAAGCGACCAAAACTCTTATTTCTGGATGAAACGAGACACACTTCTAAAAATCAATAATGCACTAATAGCCTCTTATACATGTAGATTTTTTTTTTCTGTTAGAACTGTATTTGAATGTGGAATTCTCTGCAGTGCTTTGTGTAGGTCCATAAAGTATTAATCATTATAAACAAGAATGACTGATTTTATTATTGATGTTGTTTCTCCTGTACAAACAGAACAAAGGACATTCAAAGCAAGTGAACTGTGGAAGGAGAATGGTGCAGTGATCATGGCAGTACGAAGACCTGGATGATTTTTGTGCAGAGAGGTACTTGCAGGACCTGGGGATTATTTAAGAATAGTTGGGGTCTATTTGCATAGATCTTCTGTAAATAAAGGGAGGGGATAAACAGGACAGTAATCAAATATATTTAAAACAACTGAAAGGTTTTCTTTCCTAGTTCCAACTGGTCACCAGCTAACAGCATACTTAGTTTCCTTTGCAGCTGATTTGTATAGTCCAGGCTCTGAACATTTTCCTGCTAAAGGTCATGGTTACATGATTTTTATATCTGTCAGGGACCTAGGCCATGGTAATTAGAAAGGGAGATTGCACAAAAGTAATGAGCAAAAGTAACTCCAGTTGGTAATGAGTCTTATGAGCTAGTTAGATGTATAGTCCAAAATCAATCTCTGTGAGCCAGGTAGTCTCTGGTCAAACACAACCCAAGACTGCATTGGCAGAGAGCCATCAGATAAAGCTCATCAGCAAAAAAAGAGGTGTGCACAGAGAGAGTCCCTCTCTGTTCTGGGTGCTGAACGTGAGCCAGGAAGGTATGGACTCTGAAGATAAGGAGTTACTGTTCCATAGCAAGGTGACTGATCCTTAAGTTAATGTTATGCTCCTTGGGTGGAGCCCCTTGGAAGGATATACCTAAAACATGATTTGAATGTACCAAGTGCCTGGGAACATTTGAATGTACCAAGTGCTTGGGAACAGCCATAGCTTGCACCTTGGACATTATGTTTCTCATAGCTATAGGGAAAAATAGTTATTATGTTGTTACTCACTTCTCTATAACATGGAGTAATTAATATTGTAACCACTTCGTTAAGGCATCTGCTCCCATCAGTAGTAACTGCTGAAGTAGGTGTAGAACTCAGGGAAGGTTAGAGATTAAAGTGCTTTGCTCTCTGAACAGGTTCAGTGTGGGCAGCAGGAGAATGCACTTACGTGCCTGACCCTGTGACTTTCACATACAGTCAGTCAGGAATCCATGAGTGATTTTTTAAAAAATTATTATTAATGCAAATTTCAGATTTTCCTGTCTGTTCATCCACATCTATTTGCTATTGGTACTCAGTAAATTCTAGATGTCCTGCAAGCCTTTCAGTTAAGGTATTTCAGTTAGGTGACAGAGTGATCATGTAAACTGTCCATGTTTTTTAAAGTGTGGAGTTAGGTTTTTTGTGGGAATTTTGTCTAGTAAAAATGATCTTTCTCCATGGGAGATAGGGATCATATTTTCAGTCCACACTGTGATCTGTTCAAAGGGATCTTTGTACAAACTGTGGGAATTGGGATTCCTTCAGGAGAA
This sequence comes from Acanthiza pusilla, assembly GCA_036630365.1. NCBI lineage: Eukaryota > Metazoa > Chordata > Aves > Passeriformes > Acanthizidae > Acanthiza > Acanthiza pusilla. The sequence goes on from JAXCHO010000234.1 coordinate 25,228,225, forward strand.
CAAAAAGCCCAGCAGATAGAGTGGTGACACCTGTACACTCTTACACACCAGAAAAAGCAGTATACCTTCTGGGATACTGGAAGTCTATGAAGCAATTCCCTGATTATTTTTACTGTGTGATTTAGGAAGGAAGAGTGCATTGTCCCTCCATGACTTACAATGAACTTGTATAGCCTGCTGCTGCTGCTGCCTAGGAGTACAGCTAGCTTAAATGTTACAGGTCTGTTTCTGGTTTCTGCCTCAAGCTAGAATTTGTGTGTTTCTGATGGTCTTGAAATTCAAGTTGAAGCTTTCCAACCTCCATTTATTGACTGAAACGTTTGGGTTTTTTTCCTTTGCTTAGGAGGCTTCTGAGCTTTCCTCTCTGAAACCCCAGCTGTCCAAGCTGGGTGTCCCTCTCTATGCTGTTGTGAAGGAGAATATAGGGACTGAAGTGGAGGATTTTCAGCATTATTTCAAAGGAGAAATCTTTCTGGATGAAAAGGTATAGTGAAGTTAGTGCTCTTTTGTTTAAAAACAAACCTATGAATGCCCTCTTTGAAGAGGTTATATAAATAAGTAGAATGGAGTCTGAATGAAAAAGGATTTAGTAGCGCTGTAGCTTAAGAAGTTAATTGGCTTTGTTTTTCTATATATATACATCCTACTGAGCTTATAAACTGTGGTCTAGCTATGCACTGATAATGTGCTGTCGCAGGATTATTCCTTCCCTGTAACAGGTAAACAATATGGCCTGTTAATATTTATTCCTTTCTTCCACTGGCTGTGTGACTTGCTGGTGTTTATGATGTGTGAATCAAGGTTTGAAGGTGGCAGTTATAATTAATTCATGATGTACAGCCAAATTGCAGTGATATGGCTTGTCCTGGTACACTGGCACGTGCTGTATTGCCAATCTCATGTCTTGCAAAACCACAGCCCTGCTTCCTCCTTAAACTGGATGACACATTTAAAAATCATTAGTCTTCTGAAGAAAAAAGAATCTCTAATACTCAAAATCAATTAGAAGATCCCTTTGTTTTCTCTCCCCCGTCTGCATGTGTGAAAGAATCAGGCTGAATTTAAAAAAAAACAACCAACAACCAACCAAACAAAAAATATGTTTATCACAAAGCACCGCTGCTGTGAGCAACAGGGATGTTGGTGTACATGGGGCTTAAATACTTGTGGATGAGCTTAAAATCCACATGAATGAAAAGTCTTTTTCACTTTGTTAGCTGACATATTTTCTGTTCCCCTGCAGAAAGGCTTTTATGGCCCTCGCAGACGTAAAATGATGCTGTCAGGCCTTTTCCGCTTGGGAGTTTGGCAGAATTTCTTCCGTGCTTGGAGAAGTGGATATACTGGAAATCTGGAAGGAGAAGGATTCACCCTGGGAGGTGTATATGTGATTGGGGCAGGAAAACAGGTACTGTGGGCCACCTAGGAGGATTTTATGTCTCCTATAAGATCAGAAGTTTGTTTCCTGGAATTGTTGGGCATTGCATCTCTTGTAGGGAGACGTGTCTGAATTTCTCTCTTGTGTCTTTGACTAGGGTGTTTTACTGGACCATCGTGAGAAAGAATTTGGAGACAAAGTCAGCCTTCCGTCTGTCCTTGAAGCTGCTGAGAAGATAAAACCACAAGCTTCATAAGTGGAAAAACAGTTGCATATGTTTCTGATTACAGCTTGAAATGTAGAATGCATCCCTGTCTTGAATGTGCAGTGTAATTGCTTAACTATTTAGTGATCAATGCACAGGAAAGGTTCTCTATTCAAACATAGAAAATAATGAAAATCCTCTTGGATTGTTTTTTGTTCCTTTGCAGCCTTCCAGGTGGTCAGGATTTCAACTGGTCCACTGTATCTGACTGTATTAATGAAAGGCTGGGTCTAAAACCTGACCTAGCCTAGATGTTTTCAGTCAGAGACAGTCGGTTGAAAACCTGTCTACCTAGGTATACAAAACTCTGCTAAGGCTGCAGTAACAGGATGCCAGCTGAGGGGAAAAGATAATAAAACTTTATGTCAATGAAATGCCTTTGGTTTTTTTCATTAACTTGTAAACACATCTGTGTTTCTAGAAGAGTACCTCCTGTCAGTCTAATTCTGAGATTTTGCATTCAAGACATGCCACTCTGTCTGCACAGTGAGTTTCTTGTTAGTTAACTACTGGCTCTAGATCTAACTCCATGTGATTCCCTGCAACGAAGATAATTGTGGCATGAGTGCAGCTTCGTTTTTGTATTTAAGATTATTGAAAAATAATTGCATAATTATGGATGAAATCCTGACCTTTTTTTTCTTAGTATTTATGTCCAGGTAAAACTGATTTTAACCAAAAATATTTATACGCTCTTCAGAGTCTGTTCTTCACAGATCCCAGAAAAAACCACTAGCAGTGAGGATTTTGAGTGATTAATATTTTCACTTGGAAACTAAATAGAAATTGGACTCAAGTATGCTACTATCAGCTGAAATTTGTGTTTTACTGTTTTGGGAGATGGAGGAAGGAATAGGATTTGGAGAATACAGCAGCAAAGTCTACAGCAGATTGAGTCTGCGATATGGACTTTCTCTATAAAGGCTCTCCTTGGAGCCATGGACAGGGGCCGAGCACCAAGTATTGTCTCTGTCCATGTTCAGAGCTGCTCAGGTCAGCATGCCCGTAAATTTTCTTGGAGTCTCAAAGACATAAAATGCCTGGCTGGAGTTGGGCTCATTGGAATGGCATCTGCAGCCGCCAGGCAGCTGCCAAGACTGGTCCATGAAGTAAAGAATTGTGCCTGAGGGATTCTTTTCCTGGGTTTTAGTGCTGAAAAGCAGTACTGGTATTGTGTGCTTGCCTGACAAAAGGACCCTAAACAGTTCAAAGCATTGTGTAAGTGTCCACTTGTCTGCATTGTATAAGTGTCCATAGGCACATATGGATACTTAGGAGTGCAAGTGGTAGGAAACACAAGAGGTGCTAAAAGAAATGGGTGTGAGCTGCTGCGGTTTCTTACAGTTGCAAGATGCTACAGAATAACAAAAATCTTACAATAGGACTATTCTGGATCATGGCTTCTGTAGAGTTCTGGGTTTTCTTTCTCATGGGAACTAGAAAGCTTTGCCATTTGCAGAGAATGGATCTTGCACAAAGACCAGTAAAGGAGGAACTGATCTTAGACCTGCATTTCAGGCCTTGTCCCAAGGGCTGTTTATGCATTTCACATAAACATGAAATGTGAAAGGCATAAACAGTCCTTGGAGAAGGGGATGGAAGCCAGATAAATTCCAAGAGATTGAAGATAAAGTGACATGCCTATAAAACCTGCTGAATCTGGAGAGCATCTCCTTACAATGTGTACATGCAACTGAATTCCACCCACTCTGACAGAGCTGGCTGCCCATTCTTTCAGACTGCAGGAAGTCCTAGGTGATGACAAGGATGCCGTGGGGCTGCAGCCCTGCTCTTGGCCTACCCAAAGGGACTGGAACAGAAGCAGGAAGCTATGTTGGCCAGCATTTAGAACATTTATTGGCAGTATAATTGCTGTCAAACATAAAAATCCCTAATGTTAAACATGCTGAAGTGTTTCTGTAGTGTAAAAACATTTTTACAAAGATGCATGAAGTGGTTTTGAGTTTATTAAAGTACTCATGGAAACGGAAAGTTCTCTGCTTTGGCAGATTCCCAGAGGCATGTATACAGTAACCACGTCAGACAGAGGTCTTTTCCTGCTCTAAACAGCATTAGTTCCCGTAAACAGTTCGTGCACTTCTTGATTTGAAAGTCACATAAGTTCACCTGCATTTCAAAGTTTTCTAACCCCATCTTTCAGAAATTGAGTCAAAATTTAGAGCCCTGGAAGGTCAAAATGACATTTGAAATGGTTCTGAAAAATTATTGTTTGTAAATCTGATTTTTTTTCAAGCCGACATCGAGATTATTTGAGTTGACTCATCCTTTCTGAACCACATGTCAAAAAAAAATGGGAAGGGTAGAAAATAAGATGATGCCTGGCAGCTAGGAACAGTTAATAACCATTGGAAATGGGCAGTCCAAAATAACTAAAATTACAGCAATGTAGTAAAGGAAGAACAAACGAAATCTAAGTCAATTTCCAATACTGTAGACTGAATTTAGAATGTTCATTGCAAAAAAGATTAGAGTTGTTGATTTTGTTGTGCGAACAGCTACCTCTGCTGGCCCAGTTCCCTGTATGCATTTAATGTTTTGGCTTTTTTTTCTTTTAACATGACATGTACCCAAAATCTAAATCACTTCTCAGTATATCAAATATTGCATCACAGTTCAACACTCAGCTGGTTACTGGAAACTCTATTATGAAAAGTTTGATTGTTATTCTGAGATGTACATTTTGTACCTATGCAGTATGATACTCTATTTTCATCTTTGAGTTTTGAGATGAATCAGGTCAGTAGGAAAGTGCACAAAGTGCAAGGGAAACAAAACCTGAGAAACAAAACTCTGCTGTAGTAACTTCTCTTCAACTTCCACTTGTTTATCAGCCCACTTATCTTTTTTACAGCACATAACGAGGGTTAATAAAAATTTTCAAGAATGAAAATGCTGTGAAGTCAATGGCATAGGTGTAATACAGAAAAGTGCTTTTTATTTGAACTTTAGGGATCATAAATTGCATTTTCTATTTGCAGTGTCCTTTTAGGGCCCTTAGAAAGATGCTCTGCCCCAGAGGGTGTTTTTGTTTCTGCATTTTCGTTTCCCCATGTGGGTGATCTGTTTCCACGGCTGTCAGTTTGCCTGCCCTTGGTGCCATCTGTGAATATCCACAACGAGAAGTGAATGCCAAGGGATCCCTGCCATTTTCTAATGCATTTCCTGTGATGCACTCTGTAGAAAAAAAGCATGAGCAAGCTTCTCTTTCTCTCCGCACCGCTGGATGTCACTGCTACCCAGCCAAAATGCAGGTGAGCGATGAACCCGAGGGTTTCTGCAGTAGAAGATTTGATTAACAGATTCCAGGAACAGACCACTGTCGAGCCCGATGCGGCTGGCAGAAAGCTGCTGGAAAAGACACCTTCTCCTGCGACCTTTTCACTTGTATGGACGTTTTCCTTTCAGAAATAGGAAACTTGGAGGAAGGAAGGATACACTCTATTGACTGACATAGTCTGTGGTATATAGATATTTCTAAGTGCCCGTGGAGGGAATAAATTATTAACAGACTCACTGCAATACTTACAAAACTTAACCCATGAGGTTTTTGTGACACCGATTTCCGATCCTGCCGGTGTGTGCGTGGCTGCCTTTGTCGCACGGACTGTCAGGGGCCATCGAGGGGAGCGGAGCAGAGAGGTGCAATAGCCACGGATAACAGCAGGGGGAGGTGGGGAAACGCCGCGGGACGGAGCGCAAACTAAATCACTGATTCAGACTAATCCCCTCGAATTTTATTGGCTATCTGACTAGTTCCATCCTAATTTATTATTCTTCTAATCGATCCCGAGTATGTTAGAAAGGCTTTCCCTAAAATATTTCTGCTTTCTCTTTTAGATCCGGCTACTGATTTCTTTGAATTTAAAATTGCTTGAGGTCTCTCAGTGGCTTTTGTTGGCTTTGTAACCTTGCACACCCCTCTATCTTAACCTCATAATTATCAAAACCACATGACAATTCCAACTATAACTCTTATTTCCGGAAGCCTCCCTCCATAAGTAGACTTCTTTTACAATGAAAAATGGTGTTTGGTGATAATGTTGAACACATACAGCGGTGAATCGCTCTGGTCAGGCCATTTTCCACCAGCGACTCCTCTGGATGAATTCATTAATTTCAGAAAATGTTTTGCAGTAGTCAGAGAAAAACAGCATTGACAAACCATACATGAACATCGGCCTGCACATGTTCACTAAAAAATCAGATTTCCCATTTTCATTCCTGCAGGATTATTACACCCTCTTACTGCTGAAATTACTGTCTTTTAAAAGTGTTCCAATTTGTCCTAGCACTTAGTTAATGGTTTCTGTGATGGATGAGATTTTTACTCTAATTTTCTTGGCAACACAGTGAAGCACTGTGCAGAGATAATGTCAAAGGCAAATAAATGGGACACAGAGAGGCTGTTCGAACTATCTCTATGCTAACAGTGAACACAGTCAATTCAACTATGCTGTGAACTGCTAACACTAACCATTTTACAAATGGTAAATTGCAAGAGAACCTTATTTTATCGACGAATGCCCTTCCTAATTCCACAGTCCTTTCATCCTAAAGCTGCTGAATTTCCCTGAAATTTCCCATTTTCCCTGTTGAATTTTAGCAGTTACTATTGCACCATCTTCCTATCTCTTACAAAATCAGCATACTAGAGCTTTCTTCCTTGGCTCTGGACTTTCTGAAGATGTGACTCAGTGCTCTGTGAGATTACTTCAGTACTTCTGAGATGGAGAAAGGATCTCTTCTAGTTCTTTTTACAATCTGATAATCCAGTGACCTTTCCTAGTTCCCCTTCCCCTCTTAGATCCGGCCCAAAATTTATGTATTTCTTCTGGCCTCTTCTGTCAACTTTAACACTCAGTTCTATTTTACTTTGGTTTCTAAGAAGTCTTGAGCAAGGTAGTGGGAGGCTGGCAAATACTTCCCCTCCCTTTAAAACAAACAAACAAACAAACAAACAAACAACCCACCCAAACAAACCCAACTCCCCATTTATTTAAATAACTGCATGTAGGAAATAAGAAGTAATCTTGATAATGTGACCAGCAAGTGGGTGACACATTGGTGTGTATCTGCTTTCTCAGACATAAAAAGGGTGTGAGTGAGGGGAATTGTGCATTTACTATTAATTCTAGCATGACAGTTCTGGTTGTCAGCTTTGACGAGTGGAGAATTAGCACACAAGAGAAGTGCTAGGCTCACACCATTCGATTGCTCAACAGTTCCTTTCACTTCAGTGGGATTGCTGCTGTCTTTGTGAGCTGACTTGTTCCTGATCCAGGGGGAATAAGGAATTCCTCAAAGTCCAAGGGCTGGAGCAGGTGATGAAAGTGCAGCCAACATGAGGCAGCCTCCAATAACACATGTGGGGCTGCGCTACGTCCCTTGGCCCTGCCTTCCTGCACACAAATGTGTTTTCGTGGTTAGTGAGGCACCGAAGGCATTAATTTTGCTCTATATATGAGGAGGGGAATGAACCTGACAAAAGTGTTTCCCTGTGTCAAGAAAAATCACAAGGTATGGAAGGGGACCAGGAGTGCGTGAAAAAGTGGGAACCAAATGGGAGCATTTCCCACCTGCCAGGCGGCGGCTGCCTCAGGGGTGAGCTATCACTTGCTAACTACATGGGTTTAAATAGCTCAGCCCTCCCTCCCCCTCCCTCCTCACAGGAGGTGTAAAAGCCCTGGGACGCCTGAAGACTCAAAATACTTTTCGGGGTAGTTTGATTTTATGTTTTTCCTTCGCCTTCTGGCTTTCCAGGTAGGCTCGACCGTGAGGTGCCGGTTCACGTTCGGAAAGCCCTGAGGGGGTAAGAGGCGCCGTGAGGGCTGTGCCGCGCTCCCTCAGCCGAGGCGGGCGGGCTGGGCTGGGCTGAGCCCGTTCCGCAGGGCCGGGGCGGGGGACGCGGCCAGCCCGGCCACGGAACGAGTCCGAGACAACAAAGCCGCGGGTCTGGCTGAGGGGCCGCCCTCTCCCCCGGCTGCCGAACCGCCCCAGGGCTGCGGGGGAGGCACCGTGAGGGGCGGCCGCTCCCGCCCGCCGCGGGGCGGGGGCCGCTGGCGCCCGCAGCCTCCGCCTGGCCCGGGGGGTGCTCGGGGGACGCCTGCCAGGGAGGGTGACAGCGGGCGAAGCCGGCGGGAGCCGGAGGGTCCGGAGGCAGAGCTGGGCTTCCTGCACGCCCTCTTTGTGTGGAGCACGGCTGCGTGCGGGAGCGGGCGTGGCCGGGGACATTGCATTTCCGTGCTGCCTCGGCCCGGCGGGAGAGCGGCTGGCACAAGGGCACGCCTGGCAGGCACGCTTGGCTCACCGGCCGAGCTGACGCGGGGAGCACGGTCCGGGAGCGCCGCCGTGTCCATGGACTAGCCGAGGCAGCGGAGAGACCCGCGCTTACGCCGACCGCCGCCTCGCCCTCCACCCAACTCGGCGAAACTTAGCGAGCAGGCTGCTCCCGGTGAGTCCCTGCCCGTCCCGGCCCGGGCATCGCCCCCGCCAGCTGCCCCGGGGGTCGCGCCGTCCGGAGTGCCCCTATCTCTCCCCAGCTCGAAGCACCGACACCCCTTTTCCCCGGAGCACGTCTGCTTCCTGCAGCATCCCCTGGGGGCTGGCGGCCACCGAGGCGGGCGGGGAGCAGCCCTGAGGCTGCCGAAGTTTCCCGACAGCGCGGGGCTATGGCGAGCCCCTGCCATTGTCCTTGTCCATTAAAGGAAGCCCGAGAGGCCGGGTGAGGCTTCCTCTGGGAGTTCACGCTAGCTTGTCTTGTTGAGGTGCCACGAGGGAGAAAAACAAAAATAAATAAAAATAATAGGAAAAAGGCCTTTGGGAGTTCTGCAGCCAGAGTTTGCGGCACCGTTCTCTGTTGTCGCCCCGGCTGCTGCCAAGCCCTGCCCTGAGCCCAGGGTGTTTAGAGGGAGCAACAGTGCAGTAGATGTAAGGGTTGAGGCCCGTAACTTAATTTTAGAAATATTTTATCTTTAATTGCCGGTAGGCAGTGATAGTGAGTGACCTCTCTGACACCCTTTCTGCCTCCTGCCGAAATAGGCCCGGCCGTGGAGCGCGGGGGTACCAGAGATGATGCTCCACCTCTGGTCAGTTTTGTTTTGTCTCTTTACCTTCCGTACTCTTTGTTAATTTGGCGGTTTCATTTTGAGACATTCTGAATAAAAAAAAAATAGCCCCCCACAAAGAAACCTAACCCATGCTGTAAAAGAGGCTACTTGTTTGATCTTTCTTTAGTAGGTCTTCCAAGGAAGTGGTGGTGGAGGAGAGAAGGATATTTTAAAATAACTGGCAGGACAAGATTCTACCAGCTCTGCTTTTTCGTTTGGTTGGATGTTTGTTTGTTACAGTGACATAAGCCTTGTCACCTAGAACTCTAGATAAAATGGAAGGAAAGCAGTTCCTAGAGAATGGAAGCACAGGTTGTATCTTAAGTGCTCATAAGTGCTCTCTGGTGAGGTGAACTGTCTCTTTTCTGGCCCCAGCAGGGAGTAAGGCATCAGTACTGAGACTCTTTATAATCACAGTAAGTATGTGAAACTTGAAATGCTTTGGTGTGGAAGGTTGAGGTGCTAGCTTGACAGAAGAATTGTGTGCAGAGAGAAGGGATCAGGTAGGAATTCAAGTGTAGTCATTGGTGTGAAGTAGGAACGAGCTGTGGCGGAAACTACTTTGCAGCTTTTGGTTTTTGCTTGTGTGGGTTTGTTATTTTTTTTAAAGGAATTCAGGACACTTGTGTTGGTGGAATGGTGTTCTTTATCCTTGGCTAATGACACTGGAAGAAAGTACTTTCAGAGTGTGATCTATGTCCTTTTAGCTCTGGAGGGTGGGGAGGGAAGAATATAGTATTGTTGCCTTTCCTTAGAAGATTCTCCCGTTCAAAACTATAGTTTTGAATATAGGAAGTTTTAGAAATAGCTTTCCAAAAGTTTGAAAGTGCATTTATACTGAAAAAAGAGGTGCAAATAAATTACAGGGTTGGCATTTTGTTTTATTTTTGTTGATCATGCTCCCAGATGGACTTGCTAAAGGTGCAGTCTAGGTCTAAACTGCAATAATGGAAAGCTGCTTTTCTGGTTGGTGTGTGCTGTGTGTGATTCTTTTAGTGTAAGTTGATCCAGTTAGCTTCCTTTGTGTTGAAGCATTATCTCCAGTCCCCAAATCAGAAGAAAACTCACTTAAGTCTTGAGTTTTGTTCTTGTTTCTGGGCACAGGCTTTGCCTGACATTTAGTGCATTGTAGAAAATTAATCTTACTGTTTCCTGTTTAAAGCCCCTTTCCTGTCCTTCCTGCCTCCTTGTGGGGAGTGGAAGGGTGGCAGAAAAGAAGGAAAAAGTGTGATCTTTTGCTCGGAGCAGTGCCTGTGCACAGCCTTCACATAGGTAACATACCTAACAGGACTGCAAGGGGGTGTGTTCTGGGCTGCCTTTTGCTAGGGTTAGGTCTTGTAATACTTAATGAAAGGACCATAAAAAGCCCTTGCTCTGAGCCCTAAGATGCTATTTAATTGGGATGCTTTCTTTGGTATTGAAGGCATAACTTTTTGCTCCTGGATGTAGCAAGAAACTTGTCGACATGGTGTCTTATGAATTTGGTTATACCTGGATGATGAATAAGTTTGTTGTATGCTTGCTTCTAAGGAGTAAGAGAGGAATATTGATGCATTGGATTGCTTCGTTTTCAGGCTGACTTCTGATTTTCTTAGAGGATATTTATGTTTAGTTTATGAGGCTTTAGTGGGTGGCTGCCAGTGTGCTGTTACCTGTAAACGCGTGTTCAGAAAAATGGGGGGATTTTTTCTTCTGAAAAACAATTAATTCTCAGAGTCTATCAAGTTTCTTATTGGGGATTAGGTGTGGCACAGTTTGAACACTGATAAGTGTGAATAAATTAAACTCTTGTTTTAATCTCACTGTGTTAGTTTAGAATTCTCATTGAGGTGTATGTGAGTGGAAGTGGAGTTTAGAGAGCTATTGTCAAAACTGTTCCAACAGTATTGTCAAAACTGTTCCTCCCTTTATGTAATTTTTTGTTTTTACAAAGATTTTCACCTGGGTGGGGTATGGAAAAATGTGTGGATTTCAGACACACTTTAATTGGGGGCTCTTCGTGCCATACTGCTTTGCACTGTGGCTTCCCGTGTCAAAACTTCCTGGTTTTGGGTAGAATGGACTTTCGTGCTTTGCCACCTGTGGTGCGTTTCTGAGGCTGAGGGCTGCAATTCACAGAAATCCATGAAAGTGCTGTGTTCTCATTTTGCTCTAAGCTGAAGTAGCTCAGATAAAATAAATTAGACCCTCGAACAGTAAATGTTGCAGGCTGTTACTGAAGGGGAATAAAGTGGAGGTTATTTCTAGATGGCATCTGATTGTACATCCAAAGAGTGGTCCTGTGTCTTCCTCACTGGTCCTGTGTCTTCCTCACTGGTATTGCCCAGTCCTAAAGTCTGTGGCTCTTCCAAAGCTGTGGTGTTGGTGGCTTGGGTGGAGGTACTGGTGCTGCCTTCAGCCCCTGGCAGAGTTTGGGCAGGAGCAGGAACCTTCTCCTTGTCCCTTTGGCTGATGCTCAGCCTAAAGGTTGAGAACACTGTCAGAGGTAATCAGACTAAAGCTTATCAAGATTAGATATGTGTGGGTTTTAAAGAGTAATAATTTGGTGCTTCCCAAGAATACAGAAATTTGAATTTTGATTTAGCAATCTAAAAAGAAAGGGAGGGGCTGAAATGTCTGGGCTCTGATGACTTAATTTTATATGCAGCCATAATTTAACTACTTAAATATAGCTGAATGTCTCATATTTGAATTTTTTTTTGCATTGTAAAACAACTTTATTCTGGGTAGAATCTGCTTTCAGATGGTCAGTGAGCTGAAAATCATTGTTTGGTAAATTCTTCTATTTTAGGAATGACACAGGTGAGGGTAATAGCAAAGTGCAGGTGTTGAGGATCACCTGCAAAAGTGGTGATCCTTAAAAAACTTGCTGTATAAGGGATTGAGGTGTTTGCAGTTAAAACCGCTGCCTTGAATGGCCAGGCTTTTGCTAACCTTTTTGACCAATCTGATATAAATCTTGGGATTGAAACCCTCAGAGAGAAGTACTACTCTGCTTGATTATTCACATGTAAATTTTGTTATCACTTGTGTGGAAAACCTTTAACAAATGAAGATAAAATATGTTGGCCACAATAGGAACTATATCTAAACCCAGGGCTCTTAGCTGGATTTAAAAATAAGTTTATTTTCCTTTCTGATTCAAAGTATGCCTCAGCCCCTGTCTGGCAGGGGGGACCAGCACTTGTTTTGTTTCAGTATTTCCTGTCTTTCTTCAACTCTCTGGGAGCAAAGCAACAGTGTTTTATCCTTTTCATTGTCATATAGCTTATGTATGATATGTGTGAGTGGAAGAATTTCTGTTCTTATCTGGGGTTCCTGCTTACATGTGTTTCTTCTCAGAACTCTTTCTTTGTCATTGTCTTTAGAAGTGTGTGTAAAAGCTGAAAATCTAAGGCCTGTCTTCATTCTTAATCTGAACCTGAGTGGGAAAGGCAAGGGTGTAATAAACACAGGGCTCTGCTTCCCCTTGATCTTTGTAGTAAGCACTGTTGAATGTTGTCTTGGTATTGTAAAAGAGCTTCTGTGGTATTATAAAAGAGCTTCTCTCTGTTTTATGCTCCCGGTCTAGAGAGCAGGCCTTTATACCAAACTGATAAAGGTCTTCCCTGTGAAAATCTGTACTGAAACTCCCTGATGTAGCTGGGGCTCTTTGGCACTAATTGGCTCAGGCACTTGATGAGCTTGTGTGCGTGTGAGCTTTTGGCTTTAGGGGTTGTTTTATTTTGACATTCACATTCTGTTTCAGGCAGGTTGTTAGTGTACAACCCCAAAAATGTTTGTGTGGCCCAACAGCCCTTTCCAGAAATCTTTTTTCCTCTTTTAACGTTTTTTGTTTCCTGCTCAAAGACTAAATAATTTATACTTGAGTCTCTCTGGAAAGGAGTTTTCTCTAAATAATTGATGGACTTGAAGGTAACAAAGTCAGGTGTTTGAGTTGCTGCACTTGCAGCTGCAGGATGAAGCATAGTATTTGGAGGCAGCTGAATGCTGCGAATTTTAATATTTAAAAAAATAAAATTTGTTCAGCTTGGCAGGTGGTGTACTCTTGCTTTGGGGCATAAAAAGGGCACTGACATATGGTCACTGAGGTCTAGAAACTTCTGGAATAGAAAACAAAGGGAATGGCCTCAAGTAACTTGCTTCTGAAGGAAGGTACCTGAGAGGTTGGACTTTGGGATTTATGTGACAGTGGCTTCTGACTGCCAGGATATGGAGATGATTCTTTTGATGCAGTTTTTTATTAAATGTGGTGCTCTGGGAAGTACTCTATGGGGTGAAATATGCCTGCAGTGGTATAGCTATATCTAATAAAGGGTACAAAAGAGCAAAACTTTCTACCCTGCCCTGAATACTAAGTCACTTAGTTTGGCTGCATGGCAAGCCTGTGGAGCAGGAAGGTTCTTCAGAAAAGTTGTCTGAATTGTAACTAATGGAAGGCAATTAGTGAGATGACTCTTGGAAAGCAATCGGTGAGATGACTCTTGGAAGACAACAAGGCAGCTTTCTTTGCAAAATGTCCAGCGTGCTGAGGTTGCAAAGGGTATTCTGACAGAGTGGTCTTAGCAGTGGTCTGCTCCTGCAGAACAGGAGCGTGTTAGCTGAGAGGGCTTGTGCAGCTGGGGCAAGTGAGAAGGGAAGGTGTTCTGCTCTGTGGTGTTTTATCTGAGCTGTGGTGCTTGTGTAACAATCATACTGTCAGCCTGTTCAGATGGCAGTTTCCTGTGTTGTCACATTTTTTCCATCAGGAGGTATGTTTTTTCATTTTATCGAAGGCACGGATTAGGAAGTGTTTGTGTCTAAGTTCTGCACCTTCTAATTCTGCTGTTGCAGAGAGTGAGGTCTGCGTTGGAAGGAGCACTCACTGTGTCCTTTCCTAGCCTTTGTTGCCCTGATCTCTAAATGGCACGGTGTTGTTCTTGGCATCATCTTGCGAGGTGGAAAGCCTGTTTGTCCTCCTTCCCCAGGGGCGGATGCAGAGACTTTGGGCGAGACAGCCCAGGCTTTCTCACGACCTGCCAGAGCACTGGCTTTTGGGGGAAGGGCTGGAGCTGTTCAAGCATGGGCTTGTCCTGAAGCAGCATTGGTTTTTGTCTTTTTCATCTTTTCCCTGTGACGTGGTACTATGTGCAGGGTGCTCTTCAAACCTTCTTACTATGTTTCTTGAAGCATTAGCTTGTTGCTACTTATTTGGGCTGAGACATTTTTTCTGCTGAAGAGCTGACAGTGGCTAGGATTGTGAGACATTGGTGAAGGCTGTTTTATCACATCTTTAACATTTTCCTTAGAGGTTTATCTGTTGGTTGGGTTTTGCAAGTTTCACGAGTGTGTTTCTTTAGCAGAAAATAGATAGAAATGAATTACATGGTAGTTGAGCTGTCTATGTGGCTACAAAGAGCCATTTTCTCTTGTGGCTTGTAAACTGGTGATTGTCGTCCTTGGCAAGTAAAATAAGGCTGTCTGGCTTGTGTTACAAATGCGGCTGCTGGAGGTGGAGGGCAGCAAAAAAGACCCTTGAGAGCATTGTCCCCAAACCCCCCACACATTTCCCCAATAAGTAGCACTCCCTGGTGCTGGGAGCATGCCTCATTTGGAATGAGTGTTCCTCTGGTGGTGAAGGCATAGGCCCTGTTAATTGGGGTGGGAGGGGAGGAAAAAAAAAGAGGTTATACAGATTGAGCTCCACATCATGTTTCCATGGCATGGAGTCAGCATTGTTTAAACAGAACAAGTGATGAATGTATCTAGTATGATGCAGATACATGCAGTCATTTCTTAGCATGCTCATTACTGGAGATCAGATTTCAACACTGAAATTTTAAATTTTTTTTTAAAACTAAGAAATACCTTGATCTGGTTTAAAATGTTAAATATCTATTTTATTATATGTAATCTATATGTTTATAAATTCATATATAGGAGTATTCAGTGTGAAGGCTCAGAAATGTGGTGTGGATGTGGACAGACTGCACATTATATCCAAAGCAAGGAACATTTTTAAGAAAACAAGCCACAAAACCCAAAGCAAATTATATGCTCATCACTTCTTTATTGTGTGTTGCTATAATCAGTCTCCTGGGTTTTTTTCCTATGAAAAGAGAAAATGAAGGTATATTCCTTTTGACTGAAATATAACTGGAGACTGAAGAAGTGGCATTCCTGGAAGTGGAGGAAAGTCACAGTATGTATAAAAATTTAGGATGTTCTCTGAAGAAATTATATTTGTCAGCAAAGAAAATTGGTGGCTTCCTGTCTTTTTTCCTCTAAGTTATGACTTATTTTTATGATATGAGGTGGTATAGCAAATGGAGGGACCCATTTGGTTCTTGAAACCTTTTGGTCTGTATGGAGCTATGGGAGGGACCAGACAAAATGTATGAAATATGTTTTGTTACTGTTGGATTACTAAATAGAACTAAAATTATGCCCCAAACTGGAAGTTCTGGCTCCTCAGATAAGATATTTACTTTGTAAGGGTTCCAAAACCTTGTGTTGGAAGGAAAAAAAAAATCAAATTACATGCTGCTTTTAAATTAAGCCTTTGAGTTTTGCCTTGCAACTGTTGATGTTACAGGGAGTGGGTGTGTATCTGCTCTCATAAGATGTAGTATAAAGCAACTGAGGACTTTGGGTCAGCTAAGATTATTCTGGGTACCGGTTCTAGCAGGTTTTGCACCCTGGGGTGAATAAATTCCTGCTCAGAATGACTAACCTGCTTCTATGTGTTTCCCAATACCTGAACTTTCTGTGAAGTAAAATGAAAGTATGACTTATGGCTTGTGGTGTATAGTGAGTAAGTGCTGCACAGGCAAGGTCCTATTCAGGTGAAACTGGTCAATAGCTTTATTAAAGAAAATTTTCATAGACATGAAAGATTTTTACAAACTTTCCTAAGATGTTAATGAGGCAACTTTTCAACTGTAGTGATAGTATCTAGTGTTGTTTTCACTTACTCTGGCGTAATCCAACTGAGTTTTAACTCCAGAGGTTTATCCAATAGTGCTTTTGAGGATAAGGTCAGTGAAGGCCCTACATCCTGTGCTCCTGCTGTTCTCTTAAATATTAGTAAAGGGAGGGATAGCTTACAAAAGGATCCTTCTCTCTTCTGCTGTGCTCTCCCCATGTTTGGAAAATTGCTGGCTTTTGGATGAAGTTTACATTTAACATTTCCTTTTCTGTTTCCTGTGCTCTCTCTTGCTTTAAGTCAGAATGTGGAGTATATACTTTATTTGCAGTCAACTATTTTGAGCAGGTTTTCCTTGAACTAGGTGAGAGACCCTTGCCTTTTTGTTAGCACCTTTGTCAAGCACCTCTGGATGTTGAAGCAGAAAGTATCTTATCTGTTCAGTTACTATTTCAGGGAACCTGAGGTCAGTGCAGCAGAATTAGCATAAGTGTACTAAAATTCTGTGGGTAATTGAGTTGTGCCTCTCCTCAATGTCAACACCTAAAAATATTTGCAATTTGAATTTGCGTTGTCAAGACTTTAGTTGTACAGTGTCATTGACTTGCATTCTGACCAGTTTGTATAAATGAAAATATGGAATCTTTGGAACTTCTTTTGTTTTCTGGATTTTTAAAAAAAAATAATAGTAGCTTTTATTGCTGAGTAGGAATAAATACTTCTACACATGGAAGTAAGGCCAGCCAACTATATCTTTTGTAGCTTCTCTATGAAGAACACTGAAAAGTGAAATTGTTAAAACTGCTCTTGTTCTCTTTCACCTTTTTTAAATTGCTTTGGGAACAGCATTGAATTCTGCTTGCCTTCAAGTCTTCCTTTAGTGAAGTTCTGTTAGTTTAAGAAATCAAATGGAGCTGAAAATATTCCATGAATCATAGGTTGAATAGCTCCTTGAATTACAGTTGTGCAGTGTACAGCCTTTATGCCAAAGGACTGGTGATGTTAGTCAAGTGGTGAGTTAAGAAGAGGTTCTTAATGACCATGTAGCTTATTCCTTAGAATTTGGAATGTCCACTTTGTGAATGTTACTCTGAGTTCAAGGTCCTTACAATGGTATTTTGGATGTATGTCATCCACATAGAAGTAGTTGCTTGGCCAAAAGCACAGCATAACTTAAATGTGTGAGTTATAGAGACCTGAAGTGGAGCTCTTTTGAATCGCTGCTTCCTTGTTTGGGGTTTGGAAACACTGGTGTGTGTTTCTGACAAGTTTTCCTAAGTTGTAGTTTGTGCTGTAGTAGTAGAACAAAGCCTGGTCACTGAAACATGAAACCCTTCCCAATGGGTTGGGGATTTGTCCTTCTCTGAGGGATTGTTTTTTGGTGCTTGCACTGGAGTAACTTGTGCTTGAAATATTCTTCAAATGCTTTGAGGATGAGTCCTCAGTACAGCGCAAAATAAGGGCCCCAAAAGATGTCTTAAGAATTCTCTCTGGCTTTGCCCATGTTTTCCATTGAGAATTGTTACTTGCCATTATTTTTCTGGTGAAACAGGGATAACCTATTAATGATATCTGTCTTTCATCATGAGTATTTCAGGTTAAAAAAATACCCTATTGTTGATTAATCCTCAGGTTTCTTCTAAGAATGAGCAAATATTTCTCTGCTCATGTGGACTGCAGCAGAAGTAAATAAACTATACTTGTATTCCTTAACACAAGCTTGTCTTTTTTTTTTTTGAGGCCCCAGTCTGATTTCTGTCGAGACAAAATTGCAAAATGACACGTGCTTGCTTGGAGTTACTGAGTCATCAGCAGGACTACTGTCTCTGTTTCCAGGAACAGATCAGCTTGTAAGAACATCAAATCCTGTCAGTTTTTCTTTCCTTTTTGTTGTACCAGCTCAGCCCCTATAAATGAAGATTTGATGGCTAGCACCCAGATACTTTATTGAACGTTGTCCCCTTTGGTGGTCAGCTTCTCTCTAGGATATGGAGAGAGCAGTTTATAGGTGCCACTTAGTTGTTCCATTTTTAGAAGAATATCTCTGAATTGTGCCCAGTCAGGGATAAGGCCTTCTTTTACCTTCACAGAAACCCCTAATGATTGAGCACCTTCAAAGAATGACAATTGTTTTTAATGACCGACTCAACTGATGCTTTTTGATATAGGTTTGGTGTTGATGGACTACTGGAATTAAGGAGTCATATCAAAACAAGTCATAGGCCAAAGTACATCTCTTGCTGTATTTTAAAAGTCCTTGCTCCTCAGCGTATTCTTCTGACTTTGATCATTTGCTTCACCAGCTTCATATAGGCACCATGCATTGTATTGGTGAACAAAGGTGGAGCAGCCAACAGCTTGACAAATGATTTTTTTTTTTTCTTTTCCTCTTGCCTCCGTTGTGCCCCTGTTCCCTCAGCTTCAAATGTTTTTAGCATTTCAGCCTCATGTGTGGTGTAGCCTTTGGTGCTGGTACAGACTGGCACTGGAGGGGTGCTGCATTTCCAGGAGCACACTCGAGCTGCCATTGCTTTTGTTTTCCCATCCTTGTCCTCCTGGCTGCCCCCACACTGCTCCCACATTAGTAAATGCCCTGGGAAGGTAGATTGGAAGGCTTAAAGCTATTTACTTCTTGGTGTGTGGTACGAGATTATAGAATTGATCTGAAGATTTTTCTACATGATTTGCTGTGTGGTTTTTGCTCCCCTGAGTAGGTTGATTAATGGCTGTGGATTTTAGGAGGGGCACGGAAGGGGATCAGGACTCTGTATATGGTGGCAGTATTGGCTGAACTTGGAACTTCAGTGTGACTTAGGTCTGCCTTGTAAGGTAAATGCCTCTGGAGGATTAAAAGAATTTGTGAACCTAAATCTAGAAACTTAGTTTATTTCAGTTGTTCCAGACTTAATGTCTTACCCATGAGGATTTGTCTGCATATTCACATCTGGTTAGTGAATAGAACACATAATCTGTTTTATGAGAGTTAGGAATATACATTAGGAATATTCACTGCTGTAGCGTTTTGAAGGTACGAGTGGAATTGTGGGTGTAGAAAGGCTTTGGAAATGGCAGTAACCTCTTGATGAAAGACTACATTTTTCCCCCCTCACTAAAGCTGTAAACACCAAGACAAAATTATATTCTACCAAAGCAGCAGTGCTCTGTATTTAATTTTTAGAAATTCCTATTGCTGTGAGTGGGTGATAACTGTCAGCTGACACAATGTGACTTGCTTTGTCTGAAACACAGCAGGGAACATTATTAGTCTGTACTGCCCACATACTACTTTAATCTTCCAAGTGTTTTTAGTATTGCCTAACCATAGCTTTGCAGCCTGTGCTGTGAATGAAGTGAATTACTGACATAGCAGATTTCTAGACTGGTAACAGATGCCTTCTGTGTTAGGAAACATTACTGCTTTTAGTGTAAACATGGGGAAGGTGGCTGTGTAGCCTTGAGTGGACTGCTTCATTTGTTTGTAGGTTAAGGGGAAAAAAATCACATACCTGCCCTTCAGATTTATGATGCCACTCCCATACCAGCCATACAGTGTTCAGTGGTCTGCCATGAACTACCAAAAGAATTCTGATGGGAGTAAGCGCAGAGCAAGTCAAATCAGCTCTTAAGATAGGCAGGTGTTTCGGAAGCTAATATCTGTCTGAGGAGCTGTGTGCTGTTACAGGACAGCTTCTTGCTAGTACTGGTAGTACACCCCCCTCCATCATGTCCAAGCATTCAGAAGTCTGTATGTTGAAAAAATTATTTTGCTTTTTCATTGTGTTAAAATACTGGGATTGGTATTGACTGGGGCATCTTACCAGTTGTTTGAAGTGTGGAGAAATGTCTCCTAAGCTGGTGGTGAAAACAGTGAGGTAGGTGGGGAGTGGTACTTATTAATAAGTGTACTTTTACTGCTCTTATTCCTGTGAGTAGGTTCAGTGAAGCTGGGACTGAACAGTTGGATCTAAGTGCCAATGGGAGGGTAACTTAACAAAAAGTAAGTCTTCAGATAATGTTTGTACTTTAGGTCCTGAAATGATGTGCTTGCCTTTTTGCCTCAGGTTATATTTTAAGCCTCTTTGTCTAGCAGACAATTTCATGTTTGTGAAATTTAATGATGTGCTAGAGAGATGCAACCTGCTGCCTTCTCTTTTGTAGATGTAGCAGCACATATTCCTTATGTGCATTTTGCAGTTGCTGCTCCTGTCTTTTACCAGGTTCCTGATTTTCATAGGGAGGGAGGCAGAACAGTGGTGGAGATTGCAGTGTGTCTGCATCTGGAGAATATATTTGCACTGGGAGCCAACGTATTGCTGTAAATTGGGATTATACTCACACAAATGGCATCTTGGACTCTGCTCAGATTAGTGGGATTCTGCTCTTGTACCCTCTCTTTTATCTCTTCCCCCGGCGCATCAGACTTACTGACTTGGACAAATGTATGTGTATAGATTGTTGAAATAAAAAATTGCCATTTGGAGCTAGAAACTGAAATCAAGTTGGGAAAATCAAACTTTGTTCCTTATATTGTCTTAGTTGTGGGCTTAGATAAGCAGGAGAGTGGTGCTTAAACAAATGTTCTTTGCTGTGATTTATAATGGTTGCCAAGGTTCCTAAATGTTGTCTGTAACATTGGATAGGTTGAAAAGGTCAGTAACTAAAGCTGAACCCCAGAGCACAAGGAAATCAAACTCACCACTTCTTAGGAACGTATGTTACAAAATTAATTTTGTGTGGTATGGCTGGGTCACTTCTAGGAAGGTCCTTCCCTGTCACTGCCTATACTGTCATAAAGTACAATTTCATTTGTTTTAATAAAATTGAAGTGCTTTTTGCTATAAATGAACTACACATTAGAAGTTAAAAGGTGAAGAAAGAAAATTTGTTTCCTGTGTTTTGTTAAAATTATATGGAAATCAACATCTGAACTCCAGAAATATCAAGCTCAAGTATTAATTCATACTCTCTAGTCTGAAAAGTTTCACAGGTACTGTTTCTGTTACAACGTGCCATATAAAATTCAGTCTTTTCCCAGACTGCCTTTCCACTGAAACCTTTGCTGAAGCTGTTGAGGAAGAAATGTTTTAGTTCTGACTTGACTCAATTTTGCACCTCCTCGTATGGAATCAGGAGGAGGAATTTCTTCTTCTAATGTTTTGGGACTTTTTTGTTGCTTCTCTGTCTGTTCAAATGCACTAATCTAGAGTTCCCTGTGGGTAGTATCTGTTAAGCAACCGGCATTGATAGCATGTGCAGAAAGGCTACTTAGGCCTTATTATATATACATTAATCTACTTCATATCAAGTGGGTCAGTATGTCTTGTATAATAACTACCAACTTCCAGTAGAATCTGAACATTTCTCTTGTGCCCACGTAGGCCATTTTATCTTGAAAAAACCAGAAATTATTCTCTGTCCACAAGTCTTACAATCTTACTTTGGTATGCCAGGTCGCATGACTTTCCAAATGTTTTTTTCCTATAGGAACTTAAGGTTATGGAGCATTCTACCAAAATGTACCTGCTTAGATTTTTCTACATGGTCTTGCTGTTTCTGCGAAACTATTTTCATTTGGTTGAGCTGTAAAAAAACTTCCTGACTGGACTTGTAGAGGGATGGAGAATGTGTCTGGACCAAGGAGGGACTCTCAATGTGCTTCCAGGTGGAAGCAAAACCTGGAATGAGAAGACTTCTGGATGGAAAGAGTCTGCTTGGAATCTGTTAACAGTCTTGTGGACTGGAGATGTCTCTTTTGTGTCCTTGACCTGTATGTGTGTGGTTTTAGCTTCAGGGGGAAAAAAAGCTTAAGGTATGGCTTGAAATGCTTGTGTTGAGATTTCCAAAAATAAGCTCCTTCATTAAAACCTGATGGTAGTATTCCATAATTGTAATGGAGAAGAATTGATATTTCACTTAAAAGATATAACGCAAGCTGTTTATTGTATTGAAGGGTATTCTCAAAGCTGACCGGTATTTACTTCTGTTTCTTAAGTGATAGTGTTTTTTATACTCAGGTGCTGACTGCTTTCAGAAAAAAAACCCCAAAAAACCAACAAAAAACCTAGTTAACCTTCTCATAGCTGTGAGTGTGGTGCAGTTCAGTTGTCCATTCCATGGTCTTGATTTCAGACTTTAATGGGTAGGCTTGGTTGGTGCATGCTGTTTGTTAGTGACCAGGATGGCACAGTAGTTTTTCTAAGGAGGTGTTTGAAAAATCTCTGTTCTTGCTCCTTCCCTTTGCAAACCTTTCACTGACATTTACCTCAAGTAAGTGAAGGGTTGAAATGCTGCTTGTCTGTGTTAGGCAGCACTCAGCTGTCCAGAATATGAGGGCTGTGCAAATGCTCAGTCCTGCTCTGAATTTAACAGCTTGTTCTCTGTTTTTCTTATGCATGGCATTTCTGCAGAGGTGGTTTAGTTATGATACTCTGAACAGCTGTAGTTCTCTGAAATATTTGAGCAAGAGTTGCAGTTGAACCTTATCTCTCTAGTTTGCGTAAGGAAGCAAACTAAATTCCACAGAGCAGATCGGTACTTAAATGGTGAGACTTCAGTTCTTGAAAATAAAACCTCTTACAGGATATGATTTGGTAAAGGAACATGCAAGTATGGAAGAGGCTAAGTACAACTACCTATTGTGTTTAGCAATCTGTTGACACCGAGAGATTTGAGGTAACCACTTTGGACATCCTGCTACCTTGGACTGCTGGCTGTGCAATCCACAGGGCTTGTGGCTAGCTCCAAGCAGCTGTCTGCGGAAGTAGAACGGTTTTGAAAGAGTGAGAATGTCAACTTGCTGATGCAGATCTTCCTAGGCTAACTGTATAGTGAGTTTCCTTTGTGGGTGTGCCTGCCCTGCTGCAACATTATGGTGCTTAAAGATACGATTATTAAGCAAGAAATACTGAAAGGAAGTTTAGGGTCAGTGGAAATGTGAGTTGACTTTGAAAATACCTCTGAATGGCATATGGTTATGTACAGGTTAATGTACTCCCTTTCTCAACAGAGCAAGAGAGACCTGGGAAAAATTCTTTATTCTTGAAAGCTTTTACCTAATCCCTCTCATTCTTTCTCTTCTGTGCAGACGCTGTGCTATAGAAGATGCACTATTACCGATACTCTAATGCAGAAGTCAGCTGTTGGTACAAATATTTGCTCTTCAGCTACAACATTGTCTTTTGGGTGAGTACAAAATGTAGAGACTGAAATAGTTTAGGCATAGCTCAGTTTTATTAAGTTCATTACTCTGTTCAAGAGAACAAATTGAAATACTTGCCTGAAAGCAGGAAACTGATGTGTAGCTTGCCACAGGCGTTTTGTAATTGAAGGAGCCTATCCCATAGGAGAAATTAATTATTATTGAAAATGTGGGGACTCAGTATCCATATTATCATGTTGAGTGGCTTCCCTATTAAAAAAGTTCTCTTCTAATGTTCTCTTTCAGATCATCTTTGATCTTTTTTGGTGGTACAGCTGGCAGTACATGTCATGCTCTGTGGGCAGCTGAATTCTCTGACACAGTCTTGAAAAACTTAGCTGTGGACTAACCTGCCTATAATGTTTGTTTAGAATTGTGAATGTGAAAAGGGTACAACAACAGGTGTGTGGTTTTAGGTGTGTATGATGGTCAAGCACCTGCCTTGGAAAAGGAGGCTATTTAAAGGTTAGTGCACAGTGTTGCACTAGAAAGAATTAAGTTGTCTGTTAGGGGAAGGCGAGGATGCAATTCAGATAAGCTCACTAATTCCTTTTGGAACTTTCAGGTCAAGTGTTAAGAGTTTGCACCTGAAGTCAAAGGAACTGCAGTCATGGAAAGACATGAGTAATTCTGGAGAAGTGCAGATATGGTGACTTGTCCGGTGCTAGCAGTACAGTTGCAGAATTTTTGCTGCTATCACCACCTCTTGCTGACTGGTGCAATGTTCTAACATGATACTGTAGCATTAAGCCACAGGCGAGTTATCCTTGTGTGGACAACAAGGCAGAGAAGGTGTGTAGAAACTTTTGTTCCATTAAGGGTTAATTTGCTACAGTATTGCATAGTGCATGTGCTAGGGGTGATATTTTCTGTGTTGCAAGTGAGTGTGCCTTCAACAGGTCAAAAATTGTGCTTATAAGCCACCAGCTCTGCAGTTCTTTTTCTTCTGTGTTGTGCAATTCCCACGCACCTGTAGTGGAGTGTGGTACAGTGAGAAGTAATACTTGTCAAACTGCTCTGGTTTTCAGAGAAATCACTTCATAACTGGGTGGATGCTGTTCAGCAGTTCCTGGTGGGATGTGAGAAATCTACAGTCTTGTTTATGAATATATTAGGATTCTTTTAGACCTCTACTTTTTTTCTAGTGAGTGTCTCATGAGGTGGAGTCTATGACTGTTTCAACAGCCTTTTTAAAACGGAATTTTTTTGTCTTCACTCTAAGGGGAGGACTGTCAAGAATTTGCCTCTGTTTTTTCACAGGAATCAATTTTGTATCTTTTTCTTCTCTGCAGTCATTACATTTTTTCATTTTTACTGTATTGAAATGAATGCTGAAGATCTAAAGATTTTTCTATTCTTTAAAGAAAAAAAATTGAGGAGAATTCATAATACAACTTGGGTGTTTCAGCTTATCTCTTGGCTGGAGGAATTAGCTTCCTCAACAAAGGGTCTGAGTCTTCTACTGCAGTTATCAGGCTGACCTAGTAAATGATGTGCAGCTACAGCTCTTTGGATAAGATTTTTGGCACCTTTAGTTGTAGAACAAGCTATGTAAATGGTGAAGGCAGACACCCCTATAGGCGATGCATGAATCATTTAGCTGACACCAGGATTCAGGCGCCTGTGAAATCCTGCTGGCTGGATGACTACCAATTCACCATTTGTGAAACAGTAAATATTCTATGTGCCTGAAAAGAGCTGAAGGACTACAAAACCAAAAGGAGAAATGTAACCATAACTCACAAGCAGCATTTGAGAAGGCAATGTTGGTCTTGATTTGCTTTCCTTGGGTTGGAGGACAGGTGCTTGTGGGAACTTGTTTGTGAGCATTTGTTGGTGAGCGTGGCTGCGCTGGAGGTGTATGAAGGATGGATTTAGACAGATGTGCAGAAAGCATCTTGCCTATATTAGCTGTTAGAGCTCTCCTGTGCCTCAGCTCAGGACAGTGTATGCACAAGCCAGGTAAATGTGCATGTAAATAGTTGCATTGGTTCTTCTGTCATACTTAGTAGAGGTAAGTGTTGACTTTCCCATTGTAGCTCTAAAGATAATATCAGCAACTGTTTAAACTTTAAAGTTAAAGCATGTGGTGATGTAATAATGAATTGAATTTTTTAACTTTTCAGTGAGTGGTTACTGCCGTTGGTGTTATGCTTCAAATACAATTCCCATAGATTGGGGTGAAATAAAATACTGAACTCAAAGAGGCAGATATGACTACTAATGGCAAGCTAAGTGTAATCAGCCTTTAGGAATCTGTAAATCTTCATTCTTTAGAAGTCTGTCTTTTTTTTCGGGTGGACAACTTGGGAATAGAAAGTTCTGGCTTTTAGTTGTGTACTACTGGCTTGTAGTATCACTTCCCTATTCTTTTAAGAAAGGGAATGGAGGCCATAGGAAGGCTCTCTTCCTAGGCATGATTTTGATATGCGATTACTTTATTTTCATCTTGCTTTCTAAGCATGCTCACAAGACTTAGCTTGTCCAAGTACACTCTTGTTAATGAGTGGTGATAAGGCAGTGCTGCAACCATTAAGATAGCCCTGCAGAGAGCAAGATAAGAGGGCTGAACCTTTTTGTGTTTGAAAGCTTTTTTTTTTTGTCAAATAACTTCATTTGTCATGGTGCAGTTTTAAAGACTGCAGTAACAGCCAAGTGAAGAGCTAGGTTTTGACACCTTTCTGTTCTGAGTCATTCTGCAATTCAGTGAGCTCTTCTGTGAAAGCCTTGGTGCTTGGAAGGAGGCAGGGAGTGCAGGGGTGCCCTGTCTTGGGGTGCAGCACTGTTATAGGCCTTCT
Organism: Acanthiza pusilla; assembly: GCA_036630365.1. Lineage (NCBI taxonomy): Eukaryota > Metazoa > Chordata > Aves > Passeriformes > Acanthizidae > Acanthiza > Acanthiza pusilla. The sequence continues at coordinate 25,253,895 of JAXCHO010000234.1, forward strand.
AGCCTGAACCTGGGAAATCCCAGGGAATAAAAGACAGTGCCTCAACACTTGTCTCTTGTGCTTGCTGCTTTGTCTCCAGCTGAAAGGGGTTTTTTGGGGTGGTCTGAGAATAGCCAGGACATGGCTATTTAGGTGAAGTGAAGGATTGCATGTGTGCTCTGCCAAAGCCTTTTAGGTTGTATGTGAGCTTGCTGTCTCTCACAGGAATTGAGAGGGTAAAATAGCTTTTAGCTACTGTCATCTGAATTTATCTTCTAAAGGTCTGTAGTTTTGTGTGTGACTCTTGAGGGTTATTGGAGTCAAAACCAGAACTTTTCACTCATCCTGTAGGAGATGTGGCATTTTGCCCTGAACTTGATGATGAAGATAAAAAAGTCTCTTCAGTTCTGGAAAAGAATTCTGAGTTAATTTCTTTGAAAAGTAAGAGAAGACCCAGCTTAACATAAGATTGATTTTCTTGGCTTTTGCAGTGTATGTTGTTTTCCAGGAACTTCTGAAACAGCAAGGCAGTGCCAGGAAGAGGAAAGAATGTGTACCACCAGGTGGTTTCCTGACTCTGAGAGGAAGAGTCTCTGAAGAGCCAAGGATAGGAAGGAAGGGCTGCAGGCTGCTGATTGCTCTAGTGTGGGTGGAGGTGCAGTGTGAAATAGGATTATCCAGGGAGTGGGAAATATATATATATATAAAAGAAAATATAAAAGCTGAGTGCAATTCCTGTTACTGCTGATCCAGACCTAGGGGCAGACTGACCCACAATCAGTTTGTGTGCAAGGGTTGTCTTGCAAGAATTGTTTAGCTGCTGCCTACATTTGAGAAATTATCCCTGTTTTCTCAGTTGGCAGTGTGATTCTGACAGCACAAAGGAATTCAAAGTGTGATTGGGAATGGATAAATGGATAATGCTTAAGAGTGCTGTTGGGCACAGTGTCTCTGAGTTGGCGTCAGTATTGTACATCTGAGTAGAGCCTACAGTTTGATGCAATGTGTTAAAATAGTGGATTTTTCATTTCTAAAGCAGGAAATAACTACATGCTGGTAAATGGTGTTTTAGTTTCCTGTTCAAAGGGGCACAATTGAGCTGCTTTGTGTATGTTTCCATCTAACCTTTCATGGAGTGTATGGCTTAAATGACTCTCCAGCACAGTAGTGAGTTGAGTAGTCTAGTTTGTTCTTGTTTACATGTCACTCAGATTCTGGTGAAAGGCAAGTTTCAAAATGTTGCGCTTTTTTAAAATAGCTGACTTGCCTACTCTCACCTTGGGAACACTTTTGGTTATTCTTGCTTCTTCTCTGCTGCCTGTTGTCCCATCCACTCAGCCATTTAGTTCAGTGAGCTGCAGAAGGTTAAAACTTTGCTTTCAGTTTAGGCAGGATTAGTTCCCTGGTCTGTCTTGTAGCAGTCACTTGAATGCCTCTGTGGAAGTGTCATAGAAGGTTCCTGGTGCTAATTCTCTGTAGAACTCTGGGCATGCTCAGTCACACTAACTTTTGAGGTAGTTTGATCTACCATGGTGTGCTTTCCAAGAGTTTTCAGTGGGTTACTTCCACATAGTCTTTAACGGAAAAATATTTCATTTCATTTTCCATTTCACTCCTGTTTTACTTTGTTGCAAATTGGTTGTTTTGGTAATTGCACCTGTCAATGTAGTGGCTGATGGCTTTGTTTCTTTTACAAGGACATACTTTACTGGATTTTTGCTAAAGAAACTTAATATATCTGGTTTGGTTGCTTCTAGTGGAAATTATGAATTGCCTGTCTTAGCTGAATTAAGTTTTAGATTTATCCGCATTGATTTTATGGGACTAAGTTTCTTTTTCTTCTGATAAACTCTTATTTTACTTGTAGATAGTTTGCATAGATGCTTATGGAAATAACTTCACAAAAATAGAACAGTTTCTTTAAACTGAACATTTTATAAAAACATGAGAGCAAGGTTTCATGTTCAAAGGTGAGAATAATGCATGCTAGTGAAAAATCTACTTAATCAAGAATCCATTACAATTTAATTAAGAAGGTAATTATAATGAAAGGCAGACAGTCTGAAGAGGTCACCCTATTTACAAATTCAATAGCACAATATTAGCATTCTGGTACCCTTGATTTGTATACAGAGAGTGGAATATGTGTCTTCCCAATTATTTTTTTCCACCCTGTTTTCTGTAAAAAAAGTTTCCAAAGATCCAGCTGTCTACTGTGTAATTTACCTTGATTACTGCAAATTATACCAGCTGCCTTTATCTGTCTCCCAGCGCTCCTGGAACATTTGGACTGAAAAGGATGAAAGATGCATCGATTTACATGCACTGTGCAGCTTAATGACATACAACTTTGATTACTGACTCTTTTCCCCTCTTTTTTTCATCTGAAGATCACTGGGCTAAGATCTAGGGTTAATCTGGGTCAATGGTCTGTTTATATTGATGGGGTTTTTAATAGTATATTTTAATTTATGCTTTGATCCAAATGATCACTTTAGATGTTCTTAGGCTATTCTGAGTCCAAGGTGAGTAGTCATCGTGATGTTGTTCATTAAGCAACATCTGGAAATTTATTTAGCACTGCTTTGTCCAGTTGTAACTCCATGTATTAGTGGTGATTTTAGTTGCTTTATCTGTGTTTAAGCCCTGAAATATGGCATGTAGTAATTCCTGGTGGGACATAATTTGAGTAATTTTTACAGAATGGCGTGAATGATGCTTACAGCCCCTTTTGGCTTTGCTTTCCCCCCCTCTCCCCACTAGAGTAAACCCGGAACAACCCCTCTTGCCCTGAGTGAGCTATGGGCAAGCAGCCCATGAGCCCAGCAGTACTTCAAACCTACACATCTGTCTTCTTGTGTGACTGTAAGAGGCTTCTTGCCTGTGATGGCCATTTAGTTCATGGGAGGTGTGCTGCATTTCCTATAGAAAAGGATTCCTCTTTCAAAGTGTTTTTTCAGTTGTTGGGTTTTACTTGTCAATGTGTGTAAGGCTTGGCAGTGGGGAAGCATCCTCAGCCCTTTCTACAGAATAAACAAGTCATTTAGGTTGGAAAAGACCTCTAAGATCAAATTCAGCCGTTAGCAAAACCGCCAAGTAGTCCCTGTCTGTAAGAGCCGTGTCTAGGAATGGTGACTAAACTACTTCCAGGGCCATCTTGTTCCAATGCTTGATAACCCTTTCAGGGAACAAGTATTTCCTAATATCCAATTTAAACTTTGCCTGGTGCAACTTGAGGCCGTTTGCTCTTGTGCTGCTACTTGTTATGTGGGAGAAGTGACTGATATGCACCTCACTGCAGCCTCCTTTCAGGTAGTTGCAGAGAGCCTTGAGGCCTCCCCTGTCATGGCAGGGTTGAATGCCTTTTAAGTAATGAGGGAGAGCTGCCCTTGGATTATGCAGAGGTCGTTTTAGTTTGATTATTGAAAATGAATGTTAAAAACAAGCTGCCTGAGCATTGGAGAAAGGGAATAAAATATTAGAACAAGGAACTCTTGCTTCATTGGGGTAAATATAGTTCAGAAATGTTTATTATACAAACATATGAAATAGTGGGGGGCTTGTGTGTTGTCAGATTTATTGCTTATGGAAAGCAAGCAAATGGACCATTAATCTGCCTTGATTCAGATGGGCTTAAACAAGGTAAGGATTCACAAGACACACTGTATGTAATCAGAGAAGAGGCTAATATAGTGAGCATTGGCACTGAGAAGTTACAAGCATGGCTACTGTCTGGGATTGGTGCTATTAAATGACTAAATAGGGAATAACCTCAAAACGCATTAAATATCATCATCCACATACAGGGAGGTTCTGTGTGCAGGCAGACATTTTATAGCAAGTCATTGGGACAAGGATAACTCCCACTTGCATGCTACTGGGTGGGATTGTCAGTTAAGTACTGTGTGCATCTTGAGTATTCATGAAGAGTGAGTTGAAATACTTTTTTCAAAAAGGAGTTTATAAAATGCATAACTGCTGTGGAATAAATGCCCTTCAAATAATTTTTTATGAGATTGACTCATGGGGAGGAATGTCCCATTGCCATTGTCTCAAATTACAGGCAATATTTGGTTTACTTGTGCAATAGTGCTTCTGGCTAAGTTTTTAAAGAATGTGGTTGATTAGTACATCTAATAATTTTTTTTTTTTCATTTTAGCTAGCTGGGGTGGCCTTCCTTGCAGCTGGCCTATGGGCATGGAGTGAAAAGGTAAGGATGGAAATGACTGCTCTTTCTTCAGCAGCTGCCTCCTCCTGCTCCAGTAAAACTGCTTCCTTAGGAAGTAGCAAAGGTTAAATGTAGCATCTGAGCTCAGGACCATGTTCAAATAATCTAAACTGAGTTTGGTTGGAACTTGCTTCTTGTCCCTGATCAAGAGTTAAGCTGTGACCTTTGATATTCAGAGCTTTTTTATGAACTTGTAAGAGTAGGATGCTTGGGAGAATTTCGCCTTTACAGATAGGTTCTCTTTCAAAAGCATGTTTTCTAAAATATGTTTCTCTACCCACCTCCTTTTATTATAAACAAGTATTTTTGAGGAGTATGAGCTCTCTTTATATTAAAAAAAGCACCACTAAATCTAAATGTGCATCTTTGAAATACTTCAGAAAGATGGTCCCAGTCTGTTTGCCATCTGTTGTCCACTTTATTCCCCGTGGAGTACTTAAGTGATTGTATTTCCATGTAGAGGAACAAAATTGGGGAACACAATGTAGCCAAATAAGTTATTTTTAGCAGAGGTTTCTTGTAGTTAAAAAACTTCCTCAGTTGAAGGAAGCTGTGTGGATATGCACTCAGCATTCTCCTGTTGCAAGAGAAGAGAATGATACAAGTATGGAAATGAATGGTTCAACCCCTTGAATGGATGTACAAGCATGGATTTAATGAATTCAAGCAGTAGGAAAAAGTGACCATTACTAGATTTACTGATCTGCATCCTAATCAAGAGTGGAGGGCAGGTGCCCTCACTGCTTGCTTGTGCTGCTAAGCAGTAAGACTTCAATTACCATCATATGTTCAATTTTCCTTAATTGAAGTGGTTATATACAGCAGCTATCCACATACAGAGAGGTTCTGAGATTCTTCTACTATTTGGAAGTGAGTTTTATGATGATCTTAATTCTGAGGTATTTATTCTCCTCCTCACTGCTCCCTGTGTGCATGCACCCATTCTTGTGACTAGATTAGTGCTATTATTGCTGTATAGTAAGCAACCTATCTTGACATGCAAAGGCATTTGCTTCCTATTTTGTTGTTACAAAAGAATTTTCTTTCCAACCCTTTGAGGATGTTAAACTTGTCTTGAATTTGTGTTCTCTGATGTTCAGACACTCTTCTCTTTTGTAGACAAGCACATAGGATCTGTGTGTTTGGAGACCAGTATCTCACAACTTATCTCCATTTGTCAAACTGGCTTTGTGGTACACTGAAGTTACTAAAAGGCAAAGACAGACTCTTTCTGTCTTTATTTTTTAGATTTTGCCTGAGCTCTTTCTGCTTTCTGTGCTATCTTGCAAGTAAGTGCTTCAAAGCCTTTCCTGTGATTTTGAACTTCTGAATGGCTCACAAAATCTCTTCATTATTTTTTACGTCAGTTTTTCTGTGCTGTGTTTTCAGTCTTTCATAGTAGTGCCATTCTTCAGCCAATAGTGCCTCTGTTTTAGAGATAAACATCTTGGTGAACAATAGATGGGAAGTAAGAGAAAAACATTGCAGAAACTGTGCTGCAGTGGTAAACCCAGAGATACACCAGAGGTGGTGGAAGAGTTCTGAACATCCTGTCTCTTACCACAACATGAAGTACCTTAGGTCCATTTCATTTCTCTGGTTTTGTCTCTTTTCTTTTTGCATTAGGACTACATTTCAGATGATTTCAGCATTCTTTTTCTCTAGCTATAAATCCTGTGCTTCTTTTGGCTGGTTGTATGTTGAAATGAGACTGCTGGTTTGTGGGAATTGTTGAAAATACCATATGTAAAAATGTTACCATCCTGACTCCTGTCACTTGATTGAGTCAAATCCAGTCTCTCTGACTGGTGTATCTAATTGGCCTATCCTTATGATTTTGTACCTGGCTTTAGTTATTCTGAACAGTCATGTAAAAATTAACTTACATAAAATTTTAAGAGTCAATATCTGTCACACCAAATACTGCAAAAATCACTGAGAGTGAATTATGGTATACTGTTGTTAGAAACAAGGTGAATAGGAGTGAGCTCTCTTGTCAGGAAAACAGTTTTGGTTGTTAAAATGGTTTTGAAAAGGATGCAAAGGAAGATCTGGGAAACTAGAGCCTAGTCAGCCTGACTTCATTCCAGCAAGTTCATGGCTAATAACAAATGGAGAGGGAGCAGTCAGTCCTCAAATCAAGACTGCTGTTTAGAGGGACTTCAAGAGCTTGGAGAAGTCACCGTTCTGTGTGACTGAATGAAAGACCTAGTGTGAGTTTTGTTATAGAACGTTCTGATACTGACTTCAGACTTCATTCCTGTGTACATTCCCGTGTAGGAAATCTGTGTTGTGAAGGGCAGCCTGTGCTTTAAGGAGTTTGTACCAGGTGCAGATGGCATGGGCAGAAGTGCCTTTAGGGAAATGGGTATGGTGGGATGAGAGTTTTCTGAATTTATTCACTTGTTTTCTTCCTTCAGGATTTTTGATTTAACATCTTTTCTTAGGCAAAATCCCCATAACCTTTTTAAAAGAGTGTGTTGTAAACATTAAGTGTGAACATGAAGAAACTGTTGTGAACCAGTGACATCTTAGCTTGAATAATAAAGCCCAGTTCCTGCCAACTTCTATTCATAACATGCTTTGATCAGAGGAAGTTTGCTTCCAAAAGATGTTGCTCGATCAAGTGAGATTGTCTGAAAACAAAAAGCTTGAGTTTGGGTGTGGGAAGGAGATGGCTGGCAATAGTTAGGGAGGTTTCAACATCCTGGTCGCACAGTGTTTGGTTTCACAGCATGTTGGTTCTACAAAGACACTGTGTTAGCCTATCTAATCTTGGCATGCGCTTCTTGATTGTGGAATCTGAGCCAAGGTTTGATTGGGTGGGACTCTCATAATTAACCAGGTAGACCAGGTTTGTTAGTTAGCTGTGAGGTCTTAGTTTTTGAGAATGAAAATGTGACTGGTAACACATAATCAACAAACTAGGGCCATTTTCTAATAGCCTATTTCAGCTCTTACCAACTGTTGCAAGGCAATTCCAGGTTCTACAGTTCAGTTATTTCTTTTTCTTTTCATCCCAACAGCCACTTTTGATAAAAACAACTGTCTTGCTGTTGTCAGATTAACAGCTCTGACAGAATCCATTATGGAACACATAATGAAAGAAGATGAAGTCCTGTGTATCACTGTAGCATTGTTAATCAGTGTCTTTTCTTCAGCTGATAATGTTTCTTCATGGGCATATTTTTCTCTAATGCTGTATTTTGAAGATTTTATTTTTGTTAAGTAAGCAGTTGAATCAGAAGTGATATGATTTTTCCAAGGTGTTGCCTTAGGATGTATATCCTTTGTACCTAACTCCTGCACAGGTACCTCAGTAGCAAGATGAGAATTTACATTTTCTTGACAGAATTAGGCTGCTTATTGCAAGTCTCTCTGATACTTTTCTCTTACAGTAAACATGGTTAGCTTGAGAACATACTTTATAAAGAAAAAAATTGTAAACATGTGATGACAGGATATTGTACTGTGTTGATTCTTGTTATTTCTTTGTTTTGAAAGTAAAAGTATTTCCTTATTTTAAATGATCTATATATTGTTGCTGGATGTATGATGAACACTCAGTCTACTGCAAGGCTGCCTGGATGTCCCTACAAATCATTTTCATGAAGAAGAGTTTCAGTTGTTTGTGCCTTCTGCATGTTCCATCTTGTTCTTGCACATCACAGGAGAATCCTGTTACATGCATTTGATGGAATTCTAATGGTAGCTGGTGTAGTAAGTTTTTAAAACCTAGTTAGAAGTTGTAAGGAAGGATTTCACTGTGTTAGCATTACATTCACACAGACTTAGAAATCTAGGCAGACAGGCTTAATAGCAAAGATTATTGTCAAGATAAGTGGTTTCTGGATAGTAAACAAAGAACTTACTGCTTCTAAGGCAAATTGCAAATACAGGGAACAGATAACTCCTTTTGGTCTAAGAATTTTTATCAGGTGAGAGGGGAGTGTTTAGACTCTACATTTAGATTTTTGAAAGAGTTTGGAGGAGCATGACTATTCGGTATTCGAAGGGTTGTAAGTAAAATGAGAGGAAAAATCTGCTTCCCTTGAAAATCAAAACAAGATTATTCCCCTCCTTAAAATGTCATCCATAAGGTGCTTTGTCCTTAGAATGTCTCTTCCCTTCTGCCACTCAAACAAGAGGATTGAAAAAATTATTTTCTTAATTTTTTTTTAGGCCATGATATTGGAGTGCCCTGATGATTAATGCATTTCAAGTTAATAGAAAACATTAATTCTTTTGCCTTGAAACTAAATGAACATTCAGTGACAGTATCGAGCTTTTGGCACCATCTTGTGGAATTCTGTTTGGCAAATAGACCTAGGAGGATGTGATCTGAGAAACTGACTAATTAAAAGAATTGTTTGCTATAACTTTAATACTTCCTGTGCTGGGATGAAGAAAATTGGTATTGTCAATAATAATTTTACAACAAGACTTTTTTGTGGATGTCAGTGTTGGCAAGTTCAAGGGTTTGCACACAGTTCATTCGGAATCATGTGGAAATCATCCAGAAGGAATGCTAAATTAATAACATGCTTACAGTGATCACATTCTGCTCTGGTTTTTTCTTTCAGGGTGTATTGTCTGATCTGACAAAGGTGACTGGTCTTCATGGGCTGGACCCAGTGGTGCTTGTCTTAGTGGTGGGAATAGTGATGTTTACTTTGGGATTTGCTGGCTGTGTAGGAGCACTGAGAGAAAACATCTGCCTTCTGAAGTTTGTAAGTAACATCATTTTATGAGTGAATTATTGCATATGGGAAAGCTGCAATTGATGAAGAACTGGGAGCAAACCCAGATTATTAATTTATAGAATTTGCTTTGTTACAAAGCGTATGGTGAACTTGCTGCCTTGACAAACCTCTGAGTAATGGTATGGAAAGCAGTGGTGGTTCCAGCCTATGTATTTTCCTCTCTGTGGAACATGTTCTTCCTTCTCTTTTTTATTTATTTTGTTCTGCAGTGATGTTATAGTATGTGTACCAGAATCTAACATTGTGATGTTGTGGAACATGCTTAGTCAGTTAGATATTACTGAGAGAATATAGTATAGTGGAATAAAATCCCTTAAAAAACTTTAAAGTTTTGTGTAGATGTTGGGTGGGCAAAACTGTGGGTCTTCAGTGACTGATGTGAAATTTCTTAAATGATTGTTTTTATACTGAGGCTTCTTTGCTTTAGATCTGAAAACAGCTAAGCTGAACAAAAAAATCTTAAAAAAAGGAAAAAGTATAAAATTAGAAACAATCCAAGCATTAATATGTTTTACAGATTCTCATTTATTAATGTTTTCACTGCTGTGCATAATGGCTGTGCATGACGCTCTTTTTACTGTCAATTTCAGGTGACCCAAACAAAAGGATATCTCTGCCTCTTAGGGGTTTCTTTACCTTGTATTCTCATTTAAGAGTCTGTGCTCTCACACTGTCTGTACCGAGTCAAAATTTGAACCTAATTCCTCCATCTGTTTCTGGTGGTATAGGGATGCATTCAAAATGAATTAATATTTTCTAATTTAGGACTTTTTTTTTTGTTTTACAGTTCTGTGGAACAATAGTGTTCATATTCCTGTTGGAGCTGGCAGTTGCAGTTATGGCTTTCCTGTTCCAGGACTGGGTGAGGGACAGGGTAAAAGAATTCTTTGAGAATAACATTAAATCCTACCGAGATGACATTGACCTCCAGAACATCATTGATTCACTACAGAGAATTGTAAGTTCGTATCCTGTCAGTTCTTTAATGCCTTCTAGGAGAATATCAAGATTTCAAAGTTTTCATTTCTGTTACAGAATGATAATATTTTGTAGATAATAGTACTGTGTTACAGATGTGCTGGTTTTCTTCCTTCTGTATTGAAAGCAGCAAGGAGGAAAGATATCCTGAGATCCAGGGTTGTTCTAATGTCCATTGTGGAAGCTCTCTCAGGCATCCATCTGCCTTTGACCATCCTCATTTGCTCCCCTTTCCCTTGCTCCCTAAAAAAACCCCTTTCTCATAAAAAGTTTTGCTATGGAACTGATTGTATCTTACAATTACATCTAAAGTGATAATTTTTATGATTTTGCTTGACATGCTGACAGTTATTTCCAGGATAAGTGTTCCAGATGTATTGCTTTGCTTTCATAGAGCCCTGTTAGTGATGACTCTTTTTTTTACTCTGCTGTTGTCATTGATTCTGCACAGACTTAGGGATGGTGAAGATTAATAAGCAAACATTTACTGTTTGGAGGTATTTTAGAGATAATTTATCCACTGAACAAACTTTGTGGAATGATATTTGTCTGTTGCAGAACCATTGCTGTGGTGCCCAAGGTCCGGAAGACTGGGACTTTAACATATACTTCGACTGCAAGAGCGAAAGCAAAAGTCGTGAGAAGTGTGGAGTTCCTTTTTCCTGTTGCATACCTGATCCTGCTGTAAGTTGCTTCCTGCCTTTGTTATTGCTCTGAGACTGTAAAATTATGACAGGAAGTACTTCCTGAATAAGGTGTTGAAGGGCTTTAAGAGGTGTGCTAAATGACCAAAAATGACTCTTGCGCAGACAAACTTTTGTGTTTGTTCCATCCTTTTTAGTGTCCAAACGTGGCAACATGTTAGACAGCTGAAAATGTACTGTCACCAGGAATTCAAGCTGTTTTAGAATGGTTTGGATCTGAAGTAGTGGTGGCTGACTTTTTTTAATTCCCAGTGTGTTGTTTCCTTGAGTCCCTGGCCTTTGTTACCTGCTTGTAAGGACCTGAGTGCGCTTTCTAAGCAGTGCGATTGCCCCAGTTAGGATTAATGTTACACCACCCCTCTGCCAGACAAGCAGCAGCAACTCCACTCCTGGTTGTCAGTAACTAGTAAAGTGCTCATGTACAACGTTTGAAGCTTTTGAGTCAGCCCTTGGTTTAGGTGCTTATTGCTTAGGTTTGTTTATTAAACTTTATGAAACTTTGTGAGCCTTACAGCAGATGCCGAAATGGGGAGGTAGGAGCTAATGTATAGTGCTTTATGGTATTAGTGGGAATAGTTACAGCTCAAAATCCATCCAGCAGTCCCTGTGCCATTGGTAAATTGTATTTAATACCTGGTAGGCTTCTGATTGAATTGGAAATCAGCCAAGGAAAGACTTTCATGGGCATACTCCATGTTCAGATTCCCCAGTAATTATTTTCTAGTTTAGTTTGGAGCAGTACTGTTCAACTGCAAATTTTTCTGTTGCTGGTGTTGTAATAAAGGAGGGAAAAGGATGCTTAAATCTGTTTAATGTGAGATTCTATTACTAATATTTCAGCAGAACTCATTCTGCATTTTGTAAATTCAGATGTCTTACCTGTGTGCTGGCAGTGCAGTTTTCCTGTTGAAAAGTTGTTAGTTGAATGCCAAGCAATAGAAGCAGCTGAGATTTCTGGTGCAGGATATCATTTCACTAGTACACACCTTTGTCTGTCATTAATTTTCTTGTATTTGGCTAGGGCTTTGCTCATTTTTGCTAAAAATTATTATAATGGTCAGCTCTGGCAGTCCTGATATGTTTATAAATGTAAAAGATAGAAAAACTTGCTGTTAACAGAAGTGAGTAGAATTCACTTGATTTATTTAAAATCTCTTTTGCTTTGCAGCAAAAAGTTGTGAATACACAGTGTGGCTATGACATCAGAAAGAAGGTAAGGTGCTGTCTGTCATGTTCTGTGCCTGCATAGGCAAAACTGTAAAAACAGTGGGTTTGCTGATGGATGGCAGCTTAAAATTCTAGGAACTAATTGACTGTGCTACTTCATACTACAAGTAGAGCAAGGTAGACATTGTCCTTCTTTTAAAGTAAGCTTGTAGTGTGGGAGGGTGGAGAAAAAACTCATGAAACAGCTGAAAGAAAAGGCATGTTTCAAAAAGGGGTAGGACTTGGATTTCAAGTGTGTATTTCAATTATCAGTTGTGGTCATCTAACTCTGCTGATCTATTATCTGCTAATTTGTCCATCTGTTGTCTGCTGGTCTATTATCTGGTAACTCTACAGTGTTCTAATTACAGGATTTTCAGGAAGATATGAGTATCAATGTCTGACATTCCCTGATTCAGACATGTATTTTTGAAGTGGGGTTAAAACTTTATTGCAAAAATGACAAAACATTAGCTTAGCTAGATCTTGTGATTGATCTAATAATAAACTTGAGCATAAAAGTAATCTTATTCTTCCTTTCCACATTCAGAGCAAAAGTGAATGGGATGATCAGATTTTTGTCAAAGGATGTATTCATGCACTTGAAGCTTGGTTACCCCGAAATATCTACATTGTTGCAGGTGTCTTCATAGCTATCTCACTGCTCCAGGTTAGTTGTTATTATGATTCTTGAAAAAAAATTCATGTTTGCAGATACATACCTACTGAAGGTAAAAGTAGTTATGAACAAAGGTAAAATTAATATTTTGAAAGTGGATTTTTTAGGCAGAGAAGAGTATGGCACAAACACCAATTATAGTAAAAAGGAGTAAGTGTGAAATTACCTGTTGCTCAAAGCAGTGAAGGTCATTATAAAAATACAGTGCAGTAATAATAGTGTGTGATAATTGTGATCTATATTGTAATATTCATGTAATCATACGTTAATACATAATTATTACATAAAACATTCCTTGCGCTTCAATGTCATGAAGGAGGGGGGATCTGCTGTTTGTCTGCTCCAGTAGATCTAAACTCCAACCTTCTATCACCAACCTGAAATCATTAAGCTGCAACCCTGTCCTTCATGCTAAGATTACTTCAGCCAGCTGTAAGTGGGTGTAGCATGCTGCTCAAAAAGGCTGAGAATTTAAGAGCAGGGAAATAGGTGAACAGGTTGCAATGTGATGTTAGCAGAACCTGATGAAAGCATTGTTGACTTCTATTACCTCATCAGTGCTTGGTACATCAAAGAGAGCTAAAATTTTCAGTAAAGCGTGTTAGATTGTTTCTTTCAAGGTGGATCCTGCTTTCATTCTGGCAGTTGTTTGCACTCTACCTTAATTTTTATGCTGTGAAATTCCTTCAGTGGGAAATAATAAATCTGCTACAGAAAGTATTTTCCATGTAATTGACAATAGCTGAGTATAGAGTCCTAGCAACAGACTTTTCTCCAGCCCTGGTAATACTGCCCTCTGTAGCTTAGGGTTTGATATTATTTTTATCACCATCTAATGACAATGCTTCCATGGGTTTGAGAAATGCTGTGCTAAGAACAGCACCTCTCGCTAGGAGGATGCTGAAGACAAGAAGTTTAATCTTTTGGCAGGATGCTGTCTGGCAATAACTTGACAGTGTTGCTCTTTATTCATGTCCCAAGTTTCTGTGAAGCCACTTTCAGTTACTTGTATTTTCCAGTTGGGTCTTTCTTATGCATTAAGCTGTTTCATGGTGGGACTGAGAATTA